>JAXDDX010000137.1:222500-822500 GCA_034670405.1 Hoplostethus atlanticus | reverse complement strand
GTTAGAGCAAGAAAGTTGAGGGAGAGCAAGGATGCGTAGCCTGAGATGAACTCAGCTTTCACTACAGCTGACTGGCAATTCCAAAGCCCCCCTGCCACCACTTGCTCAACGTGAGTTGAGAGAGTAGGATAGATGAGATTAGTGGGGTCGTGGCGCCTGGGTGTGACCCAGCGTCTGTGTGACCACCGGAAAGATGAGTAGACAGGAATAGGACATGAGCACATGGTAGTTCACAGTACAATGACAGACTTTAAATCATAATATGAAAAGAAGAAGCACCCATTCTTAGAAGGCTGTTGGAAAAAGTCACCTGTTGCCTTTATTTGCCTGACACTTTCAAAGCAGCAGTGGTATAAGACTGCATCCACTGATTGCTAATTGTCTGCCAGGAGTGCAGGCCCCTCCCAGACAATTAACAAGTCAATTGGCCTAGCTCGGGTGAAACTACCTCCAATTGGGGGTATGACACAAACAGAAACTGGGCTTACTTGTCTTAACCCTAGGCTAGTAAAATAACACACTAAATCAAAACAGCTTAGGCCTGAAGGTGTGGCTACAAAGACAAACTGACCAACTAGCAGCTAACAACAGACTATTGAGTAAAGCACTAGTACTGAAGCAGTCTAAGTACTGTTATTAGCAACTTGATAAGCAAGAAAAATATACTCAGCCTATTCTAGATGAGTCAAGCAGTTCAGAATCCTTCCAGAAGTTAAATACACACTCATAAATAAATATATGAATACATACTTACATATTAGTTACATTATAAAGAATTCAAATAAGAACTGGTGTAGTCATGCAACCCGCCCTGGGACCAAAACTGGGATGGATGTGGAGGCAAAACCAAAAGGAAATCCATCCACCATGGATACGCAAATATTATAAGGGCACCACCAATTACAACAGGAACAAATCTCTACAGGCCTAATGTAGGGCACAATGGAATGCACCTTTAAATAATTTGTGAAGCTCTTCGTCCTTTTGAATGATAGCTTTTGCATTTAGAATGTGTATTTTTAAATTATGGATTGCAGGACTTTGAATAATTCACCGTTCACTTGACATCAAGATGTGGTTTTGGGAGCAGTTTGAAAGATAGATATTTGTATGGAGCACTGCGGTGTCGATGTTGAGCTCATCCGCTGTAAACCTGGCCATATAGTGTCATTTCTTAACAGTGGGGGAGAACAGGGTAAAATGAGACACTTTTTACATTTTGTCCTACTATGGCAAAATAAATATATAATTATAAATATATAGTTATAATACATACAGTTAAAATAATAAATACAGCTTCAGTAGAAGTACGACCCATTAAAAGTAACTGGTCTTTTGGCGGGTTGGAGCTGGTTTGACTCCTGCAAGACCGGCAGCTTTGGTGTCCGCGGCTGACCTGCAGAGCGGTGGTCAAGACCGGGCCAGAGTAGAGAGTTGGCAGCCCGCTTTATTTACATCACAAAAGCATAATTCAGTTTTACCGTCACCACCTTACTTTTAATCACTTGCATGTTGTAAATGTTATTTCTAAAAATAAGTTTAACATGTATTAAGTAAGATTTTAACTGTGCCTGAGCACATCTAGAATCAAGGGGCTCCTAAAAATCATTCATCATTATACATACATTAAAGTACCAGAATGAGAAAAGCTATCTTCACCGGACAATTAATTAAGTGAATTGCAAAACATGTGAATTCAAAATTGTAGTTTTTATCGATGACTAACCAAGAAACAGTTACAGAACAATTTTGTACTGATAATAAATATTGGCCTATCGGGCAACGGAGCAAGGAAGACCAATGTATCTCATCAAGGTTGTCTGGTAGGGCAATATTTACTACATATTTATTACATTAGTTGCGCAAAATCGTTCTGCAACTGTTTCTGGATCTGTTCTGCGTGCATGAACAGATCTTATTCAAAAGCTTAACAACCCTTTTTGTGGATGTTATGTTGGCCAATTTGACTTCCTCAAGCAGGCCTTCTGGAGGCCAACCACAGGAACCTGGGAATAGAACTCTATGGGACGGGAGGGGGGCATGTTTACATGACATCTCTCTTGTGCAGTCCATTAAACTTGTGGCTGTTAAATATGTAATGCTTAATTAGCATGTTGATTTGTATTGGCTGTCACCTGGGCTATCTCTGAGAAAACTCATTCTTTGCTTTAGGCCATTTCAATGACCTAGTTTATACTCGATGATGGTAATTACACATGGCAGTGCTAACAAGTTCTGTTATACTTACGCAGAGAAAAAGTAAGAGAGAGAGACACACACTGAGACAGACGCTGAAACAGGGGGACACTTAGAGAGACAGAAAGAGAGAGAGGAGAGAATAGTGAGTAAAAGACTTTCTAAAAAGACCTAAATAAGTGTGAAATGAATGTTGCATTATTGAGCTTTCATCTGAAAGGACACATCTGGGGCAAAAAATAAGTAGTCAGCTTTGGGGTTTTGCCCAGTAATGCATGTCTGAGCATATCTGCTATGTGAACCGATTAATATTCACCCAGCACAAAGCTGTTCTTTGAGGTGGAAGGAAGGAAGGAAGGAAGGAAGGAAGGAAGGACAGACATACATACAAATGCTACTGCTACTGCTACTACTACTACTACGAATAGTAATAATAATAATAATAATAATAATAAAGAAAATAAAAAAATAAGTAAAAGTAAATTAAATTTAAACCAGACATGAAGGACAACGAATATTAAAAAAATATATAGTTTCAACTTGTGAAAAGAAGAAATACTGGTTAGAGAGACTACAGAATAAGTCCGAAATGCTACTTGATCCCTGGTGGCAATTACTGTATACCCAATATTGCTGAGGTGCTCCTGGACAAGGGCACCTAAACCCCATGTACCAGGCATGCATCAAAGAATGGTATTGAAAACAAGTTAACATTAGCAAAGTAAATCGTACACATACTAGGGTTTGACCAATATATTGGTTTGCTATTGGCCTTTCAATACAAATTGGATATCAGCCCATCAATGTTGCCCACTGCCAATATGATGGAGGTGAGGATATGATTTTACTCAACAGCTTCAGGGGCATCAGTCTGTAAAACCTGTAATGAAACCTGCCTCACCCTGCCTTAAGGAGTTGCTAACCCACCTAGAAGAATCTCATTAATCTTTCATCTTCTTTAATCTTTACTAAGCTTTCAATGGAGAGTTTTATCCCATGATGGTCTAAATGCTGTTTCAGAGGTTTTTCCACCCTGACAAGAATAAAATTCTTTGCACTTGTGTCACAAATTTCCTAGCAACCATGTCTGCTGCCACCATGGAGGTTCATCATCATGTCTAAATATATAACAACCAGGTTTAAGCTACAACTCAGAGTGTTTTGGAGTAGAGACTAGGAATAAAGACAAGACTGTTTACTGTGTCATAGTAACCTACATTTGGAACAAATCTACCTTATCAGGCATCTGTTTGAGAATAGTACTCTAAATTTTAGACCATAACCATTTATTGTTTTCACACGTTGGACACTGTGAAGCCCTTTGAGACTGTAACGGTGCTTAAGGGCTATACAAATAAATGTGATTTGATTGGATTTGATCAGACGATTCATTTTTACATAGAACATTACTGAATGGATCAACAACCACATCACAAGTATTTCTTTAAGATATCTCTTTTTTAAGAAGAGTCAGCTCAGTTAACCTTAACAAACAGTTGTTTTCTGACTAACTAACTAGCTAACTAACCAACAGGATACTTTAGCATAGAAACTAATGATAATGTTTACATGCAACTACTAACCCTTCTTACGCTAGCCTCTACTGGATACGTTACCTTTTGTGTAAATCAGATATGTTTACAATAAGACAGTGATAGCTGACCAGATGCTACGGTTAGCTAGCTTACATGCTGGCATTCTCTAAACACAAAATTGATCAGATGTGTCACTGGCGATATTATCAGTTCCCAGTCAGAAGCATAAAATGAACCATGTCTACTGATTTCTATTAAGACAGCCAAGTTGTATATTTAGAAAGCTGTTCTCAGCTATTGTTGCCCAATAACTGAAGACCTCCAATATGGCTGCCAGAAGGTGTGTTATCATCTGAAAGCCCTTTACAGAATATCAGTGCAAAAGATCGGCTGACAGCAGCTTCATTCCAAAAATATCAGTATCTGTATCAATTCAGATTGTGGATCAGAACAACATAGATGAAAGACATACTTAGGTTGGTTTCAATAGCAAACATTTATTCCAATCATTTAGACAATGCACAGTTTGTCACGTACTCTGATCAACGTGCTCTGAACTGAATGGTCAGTCTGATTGCTATGTTAAATTGACTGTAGTAAAGCAATCAATACTTTTGCTATATTTTACTGTTACACAAAACTGTAACTATTGATCCTTGGGTTTTTTTTCTCTTCTTTTGGAACTCAACTGATTCACTTAATGGTAAATCCTTTTTTACAGTGTTTTTGCTGCATAGGATTCATACAGCTTGTCACAGTATCAGAAAACATATTTATTATTCATCCAGGGACAACACAAGAGGCTACACATGCAGATAGCATCCATTCACAGTTCTACCCATTTGATCTACATTTCTAAGTGTCACATTACACTCTTTGATTTGACAGGCCTTTGGGACAGACTCTAAATGAGACACAAATCATTCAAAACAACGTAAAAAGTCACGTCATATTTTGTTCCTTTAGCTCCAATCTATATAGACAGCATGTAATTTACTTTGGGGATTTATGTGTTATCTTTTGTGTGTATCTTTCTAAAGGGATTGTGGACAATGTTAAGGCTTTAAAACACAGTAACTCTTATGTCAGTTGTAAATTAGAATGTGATGTCATACAGCTGGTCTGACAAATATAATGAACCCATACAATTAGAACATATAGAATAGACACTCCCTGGTATATTACGGCAGTCTCCTTTGGTACACCTATTGTAAGATGGCTGTCATAACATAGATAATATTAATAATTGAGGAAATTAAATGTGTTTCACAGGGAAGACTCAGTAAATTTAAAATGTTCAAACTGGAATTATTTCTTCTCTACAGTCAAGGGTGGAAGCAATGAATTTACTCTGATAAATTGAGTAGCACTCTATTGTACTTGTACTTTTTCAGTATTTTTTAGCAATTTCACTTTTACATTTTAAATAGCATCCATTACAGAGAACAAATTTTGTAGGTTTTCCATAAGCACTGCATAAGTAACATTAAATGCTCATATGTATCCATGATGGTAACTTAGCCTGCGTGTTGTCCAGCTACGTCACCTTTGCTAGCTAGTTGCCTAGCTAGTAGCAAAAGAAACATCAGTACCGTTATCGAATAACGGGGCTGGGGCCTGGGCATTTTCTGTTTTGTTTTTTTCATAGCTCAAATAATAACACAAATTTCAAAATCTCAATGCTTTTTTGCTTTGCAGATTTATTTTTTAGGTAACTCGGTAACTTTTATAAGTGTACATTTTATTTTAAATAAGCCCCTTTTTACTTTACTTAGGATATTTTGGTACCCCTGACCATGGTAACACATCAGCTTTTCAAGGCTCATATCAAATATTGTATAAGTGTAGCAGCCGATTGGCCATTGGAGAGTGTTTGTTTGAATGGGAATGCCCACTCTCACAGTGGCCTAGCTGGCTAGCAAGCAAGGCATTTTGACAGCAGTCAAAAGCTACATAAATGAACTCAGTGGAATGGGTGCGTGTACTAGAAACAAATCTGTGGGTTCAACTCCATCTTTTTGAGAGTGTATGACTGTATGTATCAACTGTATGACATGGACTCACAACCCCAGCTGTCTTTTACCAGTTTTTGTCATGGTTATATTACGTACACATTTCATATTGTGATCTATGACATGGGCTGGGAGCCAACTCTTTATTCACAAAAGAAGCCTGGTGCCACAGTACTTAGATTACTTAGATTGTCAATTAATTGTTTTACTATAACACAGAAAAAATGAACATAAAACACTTAAATGCCAGGTAAAAGCATGTTTACAATAAAATTCTGTGATATGCACTATAAAAGTGGCCATGCAAATGTTACATGGGTATAGAATAAATCATGTACAATATAATGCAAGCTTGCTATACAAATACTGAAAATTACATCTGAATACATATATTTTCTATGAAAAATCCTTGCTTTGGCAAATGTTGGCAAAAACAGTCTTAAAATAGTTTTGTAATACTATTGGTGCTAATATTGGGGTATTAGTATCAAATGTATTTTGTATAAAATGGGTGTTAAATTAAATCACTGATTAAATCTAAGATCCTGATCAATGATATGCACCATAATTTAAACCACTGTAAACAATGGTCTTTGTTATTGTTCAGCTCCATCGAAATACCCTCCACTCTAAGCTTTCCCCCAGAAAACCCTGGGTCATCAGGGAATACCTTGGCATAAGTAGTGAGCATGTGGTTGTTGTTAGTTGGTTTGGCTTCAATAACGATTGCTCAAAATGCTAACAAGCCACTTTATGGAAACTGAAGGATGGCTGTATAAACTTTTTGGTGACTAAAAAACCAAATACAAATCAAAAATGACGGGGTATCCATGAAGCGGTGACTTAGTCTGAGTGCTTTTGTCAATAGGTGATAAAGTTCTATCATCACCTTATCTAACCATTGTCTACTCCATGACTGTTAAAGGTGTAGCATTTTAACTTCAATAAATCATTGCCACATTATTTTTGAGACATTAGTATACCAATGAGGTCATAGCCGAGGAGGTTGGCAGCCTCTTCTGGTCTCTATGCTGTATTTTACCCTGGGTCTTTCTCAGTATGATTTCATCTGCATTCCTGTGTCCTATATGATGCGTTTCACATAATATCTAACAGCTCAAGTGCGATTCCAAAACAAAAGAACGTAAGGATGGAAGACAGATAAAGATCCCGAAGTTGAGTTGCCAACCAAGGATGCATCGCATGGTGACTTAGCCAGCAAGAAAGAATGGAAAGCCCCAAGATTCATTGGGAGAACAACACATGGCAGTGTTAGCCTGCGATAGTACAACGAAAATTAACACCTGTGTGGACCTTGAGCACACAGCCCATCACAAACTGTAAAGATGTGTCCTCGGTGCTCCTGTTCTTGAGAAGAACGTTCTCCACAAGGACACTATAGACATGGATTTGATAATCACCTTTTGGGTGCCAGCAGGTCAATCTGCTGCACAAAGGGAGATTGCTTTATGGCACAAAACAGGAAGAGGGTGCTGTTCTTCTAGTGCAAATGGAGCTAAAGCTTTCAGAGTTTCTGGCAACGGCAGATGGTGGAAAGAAAGAAATGCCAATGGAAATGGTATGGAATGGAAAATCACTTCCTACACGTTCTGAGAAACATTAGCACTGACAATTCACTGGTGTGAGAGAGAGGTTACCAATTGTATCAACCATATCTTTTTTGTTTTAGTAATTATACCAAGGTATGACAATTAATTTGACAATGATATATTGATGTTTAAAATACTGCACATAGCACTTCTAAATCTCCAACAAATGCATTTTGCTACCATTTAACATCTACTAGGCTGAACACAGTGCATTCTGGTTCTAAAGGAAGCCTAAAACAACTTAAATGCTTCAAAGAAAAAGATAAAAACATACAAGGACAACTCAGAAGCAGTTTGGCACCTGTCAAATTCCAGTTACAGGTTTTAAATTCAAGTATTGCATTGGGTTCTGAAAATGTACCAATTACTTTTAAAGAAGCAAAATATTACACTTTTTTTGTGCTGTAAATATGGGGAGGGGGATTGATGTGGACAACCAAATGTAAGTGTACAGAATATAAAGGTAAGGTCAGATAAGGTCAGGGTTTACCGTATACAAGGTACAGTAAACGCATATTTCAGTGCAAGTTACAGCATATTTGACTTCATAGCTACAGTGGGAATGCTAAGCACACTTATGGTTCAAAACAGTTTTCTGTTGAGTATGTGGTATCTGTACAGAAAAGGGACAAAGTACAAAACATATCTCTGTCACATAGTAATTTCCTAGTCATTTACTCTTTGTAAAATAATTAATTCTTTATCTATTCAAATTGTACATTGTGTTGTATATTAAATAGTATTTTCTGGTGTAGCACCCTTTTCAAACATACACAGTATTTACAGTGCAGGAAAGTAAACATTGGTTTCACAGCTATGATACAATACATTTGCAATAGCTTGTTACAGCTTTAAAATTTTCAGTGCTAGTCACTTTTTTCTTTTTTTTTGTGATGAATTATATCCAAAACGTACAGAACTGTCTAAAAAATTAGTCTCTGTCCCCCAAACTACTGGCACAGCATCAACGCTACAATAGGTTTCCTTAGGAGTGACCACAAAAGTACACAGTGATTATTTCTACAACACTTAAAAGGTTGTGCTTTAGTGTCAACACGTACAAAAATTTCATGCTGAATAAAAGCTTTTCTTTTGGGTTCATAATGGCATATACAGTGATTAATAATACTGTCTTCTATCACAGATATAGGGTTGATGTTTGGCCGTAAAAGTCCTCTGAAAATCCAACAGTCCTACTTAATTTGTTATGTTTTCTCAAAAATCTCCCACCTCGTTCACATTATTCCTTGAAAGCAGGAGTTATTGACGTTCCCTTGTAGAAAATATTTCGCGTATTATCTGGGCTGTTAGCTCTCTCCGGGATCAGGATCATATTATTCCCTTTTCGCCGCAGTGTGGAGTCACGGCTGGAGACTACTGAGGGGGTTTCTGAGATAGCCTCCCCACCTCCTCCACCACCACCACCACCTCCTCCAGATCCAGAACCACTGCCATCCCCGGGAGTGACCCGTATGGTGGAGAGGCCCTGGGGATGTAGCCTATGCTCTGATTGGCCAGTGTTCTGGGTGTGAACGGTAACGATGGGCGGGGTGCTAATGGTGGCAGTGGTGGTAACAACGTGATTAGAACGCTTCCTGTCAATGGAGCCTTCGCGTATGGACTCTGGGCTTTCTGAGTCTCTGTTTAGATCGTTGAGCTCAAAGGACTGCCTCAGATTCCCTCCTCCTCCACCTCCTATACCCACACCAGTTCCAGTGCCATGATCCAGTGACCCCCATCTCCATGACCCACTCCCATCTGTGTACGGGGCTTGGATAACAGGCCTGTTGTTCTCAGGGTGGGCCTCTACTCTGACGATTGCCCCGGTACTCTCTGAAATACTGCCTGTGGTGCTGCCCAGTGAGCTGGGCCCAGTGGTGCTGTTTGGATCCTGGTCAGTTAGTGCCTTGTAGCGAGCAGAGCCCTGGCAGCTCCCGGCAGTGCTATAGCCGATGCTGCTCTCGTCTAAGCTCTTGGAGTGGGTCTGCAGTAGGCCCTGCTGCTTGGACATAGCAATCACCTGCATGATCCGCGGCTGGCCGTTTGGCCCACAGTCATTAGTCCTACAGGCTGCAGTTTTCTCTGCCGCCCTTTGCCAATTAACTTGTGCTGTGCTATTAACTGCCGTCATCCCCTCGCCTCCTCCTCCTGTCCTTGGTGAGGTGTTGTTGTAGTTCTCATGAGCTTCCTCTGGTATGTGGACCAGCTGTGAAGACCCCGGTCTAGACTGCATGGATATCCGGGCCCCACCGGTGATTCCACTGCAGTTACTGGGCAGGGTGGTGCTAGCGCCTGTGGCCAGTTTGGCCATATATGCATGACTGCTGCCATCAAAGCCTCCATTCAGACCCATAGCTGAGGGCTCAGAGTTTGACCTGAGCTCCATGCTGCCGTGGTGGTGTGGGTGCAGGGAGGACTGGCCAGAGGAGGAGTCCACAGAGGAAGAGAAGGAGTCAGGAACCTGCAGGGAGCATTTGCGGCTGTCGTTCTTGCTCTTCCACTGAGACAGGAGCTGCTTGGAGCGGCTGGAGTCCATGGAGGCATGGTGGAGGGTGGCGGCATGGCGTCTGGCTGCCTCCTCGTATGCAGCCATGGCCTGGGGGGTGTGGACACGGGGGAGGGTGTGGCTGAAGGTCACCATGGGTTCCTTACCCAGGGGACTACGGGGGGAGATAACCTCCACGTCTGTACTGGAGCGCTTGAGGCTGTCCCCAGGTCTCTGCTGCTGGAGGGCACGGTGGAGGAGGCCCTCAGAGTGGGAAGTGGGGATGACTGCCTCACCGGCCATGCTGGCCTTCATCTGCAGGTGGTGGAGGACGGCCTCCTGGCTGATGTGGGGTAAAGAGCAAGGGGGGTGGTGGATCTGGGGAGGGGGACTGCTGCTGGCCTCCTCGCTAGGCTGGAAGTTACCAACCGCATACAGCCCCTGGAGACAACAGAGGAAACATGAATAAATATATAGGGCATGAGGCTACAGTGCAATTACTATTTATATACAGTACCGCTCAAACGTTTGGGGTCACCCAGAAAATTTCATGTTTTCCATGAAAACTCACACTTTTATTCATCAAATGAGTTGCAAAATGAATAGAAAATATAGTCAAGACATTGACAAGGTTAGAAATAATGATTTTTACTTGAAATAATAACTTTGTCCTTCAAACTTTGCTTTCGTCAAAGAATCCTCCATTTGCAGCAATTATAGCCTTTCAGACCTTTGGCATTCTAGCTGTCAATTTGTTGAGGTAATCTGAAGAAATTTCACCCCATGCTTCCTGAAGCACCTCCCACAAATTGGATTGGCTTGATGGGCACTTCTTACGTACCATACGGTCAAGCTGCTGCCACAACAGCTCAATAGGGTTGAGATCTGGTGACTGCACTGGCCACTCCATTATAGACAGAATACCAGCTGACTGCTTCTTCCCTAAATAGTTCTTTGCCCTTCTTAATCTTTTGAGGACCTGTGAGGCATCTGTTTCTCAAACTAGAGACTCTGATGAACTTGTCCTCTTGCTCAGTTGTGCACCGGGGCCTCCCACTTCTCTTTCTATTCTGGTTAGAGCCAGTTTGCGCTGTTCTGTGAAGGGAGTAGTACACACCGTTGTATGAGATCTCCAGTTTCTTGGCAATTTCTCGCATGGAATATCCTTCATTTCTCAGAACAAGAATAGACTGACGAGTTTCAGAAGAAAGTTATTTTTTTTCTGGCCATTTTGAGACTATAATCGAACCCACAAATGATGATGCTCCAGATACTCAACTAGCCTAAGGAAGGCCAATTTTATTGCTTCTTTAATCAGCACGACAGTTTTCAATGATCATTTAGCCTTTTAACACAATAAACTTGGATTAGCTAACACAATGTGCCATTGGAACACAGATGGTTTCTGAAAATGGGCCTTTGTACGCCTATGTAGATATTCCATTAAAAATCAGCGGTTTCCAGCTAGTCATTAGTCATTTAGTCATTTACCACATTAACAATGTCTACACTGTATTTCTTATCAATTTAATGTTATTTTAATTGAAAATGTTTTTGCTTTTCTTTCAAAAATAAGACAATTTCTAAGTGACCCCAAACTTTTGAGAGGTAGTGTATATATGGTATCTATATTTAACTGTAATGAGTCAAAAGAGTGAGTCTGATTTGTTAAAATTAAAAATAAAAAGCAAAAAGAACTTAGTTGTTCTTAGAAAGTTCTTTTGATCCTGCCATTAGAAGACCTGGCAAACCCATGTGTGGTTCTTTGAAAGTTGTTTTAGTGGTGTAAAGGTCATATGTAGAACCATTTGAGCATTGTGCTATCATTTCTAAAATGGTACCTTATAGCACCATAAAGTGTTCTGCTATGATGCAAGTCTAATGAGACATTTTCTGTTATGATATAAAACCCTATGGCCCAACACTATACAATAGCCCCAGGGGTAACATGTTGAAGTTTAATATTTTGAAATGTGAATGCCTGGCTAGTAGCAAGATAGCACTATGGCTAACATTAGCTTCAGTTGGTGATTGCAAGCTTAGTATCAAATCATTTATTTGTATAGCCCTTAATCACCGTTACAGTCTAAAAGGGCTTCACAGTGTCCAGTGTGTGAAAACAATAAATGGTTAGTACACGACATCCCCCAGCCTTGGACCCTCACAGAGGACAAGGAAAAACTCCCAAAAAAAACCTTTTAGGGAAAAATGGAAGAAATTTTGGGAGGGGCTACTCCGAGAGGGATCCCCCTACCAGGACGGTTGGGCGTGCAATAGATGCCGAGTTTGGGCAAAGCGTATACACAATGCATAAAAGTTTATTTTGGTGGGACGTCCAGATCTGATGTGCAAACGGCAGCAAACGGCAGCTCAGTCAGTGTCATCATAGGACAGGCGTCGACACTGCCCAGTATGAAGAGAAGCTACAGGCGTTTGGTCAGTTTGCAGCTATAACTCGTTTGCGTTTGAGTAAACATACTGAATTGATTTTGCCATTGAATGGTTTTTATTTAGGTTGGATATCATTATCTTGTGATTAAATCATATGGTTTAAACATTTCTATTCTATTCTAGTCTATTCTTTGTATGAACCCCTATTGTTCCCAGTAATTAGGCAGTGAGCAATTGATGCTAGCTAAAATTAGCTTAGCATAAGTAGAAGTACAGTTGGTTGCTCTGTTTGATGACTAAATCAATATGACCAACAATGCCCAAATTTATAAGAAAAATAGTCTTGCACTATTGCATTATTATGCAATAGTGAATACATTGCTCTGCCAAATAAAGTAAATTACGATAACAGTACAATACAAAAGTTTTCTAATGCAATCTTATGTCCCTCCTATTGATTTAAAGTGTTCTGTGGAACAGTTCCTAATATCTAAGTTCATTAGCTAAACTATGTCTGCTGTAAAAATAAGAAAAAAAATAGTCCATTAACCATATACCAGAATGGTCCAGCAATCACTAGGGGCACTGTATAGGACTGTACTGGACGTGCTACCATGCATGTGATTAGTTCAAACTTAACCAAGCGTGATGTATTGAACTCAATATCACCAAGATCTTTTACAGTACTTGTTAGGACTTACGCTATTCAAATTGAGAAACACATTGCGCCCCATGCACACTCCCTCCGGACCAATCAATAACAATATGACACCTTGATTTGACCTATAATTGTAGTACCCCTTGGGCCAATCAGTGTAAGTCTGGCATTTCCCGCCAAAATCTGATCAGCTGTGTCTGAGATATCACCCATGAACGACAAAGAAACAAAGAAACAAACAATGTAGCACCAACCAGCCCCTACCAGGTAGATGGCGATGGTCCCTCCCAGCAGGAAGCCCAGGTAGACGTCAATGGCATGGTTCTTGTACTGAATGATCCTGGTCAGACCGCAGATGACGCCACAGATGACGAAAGAGAAGACCAGCAGGGGCTTCAGCAGCTTGGACGAGTCAGTCAGCGTGCTGTTGAAGTACATCTGCAGACACGCACATATTTAAAGACATGTTTTTCATTGTGCTCATGATTACAGACGTGCAACATTCAATACTCTTCATCATGGTGTCCTTATAGATAGATTGAAGCAGTTGGTTGGTATTTCAGGGACCACCCTAGATTGGTTCTCTTCTTAGTTGACTAATAGGAAATTCCTTGTGTCCATTGATGGCTATTGCTCCTCTCAGTCCTTGATCAAGTATGGTGTGCACCAAGGCTCAATTCTTGGACCAGTTTTATTCTCCCTATATATGCTCCCTCTAGGTCACTTAATTAGATGATGCTATGATAGCATCTCCTTCCATTGTTATGCCAGTGATACCCAGTGCTACCTCTCAGTCCTCAAGCTGAGTGAATTAAATAAGCTGGCCTCTCTGCATAACTGTTTAACGGATGTCAAGGACTGGATGTCCAAACATTTTTTACAATTACATTTTGAAAAAACTGACCATCCAACCATCCATCCACATTCAACCCACCCTTGATCCTCTAAATCATCAAGTCTGTCGCGAAGAACTTTGATTCCTTTTTGACCCGAGCCTGAACTTTGAACAACATACTAAAAACTTTGCTCAGTTCTTGTCTTTTCCATCTTAGGAACATTGTAAAAAATGTATTTGTCCTGAATTACAGAGAGAATTATACATGCTTTTATTTCATCTCGCCAAACCAAAAAGAGGTAACAGAGGCAAACAGAAAATACTACTAAAAGAGGTAGAACAGCTTCCAGCATGCTCCAAAATTCTTCAGCAAGGCTTTTAACTAAAACTAAGCAACAGGACCATGTATCCCCTCTATTAGCATCTCTTCACTGGTTGCCTGTCAGAAGATTGATTTAAAATTTTGATTGATTACGTTGAAGGATTCGCATGGCCTGGCCAGTAGTTATCTTTCTGAACTTTTGATTCCTCATGAGTCTGCATGAACCCCTGGGATCCTCAGGCAGGGCCCTTCTGACTGTTCCTGTATCCAGGCTAAAGACTAAATGTGACCAGGCTTTTTGGCTTTGGAACGACTTTGCCTCAGGACCTCAGGCTGGCAGAGTCAGTATCGTCTTTTAAATCACTTCTTAAAACGTACTTTTATCGTAAATCATTTTTTTTATAATTGATGGCATTCATTCATTTTATCCTTGTTGCATTGTCTGTTATTTATTTATTTTGTTTTATCCTTAAAATATTGTTGCTAGCTGCTATATTGTTGCTAGTCTACAAGTCTCTATTTTGGCCTAGGTCCAAAATACATCACCGACATGCTATCTCAACATGAACCCGCTAGACCCCTTAGGTCATCTGGGACAGATCTGCTAACTGTTCCTAGAGTTAAAACCAAACAGGGTGAAGCAGCGTTTAGCTACTATGCAACAAATAGTTGGAACAAACTTCCAGAACAAACTTCCAGAACTGAGACTTGCTCCAAAAGTAACTACTTTTAAATCTACATTAAAAACATTTTTGTTCACCACTGCATTCTGCTAAGCTCTAAATCCTGCACTGTGATTTTATTCTGTGATTTTATTTCATCTTATTTTATTATGTTTTTCCTGCACTTCAAATGCCCTATCTGCACTATGATTTTATTCTATGATTTTATGTGATTTTATTGTATTTTATTTTATTTTGTTTTATATGTTCTTCTTTTTAAATCTCATGTAAAGCACTTTGAATTGCCTCCGTGTAGGAAATTAACTTGAAAAACCAATAAACTTGATGGATTGATTGATTGATTGATCCTCATGGCTGGTACTGTTTTTGTTCCTGTTTTTGTTTCTCTCAATGAGAGATTAACCTTAGTCATTGTTCATTTTTCATTTTTCTTGCTTATGAAGCACGTTGTAACTTTGTTTTGAAAAGTGCTAAAAAAAATAAAGATTATTATTATTACTTTAGGCATAATCTGATGGTGATGTGCCACAGTACCATGCCTCACAATCAGAATTATTTGCCATTCAGGTGGATACAAAACACATTGTTGTAGGCTACTCAACCAGAGTTGTTATCTCATTTGAAGAGGTTGCTCTCTACATTGTCTGATTAGATTCAAGATTCAAGAAGTTTATTTGTCACATACACACACGAGGTGTGCAGTGAAATGCAAAAGTGGCAATGCTCAGCAGGAATGTGCAAAGGGCAAAATAACAGGTTCACACTATTTACAATAAAAAAAACAACACAATATTTACAATGTCACAGTAAGAGCTCTATATAAAAAACAACACAATTTTTTCAGTAGAGCACTTGGAAAAAAAAAGGAATATATAAAAAAAGGGGGGAAATTGATGAATGAATAAAATTTATGTGTTCTTAAATAGTGTGTGAGTGTTGTGTGGGAAAAAGGGGCAGTGTTGGTTTTGGGGGGGGCCCTTGGAGGTGGGGCAAGTCCTGGGGGCCTAAAAGCTCCGTCCAGTCCTTTTTTGGGAGAGATTTGGGAGGCGCTTGCCGGGGACCGCGATTTAAAAGGGTTGGGGGGGGGGGGAGGCCAAGCCCCCTGAACCCTTTGGGGCCACCCCGGGAATTTTCCTCGGGGGGGGATTATTTAGGGTTAAACAAGGGCCACCCGCGAGGCCCCGCCAGCGGCTTTGCCAAACCGGGGGAGTTTTCCTTCAGGATGCCCTAAAGCCCGGGGCAAGGATCCTGGGGAAAACCTCAGTCCCGGTTGGTAAAGGCCTGCCTCGCCTTTTCTCCCAGGTGGGTCATTTTTTTTCCTGTGGTTCTTTGGTGGTTCCCGGATTTATTCCCCTGCCCCCCCTTACAGAGTCCCATTAATAGGGAGAGTACGTCCTCGGTTTTTGGCCCCTAAACCAAACTCCCAGTTTTTGGTTCATTCAAAAAGGGGGCGGGTTTCCCGGCACCAGAGTGACAGAAAAAGAACCCTGGGTAGGTATTCGGTTTTTCATTAAGGACCCCCCTTGCTGAAAAAAGAGGGAGTTAGGGGAAGGCCCCGTCAGGGCGGGGAAGAGGGCGGGGACGGACCCGGGGGATCCGGTTCGGGGGGGGGGGGGGTTGTTACCCACCTACCACCTGGGCCGGGGCGGTTCGGGGAAATAGGGGGCCAGGCAACAGGGGGGGGGGCAGCCCCAGTTAATCAAATTAAGCCATTGGTGGAGTTGGTTTTGAAACCGAATAATATCAAGGGGAAAAGCAGTATCCCCCCTTCCCAATGGGGATGTGGTTGAGTACCTGGGAGACGCACTCCGGGATCTTTTTGGACGTAAGAAAATGCAGGCCATGGGGAAAGGGGGGAAGCGCAGATGAAATCCTTTTTTAAAATCAGCCCCCCTTAAAATTTTTTCAGAAAACCCAGGGGGGACCTGTTTTTAATCATTAACAGTCAGGGAAAGCTTTCTTTGGGCCAGGGAAATAGTGGATCCAAGCGGCGGGGGACCCGACACCGGGGTGTTAAAAGGGGTTAAAAACACTGGGTTCTAATTGCAAGGCTCCAAACTGAAAACCCATCCCGGAACCAGGGCTTCCTTTTGTTTCCCCCGGGAAAGCCCTCCCCCCCTCCACTGGCTCAGATTTCCCCAAACTTTTCCTTTTCCCCACTAAAACTCCCCCCGGCGGGGGGGGCCTGGGTGTGTTGTTAGCAGGCGAGAACGTTGTTCTGGCAAGGCGGGCAGAAATGGATTTCTCTTGCAGGGGCGGAACTCCAATGCGAGAGGTCGGTGCCGACGGAGCGATTAGAGCTCAGACGCGCCCAAGACTGTCGGTCTGGGTCGGCTGAATTTTAAACAGACATCGCCAGCTTCTACACTTGAGTGGGGTTTTACAAGGGGGGTGTCCATTTCCCAGCGAGTTAGAAACTACAACCGGAGCGTCCAACTACCTTTGTTACACGGTACTAACCTTTCCTTCGTTCCATCCCGCGACTAATTTAGTCCACGCAGCCTGTGGACACTGCACAGATTTAGCGTGTGTGATCAAGACCGGTTTGACTAAGAGGACTAAGATGTCGCCTGGAGGCAGTGCCCACCTGTCACCCTAAGAGCTATAGGCCTCCTTCCACCCGGCCCTTCCAGATTCCTGAGCTGACCGCGTCTCTCCAATGCGGGCTCAAACCGCATTTCTTTGGCGAGTTGTGTGGTCAGTTAAACAGCCGTGGGAGGATTAAAACCCAGGTTTTGTTTAGGAATGACTGCTAGACGTTGTTATGGGGGAAATAGATGTCCCTAGGATTAGGTTGGTGTGCACAGCTCGAAATTGAGGCTCTTCATCACTCAGTTTATTAGAATAGATTGAAGCGTGTTACTGTGGACAGCAATACTATATGATGGCTTTGTGAATGTGCCATTAAACGGGCATTAGGATCATTCTTTGGGATGTGTTTCAGCTTTTCTAGGCCTGGAGATCTTTTATTTTTGGTGCAGGTTGTAGGTGTTTTATATAAAAATATTTTTGATTTGAACTTGAATTGATTATTTTTGCATAATGTTGCTTGACTGAGAAGCCAATTTAAAAAAAATCTTTTGTAATAAATGTTAATCTTTGGTAAAAAATAAAAAAAGGAGGAAATATTTCTTCACATTGAAGTCAAATAGAGGTCTCAGTCTGGAAATAACCAAAGCCTGGCACCTTGAAACCCAAACCCTTTAAATTGAATTTCTTAAACTGATAGTATTTTGGGATGGGAAAACCCCGTGTTGTGACTTGGGAAAAATACCTGATCTTGCAGGCTTGGGGGTGAAGGTGTATATCCCTTGGAGCATGGTTTAGCCATTTCAAGGGACCCATTATAGCGCTACAATAATTTGGGGGAGCTATTGTGAAAGTGTTAATGGATTGGCACAGTTATATTGGGCTTGCCGAGAAATAAGTTTATATGGGGCAATCATTTTTTGTTTAATTTTAATTGATGATAATAGGCACAAATAGGCTTTATTTTGGGACTAGAACTATTAGGCTGCTTTCCACTCATTATGCACAGTTAGAGATGGTGATATGGCGCTGCGCATACCTTTAGTGAATCTGGGCCTTAGTCTGTTGTGTTAGGGTTATAAAACTGACCAAGCTGTCAAATGTCAGGTAAACTAACCACCGTACAATGTTAAATGTTGTGATATCGTGAAATAATAATAACACAGGTCATCACCTCCCTCTCTTGCAACTTCCACTCTCATGGCATCTAATAAAACGCCATGAACATCAAAGAAAAGTATGTGAGGAGCAGCTGATCTTAAATAATTTAATCTCTCACTTAGTGTTTAGCCTGCGATACATTAACTAGGCTGTTGTATCACATTTAGCACTGTATGTGTTTGCGCGGGCTCAAACCGTTACTCACCGAAACATAGACGGCTGCGAAGGATGCTAGGGTGGCGTGCTGCGACGGGAAGGATTTTCTGGAAGAGACGAAGGAATAGAAATAGACTGAGCTGGCATCATAGTGTATGACTCAACATGGGGGGGGGGGGGGGGGGGAGGGTTATAACACATCCAAATAATCACAACAAAACACAGCCGTAAGCCGACGTATCTTAAATGCCACCTCGCACACACAAGGCAAACGTGCACGCAAATGTGGTTTTTTTTGGGTTTGTTCTGGGTTGTATTAATAAACTAAAGAAATTAGAAAGCCTCTTGGGTTCTCACGTGGCTCTTGTTCACGTTAGTGCCCGAATAAACCCCACAAAAACATAATTTCGCATCTAGTTCCTTTAACAACAGGTACTGAAGAGGCTGTTTAAACAGTGCTTTACCTGTGCTGCTGCCACAAAACCTACACACATGCAGCTGTGGAGTAAATCCCTGAGTACAATGTGCTCGAATTTTCATCTAATATACTGCAGAGTTTAGCAGCCGCCGCCTTGCAGAGTGCTACATAATGGAAGTGAACCTGTGGCCCAGTTATTCACTGAGCTCCACCCAAATGACCTACTTCTGACAGCTACTGATACACTCACTCCTATACACCATCTCTGCTCTTTAGTCTTGTGTGTGTGCGTGCATTCTTCTACCGTGTATGTGGGAAATGTGAATTTGCACACTGTGCGTATGGTCGTGCATGTACACTTGTGCCGACTGTAAGCTCTCCTCTCCGGACCAGCGCTTGCAACATCTGGAGAGTCATAAAACTTTCATTTACACGTGAAACTCTGTTAGCAATGCCTCTGAGCAAAGCGGCCCGTTTCTACCGCTGAAGCAAGCAACAATGCACAGCTCGGATTATCAAGGTTAACGAGTTTGCAAATTTTGCAAGCTCAAAGAATGTGACGTTCATTTACAAAATGCCCTATTTCCATTTCGGAAAAATAAAATCACCTAAAAGTTCATCATGCATTATCTCTAAAATGCAGATCCAGTCTGTTGAAGTGTTATTATGTTATCAACCAAGGGCTGAAGTAATCTATTATTCTTTTAAAAAAAGTACTGCCATTATTTTTAAATATTATAATATCGATACAAACTGCAATACTTCATGCATTTCATCGTACTCAAGTCTATTTCCCAGATGCACAAAAGATAGAATGATGAATGGATATGTGTAGAAAGATCCTGTCCTTTTGCCACACGTGCCAGTATGTACTGTGGTACTGTAATATGCTAGTTGCAAATACGTCTCTGCGTTAAACATGCTATGTGTAGCATCGTGTTTCTCAGCACCATATTTCCCATGAACCTGTTGCTTCCTGTTACTTCCTGGCGTTGCTCTGTGCATTTCGAGCCCTTTATATGACACCTTTTGACCAGGTACGCTAACACAAAGCTGAAACTATGCAGTAAAGGTTCCTGTTTTGTGCCGTAAAGCAATCCAGCAGATTTCCCGCCAAATCCGACCTTGTGTCAAAGAGCGTAAAATGCAGTGTAGAGGCTGGTGAAGGCTGCCATTCTTCATGCCGGTGGTCTTGTTTGTTTACTGTGATAATACTAATGTCTCAAAATGCGGTCAATCAATTCTGATTTCGATCATTGGTGTTAAGATGCTTTTGGAGCCGACAATTTAAGAGTGCTTTGCCTTTGCCGAAGAGAATCCGGTGGTTTTCTCTTAATGCTTCTGCTGTTAAAATAGGTTAATAATACCCCTGATCCACAGCCGTTGCATCAAAATAGTTATTCATGCTCTACTGGAAACTGGACTGCAGACGAAAGCTAAAGCTGCCACAGAAGAGGACGGAAGACAGTGTTTATGCCGGGAGCATTTGGTTAAATTTAGCGCCCCCCCCTTCCCCCCTACTCTTCAGCCAAAACCTACGTGTGTCCTAAATGCACGGGTCAAACCTTGCCTCATCTCCCCTGTCCCACATCCCCTCCGATGTCTACCGCCTCACGCCCACACAAGCAAAGTGGAAACATGACTCCATTAAAACCAACAAAAGGCTCCCATCTCCATTAAAAGGCCCCTAGTTTAATCGGAGGAAAGCCAGGCTTAGGACGGGGAGAGTTGTAGTCGGTGTTGACGCCTTAAGCTAGCGTCAATCAGAAGGCTTTTTAACCACGGTCCGTTCTATCCGTCTGCAGAGAGCCTGGCTTCCTCGGAGGACTTAGACGGGGGTTTAGACGCTGATAAAAGGCTAAATCTCAGAAGGAGGGAATTATGTCACTCGCCTCTGTCAGAGAAAAGATTCTGCAGACATAATTCAACGCACTAGATAACTCTCACAACGAAGCGAGCGAGATATGCATATCTGTAGATTGATCTACAATCTGTTAAGCATGTCTGGCGGAAAATGGGTTTCCTTCTCATCCTCTTAATTTGGTGTTTTATTATTCATTGACTCATCTTTAAGGTCTATAAGGTCACTGTTTGCATTTACATTTCAGGCAGCTGGGATATTTTCAATCTTTTTAACGGAGAATCATCTATTGCGCTCCGAAAATCCACGGGTAGGCTCCACGAGAAACTGTTTGCCAGTGTTCAACATCTTCCTAAGTGACCTCATTAACAAGAACATCAAAAGGCTATGCCTCTTTCTTTCTCCCTCCTCCCCCCCCCCCCTCTCTCTCTCTCTCTCTCTTTCATTGAGACCAAAATAGTGTCTTGGCTCATACTCGTGTGAAAACAGATACCAGCAAGAAAAACTGACAATCAGCAAAGAGAAAGCAGCCCAGAGAGTTAATTAGGCATCTCTTCACTTCAAGTGGTGCTCATAAGGCATTATAAGGCATCATAAGGGCATCGTAAGCCCCTCGTCAATGCATGATAATTATTATAATCCATGCATGGCATGATAAACTCAGTGTGCAAAACATATAAGTGGGGGTTGAATACAACATGGAGCAGCCGTAGAGTTAATTATATGATGTTAAAGTGGTAATTTTACAGCTGATGTTTGGACCTGAAATTTCTTTATGTTGCTGTTGACTGGAGTATGTCGTTCCAGAGAAGCACTGTGTCACAAATTTAGCTTGGGGGGAGTAAAAGCTGACAAGCCATGCTAGAATTGAACAACAACAATTTGGCAAAATGTCTAACCCCCGCTGCAAAATCAGTACTTCCACCATCTATTGTCTCTGCCTACCGAACATCAGTTGTCTGTTGTTTCACGGGGCTGATGGATTCTTTCGTTTCAGCCATAGCTCCTGGCTTCGGGAATGGACTTGGTGGACGAGTGACCATAGAAAACGCACAATTCTGCTACATTGCCTCAGAGGGGAGGGGCTGACAGGGCTAACAATGCACAGCTGAGAGAAAACTGTTGTTGGAGGATCATACTGTCCCTATCAAAAGCCCTTTACCATAGACCCCCAGGTTGAGGCAGCCACAGGATGTGCAGCAAAAACTACAGAGACCAATAGGCCCAGGGGTGAGGACACATTTACTGTACATGAGCTAGCTGTAGACTCTGATCTAGCCAGAGCTGGAGTGTCAGCCTGTCTAATGTTGACACCATACCTCCCAGACCCGTCAACGGTAGCACAGTTGGCATTGCTCCTACAGCATATTCCTTGTATATATACTTAGATTGGTGCCTCGTTACTCTGCCATCACTGCACCTCTCAGGCAGTTGCTGAGAAAAGACACACTGGGAGGAATGTCATACAGCCATGTAAAAGCTCTAACAGCAGCTGCAGTCTTCAGCCCAGACAGCCCTGCCTTCATGACCTGAGATGTGTATGCCACAGCACTGGGCGCCATTCTATCCCAATGACATGATGGAGTGGAGAGGCTTGTCGCCTTCACATCAATGGCACGGTGGCTCACAGCAAGAAGGTCCTGGGTTCGATTCCTGCCTGGGGCGCTGTTGACTCTGGGGTGCCCAGGTGGGTTATCTCCTGGGCCTTTCTGTGTGGAGTTTGCATGTTCTCCCCGTGCTCACATGGGTCTCCTCCTATAAAAAGAACCCCATCTAAAAACATGCAACATCCTGTCCTGTCCCTGACCACGATGAGGACTTACACCTGGAATTGGTCCCCGGGCACCAGAAAAAGGAGGCTGCCCACTGCTCCCTTGCTGTCCCTGGAGGAAGGTCGGCGGGGATGGGAAAATGCAGAGGACTCATTCAATTCGGACACCCTACCCTGCATGTGTGTGTGTTGTGTTCGGCGGCCACTTCCCCCCTTGCATGTGTTGTGTGTGTTGGTGCATGTGTGCACCACGAATTGCAAATAAACTAATCTTCTTCTTTTCTTCTTCTTTCAAGAGCCAGAGTACTTGCAGGACCTCAACCACCTCCAAAGCAAAATGGGCTGAGCAACTGTACCCAGTTGTTCTTCTATTTATTCCAAATACACTGGAAACATGAAATGCATCACTTCCTGTGCGGCAGAGGATTTTTCCCTGGGAAAGACCTACCAGACACCAGGTGTTTGGAATTGCAAATGGCTTTCATGACCTGGATATAGGTTGAATCACTATTGTGTCATCAATTGGCAATAGAACGTACTGACTTACATGAAAATGTCATTGGATTATTACTTTAAATAGATTTTTTTTAATGTTTGTGTTGTGGTGTTTGGTGTGATTAAATTGGAAGAAAAGTTTCTCTATGTTTGCATCCCAATGCACTTAAAGCAAAGTGTAAATGTTAATTATAAGACTTTGATCTACCTCTCCCCAGCTGGAATGGGAAGAAACTTATAATTTAGTAGTATGAGTAGGCCTTGAGAGGAGTCACTCCTTTTTTCAAAAACCTACTCTGTCATTTTGGAGCAAATAGTCTTCAAATTGTCCAACATGGCAGTATGAAACCTCCCTACCTGCCCTGGTTGATGGCGGCGGGGTCGGTGCCCGAGCAGATGTCCTCCATGACGTAGGGGTTCTGCTCGCAGGTAATGTTGAGCGTGGTGTAGTTGGGTTTGCATACAGTGAGGAAGTAGGGCGTCGGGTAGCCCGTCATCAGCTGGAGGACGTCAGTGATGAGGGCCGTGGCACAAAGGCCGAACACGTGGACCCCTGAGGACACGTGAGGATAGGAGGGAAACAAGTTGGACATGCACTCCTGCGCTAATGCTCCAACTGCCACCAAACATCGCAAGAACCGTGTGTGTATCATTAATCAAGGTCAATAAAGGTCATTAAAGCTTGCGTTCGATGTTTAAATATAATAAATAGCTTGGCTGATATCAGAATTTGTAATTTGAGGGTGGAGCCTGTCACAAAACGGGTCATTACTTCATGATAGTTTGTCTGATCATCGTGAAACCTAGCAGATATATTGTGAAGGCTTCAATAACCTATTCCATACAGTCATTTATAAATTGAGCAGTAGGGGACAGTTCATCGTTCAGTTTAAGGTGAGATAGTACATGAAAGATAATGGTGTGTGTGACCTAATTGGGGCAATATTGTTAAAGGTTTTTTTTTTAGCTTTAAGAGGTGATTACTCCCACACCATATATCTGACAAACATGGGACTCCTTATACCTATGGAACTGTATGTGCTCTACAAAGTCTCAGTGGATCCAATCATGTCCAATGTATTGGTTTTCTGCAATTTTGACATTTTTGGAAATATTTTCTCCCTAAGCCTTTTTCAATTTTTTAGTTATCAGCACCAAATTTTGTATATGACTAATTCATTATATAACTAATCTTACAAAACACCTGGACTCCTCTTGAATTTTCTGTTTCATGGAACAAATACTGAAACGTATCATGAAACCCCATATGTCAAGTGAATTCCAAGCTTCAGATTTTCTATTTATTATTATTATCCTGGGTTTTTATGTTCCATGGTCTAAATGCTGTTTCAGAGGCGTTTCCACCCTGACAAGAAAAACATTCTGGGGGAAAACACTGAATTTTATCATGAAAGTGGTACAATTTTAAGATAATACTGGCCCAAAATATCCCAAATAATCCCCAAAAATAACGGTATCAGTATTGGCCTTCAAAACCCCATATTGGTCAAACCCTAATAGACACATGCACACACTCATACAAAGACAGCCAGATACACATTCAAGTCAAAGTCGAAATCAAAATATTATCACGTTCAGTTGAACTAATTTATTTAACAGTCACCGTATGTTGAGCTCTGCTTATGCAAAGAAAAAGCGGCTTACCAACGAAGCGGACAGCTCTGCGTATGAAGGAGTTGAAGTTGCAGCCGGCGGCGTTGATGTTGGCCTCAGCCCCGCCGCCGCTCTTCCTCCGAGACAGGCAGCAGAACAGGATGGCCTCCCCAATCATTATCTGTCAACACAACACACAACACCAGACCGATTAGCGAGGCTAGAAACCTAGGAGAGAGACTCTGTGTGTGCATGATTTGGTTAGTGTATTGGCCAATAGAAGGTGTGCCTGCAATGTATAGTAGATGCACAAGTGAATGCGTTTACACATGGAATTATAAAAAACGTCTATCTGAGTTTATTTTGTTTTTTTTGATTCTTGTGTTTTTTTTAAAGAACCTTTTGGGGTTTTACATTTAAAAAGATTGTCCCCCCCTTTTTTAATCAGTGTATTAGTTAATACATGTTTTATTTTTACTATTACTGCCATTTGTTTTACAAACTACCCCATTACTTGTTTTTGTCCTTTCTGTTTTGTCTAGTAAGTCGATACCATTTGTTGTCGCTTTAGTATCTGTTAGTATGTCCATATTGTCTTTGAATGTACAAATTGGTAATAAAAAAATACAAAATAGAATACAAAATGAACATGACGTAGAACCTGAAACATATATCGATTTTTTTTAAAGATAGTGTTCTAGGTTCTATATCCCATCCAAGCACAAACTTGTTTCAGAAAGTGCCGATCAAAATCTACCTTCCAGCCACGTCCTGTAGTAATAATGGCACGCAAGCCAGAAAAAAAGCCTTACCTTACCTTACAGAATTAAGCTCTTAAAACATCAAACTTTGAACTATCCTAGGACTTTTGCCTTCAAAGTGCCATGGTCGTGCAGGCCTTGTTGAGCTAGGACAATTTCACTACGTGATGACAACAGTTTTGCCAGCTGGGATGTCCAAACTTTGATGCTCAGTATCTCTGCACTGCACTCTACCCAGACAGAACCATACAAATCCAAGCTCGCAATGTGTGCACATATGCATCTGTGTAAGTGTGTGTGTTATACGCACAGTAAGGAGAAAACATACGGTTCGACTGATACTAAAATCAATATTTTTGCCAAAGTTGCCAAAGTTGCCAAAGTTGCCAATAGCTGATATTTTGTGCTAATATTCAATATGTTTCAATTGGACCATTATAGTGCTAAAAATGCAGTGTTTTCTCCAGAACTCTATTCTCCTCAGGGTGGAAAAGCCTAGGAAACAGAATTTAGATCATGATACACTAAAATTCTCAACTGAAACTCAGGATAATACTACTACTACTACTAATAAACATATTCATGTGTACTTGTGTGGAATCTCATGAAAATCTCACATTAGAATCAATTCAGATTAGTGGCTTCTCATAGACAACCACTGTAGTATTGATCAATTCTACAGTGAATATGTAACCAATCAAACCGCATCATATCCATCACATGGTGGATAACGCTGACCACCAACTCAGAGCCAATGAGAGGTGAGCGAGAAGCCAGAGGAAGCATTAGAGATGCTGTGAGAAGCCCACTTGACTGACAGCTTTCAAAAAAAAAAAAAAATCATCCAGGGAAGGGATTTGCTGAGCATGTATGCTTCTTTCAGCAGTGCCACGCTTACTATTTATACATTTCCATACATCTACACGTGAGAGCTGCCCAGTGCAACCACAGTCTCCTACCGGTGGCCATTGACCAGATTCACTGGCGCAAATGCACTGGTCCATTAGAGGTTAAGTGCCTTGCTCACAGGCACCATGACAGTAGCCATTCAATTTGCCTGCGTAGATTTTCTCAGCTGGTCTAAGGATTTGAACGACCTTGGAATGACCTTAAAGTCACAAGTCACTTTTACACTGTGGCAAAAAAGAAAGTCAGTCCTTTTCTGCATAAGTTGGTTAGATTTATTTGTGAGAAAACAAACCGAAGGGGTGATTGCACCCTTACTTTCTGTGCTCACACTCTCCCAGTCCCACCCACGCAGGGATTCTAAGCGGTGACTTTCAGGGTCACAAGCCTGCTTCTCCAACCTCTGAGTTGCCACCACCCTCACAAGTAGCAACATCCTCTTTGTGACAGGAAGCAACAGCGTTTTTGGGAAGATTGAGAAACACTAACATTAGCACTGGCATGAGATAAGAGGCCACCAATTATTTTGCACATATTGTATGTATTGTATATAGTTTGGGACAGAATCTCTCTCTCTCTCTCTCTCTCTCTCTCTCTCTCTCTCTCTCTCTCTCTCTCTCTCTCTCTCTCTCTCTCTCTGTCTGTCTGTCTGTCTGTCTGTCTGTCTGTCTGTCTGTCTGTCTGTCTGTCTGTCTGTCTGTCTGTCTGTCTCTCTCTCTCTCTCTCTCTCTCTCTCTCTCTCTCTCTCTCTCTCTCTCTCTCTCTCTCTCTCTCTCTCTCTCTCTCTCTCTCTCTCTCTCTCTCTCTCTCTCTCTCTCTCTCTCTCTCTCTCCTCATGCTAAGTGACTTTACACAGTGCTGGACATATTGACATCACCACAGGCCGCCTGGCGCCCTGCAGGTACTCCCCCTGTACTCCTGACCTTTACACCCACACACACACACAAATATCCTTCCTTTGGTTGAGGTCACCAGAAACAAATGCTCTCTACAGGAATACAAATCAGTAGATAAAAACTGGTACCGAAAGACAAGACAAGAAGAGGCAGTGCTGGCCGTCCCTGAACTCGGCTGGATTCTATGTGAAACAAGACAACAAGGCATCGAGACACCTCGGGGAAGTAATTACAACAACATGAAGCGACATTTATCCAGAGCAGCTTGCATTATGTCAAGTTTTTCTGTAAGTCGACCCAAAACAAGCAGTTCTTTTAGCGATTCTGTTTTATTCCAAATTAAAGCTGCACTGGGCAAGATCCATCCCTTCGATATGAGATGCCGTAGATTTTTTCTATTCGCCCCAAATTCAATTCTGTTGCTGTCATATTCCGGTGTGGTCACCAGCAAGACATCTTGTCAGTGCACACAAATCGAAACTTAATAAACTTAATAAATCCAAAAGTGTCTCCAAAACCGTCAGTGTGTGCTGCCACCAACAATGGCTGAACCTCTTCATTGCCTGCAGATGAAGAAATTTAGTATATTGTCACCTTACAGGATGTCCGGGTAGTGAAGTCCTTCAAACCTTCAAAAACGCAAACAGCTATCTCACTATCACTGCCACTTGGGGCTGCCAAAATGGAAAGTTACATCATTGGTTCAACACAGATGTCAACAGTCATTTCCAACCCTGAGGACTTTCTAATCCGGTGGGATTGGCTGTTTGATGTCAGCGGTGCTCCACAGCTTGGCCTATCTGTGGCAGAACAGTCTTAGTTTAAGCCTTCATCCAGCCAGCAGCCCTCGCCACATGGTATATGTGTGTGTGTGTGTGTGTGTGTGTGTGTGTGTGTGTGTGTGTGTGTGTGTGTATAGGCCAGGAAAGCTTTTCCCCATCACACACACACACACACACACATCGGTGTACCCATACACTCCTCTAGAAGTGGCAAGCGGTGTTGCGGTGGGATACCTGGCTACCTGCACAGTGCTCCTCTAGCATCATAAATCTCTACAGAAGGAAGGAAGGAAAGGAGGGGGGAGCGGGAGAGGAGGCGAGGCAGATAGAGTGGGATGGAAAAAGATGGAGAGAGAGGATGAAAAAAGGAATGGAGCCACAGTGATGGAGAGAGAGGGAGGGATTAGGAGTACTTAGTGGAGGGCTTCAAGGGATCCGCATAATACCATTACTGACATACTGTAGTTGTGATGTTCTCACTCAGCCGTGGTTTATCTGGGAAATGAATAAAAAACAACATTCCTCTTGAAAAGATATTTGTTCTGCATTGACTGATGCGGGCTACATGGCTCATTGGTTAGCACCGTCGCCTCACAGCAAGAAGGTCCTTGGTTCGCCCTTGTCCTTTCTGTGTTGGACTTTTGCACGTTCTCCCAGTGGTTGGCGTGGGTTTCCTCCCACAGTCCAAAGTCTGGTGACTCAGCGACTCTGGTGCCCCTGTGATAGACTGGTCCAGTGCATACTGGGAGAGGCTCCAGTGACCCTGACTTATATTCAATGTATTTAAACTTGACCGTTTTCATCCCAAAAATCCCCCCCAAAATTACAAGTATTCAGTGTTTCCTCCAGATATATAATAATAACAACAATGAGCCGGGTCATAATAATAATAATAATAATCATCTGAACCACATGGTGTCCCAAAACCCTTCTCCCACCTGGATCTGAAATTGCGGCAATGGCAGATGGCGGAAAAAATGAAAGGCTTCCAACATGTTGATCCTCTTCAGTAAAGCCAAAGACGCCAGGGAGGGGGAGGGACAGGAAGCAATGTTGTTTATGGGAAATATGGTCATAATTTTGAGCACTTGCAGTAACAACACAGCAAGATGGTTTGATTCTCGGCCTTTTCAGTGTAGAGTTCCCTGCCTTCTGCCCAATGCATGCTGGGATAGGCTCCAGGCTGAATAGACAGGTATAGAAAATGAATGAATCAATTATTATTTCTACTTCTCAGCATTGTACTGTCATCCCTTGCACTTCCATTAGGTTACTTGCAATTTTGGGGATCCATTGATGTTGACACTTACTCCACTGTTTCCACCTTTTATGGGATGTAGAGGCAAACCGTTTTCAAAAGCGACAATATTTATAGAAAATGACAACCTTGTCAAAGGGTTTTATTTTGTATCCTGAATTATCAAGCACATTCCATGACATTTTTTACTCCAATCATCTCACTGCACTGGCGGATAATTCAGCCTGGTTTCAAGAAATGTAACAAGACATTTGCTTGACACAAGGGGAAATGTTTTAAAGCAATCTTGCTTGTTTCAAGATTGAATTCCTTGTCTTGTGATCATTTCTTGGAAGAAGCCATACTGACACGAATCAAGCAGAGGTTTATTGGAATATCTAGAAGTAAGGTTGATAAGTCAGGCTACAAGATAAGATTACATGAGACAAAGAGTAAATTTAATCAGTCTCATTCAATCTTTCAGGGAAGAAAACCATGCATCAAGGAATCGCAGGCTTTTTTGCTTCATCATTCTGAAGTGACACTGCGGCGGCACCACCGACCGCATCCTCCGATCTTCTCGCCCCACACCCCAAATACTGTCCCTAGGTACAACGCCGCCAGCGTTTCCGTTGTGGCAGTTCACCTAGGGGGATGTGTGCCATGAGGGTGGGCAGTGGCCCAATCGAAGGACCTGAATGCTCGGCATCTGCAAGCGGTATCCTGACGTGAGGACAAAAAAGCCTCACGTCTTCTGGCCTGTAAGTCACTATAAGATAGATAGGAAGAATGTGTCACCCAGTTAAGAAGAGGAGTTTGAATCCCATTGATGTCTGATGGCACAAAAGGAACGTGTCTGGCAGATATCCGAGGGGATGTTTGAGATGTACGTGGCTTTGATCGATGCTGGAGAAAGTGGTGTGTTCCCACATCCTTCTGGCAAGGCGGCACTGATATGTGTCTCTTTATGGGCTTCAAAGTAGTGTGTTTTAACTCTCTGAAGACACTGTGGTTTTGGCATATAGTGAATGGAGAAGTTATACAACCAAGAGGGACTCCACCCCTCAGATCCTCTTACACTGTTACAGATCATCAATCTGGGACGTTCATTACATTCCAGAAGTTATTTTTACATTTTATTATACTCAATTTCTCTCAACCTGCCTTGTCTGCTTCTACTTCAGTTGTATTGAGCTGTGGGTTGTGCGTGTAGGTGGAGAGAACAATAACGATAGCGATTGGGTTAGCATAGAAACGGCAAGAGAGCACGTTTTTCCAGTTGAGGAAAACTGACTCAAAATGCAACATGTCTTGTGGTTGCATTGTATTCTGGTCTATTGAGGCTACTGTAGGTGGAGAAATTGGCTGACTGCAGCTGAAGTGACTGAAGTGGGATCTTCAGGAGTCCAGCTGTGAGTGAGTTACAGTAGCCCGAGGAGATGACTACGCTTTTTTCAGTATTCCAGTAAAATTTTTTTACATCAAAGTCAATGGGGAAAAGCCACAAGGTGGACAGAAAGTGGCTGCTTCACAGCAAAGGTTGGTGGTTGGTAGGCAGTTGACAGTTGATGACAATGACAAAAAGAGCTTTTTCTGCAAAAAAAACAGCAGAATAGTGTGAACTCATATCTCATATTTCTACCTTTTACTTCCCCTAGACACAAATGAGATGAGACTAAAGACATTTTCTCCTATTTCTCAAATTCAACTCAAGAGAAACAACCAGATAACAACTCATGTTGATCTCACTCTGATCAAAACAACAGATCCACAAATGATCTGAAATAAAAATCTCATTTAACTCTCCTGGATATGAGACTGTGAGATTAGAGGAAGATCTCAAAGAAAACTCAATATGATGTTTTATGACTCCATCATTTTCACATTCTGCTGCATCTTCCTATTGAGGCCATGGGGGCAGAAGCCATATAATAGGAGCTTATTATCAATATGTCACATGTCAGCATCTTCTAATGTATCTCAACAATTGATTCTCCTTAGTTTTTGTTTGAATCTGCCAGATGGGCGGAGTTTGCTGAATCAGGGCAATTCAAATAGGAGGCAAGTAAGTTATCAATCAAAACTGAATTGACTTTCAAAGACTTTCCTGTGATTGGATGAGCATTCTGGCACTTGTCCTATGTAAGGCAAAGCAAGTTGTATTTATATAGCACATTTCATACACAAGGAAGAGGAAGGAACAGTCCTCTCCTGTCCATTCCCTAAAACACACTCGCCAAAAGCCACAAAACACAACATAAACTGGAAAAACTAGAAACCTATTGTCAATATAGAAGCACCCATATAGATGTTTTGTTAGAAATGGTACCAAGAAGAACCATTTTGTGGATTAAGCATTCATAAGTGTGTGTGTGCGTGCACTCTTTCAGAAGCCTCCGAGGAAGTGCACGACATGCCCGGCTAGCCAAAGTAAATGCACATGGACAAGCTAGCCTGTGCGGCCTGAGGTGGGCAGGATCATGGGCCGGGAGGGGCCCATCCTGCTGACCCACGACTGAACTTGGGCCTCCTATCTCCAGGACATGAGGGTGTGTATAAGTGTGGTAACGACTTTCTTTAACCTGATGTGTGGGTGAGTATTTGTTTGCGACCGCCAGTGTGTTCATACCAGTCACCAAAGCCTGAGCCAATGGGAATATAATTTGCTCCAGGTGAGTCTTTTGAGTCTACAAAGGCAATTTATGGCTGTTCACGCCATCAGATTCACAGAGACAATTTTGCAAATGTGCATCATTAGCAATTCACATTATTAGATCTACAGATGGGAAGGACATATAATGCGTCCGGAAATGCAGCGTTTGCCTTCTCATGTCCAGAGATATGTCCAGAAATATGTGTATGAACTCAGATCAGATTGTGTCAACCAGAGACGATGTGCGGAATAGTTCAGAGCATAGAGGCAGTTCCCGGTAGCCTGGAGCAGCTCAGCAACTCAGACGTTCAGCACTCTCCCTGGTTGACTGATGCTGGGGATGTTGTTGCAGGAAGAATTGCGTAGCCAGATGGCGGTCGGCAGGAAACGAGCGCTTGAGGCACTCCTTGGTGCACCTGGGGGGGGGGGGGGGCTATAGGTGCTCCCTAGCCTGTTGTTGAGAAGAACTTGTAGAATTGAACTATCTCCATTTGCCAGCTTGTTTCCAATCCTCTCCCTATAGGTGCTCATCCCTCCTTTTATTTTCCTCCTCAGATCCCTTCCTGCCTTGACTTCCAGTCCTGAAAGCATTCTTTTCCAGTTTTAATGTCCTTGGTGATCTAAGGTTTGTAACTGGGAAAATAACAAACTATTTTTGTGGGGGCTGTACCCCAGAAATTAATGTCATCTGTAATGCAGTGTAATCCGTAATCCATAACGTGTATGCTACTGTGGGTGTCTTTCTGTCTGTCTGCCAGCATTTGTCAGCAATATTAATGCAGGTCAACAGGGAATTAAAGCAGTTACATATTAGATATTCTTAATATAACTTCAGATTGTTGATGTAAAATGTCTTTTTTTACTTAGAGCCAGCTATATTCAAGATGAGGCAATGAGAGCAAGCACAAAAGGACCACTGATATCACAAACTTAATCCACAGACATTATAGTATAGAGGATGGAAAGCGTCATAGCTGTGAAATATAATATATAATATTATATTATATTTAACTTACATTTTATATAAAATACTTCAGTAGTATAGTGATTATTGAGGTTTATATGCTCTCTCTTGCAGTGAGGCTGGCATGAATGGTGCACACTGACCGGAGACGGGGGTCTCGTGGACCGAAGAAAACAACAAACAATAATTGCCCATGGGCTTGTAACAGTAGTTGTGAATACAGTAGTTGTGAATAAAGACTCTGTGCGTCCAGAATCTGTCCATCCCACTCCTACAACTGTGAGGCCTGTTACAAATGTCTAAATATATAACAACTTGAAACATGGCTAGAAGAAGAGATACCTGAAAAAGATTGTTGTGGTGTGTGTATAGGTCAATTCAGTAACATTACAAGTAAAAGTGAATAGTCAAATCAGGTAGATTTGTTTCCAAATTTAGGTTACTCTTTAACCAAAGCCCCTCCAGTCCTCTATCAGCCTATTTAACCTGGACAAGCAGTTGATTTTTGACTTTGTTAGCTAACTAACCAACGTTAATCTTAAAATGTGATTAGCCACTACAAACACCAACTACTACTAGATACATTAGCTATTAGCTAGTTACCATGCCGGCGGCCAAATCTGGACACACACACAGAATGAGTACAAAATTAGATTTTAAGCTTCTAAAATACATAGCATTTCACGTTACTTGTCTTTCAGCAGGAAAAACTGTGCTTAACTGTATCCAGAATTGGATACAGATACTATGGTTAGGTAGCTAACAAGTTCACATTATCAACTAACACAAAATCAGTTAGATATATCAGTGATGAAACAATCAGTTCCCAGTCATAAACAGTATAGAAATTAAACATATATTGAATTCTTTTGAGATGGCAAACTATGCACAGTTGTTGCCCAGGAGCTGAGGACCTCTATTATGGCCGCCAGAGGGTGTGTTACGTCACCTGAAAGAATTGGCATGGTTTTTCCAGCACTGGCCTGTTTCTTTCATCCCTACCGTGATGGCGGGTCCGGCGAAGGCCAGGCTGAGCAGCATCAACAGGGGGATGACCTCGTGGTTGGGGTCGATGTAGGGCAGGCTCAGGCTGCGATCGTGACAGTTGAAGCCAGACTTCACCGGCTTGAACACGTCTGTCCACTCCAGGAAGTACAGACTGACCACGGACGATACCAGGATTGGCATCTGTCGATTGCCAAAATGGGAAAGACAAGAAGAGAGGGAGAAAAATAAGACAGATGAAGCATTTTCAAAGTAACGAACAGCTGGGCGAGGATGTGGTTTAACAGATTGTCAATGAATAAATAAATAGATTAACAGACAAGAAATGCTGCAAATGTCCCTATAACCCTATGGTTCAATGACCATGCTAATTTGATTTGATAACAGAGGACAGAGGCTTGGAAAATAGTTTTCATGACCTGAGGGGGGTGGGGATGGTGTTGAGGCTGTTGGATGTGGAATTAATTGCAGTTATGACCATCAAGTGCTTGTGCTAATCAGGGATCTCAGCTCAAAACCAGTGTGTGAATTCTTCTCATCCCATTAAACAAAATTGAAATGACAAGTTCGTGTTCATAACGCCCAGCGCGAGACTATGAGATTGTAAAAGACAGATCGTAAACGCAGCAGTTAAATCACAACCATGAAATAAAGTTAATAAAACGTGTGTCGATTCTTCCATTGAACAAATGAAAGTGTCTCACTTCTGTCTGAGGGGATGAGATTAATCCCTGATAGTGTATCAACTCAACTCGTTCAGAAAAGATTGTTATAGTTCTTTGTAGCCCGTATAGATAACTAACATGACTAAGTCAAATAAATGACACATGTACATCAATACATATAAAAATGTAACAATATAGACCTTTTGTGGTAAATGCAAGTACCAATGAAATTGGTTTGAGATGTTTACCATTGAGACTCAAAATGAAAGGGATGAACCCTTTGATATCAACAGAGTCTGACAGCTCCTGCAGTTTTGTTGCTGTCAAAATCCCAATGTGGACATTTCCTTACTATCCCCAAGCCACTGTAGTATACTATTAAAAGTATCTTGCATGTGTAGGGAAAAAAACTGAATTGTAACTGATTAGCAAAGCATCCACCAATCAAAATGCGTCACTGGGAGTCAAATCTCATCCCCGGGCGTAATGGGCATCATCCTGCATGCTTAATATCCTGATTCAGTGCTATACAGCGACTGGTGCGTTGCTCGCTTATAATGTTAAGTGGAGCAGTGTGATGGAGGAGGGCCCCGCTGGGAGCTGAACAGGGGGGGCCTCTATTCAAGTCAGCAGTGCTCAACACACTCTGCTAACACACCCTCACACTTTAACACACACTCGTGCACTTATAACCAAACGCTCACTCACAACCACACAAAGAGCGTCTGTTTGCATACTTCCTTCCTTTCCTCTATCTCCATTTTCTGCCAGCGGTTACTCATCTAACTTGAAACTGCTCAGTCACTTCACTGTTCTACTTTTTACAACCTATCCTCCCTTCCTTCCTTCGCTGAAGAAAATGTGATTGAATTAGCCAAAGAGGCTGTATGCCATCTTACTTTGCACCAATCAGTTTATGCTACATTAGCGGTGTCTCAAGGAAATGAGAAAGACGTAGGGAAATGGAGGGAGCAAGGAGGTTTTGTAGAAGAACTGGAGAATGAACGGAAACATTTTAGGCTGCAATACCATCATCGGCCACCATAGCAAATTGGCTGCAAGGCGTAGACTGGACACATAGGGGCTGGGAGGGAGAGTGAAAAGATAGAAGGAAGGAAATAAGGCAAAGAAGGAAAGAAAGAAGAAAATATTTGTCTCTATAGCTCCAAACAGGAGAGTATGGGTAAAGAGTTTCAACATTTTACATTTATGGTGTCTCAAGGAAACAAGGAAGATGTAGGGAAATAGAGGGAGAGTGGAAAGATGGAGGAAGGAAGGAAGGAACATAGGAAGTAAGGACGGAAGAAACTAGAGAACAACATTGCTGCTGCAGCACTACACATGCATATAAAACCATCTTCAAATATTAATGTGAGGTTTCTTAGCCCATTATAAGGTGTTGAAGAAGGAGAAGAACATTTCAACTTGGACAAAATGCTTCGCAACCCCTACCAAAATGTAAAACCGCACAAAGCAATTTTCGCACGTTGGCAGCCCCAAGTGGCAGCAAGAGGTAACTGTTTGAATTTGGAGGACTTCAACACCCAGAAATCATGTAACGCTAATGTGTTCAAGATAAGAGGATGTGTTCCATATTGAAGCTAGGTCATGACTAATTCCTGAACCCCCCTCCCCCGTGAGTTTCTTTCTATCTCACCCTCTCACAGCCCATTTCTCCCTCTTCCTTCTTTCTCAGGGGTGTTTTCCTGGATCAGCATTAACTCTCTCCCACCTCCCATCCAGCATCTCGGCTTCTGGAAATATGGGTCAGTGGTGTCAGTGCTCATACCGTTGCGCCACCTTGCCGACGGCCATGCTCTGCAGAGGAAGCTGCTCTCTGAAGCATATACTTCCGTACTTGATGTTGTTGCGTGTTATGCTGTGGTTTGTGTGCCTAACAATCACTGCAAATTGAATCACGATGTATCTTCAATGCATGGAGCTCAATTGAAACCTTAGCCACAAACTTGTCACTAATCATAACATATAGCTAATTAACAAGCACAGCAAACTAGGGTAGATTGCCAGGCTTAATGTGACTCAGTTCAGCATGTTGAATTGATTAGACTACTTCTTTTGATTTTCATCGTGGACTGGCATTCGTTTCTTCATTTGTTCGTCTGTCACACACAATATCTCAGTCACTACTGATGAGATTTTGATCAAACTTGGTGCATCTCATCACTGCGCTGTAGCATTTTCAAAATTGCAGCGATTGGTCCAAGGAGGGTGCCACACCATTCATTCGTTCATCCATGTGTCACGCAATATCTAAGCCACCACTGATAGGATTGTGACGAAACCCAGTGCATCATTCAGCACCGCTCTCCAAGATGCAGAGAATCACAACATGGCTTGAGAATTTTAAAACTTTCCTATATGGCTACCCAGGGGGAAGTTGGATACCTGCAAGGCCTTGTGCCATACAACACTCCTCTGAAAGCTTTCCAGAGTGGAGATTTTGAATAATGGATGTGTAAAAATTGCAGGCTTCCGTTGGCTTTGGCATGGGTGGTTACTTTTTGTGGATGATGGGCTAGTGGCAGTGATCGTGATGGAGCATTCTCCGTAAGTTGAGGTGTCTAATTGGTAATGATGGAAGATTCACGTAGGAAATTAAGAGTGTCACTTTGTACTATTGACTTTTGATAGAAAGTCTTTAGATAGAAAGTAGTCTTTACTGCTGCTAAAAGCGTGATTGTAAAAGTTGGTTCAACCTAATCTATTATTTAGAGGCAGTCTTTGTAAGATTTTCACTTAAATCCATCTCAATAGGTTGAAAGACATGGTGGAGGAATGAACTTCTAATCTATTCATCTAGCCTCTCCCATCCCCCCAATGACAGGTGTATAATGCAAAATACAGTGGAGGAGCAGCCAGTCGTAATGGTGCAATCCATTGTACTCGGAACTCAGGAAAAAAATGACCTCTGACACAACTGCAATAGAATAGTCATTCAAGTCAGAATTCCAAGTCAGTAACTCGGGCAAGATCCAACTGGTTTGAGTTTGCCGATATAAACACATCTGATGTCACAGCATTATGGCGGCGCACACCGTGAACAGTAAGCAGAATTCCCTTTGCATCAATTTTTACTTGATATGTCATTTTTGTTATGAAAACTTGTTGTAGCAACTTACATTTGTAACATAATTCCGTTGATTATAATAACGTAATACATAACATAACATAATAACGTTAACTAGTTCTAGTTCTAGGTCACTGATATGCATTTCTCTTTGCTATTGGCACTGTAGTAATTGATGTAGGTCCTCCTGGATCGCGGCACAACACCGCAAAACCCCAGTATGTCTCCCAAATTGCCTTTGATAGAGCAAGGTGAAAAACAAGAATAAACACTGATATTGATACTTGAAAAAAACCTGAGACAGTCCAGAGGAATTAAAAGTGATGCGTTGGCTGTTTTTTATTTACATTATGTCATGTTTGGACTGTTGCTATCTGGGAAACCCTAGATCTAATACCTCATTTCCATTACTCAGAAACAGAGCCTAATAAACACAAAGCCCAGTTGGTTTGTTATGTGTTTCCATTATATACAGAGCTAACGTGGCTAATGTTTGTTGCTCTGCTGCTCTGCTGTAGTAACAGCACATAAGGGAGAGATAACATTATCAACCATCAGCTTTATGATGATCACCTGCTCTTTTGGCAATAATTGTGGTCTGTTTTGACGTGCCATAAAAACATTTTTTAATATTGCTGGTAATAATCTATAGCTCACAAACCCTAGAGCGTAACCTACACTGATCTCCAGCCATTACTGTGTTGCACTTTTAGCTGTGTTGCACTTGCACCGTGTTTCTAGTAACATTATTAGGAGTCATGCTACATGGCCAGGAGTAATTTGTGTAGGTTCTATCATAAATAAACTTAAAACATAAACATAAAAAACATAAAAAAGACTTGTGTTGTGAGAAGTTAGCACAATCAGTGTTGAACCGTTTGAGAACTGATTCCATTTGTTTGTGTCTTGTTTCCTGTATTTATATATTATTTCTTGTATTATTATTTATTTTTGTGTTTATTTCTTTATTTTCTTCTTGTCTATTAAATTTTCTGTATTTTTTTTCCTCTTTCTTATGTCTCTCTGGATTATTTTTAGTCAAGGAATAATCAATAAATAATTCTTCACACAATGGGAAAGGCATTGGGATGACAAGTAAAAAATGACCGGTTTACTGACTGACTTGGTAACTGACTGATGGATTGGTTTACTGACTGGTTTACTGACTGACTAACTGGTTTGCTGACTGACTGACTAACTGGTTGACTGACTGACTGACTGACTGTTTGATTGTCTCTGTTCTGGTCTTACTGATTGATGGACTGGTTGACTATCTGACGGACTAACTGACTGATTTACTGACTGACTGACTAGTTTACTGACTGACTGACTGGTTCACTGACTGACTGGCTGACTGTCTGACCAACCAGCTGACTGAACTCCTAGATGTACTCGGTTGTTGATCAAGGCTGATACAAGAAACACTGAAGGCAGAACAACAGAAGAGAGCCTGGAAGGCAGAGTGAAGGAATAATTTGGCGTTAAATCCAGGAGTATTATTCCCTAGCATTCCTTGCGCGCCCTTTCTCAGAAGAGCTGCTGCTCCTGGGAGAATTCAACTCACCGCAGCCGAGCAGCGATGCTCCATTGCCCTACATCTGCTACCGCTCACCGCCAGATTCCTCTCTCTAGAAATCCCTTTCCTTTCCCCTCATTCTTTCTCTCTCTATCTGTCACACACTGATATTCTATATCTCTCTATCTCTTTCTTGTCTTTCTTGCTCTCTGGCTCTCTCTGCCCTGGATTCTAGTGTTTAACTGGTACCGGTATTCTGAAGGCCAATATGACAGCAATATTTTTTGATTGAACAGTACAAATCTTAATGCAACCTGTAAGGTAAAGTAAATTATTTCTGCAGTTATTCTTTCTTACAGTATCCTTTGTTTCACAAAATTGTTTTGGCAAATTTGCTGCCATTTTCCCCCCCTATTTTTTCTCTTCTTTTGTACAGCAAAATAAAAGTCCTAGAAGGTTATAAGTTCTTATTATCCTTAAAGTGGCAGAAATATTCTGAAACCTTACTAAAACAATGATTCTGAGTGACCATCCAATTGTGACATTACCACAAGAGTGAAAGGGAACACAGGCTAATGTGATAGGTTTAGGAATACAAACCCTTGCAAGGTTAAACCTCACCATGTGTTTTTCTTTATCGTTCTTTTCATGTACCTGTATTAGCCATATTTGTACCTGGTCAGCTTTCCAGGGCCAAAGTAATCAGGCTCATGGTTGTGGAGGTGATTATGGGCGGTGCGCCTTTAAGAAAGGTAAGCCTGGGAGAATCAGGGGTTGGGCAAAATTACGTTTGAGAGGGAAGAAGTAAGCTCTATTTTCTGTGGCAAATTCATCCATTCATAATTTGATTTAAATAAGAAAGTGAATGAGATTGAAGACTAGGAGAGAGGAGCACGGACCAACATTAGCGCAAATGAGTCAACACCAGGCCGGGATCTAGAGCTTCTTTACCCAACCACTGGTGAGGTTGATCCTTTTGGGAGCTACTACTGTTTTTTTGGGGGACAATGCATTGCTGTTTTTGGGGTTATATTTTTGCATTTTGAAGGGGGAAAGCCAACGCTGGATGTGACATTATTTTCGGACTATTGGGACTATTTTTGGACTATTGGGACTGGGGTTTTGGGCCTTCACTGAGCGTTTTAGGCATATGAATGGGGTTAAGTTTGGTTGGTGAAACTGTTTCTTATTAAAAAGGCTGAGACGGCTTTAAGTGTTCTCTGTTATCTTTCATTAGACATAACTAATTCCAGGCCCTAACAGTGTGAATTGCGGTAGATCCTGAACTTTTAAATATAACCAGGCTTCGAGAAGTAGCTGATTGTTATAGATCCATTGTTCCATTGTTCCACTCTTTGCTAATGAGAGTTTGATGTCCTGCAGGATCACAATAGGGAGCTGAAGTCACTATGAAGCCCACTCTAATCATCATAGTGTCTCTTTCTAAACTACCATAACAATTTTAGACATGTTTCGATTGTTAATGAAGAATCAGGAAGGTTATTTATTGCACTGTCTGCTTATACACCTGGGGGGGTCTGTGCTAGCATGGCTAATGCTAATATACCAGATACTGATATTATGTCTGAAAAGCTAGTATCCTGCTTTACCCACCCATAAGGCACAAGCGGTCCCCCGTTAACTCCAACAAGATGATAAACCAGTGAAGACTTAGCCAAAGCTTCTGGCATTACATTACATTACATTACAGTCATTTAGCAGACGCTTTTATCCAAAGCGACTTACAATAAGTGCATTCAACATAGGTAGGCAAGAAAACTACTAGTCACCAGAAATCGTAAGTGCATTTCCTTCCTAAACAAGCAACTAAGAGCATAACTAGTGTTAAGGTAAGAGTGCAATAAGTTAGCAACCTACTTTATCTTAAACAAATGAGACAAATAAGAGAATCAAATAAACAAGAGCTAAGACAAATAAGTGAACCAAATAAACAAGAGCTAAGACAAATAAGTGTATCAAATGAACAAGAGCCAATAAACAAGAGCTCAGACACATAATTGACGACAAATAGGCAAGGCTAAGAGGAAGGGTCAGGGTAGTGTTTCCTGAAGAGGTGGGTTTTCAGCCTGCGGCGAAAGATGGGCAGCGACTCTGCTGTCCTGACATCAGTGGGGAGTTCATTCCAACACTGCGGGGCCAGGACAGAGAAGAGCCGTGACCGTGTAGATCGGCCGCAGGGACCTCTGAGCGACGGGGCAACCAGTCGCCTCGAGGCAGCAGAGCGAAGTGGTCGGGCGGGGGTGTAAGGCTTGACCATAGCCTGGAGGTAAGAAGGAGCTGTTCCTTTCACTGCCCTATAGGCTAGCACCAGGGTCTTGAACTGGATGCGAGCTGCTACAGGGAGCCAGTGTAGAGAACGGAGAAGGGTAGTTGTATGGGAGAACTTGGGGCGGTTGAACACCAGACGAGCTGCAGCTTTCTGAACAAGCTCCAGAGGTCTGATGGCAGACGCCGGGGCACCAGCAAGGAGGGAGTTGCAGTAGTCCAGGCGGGAGATGACAAGAGCCTGGATGAGCACCTGCGCTGCCTTGTCAGTGAGGAAGGGGCGAATCCTCCTGATGTTGTAGAGGAGGAATCTGCAGGAGCGTGTCACTGATGCGATGTTTGCCGAGAACGACAGTTGGTCATCCAGGGTCACACCCAGATTCCTCGCAGTCCGAGTTGACGTCACCACAGCATTATCAATGGTGATGGCCAGGTCTCGGTGCGGACAGCCCTTCCCCGGGAGGAACACCAGCTCAGTCTTGTCCAGGTTGAGCTTCAGGTGGTGCATCGACATCCACTCCGAGATGTCTGCCAGACATGCAGCAATGCGTGCCTCCACTTGTGTGTCAGAGGGGGGAAATGACAGGATCAGCTGGGTGTCATCTGCATAGCAGTGGTAGGAAAAGTCGTGTGAATGGATAACAGAACCAAGAGATGTTGTGTAGAGGGAAAAGAGGAGAGGACCTAGAACCGAGCCTTGTGGAACCCCAGTAGTGAGCCTGCATGGTTCTGACACAGACCCTCTCAGCGTCACCTGGTAGGAGCGATCCGTTAGGTAGGATGCAAACATGGAGAGTGCAGAGCCTGAGACACCCATCCCCTCAAGGGTGGAGAGGAGGATCTGGTGGTTCACCGTGTCAAACGCTGCAGACAGGTCCAGGAGTATCAGGACAGAGGAGAGAGAGTTCGCTCTAGCGGCATGGAGCGACTCCGTCACTGCCAGGAGGGCAGTCTCGGTCGAGTGACCCACTTTGAACCCAGACTGGTGGGGATCCAAGAGGTTGTTCTGGTGGAGGTACAAGGACAGTTGATTGAAGACAGCACGTTCAAGAGTTTTTGATAGGAAGGGTAGAAGGGAAACCGGTCTGTAGTTCTTGACCTCAGAGGGGTCAAGTGTTGGTTTCTTCAGAAGGGGGGTGACTCTGGCAGTCTTGAAAGCAGAGAAAGTTTCAAAGAGTTTTTTAGGGTTAGCAGAAGTTTGAATTTTAGTGCAGAAGAAAGCAGCTTTAGCAGCAGATAGAGAGGAGGAAAAAGTGGAAAGGAGAGATTGGAACGTAAGAAGGTCCTCCGGGAGGTTGCCATTTCTCCATTTGCGCTCAGCCACTCTCAGGCTCCGTCTCTCAGTACGCACTGAGTCCGACAACCAAGGGGCAGGTGGAGTTTGGCGTGCAGGCCTGGAGGTGAGGGGACAGAGATGGTCCAGAAAAGAGGACAGAGTAGAGAGAAGAAGATCAGTGGCAGTATCAGGGGATAGAAGAGAAAAAGATTCAGGGGCAGGGAGAGCAGAGAGAACAGAAGAGGAAAGATCAGTGGGAGAGAGTGAGCGGAGATTGCGACGAAAAGAAACCATGTGGGTAGGGAGAGGATGTGAGGGGGGAGAGGAGAGAGAGAGAGTGTAGGACATGAAGTAGTGGTCAGAGAGATGAAGAGGAGTGACGGAGAGGTTGGCAGTAGAACAGTGTCTGGTGAAGATTAGGTCCAGTTGGTTGCCAGCCTTGTGGGTAGGAGGAGATGGGGAGAGGGCTAGGTCGAAGGAGGCGAGGAACGAAAGAAGAAGGTCAAGCTTCTCAGTCTGGATGTTGAAGTCACCGAGAAGGATGAGTCCAGAGCCATCGTCAGGGAAGTGGGAGACTAGTGTGTCAAGCTCCTAGAGGAACTCACCAGCAGGGCCTGGTGGGCGATACACAACTGCGATGGTGAGCTTGACTGGATGAGAAACAGTGACAGCATGAAATTCAAAGGAGGAAGGAGAGAATTGTGGCAGAGAAAAAAGAGAGTATTTCCATTTGCTGGAAATTAGCAGGCCAGTACCACCGCCTCGCCTCGCAGCTCTGGGAGTGTGAGAGAAAGAGTACACATCTGACAGAGCAGTGGGCGTGGCAGTGTTTTCTGGGGTGATCCAAGTCTCAGTTAGAGCAAGAAAGTTGAGGGAGAGCAGGGATGCGTAGCCTGAGATGAACTCAGCTTTCGGCACAGCCGACTGGCAGTTCCACAGCCCCCCTGCCACCACTTGCTCGACGCGAGTTGAGAGAGTAGGATAGATGAGATTAGTGGGGTCGTGGCGTCTGGGTGTGACCCAGCGTCTGTGCGACCACCGGAAAGAGGAGAGGACAGGAATAGGAAGCAAACACATGGTAGATCACAATACAATTAAACGGTTTATGAAGTGAAGAAGCACCTAATCTTCGAAGGTCGTTCTTTGAAGAAGTCAGGCTTGAAAAAGTCGCCTGTTGCCTTTGTTCGCCTAGCCTTCCTTTGCCTGACGCTTGAAAGCTGACGCTTTCAAAGCAGCAGTGGTTTACGACTGCTTCCATTGATTGCTAATTGTCTGCCAGGAGTGCAGGCCCCTCCCAGACAATTAACAAGGCAATTGGCCTAGCTTGGTGAAACTACCTTCAATAGGGACTATGACACAAACAGAAACTGACAAACTAGCAGCTAACAATAGACTACTGATTAAAGCACTAATACTTAAGCAATCAAAGTACAGCTAACAGCAACCTGGTAAGCAAGAAAAATATACTCAGACTATTCTATATGAGTCAAGTAGTTCAGAATCCCTCCAGAAGTTAAATACAGGATATTTGCAAACCAAGCGCAACCACCAATCAAAAGTGTGTGTTCCATGTTTCACATTGTTTGTGTATGGAGACCTATTTTATACTTTAACCAAATATAATCCATAGGCATGCATATGGAAAATGTACTCTACTCTAGCGAGCTAAGGCGGCTACAGCTATTTGGTTGCAATGGAATAGGCTAGCAGGCTGCTTGTTTAGCCTACCAGAGCTAAAGTATTTGAGGCTAAAGTTGCACACCAGGAAGACCAACAATCTGCAGCTGAAATGTGATTGGTTCTCATGCCGTCGCTGTCATGTAATGCCGTGCGCACGCAGTTATTCGCTTCTAATAAAAAATGTATGTAGGTGAACTGATTGCCTTGTGAAATTGCGTGTGGTTTGATGATGCTGCTTCTCAACCCCTATGCTAGGGTTTCTAAGCATGAGCAACTGCCGTCTCCGTCTCCTTTGCATTGTTGGTTCAGGTTACGTTCTCACTCCAAAGAAACCGCACCACAGTTTGCTTGGAAGAGCACCAAAACCTGCATGTTCAGATGTCTCGGTGTGGTTATTTGGTGCGTTCGAATGGCATTGAAATGAACCCAAGTAAAGGAGTAAATGCTCCAGAGTTTGAACAAACTGAACCATACATGGTGTGAACATGCCTTGAAACATAGTTTGCTAGGGTAGGCTGCAAAAATAAGGTTAGGACCTAAGAAAAGGATTTTGAAAACGTGGGTTTCTGACAAAAGTTAAGATAACATCACTCCAGGAGGTGAGTGACCAAAGAGTCATGTTAAGAAACATTGTTTTTTTGTTTTCAACATACCCTTTATGCACACTCTCCTCTATGTAGGCTAATGGCCATACCGTTTCGTACAATTATGCATGTGATTTAATCTCTTGTTTTCGCTCAGTTTTAGATAACAGTTGTTCAGCCCTCCTCATGCTTCCATTTGTTCCACTTTGGAGGGAGAGCAGCCTCGGGCTTCACAGTGGAACCTCAATGCACTTCACCACTGAATCCAAACTAGAGCAGCCAGCCTGTTATAAGGAACACAACGATATGGTATCTGCATCTCATTCTGACATATGGGATTCCAATCCAGTTTCCTTCCACGCAGGATTGGGTTATAATTCATTAGTATAATTAATGAGTAATGGGATTACACCAATCGGATTACATATACTCACTCTGTTTTCTAACTGTAATTAGATTGAAGATACTTTTAAAAATATAACCAAGAAATGGTTTGGATTACTCAAAAACAAATTCAAAAGTAAAATAAAGTAAAACCAATGCTTACTAATTGTAAATGATTAATTGCAATTGAAATCTATTTGCAAATTTTATTTCTAATTTCTAATTCTGTATTTTGGAGGCCAAGTAATCCATAAGAAAAGAAAATATTTACCATTTGTTTGAGTTTGAGTATTACTGGTTAAAGGTTTCAGCAATAATCTAACATATAGCTTGAAAGTAACCTTCTCAGCCCTGCCAGCCCAACCATCCAATATCAGACTACTAGGAGTCCATTGTCGTACATGACGAAGAAGGTGGGCTACTAGTTAGTGAGGTTGTCCTCCAACCAGCAGGCTGGGGTTCAATGCCCCATACCTGCTGGAGTGTCCTTGAGCAAGACACTTAATTGCTACCTCCTCCATAGGGCGTTGCACTAGCTAGCTGACTTTGCACCTCAACCAGAGTGCAAAAAATGAATTTCCCTCTTGGGGTGATGAATGCAGGAAGATAGAACATACATGAAGTCTATTAAATTAACGAAAAACATCAAAAAGTTGCACTAGACAACTTTTACACTACTTGTCAACCTCAAGTAGCAGTGAGAGATGAAAGTTTGGAGGACTTCATTACCCAAAAACCATGTAGCGTAGCGTCAATAAAACGCACGCTCGTCTGACTTAAATTTCTTCTTCTTCGTGGCCGCTAGGTGGAGGTGGTGTTTCCGCAGCAGACTTAGTAAGCATTTTATCATTTTCTTCCTTTCATTTTGCCCAAATATAACCCATAATCATATGCCTGTAAACATAATCTTTATGCTTTACTCTAGCGAGCTAGCTAGCTAAGTGGCTACAGCTACGTGGAAGTGATGGGATAGGTAGGCTAGCTGTGGTTGTTGTTGCCAACAAAAAAAAAAAATTATACTTCTTGGAGGGACAATAGAGGGTATAAAAACTGACATGCTGTGAAGTGGAACGAGGAACAAAAATTTAATGACTGGGAGAATTTGAGAACCGTATTTCTGCACAAATGTGATTGGTTCTCGTAGCATGACTATCGTGGTCATTTGCATATTATTAAACCTTTTCAGCTTTTACTCGTCGCAATTCGTACAGAACCCAACTAACTCAAAGAAAAGACACCATATTACCCCGGTCCTGTCCTAGCCTCCCTTCTTTGGCTTCCAGTTACTTTTAGAACTGATTTTAAGATCCTACTTTTAATTTTCAAGGCTCTACATGGTCTGGCCCCCAGTTACATCACTGACCTTGTAACTAAACTAGGAAATAAATACCAAAGGTGTTCGGGCTTTTGCTATCAGGGCTCCCACTCTTTGGGACACCTTACCTGATAATCTCAGGTCAGCAAAGTTTGGTATCATCCTTTTAAATCTCTTCTCAAATGATATGGCATAAAAAAGTGTCTTCTTTTTATTTTCATTTTCTTGTTTTCTTGTTGTCACATGCATCTTTTACCTCAGATTTTTATTTGTATTTACATATTTAAAGTAATCTTTTCTTTTCTTCTTTTAGATTTTATTGCTTTAGCAGATTTTATTGCTTTACATTTTAGTATTTACTTTTATTTCCTGTTAAGCACTTTGTAACTATGTATTTGAGTGCTATACAAATAAAATGTATTATTATTATTATTATTATTATTATTATTATATAGTGTTGATAACATCAAAACCTTCTCATGCATACTCCTGCCATGCTAAAATGACAGCAGTTAGGTTTGGTCTCCTTCCTGTTCTGAGGCTACGGCTTTAAATATTTCCCAGGACCGCGAGTGGTGATAGCGGAGATCGATCTCTCGGGGGAGGAGGGATACATCATGATTGGCAAGCTCTTATCTCCTCTCCAAATCTAATGTGGGATGTGGCAGTCACGCCTGACAGGAGAACGGGATAGGTTTCAGCTGAACGGGCTGCCGCCTCTAGAAGCCACTGACTGACAAAGACACCCGGGGAATAGAATAGAATACAATAGAATAATACTTCTTTATCCTGCAGTGGAATTTGTTTTAAAGTGTGTCTAATGATATGCAGAAGTACTGTAGATGATTGAAAATAATTAACTTTCAGCATTGACCTAGTTTTAATGCATCCTGCTGTTTGGAAAAAATTGAGGGAAGAAAATCCTCCATTTAGCAGCTGGTTAAGTTATTTCAAAAATCTTGAGGCTGCAGTGTTAAGGTGCATTACTTCTGGTTAGAGAACAGAAATATCCTCTGCCTTTGATGCACCTGTAAATAAAAGCATAGCCAAAAAAAAGCAGGGAATCCCCTTTCCACGTCCTCGCTGAGAGAGGAATTCATGAGGATGACACGTTATGATGCAGAGGGTATTTTGTCGTATTTGAAGCAAATGTATGATTCCAATTTGATTGCATCCCCCCCATAGGCCACTAGTGAATTAGAGCATGCATAAACTGCCCAGCAGGGGAATGAGCAACAGTCATCACAAGTTGCATGCAGTTCACTTGAACTGTCACTGCATCAGAAATCACAGTTCACATTGTATTTTTTTACAATAAAAGTCCCCTAATATCATTTTCCTCATATTGGCATCTGAATACTGCACATATATGAACAATCTAATCAAATTGTATCTGTAAATTCAATTGTTTATATAGCATTGTGTATATTATGCAAAATATCTAATCTCTCTCACCATGTACATGTGTGTCTTTGAATGTGTGTTTACATGGCTATATTCATGTTATTTAGAGGTAAATTCCTACGTGATTCTAGTGTCACCATACTTAACTGTGTGAGGTCTCATTTTCTCTATTATAATAATGTTAGGTACTGTGATTTTTCAACACACTAAAGTAAGTACCACAATATAAATCCAGCTAAATACAATATATACTACTGCAGTACATACTATAGTAACTATAGCGGTATCTGCTACTACAGTTGGCTATACCAAAAACATCAAGGTACAGGCTATAGTAAAAGGACTACAGTAGAATGATGTGGTATATTACAATCAGGGATGTAGTAGAGACTCTTTTTTACTTGCAGAATAGAGTTTACCACCTTTTAGGCTGATATGAATCTGCATGACCTAAATTCATAGTATAAATTATATAAAGTGCTATTAAACTAATATAACATATAAGGATAGAGAATTTTAAAGGAAAAAGCACACATTTGTGTTTTTTCTCAAAGTATAATTGATTTTCTGCTCATACTGGTGGTTGTTTGCCTTATGATCTCCAACTAGAGGTCATAGTTTATCCACCTTTTTATTCATCACCACATCCCTGACTATAATATCTTAAGTGGTATTTTTTTTCCATGTATGCAGAGGGAAACAGCACCATCAACGCACCTCCACAAAATAGAAACAGGGCAGCAAGCTGACACTGTCTTTCGTCAGGATCCCCTTTTCTCTCGAAGCCATGGTCGGGCCTCTCCAGTGTCCAGATAGATCCAAGATGTGACGAGGGGATGTAAAGGCTGCAGAGCTGGCTCTCCTCTCCAGGCGCGCTGCCGGGATCAGGAGCGCTCCATGCCCGCTTTTCTCAACAAGGATGCACGCGGGCAACACCCAGTATCCAGCGGAGACTGCCAATAATCCCGACCAGGGTCTTTTATCACCGCTGTTGAAAAGCCCGAGGCTCGGATTCGTGCATTTCTTCGGAGGAGCTGTCAGATGGAAATAACGGAGCTGCTCTGTTTTTTGTTTTTTCCCCCTCCACACACACACACACCGACGAAGAAGCAGCGCAGGCGCAGTGTGGAGGAGGTTCTGACTTGACAAGCATATGGTTTTGACTGCTGACGGTGACAATAAATAGGCCGGGTTGGCTGTGCGTGCAACAACAAAAAAATCACCATCACGCAATGTCGTTGTAACATTCGCAGTGGCGCGTCACATCAGCGCATTTTCGCACAGAGTTCATCTGCACAGTTCATCATCGCAATACGATTTGCATTGTACTGCCATACTGCTGTACTGCATTATTTTGTAAATAGAAAAAGTGGGTATCATTCATCTCCATTAGACAAACATGCAACAATACAAAATTATATTATATTATATATCTATTATATTTTAAGAAAAACATTAATAATGTTATATAATGTGTGTGTGTGTGTGTGTGTGTGTGTATGTATGTGTGTGTATATATATATGTGTGTGTGTATATATATATATGTGTATATGTATATGAATATATGTATATATATGTGTGTATATATATATATGTATATATATGTGTATATGTATATATATATATGTGTGTGTATATATATATAATACAAATAGGCTATAAACTATACATAACTATCAGTACATATAGACAGTAGACTATACATATCACACTAAAAAGATGGATAAACTCGATAGAAAATACACCGATCAGCCATAACATTAAAACCACCTGCCTAATATTGTGTAGGTCCCCCTCATGCTGCCAAAACAGCTCTGACCCGTCGAGGCATGGACTCCACAGCTCTTCTGTGGGATCGGACCATATGGACTAGCCTTCGCTCCCCACGCGCATCAATGAGCCTTGGGCGCCCATGACCCTGTTGCTGGTTCACCGGTTGTCCTTCCTTCGACCACCTTTGGTAGGTACTAACCACTGCATACCGGGAACACCCCACAAGACCTGCCATTTTAGAGATGCTCTGACCTAGTCGTCTAACCATCACAATTTGGCCTTTGTCAAAGTCCCTCAGATCCTTACGCTTGCCCATTTTTTCTGCTTCCAACACATCAACTTACAGAACTGACTGTTCACTTGCTTCCCAATATATCCCAACCCTTGACAGGTGCCATTGTAACGAGATAATCAATGTTATTCACTTCACCTATCTGTGGCTTTTATGTTGTGGCTGATCAACATACATACCCCTCCATATACTATACTATATACTATAGTAATGATATTGTATTCAGTGATATAGTGGTAAATAAAAAGGTGGGTAAAGGATGAACTACAGTCAGTGATCATCATGGGCCCATGGGGAAAATGTGAAAGTAAATTATTCCAGAGTGCTAGAATTTATCATCTATTAGTTATTTTGTGACTGTTGTATTGATACCATGCTGTCCCCTGTGACAGACATGTGACATGTGTGCTGTGAACATGTTCCTAAGTTTAGCATAACCAGCTAGTCAGGCCTTTTAAGGAAGTTGGAAATGTGACCTTGACTAGTCCACTAGTGCATGAAAATAGTCTATAGGATGAACCATATGGTCTTAGCATGGAGAACCAATCATGCAAGACTTCTCTCTTTCCAAAGAAATTATAAAGACTGTAGTGAGCTGACTTTCAGTGAGAGAGGGCATAGAGAGATTTTGACTTTCTGTGTGACCTGTGTCTTCCTCTCTCCAAAAATATATCTGTATACAATATATTTTTATACTTCAACCTATCAATGTTTTGTGTGTTATTTCAAAGAGTTCTGAGTGCTTCATAGGCAATTTTTCACGACAAAAACAGTATCTATCTGCAGTTTCAATCCAAAAGTATCAGTTTTGGCCTTCAGAAAACCATATTTGTCAAACCCTAACTAACATTATCCAACTGTAAAGTTTTCTTTTATGCTTTGCTGTGGTTACACCATTACTATTTGAGAGAAACTGTCACAGAGTCTGTAGTATGTAGTGTCACATCTCAGCTTTGGCACATTAGCCACTTAATTTCCCACTAGTGTCTGACTATGCTACTGCTGGCCTGGTAAACAGACACCAGCAAGCATAGAGTATCTGAATAGGACTCTTGTTACTGGTTGGAAGAGACACGGATGTGGGTAATGCTGACTTCAAAGTCTCCTTGTAAGCTCCTACTCCTGAATTCTGCAGGTGTAAAGATAACATGTTATGCATTGATAGGAAATAACAAGATGGACCCTGTTACAAAAGTCATTTTTCAGTGGCTGTTTTATTGAAGAAATCATTTTTTATGCTGCAGCAGCAGAATGAGTTGTTGCATAACTTCCAAGCCATGCATAAAAGTGTGACAGAAGTTAAATGAAGAGTGAAAATGCAACGATGCAGCAATATTAATTATTCCCATATAATGCCAAACATAAAATAATTTGACCCCTCCCCTTTTCATTTCCACCTTCGACAAACCAGATGTACCACTACAATATATAATATATACATTTTTGTGTTTGGAAAAAAATATTACAATTTAAGTAAAATACTGTAGATTTATTGCATTTTAAAACTATTGCAAGCAAAGTTAAAAAAAACAAAATCACTTAATTTAAAAAATAATAAGTCTTGCCTTTCCAGACCCATAAAGTGCAAAACCAAAAATAGTACCATAGAAACATGTTATATAAATGTTATTTATACTTAAATAACATTAATCACATAGGTAGGTTAATCTGCATTTACTAAATGATCATCTAAAAATGGGGAAGAGGGGCTCCTTTGCTGGGTCGATCATACGCTACAGTTACCAATAATATTTCCGACAGCTTGTGAACACACCATTCACCTCAGCACAGCAGAGCCCGACCCGAGCCGCGCATGCGTCCTGGCAGCGGAACCTCCATGCACCACCAAAGCTCCGCTAAATTAAAACATAACGAAGATGTGGGAAAGTACGGAGGAATAAACCGCGAACCTACCGGAAACCGACCAAAACGGACGATTTAACAGCTAACGGCACCGGTTACTGTTGTTGGCGTACTGGTTAAACCGGTGCATTTTGTTGGTTTCTCCCCCCTCCCCGCCCCCGCTGAGACTCCAGAGAGGCTGCAGAAACTCCTGGAGCTGTCCAAGGTAGGAGTCTCTTCCCCCCCGGTGTCCTTCAGCTCGTCACCGGCTGCATTTCAACAACAGAACCGGAGACAGTGTTAGGAAATACAGCAGTGCACCACAGCCAGCACTTAGCTAGTCTAGGTATTACTAGTCTGTTACACACAGTGATGTAGTGGTGAATTAAAAAAAGGTGGGTAAAGTATTGTACGTTTCCAGGTGGTGGTAATCAAACGGCAAATTAAACAAAAATGTAGGCATTTATGCTTTTTCCCTTAAAATACTGAAACAAACTACTTAGCATGTGTACTAGCCTATACATTTACCTCATACCTTGTAAACTCTATTCCACAAATAAAACTGACTTTGGATAAACTGACTTTAGCTCTTTTTGCCCTTCACTGCATTATATAGCAATATACTAGCCGCTAAATAGACTACATTCAGAAACTTGGTTGTCCAGCTGGTAGTTTCTTGTAGGCAGCTGGTTGTCATATTGCTAGTCACAATAAGTAATTGAGTCGGCCTGCTAATGCTGCTACTGTGGTTAGCCTTTTTTGGATTTCTTTTGGGCGTGAAAATAGTCAAACTTATAAAAATATATATCATAAAGTGGTAATCTGTGAAATCCTCTTTTTATTTTGCCTCCATCTTTGTTGCCCAGCGCTCATTGCTGTGGTGTTTCTTGCACTGCACTTCCCAGCGATCACTTGTCAATCAAACAGTGTGTCCAGTACTGTCTTTCTCCTTGGATTCACCTGTCAATCAAACAGTGTGTCCAGTACTGTGACGTCTTTCTCCTTGGATTTTCTGTTGATGGAGTTTGAATTTCAGCAAGTGTCTGTTCAGCCACGGTGGCTATTGCTGCTCATGCTACTACCCGGTACTTCTTCTATGTAACTGACACCAGGGTGTTTAGAGCAGCAGATGTAAAAGCTTTCATTAACTGGCTAGAGGCTGCATCACTATTGAACCCTAGTTGCTACAAAGTTTGCAGTGTCTCTGTCCATTCTGTTGACTTCACCCACTCCAGTCAGTACGTAGGCCAACATGTAAACTGAAAATAAGTCTAGCTGTGACATTTGTTCCTGCTGGCTCCTAATACAATGGCTTCACAGCGTTTAGGCCTGTTATTCCTATGAATCAATTTAACACAAGTGGTTTGATTCCTGGATTCTGTGTGGAGTTTGCATGTTCTCCTGGGTTTCCTCCTGCCACTCAGGTGGATCAGAGACTCCCAAATTGTCCCAGTGCATGCTGGTATACGCTGCAGTGTCCGCGTAACTGATATTTTCTTTTTATGATACTCCATTGATCCCTAGGGCAGGGATTCCCAAACTATTCCATGTCAAGGAATCCCTAATAGATATGCTTTGGACCACAGACCCTCATTTTCTAAAGAATTTGTCCCAGCAACCCCCATCTGAGAATAATTTAGTTATCAGGCTCTACATTCTCTCCCAGTGCTAATTTCAAGTAAATGCAATAAAGGTGAAATTAAACTATTCTTCTTTGCCCGAGACCCCCTGGCACCCCATCACAGTACCCCACAGGGAGAACATGACCTGTACCTCTCCATGGTCAAGATCAAAGATCATGATCAGCCAAAGTGCACTGCCCCCTGGAGCTAGTAGGGATTCATTGTCTTCCTACCTCAAAGACTTGCTGTGATGGGGGATCAAACCAGTCTTTCAAAACTCTAGGCCAAGCCATGACTTTTTTCCATTAAAGGAATACAAAGATTGTCCCATTGGTCAGCTTACCTGTTCTGTTTTCCTCTTTACTTGAACTGAAGGGGAAAATATACAAGCATGTGCATGTGCATTTTTGTGTTTGGAAAAAAGTAAAATAAAGTAAGTAAAGTACTGTAGATTTATTGCATTTTCAAACTATTGCAAGCCAAGGTTATAAAACAAAATCACTTAATTTTGAAAATAAAAACAAGTTCCAGACCCACACAGTGCAAAACAAAAAATAGTAGAAACATGTTATATAAATGTTAGTTATACATACATGTTAGTTATATAATGTTAGTTTTACTTAAATTAATCACATAGGTAAGTTAATCTGCATTTACTAAATTATCATCCAAAAATGGGGAAGAGGGCTCCTTTGTGGGATCGATCATGCGCTTCATTTAGTCATAATCATATTTCCGACAGCTTTTGAACACAACATTCACCTCAGCAACGCCAGAGCCCGACCTGAGCTACCCACTGAGCTACAGGAGCTGATGCTGCAGTGTGTGTTCCTGAGTAAACCATTTTCAGGTTCATTTGGTTCCACAAAGCAAGTTCAAAATAGCTCAAGCTGAGTCACTTTGGCAACAAGTTTTCTAAAAAAAGAAATTAGAAATGTATAGCCTATGCAACATAATTGCAAAAACAAAATATAAAAATATATTGTAGGATATTCTGTCAAACCCATATAGGTTAAAAGAAGCATCAATGGGAATTAAGTAGTTTAGGTGTTCTCCTTTGTAGAAAAGGTTCTACAAAGCTGTTGACATTATCTAAACATATCTGTCTTGTATGTTTTTGTATCTCTGTGTTAATTCAGAAATATGATACCTGAGAGCCAAGGTGATTTTAGAATATCGTCATTACTGCTAAATTGTAACTAATCTGAACAGCCTGACCCCGTCACTTACTCATTTGGGTGACACTTGATTTGAGGATGATATAATCAACACAATATGGAAAAAATATAGGGGTTGAATACTTACTCTCTGGCCCCTGTAGTCAACCCTGTTAAGTTTGTTAAGTTTGGTCTTTTAAATGTCAGTTCTCTGTTTAATACTCTTTTTTAATAGTCTTTTATTTGCCAAGATTTCATTAGGTCAAACAATTTAGATTATTTTATGACTGCTGAGTTGTGGCAGGGTGATTTTGGCACCCCTTAATTGAAGCCTCCCCCCTGGTTTAGCAATGATTCATAGAAACAACTACAAATGCTCTCCCACCTCTCTTGGCACTTTCTCCACTTTTGAGCTCCTTAGCTTTTTAATCAATAGCAAGAGCCTGACTCCGTGTCCTGGTATACAGAACAGTGGATTTAGAAGAAGAATTTTCTAATCATGCTTATTCTTGGTGATTTTAATATTCATGTTTGCTGTCCTTCCCATTCTTTCTCAATGGAGTTTATGAATTTTATTGAATCTGTGGCCATCCATCGGCCGGTGTGTCCCGCACCGTTAGCCCTCGTCGGCCCACGTCGGAGACTTTTTGGCCGTCGGTGGAGGCCGTCGGTGGAGGCCGTTGGTGAGAGAGAGCTCTCTGATTGGCTGTTCACTGCACGAGAAGAGAAACGGAAGTGAGCAAAGCAAGCAATCAACAGAAGGCAACTGACAACGCCAATGGCAGTTGCAACTTTTTATCAGACATATTCTCGATTAGTATAAGTAAACAGTTTGTTTGTATTTCCACGATCCTGGGTCTTCCAGGGGTTATTTGAATCACGAATACAGACTACAGCCACCTCCTGGTATGAAGAGTTATTTCCTGTCACGCAGGTGCAGAACGTACGTGCATGTCAGCCGTCAGCCGGCCGTCGGCTGTAGTCTGCGGTGTGTTCAAGTGCAACTTTTACAGGCGACGCAAAGCAATCTGACAGACTGTACTGTACTATAGACTGTACTATAGACTAGACTACAGACTACTATACTATAGACTGTACTAGACTGTACTATAGACTACAGACTACTATACTATAGACTACATACTACTATACTATAGACTACTACAGACTACTGTACTATAGACTAGACTACATACTACTACTATAGACTGTACTACAGACTACTATACTATAGACTGTAATATAGACTACAGACTACTATACTGTAGACTACATACTAGTATACTATAGACTGTTCTATAGACTACTGACTACTATACTACAGACTACAGACTAGACTACATACTACTATACTATAGACTACTACAGACTACAGACTACTATACTATAGACTGTACTATAGACTACTAGACTGTACTATAGACTACATACTACTATACTATAGACTACTATAGACTACAGACTACTATACTATGGACTACATACTACTATACTATAGACTGTACTATAGACTACTATACTATAGACTGTACTATCGACTACTATACTATAGACTGTACTATAGACTACATACTACTATACTATAGACTGTACTATAGACTACAGATTATTATACTACAGACTACATACTACTATACTATAGACTACATACTACTATACTATAGACTACAGACTACTATACTATAGACTACTATAGACTACTAGACTGTACTATAGACTACATACTACTATACTATAGACTGTACTATAGACTAGACTACATACTACTATACTATAGACTGTACTACAGACTACTATACTATAGACTGTACTATAGACTACAGACTACTATACTATAGACTGTACTATAGACGGCAGATTATTATACTATAGACTACAGACTACTACTATAGACTGTACTATAGACAGCAGATTATTATACTATAGACTACAGACTACTACTATAGACTGTTCTATAGACTACTGATGACTATACTATAGACTACAGACTACTATACTACAGACTACATACTACTATACTATAGACTGTACTATACACTACAGACTACTATACTATAGACTGTACTATAGACTACTGGACTCTACTATAGACTACATACTACTATGCTATAGACTGTACTATAGACTAGACTACATACTACTATACTATAGACTGTACTACAGACTACTATACTATATACTGTACTATAGACTACAGATTATTATACTATAGACTACAGACTACTATACTATAGACTGTTCTATAGACTACTGACTACTATACTATAGACTACATACTACTATACTATAGACTGTACTATAGACTACAGACTACCATACTATAGACTGTACTATAGACTACTGGACTCTACTATAGACTACATACTACTATACTATAGACTGTACTATAGACTAGACTACATACTACTATACTATAGACTGTACTACAGACTACTATACTATAGACTGTACTATAAACTACAGATTATTATACTATAGACTACAGACTACTATACTATAGACTGTTCTATAGACTACTGACTACTATACTATAGACTACATACTTCTAAACTATAGACTGTACTATAGACTACATACTACTATACTATAGACTGTACTATAGACTACAGACTACTATACTATAGACTCTACTATAGACTACTATACTATAGACTGTACTATAGACTACTGGACTCTACTATAGACTACATACTACTATACTATAGACTGTACTATAGACTAGACTACATACTACTATACTATAGACTGTACTACAGACTACTATACTATAGACTGTACTATAGACTACAGATTATTATACTATAGACTACAGACTACTATACTATAGACTGTTCTATAGACTACTGGCTACTATACTATAGACTACATACTTCTAAACTATAGACTGTACTATAGACTACATACTACTATACTCTGTACTATAGACTACATACTACTATACTATAGACTGTACTATAGACTACATACTACTATACTATAGAATACAGACTATTATACTATAGACTACATACTACTATACTATAGACTGTACTATAGACTACATACTACTATACTATAGAATACAGACTATTATACTATAGACTACATACTACTATACTATAGACTGTACTATAGACTACATACTACTATACTATAGACTACTATAGAATACATACTACTATACTATAGACTGGCAATATTTTGGTTTAGGGATGATCAGCTGCCTTATCCTCCTTGTAAACACACACACACACACACACACACACATATATACACACACACACACACACACACAGACAGACTCCAGTGTGTATATGAAGGTGTGATGTCCCTGGACTAGCAGAACAGAATCCAAATTGTTATTCTCTCCTTGGTATTTGGGCTCTGGGAAAGCAGACAGATGAAATCTGAGCAGAATGCATAATAACCCCCTCCCATGTGACTTATCTTCAGCACATGAGCAGATTCGTATTTCGATACCTGGGCGTACTCTTAACCGCAACACGCGTCGTATTGGGTAGCATCGTGCAGCACTGAGATCAGTGCAGAGCGACAGAGTCAGATCACGTAGTGTGGCTGTGATGTGACCCTGAACCTGCCCTCTGAAACAAGGCAATGTATAAAACTCTCCCTGTTAATCCATGATAACCTCAAGAAAGAAAGATTAGGGGTTGGATAAATGTTAGGGCTCTTAAATTCAGAGACACATCTCCAGAAGAAAGCCCTGACAGAAAGTTTTGGAGTTTTGTTTTTCCAAAATAAGATGCTCTCCTTTTATGTATTCTTTTAATTTGGGACTTCATTTGACCGTAAAAGTCAGTTATAAATGGAAGTGAAATTGAGATATGTTCGAGGATGATTCCTGTTTTTTTCCATGATAGTCCCATGGTTGTTTTTCCTCTAGAGTAGATGGATGGGTGATCAGGTTCGATCAAGTGTCATTGATCAAGACACTGCATCCCCATAAACTTCCAGATGACCTGAATCCCAACTCCCAAAGTAGGCTCAAAACATTGACTCTTGAGTATGAAATGTGCTATATAAATTAAAGTTGCCTTGCCTTGCTTCGTGATGCATACCATTTTATTTTCCCCTTATAAATAAAAGTATACAGGATTTTCTATCTATCTATTATCTAATCATAAATTAAAACCAGAACTCCAGAATATCAAAGGGAATGCTCACTGTACATACAGTAATTTCAAGATCACAACAACTGAAGATGAAAATATTTTGCTGTTTGGATCATCTAAACATTAAAATGACTAGAATTCAACAAAGTACACAAATTTAATGTTCTGGTGTTTTGCGTGATGTACCACCTTGTTTGAAACAGTTGCTGTATGCGCCTTTAAACCCACAATTAGGAGTGTTGGCTTTTGCATCAAGAATTTTGATGCTCTTATTGTGAAAATTGGTTGACCTGAGGCTGGTGTTCTATCAGTAAGTGACAGGTGTATTTGTATGCAGATTTCATCGCTAAGTCGGCGTTACACAGCCGGGTCTTGTGGCTTTTGAAAGGTGCGGAGAAGTCGGCTTCGCAGCCAATAAGGGCCTGTGTGGAGGTTTAGATGGATGTTTAAAACATGAGACGCTGTTTGACAAGAATAGCGTGTTCACATAATTCTCCCGGAACAGGGTGAATTTGCTGTCTATCTGAGAGCAGATAGACAGCTGCTCTGCTTGATAAAGGTCACCAGACTTCAAGCTGGGGGATGCCTGCTGCGCTTGTCTGTAAATGTGTGTATTTGTCTGTGTGTGTGTGTGTGTGTGTGTATGTGTGCGTTCAGGGTGCAAGTTTTCAAGTATGCAAGTGTACTTGAAAAGTAAACTTTTGCATCACCAGGGTATCCACTAGTGCTTGAAAAGTCTTAAATTAAATAAACTGAATTTAAGGCCTTAAAAAGTATTAACACATCTTAAATACAATAATTAAAGCTGCATTATGTAACTTTTTTTTTAGGTAAAAATACAAGCACCATATCAGTCTAGTTCCCCTCCCCCTTCATTGAGCCGCTGTAGATTCGCTCCATGCACCCCAATGTTTTGGAGTCGGTAGGTACACTGGCGGGAAAGTTTTCTCAGAGCACAGGAAGTGACAAATCCAAAGTTAAGAGCCGAATGCACACAGCTCTGAAACAGCAGCGAGCTAGCGTTTCAAAAACCGATTCGTCCAACTGGCCCCAACTGAAATTTGATTGTAGTCGTTTTTAACCATTGCTTCTTTCACTGTTGTTGAGTTGCCTCTGTTGTTTCTCAGCACCGTTGGAAAACGAGGGGTTTTCCCTCAATGTGTTTCTGAGGTTTTAATAAAGGTTATCGATCAATGAATAAGTAGCATGGACGATTAATTAATAAATAACGCAGGACAAAGGTAACGTGTGTTGTCTGCCTGACAGGTCATCAGATAACTAGTGCAGATAGTCAACTTTTTGTTTAGTTGTATATTCTATTACAATTAGCTTAGTTTACATTTGTAAGATAGAGGGCTTCATCTGCCTACTGTAGTTTACTGCCTTTACTGTATTTATCTACCTATTGTAGTCACTTATATACCAAAGCCCAACACTTGACACTCATAATTAAACTGGAAAGTAGGGAATGACAAGTATTTTAAGGTAAACATACCAAAATACTCAATAATTAATTAAGACTTGTATTTTGAAAGAATGGAATCAAGGGGTCAGAATACACAACTACACGCTACCCCGCCTACTTTTGTTTTTCTTTTTTACACTTTCACCTTCAGGACCATTTCTGTTGCTGTTTCTCTTGGAAAATCTTTCCATTTTTGGGCTAAACTTACAGAATTTCTCACTTAAAAAAAAATCATAGTTCATTTATAAACTTTTTATTGAATTTTTTTAGTTCAAAGGTTAACGTCAAATGTCAGTTAAGATAAACATTTAGGTCATTCAGACTTCGTTATAAGTCTCTGTTTATACTGCGTCAACGTGTTGAGACTTTTCAGTCTATTATAATAATAATAATAATACATTGGACTTATATAGCGCTTTTATAAGTACCCAAAGACGCTTTACATGGAGGGGAGAACAAACAAAACAAAAAAGAGCAAACAAAACAAAACAAACAGAACATTTTAGTAAAAAAGAAAACTAGAGAAGCTGTATCTATTAGAACTATAGGGGGATTGCAGTATGTTCAATAGCTCCAGACTCTGTCTATGTCTTCAGTCCCATTCAACTTTTAAAGATACACCACACATACACACCTGTTTGAATCTGCTACGTGTGATACAATATTATGCTATACATTATGTCTTCTATAAAGCATCCTGGTGGTTTTAGACTTCAAAAATTGTATTCTGTCTCTATCTAGTGGCTACAGTTCACAATGCACTTGATGAGATATCTGTGCCATAGACTGTAAACTAGGGATAAGCACCCATCTGCCATGGTGACCCAAGAGTCTGCAGGTTTTCACTCCAACCAAACACTACAGCGGCTCATTTCCCTCATTAACACACCTTCCACCAGAGGAGGGGGAACTAATTCAGTGAAATAATAATTAATAATAATTCAGTTTGTGGGAGTTTTTCCTTGTCCTCTGTGAGGGTCCAAGGCTGGGGGATGTTGTGTACTAACCATTTATTGTTTTCACACGTTGGGCACTGTGAAGCCCTTTGAGACTGTAATGGTGATTAATGGGTTATACAAATAAATGTGATTTGATATATTTGAAATGAGCTGCTGTGGTGTTTTGGTTGGAGTGAAAACCTTTAAGACTCCTGGGGTCACCATGGCACACGGTCGAGAACCACTGCTGTGAACCATCCGGCTTCAGCCCACTCTAATTTAACTTGGCCATTCCTTATCCCTTGCAGTTCATGCTGCCAAGAAGAGCAAGCAAACATGCCTCCGAAACAACTAAATCGCAAAGAACGGCGGAATTTCTACACCTCGCTTGCAGGGGAGGTAAGATGTCTTTTAGAAAGTGGAGTGCCTCCTTAAAATGTCTTAAATTGTATTATCTAAAGGCCTTAAATGGGCTTGAGTTCAGTTCAATCTACATTACATTACATTACAGTCATTTAGCAGACGCTTTTATCCAAAGCGACTTACAATAAGTGCATTCAACATAGGTAGGCAAGAGAACTACTAGTCACCAGAAATCGTAAGTGCATTTCCTTCCTAAACAAGCAACTAAGAGCATAACCAGTGCTGAGGTAAAAGTGCAATAAGTTAGCTACCTACTTTTTAATTAAACAAATGAGACAAATAAGTGAATCAAATGAACAAGAGCTCAGACAAATAAGTGAAGACAAATAGGCAAGTGCTAAGAGGAAGGGTCAGGGTAGTGTTTCTTGAAGAGGTGGGTTTTCAGCCTGCGGCGAAAGATGGGCAGCGACTCTGCTGTCCTGACATCAGTGGGGAGTTCATTCCACCACTGTGGGGCCAGGACAGAGAAGAGCTGTGACCGTGTAGATCGGTCGCAGGGGCCTCTGAGCGACGGGGCAACCAGTCGCCTCGAGGCAGCAGAGTGAAGTGGTCGGGCGGGGATGTAGGCTTGACCATAGCCTGGAGGTAGGAAGGAGCTGTTCCTTTCACTGCCCTATAGGCTAGCACCAGGGTCTTGAACTGAACTGAGGCGAGCTGCTACAGGGAGCCAGTGTAGACAACGGAGAAGGGTAGTTGTATGGGAGAAGTTGGGGCGGTTGAACACCAGACGAGCTGCAGCTTTCTGAACAAGCTCTAGAGGTCTGATGGCAGACGCCGGGGCACCAGCAAGGAGGGAGTTGCAGTAGTCCAGGCGGGAGATGACAACAGCCTGGATGAGCACCTGCGCTGCCTTGTCAGTGAGGAAGGGGCGAATCCTCCTGATGTTGTAGAGGAGGAATCTGCAGGAGCGTGTCACTGATGCGATGTTTGCCAAGAACAACAGTTGGTCGTCCAGGGTCACACCCAGGTTCCTCGCAGTCCGAGTTGACGTCAATCTAGCATTTAAGACTTAAATTCATTGAGTTTGAGTTCTTCTGTCCATATTCTGATAGATCTAAAAAAAATTAAAATGTGAAATTGGTCTTATATTTCATTCTAACTGGTATTGAAAAGGTCTTAAAAAGTCTTAAATTTAAGTTGATGCAACTTGCAGACAACCTGCTACAAATATAAGGACCATTCATTTGCTGTAGAAATTTCACCACAGGATGGTTCCTATGAATTCACTCCAAAATTGTATTCTGTCACCATCTAGTGGTTACAGCTCACAGTCAAACTGATCAGATATCTGTGCCGTATGCTGTAAACCAGGGATTCAGTCTCATTTGCATCCAATCGCTCCTGAAATTGAACAAACGACATACAGTGTGGAATGTATTCAGACTTGGGAAGTTTTGAAAAACGCCTCAGGACTCTAAGTTCATTCTGGGGGATGCAGTCAGTGTGTTGACCTCTTGATGGACACATTTCAGTCAGTGATTAGTTATATTCATATATATCACCAGATTCAGGGTCAAAAAGTAGCCGGGAACTTATGTGACATTTGAGTATATTAATTTTATAGTGCCTCTGTAGGAGGTCAGAAATGGTCAAGCACCTGGTCTGAAATAAATTGCAGTTCCAACACATCTAGGCAGCATAGGGAATATCATTTCATTCACTGTTCAAAACCCTACTTTTCGAGAAGCAGTATTGACATTGAGAGCTGGGGGAAATAAACCCGACAGCGCATCCTCTGAACAGCTAACGATGAAGGTCGACTGATCCTCAGTTTAAACTGTAAAAAAAAGTTCCACCCAAAAGTGAAACATTGCTTTTATTGAACTGTGACTCATCCTTTTGAGTTGCAGAGCTCCATGTTTATGAAACTCCAACTTTATGAAAATGGAAAAACATCTTTTTAAACAGGCCTCATCATTAATGCATAGTGCCTGCGACGTGAACCATTCACTAACCGAGAAGAGGTGTTAAGACAGCCGAAACAGTAAAAGGGAGAGAGAGAGAGAGAGTCAGAGGCAGAAAAAAGATATGGGAACTGAGTCAGAAAGGCCATGTAATGAACGGAACCAGCACAAATGTCACAAGGAATTAAATCAAAACCATCTGTTAACTGGCTCCAAGCTGTGCAGAGCAGACGTCATCGCCCTGTAATTGTCCGCCGAAAAAATCAAAAAGTCGTCCGGCTCTGAGTCAGGTGTGAGCAACCCGAGTGGCGAGGTAAATGTACGTGAAGCTAGACGACTAATGGAATGGATTAGAGCCCACTTTGAGCTGCTTCTCCAAAGACACTAATCTATTATGGGGAATGGAGTGCTATGGAGTACCAAGCAAATAAAGAACGCTTTTAAAGGCCTATACCGATTTTATTGTTTAGTGGGTGAAGTTGCCAGTAGTTCATATTTTGTGCTGATGTTTGGTGCCGATATTTAAGCTCTTTGACCGTTTTCATGGCAAAATATTCAGAAAGAAACAATTTTCGGTGTTGTTCTTCTCAGGGCGGGAAAGCCTCGGAAACATTTAGACCATGGGACACTAAAACTCTCCACTGAACCCCAGGATGATAATAATAACAACAATAATAAAAAAAAAAAAATAATAATAATAATAATAATAATGTACAAACTGCATCATATCCATCATATCGGAGACAGACAATACTGACTTCTTCCTTCTTTCTTTCCTTCCTTGCTTCCATTCTTCTCTCTTTACCTTCTTTCTTTCTTTCTCCTTGCTTTCTTTCATCCTTCATTGCTTTTTTCTTTTTTCTTACTTTTCTTCGTTCCAGACTTTCTGACTTGCCTCCTTCCTTCTGTCTCCCTGTCTCCTTTCCTACCTTCCTTCATTCCCTTATTCCCTTCTTTCTTCCTTCCTTCATTCCCTCTTCCTTTCCTTCCTTCCCTCCTTGCTTTCCTTCTTCCTTCTTTGCGTCTTTCCTTTCTTCCTTGTTTCCTTGCCTACTTTCTCCTTCCTTTTTTCCTTCCTTCCTTCTCTCCTTCTTTATTTCCTTCCTTGTTTTATTCCTTCCTACTTCAGCATGACACCTTGCCCAAGAATGCATTTCATAATGTGGTAGGAGTCACGAATGAGCCTAATGTTGATCACCAAGCCAGATTGTTGCTGTTTGGATTCATAGGTCTGTCTGAGTAGGTGTACAGACCCACTAGAAACTCTGTAGGGAGAGAGAGAGGAGAAAACAACGTGGGTGCATATAAGTCCATTATCCTGCATCTATACTACATCTGCCCTGCATTACAAATGAACCGGATGCTCTAGACAGTTCTTGGTTGAATGTCAAACAGCAGAACAAAGTGGATTCTGGCAAGATGAAACTCGTTCCTCTCAATCAGCACCGTTCTTTGTGCATTGCGATGGCTGAAAAGGTAGTATATTGTAAAGGTCTGCAGGTCCTTAAAGGAAAAACGACTGAAATGAAATGATCTAAATTTAGATTAATTTAAATGAACATTTCACAATTGATTATTGACCCTGTGGCGACCCACAGTTGAGTGTGATGAAACAAAAATAAACTAAAATCCTTCTTGTTGTGCTAAAGCTCTTTTCATCCTGGTGACAAAAGCCTACACTACACTACTACAGTATTTAGTGAACCTTTGCAGTCTGAGCCTATGGTTAACTAAAGGTGGGATGTTCCTTTTAAAAGTATTAAAATGTCTTAAATACAGTACCGTTTTTTTCACCATGTAACAACAGGTTTATTAAGGTTTATTAAGTATGGCAAATGAAATAGCATGAATTGTACAGTTTCACCAAAAGGTGTGAACGGGACCGCGCTAGTGTCGGTTGTATTTCCTTATGTTGTATTACATTACTTGATCCATAAGCAAGTCCACTCTTAATATAATACGCCAGATTTGTTTTTGTCATATAACACGTAACAAAATTGGATATTGTGACCTTTTTTTTCTTAAATTGCCTATTTACAGTTATAGAACCCTCATTAGCTGCCACTCAGAAATAGTTTGTTTTTGTGCGCCATTTTTGGTGTTTTTTATTTTTGTTGGTCTTCAATGCAATTCCATACTTGGCTTTCTGAAACCTGCAGATGCTGCAATGAATTTTCCACACCAAAATGTTACGTTTGTTTCTATGGCGATGACTGACGTACACAGTCATTGCTAGCTAGATCACGTGTGAACATATGCTGGATGCCCAAGAAAAATTGGAGTCCTGCCTCAGACTGCAACAGGTACTCATGCGGTGTAACGCAACCCTCGGTTTACCCAGTATACTGTGACTGATCTGTCTCAGGTAGAAAAGTGTTGATTAATTCACTCAAAAAACGCAGAGTGAACCATAACAAGGAGGTAGCTGGCAGCGCCACTTTCATTTTCATTTCCAGACTCTTTGCACCAACACAGTCACCCACTCCTCCTTGTCTGCACTCTCTCTTCATTTTCTCTTCCCCTCTCTCTCTCTTTCCCCTCATATATCTGAGGAGAGATGGATGTTTTTAACCAGAATGACGCAGCTGTTTGGAAAGCTGCAGCATCAAGGAGAGACAGAGAGAGACTCTCTGTCTCTCCTTGATGCTGAGATGCTGAGAGAGAGCATCATTCTTAAATATTAGCAAGCTGGCTGACCTATCTGTCTTTCACACACACACAAACACGCACACGCACACGCAGACACACACACACACACACACACACAGGCCATCCATTGGCGGTCATCATCATTCAGTGCATGTCATTTTTAAACTAATTTGAGGTTTCTGTGCTGGGATTATATATGACCAACAGAGGGCCTGAGGGCAAATAATTTTGTCGGTCAATGTCCGCCGTTTATTATCACAGACAGTCCTGGCCTTGTCACAAGTCTGACAAAAGAGCATTTGGAATACAGATTGGATTTCCACTCGGAATTTGAATTGTGTGTGTGTGTGTGTGTGTGTGTGTGTGTGTGTGTGTGTGTGTGAATGCTGTGTGTGTGTATGCAGTGTGGTTCAGATGTCTTTTAAATCGGTGATGTATGCAATGGGGCGGCATGTTGCTGTTCAGGGATTCACCACTGGAGGGGGCAGTCTTTACACCTAGTAGAGGGCATGGACAACTAGACTCAGTTAACCCACCTTTCGTTAAATATGCTATAATATACTATAACAGTATCCTGTAATATATACTAGAAAATACACTATACTACTAAAATGATCCTTCTTTTATAATATATTATATGCTATACTGTACTATACTATCTATCTATCTGTCTATCTATCTATCTATCTATCTATCTATCTAGCTATCTAGCTATCTATCTATCTATCTAGAGTCCACTGGGTAGGGATGACAAGGGGATTAATTTTAATTTCTCCATAAATCATGTATCCAATTCTCCCCCTCAAACCATCTAAGTTCTCCTGTATTTTCCATTCCAGACCTTGAGCAGCTCTCTGACATCATTTGGATGCAGCACTCATTCAACAGCAGATTTCCAGCAACGAAAACAAATGCCAAAGCCCGAACTGAAGTCTTCACTATGGGGAGTGGCTTTGATGCCCCAATCCCCCACCCTGTTCGTTCCCTTTTCGTGGGGGGGTGTCTGTTGTATCTGGTGAATGCGAATCTGTGCAGATCGACTCGGTTATTAACAAATGGCTCCGTTTCTCCCCTGCGAGGTGCGAGGAATCAATTACTTTGGATTAGAAAAGCCGATGCTGTGATCACAGGATAGGGGCCGGAACATGTGTAGGCTCTAGGAAAAAAAAAACCTAGAGCAAACATTCTAATGCCACATTTTGATTGGATTCCACACGTGTCCCTGAATAGATTTTAGTATTAATACCCTTGGTTTCAATGGAGAGTTTCCCAAGTATCCCATGGTGCTCTAAACGCTCTTTCAGAGACGCTCCGTAGATGCGCCCTATTTGCACAAATAAAATTCTGTTGTGAAATACAAAACTTTTCTAAAAAGCGAGCGAGCACTGGCGTCACATTACATGATTTCTGGGCATTGAAGTCCCACAAGTCAGTTGTCTCTCGCGGCCACTTGATGCTGCCAAAGTACGAAATTGTCTGGTGCGGCTTTAAACTCGTCGCCTCCCACGTATGGGTCCTGTGTTCATACACCACAGGGGTATTAGATAGATGCGTTAGAGGCAGTGCTGTTAGGAAGATGTAGGGCTGGTTATTGGAAAGCCAGTTATCGGTGCTGTGCTGATATTTGATTTCAGTTTTAAGGCATTGAAAGTTATCGAAAAGTACTAAGAAGCTTTAAAATGATGGATTCCTGAACTGAGAACTCAAGTTGTCCTCTTGTTTGTGGGAATTTGCTGGTAAAAGCTGGTCTAAGTCTGATGGCATGTTACTCCATTGCATATTGAAAAGTGCTTTCATGCAACAAAGGAACGTATCAAAAAGGCATCATTTCAGAGCCAGCATCAAATTTGAAGCGATGGAAACGGTTTAGGTGTTGAAAGCATTTCCAGCAGCGGCCCAGTGCAGTCGGATGAAAGCCTCTCTTCCAGGTTCCTATCGGAGCGGATCAGTTTCTGGGTCGGAAACATGGATATTGGTATCGATCAGCTAATCTGCCAGACAGACAAGGTGCTGCGATTCCAATCAGAAAAAGTCTGAGCTGCAGTGACGATCGAAATGGGAACCGCGGGCATCCAAGCTGTTTTTGTTCATTTCAAGCCGTGCGATAGTCATATTTTGCTTTATTTTGTAAGTTAGATGTGAATAACCATTCCCCCCCCCCCCCGCATTTCTGTTGTCGAGCGAATACCTCATAACTGCAGTTCAAACTTTTGGCAGTTCCCTGACTCTAGGAACCATGAAACTCCACGCAGAAGCTAGCGTATGATCTCACATCACAGTCTCTCTGAAAATCTGAAAATTTTCTTGACACGCTGACCTTTTTGAGGTGATTTTCCCCTGCCGACTTCTCTAGCAGGGGGGTGATCTCGCTGCAGATCAGCATGTTGCAACACTTGTAAGACAGTTGCCTTGGCTCGCTTTTTGACGTGTGATGCATCGAAATGGCCAAATCTGTAACTGATGATCATCCGTTGCAGAAAGATGAGTTAGGATATGAGAGTCACGGGAAAGATAAACAGAAAAGGCCGAGGAGGAGCCTAGCGAGCCTTGAAAGACTTTATTTGGCTGTATCATTAATTGAAACACTAACAACCCTGGGGAGAGTCTTGATCTACTTTGTAATTATCTCCTCATCAGTCACCAGGAAAGAGGGTCCTCCAGAGAGAGAGAGAGAGAGATAGTGAGAGAGAGAGAGAGAAAAAGAAAATAAACCAATGAGGTTCCTGTCAATTGAGTAACCAGGGCCCATTCACACCGCAGCCAAGCTGCGTCCGACCCGGGAATAGCCCTGGTCGAGAGTAGGGTCGCGGACCCTGTCTGATAACCCGTGTTGAGCCATTTACACCAACTCCTGACCCGGGAATAACTGCGGTGTTGCTGCGGTCTGAAAGGGGTATGTGATGACAACATCAATTTACATCAAATTTGGTTTCAAACTATTTTATGACACCTGGCCAAAAGCTTCATTAGAGCTACATGACACATTCATAAATACTAATTCACTCTATATGTCTGTTTTCATATGGCGTTCCTGTCATGAGTGAAAGTTTCAAAATAAATGTCCAGTTTTCACCCAAAAAAACAAAACATTGCATTGTACACCCCTTTGTGTTACACACTTATCCTTGTGTTTCTCATTGTCCTCTTCTGGACTTACAATACAAATTCAAGTCACATTGGTTCAACTGAATCATAAACTGAAACATTGTTCCACTGGTATTTCACACATGACGTAATTATTACTCGAACAGCCAACGAAAGCTGGACTGAATCAGTATTCATCATGTGCCTTGTAACTGTGATGAATCGCTTGCTCAGGTGCTATGAATGTGTTGTAAAGCTCAGTTCATGTTCTAAGTGTCACCACAAGAGTGTTACAATTAAATTTTGAATTAATTACTTGTAAAATACACCAGCAGGCAAAGGCCAAATAATATTCCACCTGTTATTCGATGCTCCACTGAAGCTGACACCACAGAAAAAAAGACATATTTACACCTTCATATTTCCACTGAAGGTGTAAGCAACAACAGCGATGCCTTCATGACTCCAAAATGTAAAAGGAGAACACAGCGCTGTCGGAAATACAGCAACTGCCCCAGCCTTCGATCTCCGCTTCCCCCCATGCCTGCCACAGTTATTTTCCTTCAAGACGGGCGGCCTGCAGGAAACGCCTTCACATCAGCCAGGGTCGCGAGAAAGACACTGCATGAATTTCTTATGAAGTGTGACATGCCAGATAAGCCTCAGCTGCTCGAAGCATGCTACTTTGATGTTTTCTCCTCCGCTGCTCTGCCTTTTTAATAAGAGCCGTTTATTCACAATGATGAAATCAAATCTCATGCGCTACACTTGACTCGCCCACGGAAATCAAATAGCTGTACATTTTGGCCCATATTTGTACTAATCAACGTTTATTTTGCTAATCCTCGTCACGTTCCTCTCATTGCTGTGTGAAAACCTCTCAGTGTCGATTTGTGTGGACTGAGAGAGATTGATATACATTTCAAAGCGATGGGTGTGCCAGTTAGCTAAGGTATTTTTGCATTCTGTGATGTATTTACTGTATCTGGGTCGCAGTCCTTTGGCATAATGGTGTAATAAAGCACAATGTAAGCATTTCTCATATCTGAGCCACAACAGGCCTATTTATAGATTCTCAGTCAATATGGTGCGGTGCTGTCTTGGTAGCACATCAGTTCATTTTCAGTGGAATATGTCACAACTGGAAATTGAAGGGCATGAGGGCATCTGAAATAGATCGGCATTTGCAACTGTAAATTAATGTGCTCGCTCGTAAACTTACAGTCAACATGAACAGTAGAAAACAATGAAACTTCTAATCTATCGTAGTAGACAATATTCATCAAATACATTTGTTGTGTGACCCTCTGAGGCATCTTGAATTCAGTTGTCAACAGTGACAGTGCATTGCAAATCAAAACCCACTGACGGTGTGAGCTTAGTATTCCCCATGAAACCTTTCTTAGAAGTAAAAAGTAGCTCATCAATTGTAACTGTACTCAGTAAAAGTTACTAGTTGACTAAACATGGTTCTGTATGATCTTTCCCATGCAGTGCTAAAAGGACCAGAGCAGTTCAGTGATTTTGCACGTTTTATAGAATTAGAATTAAACATTTTTTATAGAATTTGATAGAAAATTATATTCTACTTTACTACATTGATGTTTCTCTTGCTACTAGCTATCCAACTAGCTAGCAAGGCTAGCGACCTAGCTAGACAACAATCAGGCTAACATAAATCAACAACACTAGCTGGATATTTAGCTTTTTGGCTAATGTTAACTAGGCGGCTATCATCGATAAATTTGACCATTTAATGTTACGGTATCCAAATCCAATCCCAGAAATAATAGATTCTCTCATTCGAACTTCTGTCGTAGATAAATGCATTCAAGGCATTTAGCATGATTCCAATGAACGGGCCATATACAGTGTAGACACATTGTTAGTAGCAAATGTTCCAAGTAGCGTTAGTGAAAAAAATCTCACTTCGGTCTGACTTTAACAACTGCTTCAAGTCTAAGAGGTGTGTGATTCTGCTTTCATTTCCCCTTTCAATGTTCTTTTTCATGTTGTAATGTTGCCACTTTTCAATGGGCCACCTGTATTCACCAGACAACAAACCTCATTAGCTGCTACGTCTCTGCTCCTCATGGGGAGGATATGACAAAGAAAATATGCCTGAGGCTATGCCACGCTTCTCTTTGATATCCAATTTACTGTGGCAGCTTTTTATCGGCCCAGATATATAGATTTTTATTTTATTTTCCGAAGTCAGAGGAATCTACTACTACTGGTATATTGAGATCCAAGTGTAACGTGGATGCAAAGTTCTGTCCCTGCTGCTTTCATGCAGGATTCATGAAATGCCAGCAGAATGTCAGACCTTTTTTTAATCTTTTTTGTCTTGGATAATTTCTTTCTTCCAGTGGTTCAACTAAAAATTGGTTCCTAGTTAAGTCTGAAAATGATTTACTTTTTTTTTTGCCTATATTAGCCTGGGTAATCAATTAACACAAAATTCTCATTTACAACGATGGCCTGGCTACAACACGAAAGATTTTGGTAACTCTTCACTTGACGTGCTTTGCGAGGCATCATAAGGACATTATAAGCATGTCATGCATTATTTTTACATTACATTACATTCTAATTAATTATGCATACATATGAATCCTTTTTAACTGTGTTATCAGATTGCTATCAGCTGTACAGTTGCCTCTATTTAACCCCTTGAGTTGTTGTACACTGTGTGCATCATTGCATATTATATCATGGTCTGGCGATAATAATTATGATGTACTCATAATGCGCTTATGTTATGCTTTAGGAGCAACACCTCAAGCAAAGTGTCAACATTTTCTCCTCCAAAAGACTAATACGCCTTTTTTGTTGGCTTATGATGGCATAACTGTTTTTACATTATGTATTTAGGCAGGTTGGCCTAGCGGTTAGTGAGGCCGACCCATAACCGGAGGGTTGTTGGTTTGATGCCCGGCACCACCAGGAGGGTGTATTTGTCACAGCTACGGTGCCCACCAACACTGCCGAAGTGCCCTTGAGCAAGGCACTTAACCCCAAAAACTGCTCCAGGCAGTTCTATGGCTGCGCTCTGCCTTCTGACCTGAAAATGCATGTGCATGTGTGTGGGGTGATCTGTTGTGTATATCTAGTCAGGGGTGTGCAGAAAAAGAATTTCACTGCATGTATGTGACGAATAAAGTTCATGCATGAACCTGTTTCTCTCTCTCTCTAAAGTATGTTATGATGTGAAAAAACCTCCTACCACAAATCAAGGTCAGTTTTCTCAAATTTACCATGCGGAACATGTCACTTTGCATATTTCCTTGAGAAATGTCCAAGTGTGACTCTATAAGATGTGTTTGTCCAGAGAAGCCAGGCTGGTCCTGGAGCAGGTAGGCTCTCGGTTCGGCGTCCTGTTCAAGGACACTTCGACAGGGACTTTTGTGACTGAATATGTGGCCTTTTGGTTTCGACGTGGTGTCTCAAACCCGTGGGCCGCCCTGGGCCTTATGAATGTGACCTCATCCTCATTGTGCCGATCATCCCTTCAGTTGCTTCAGACACCCCCTACCTGTAGACCAATACCATCCAAACAAACATCAGGTTTACTAAAATGCCAGCAGACAGTCACTATAATCCTTGCTGCTCCACTCTCCATGCTTATTAACCAGTGATAATTCAAAAGCTGGCTCTATGAGGTACCGAGGGAGAGGAGAGAGACAAAAAGATTGTAGTATGTCACAGGGTTTTTACAATGAGTCCCTTCCTGGAAGTGCCTCCTGGAATTGGAATTGAATTATTTTGTCATTCACTTCCAGTCTTGTTCTTCTTATGTGCAGCAACAACCTTAAAGGAAAATCCATCCTAAAACACTGTTAGAAAACGGCTATTAACGCTGTACTTTGCATTCCTAGGTCCATTTTGTTGTCCGGTGTATTTGTCTTATTCCTGTGGATAACTGGCCAAATGTAGAGGTTGTGACACAAAGATATTCCCACCACAGCTACAATGCAGTTTAATAGAAGAAAGATTTTCAGCTATCTACATCGATGGTAAATGTCAGGTTTTGGTGTCAGTCCTTCAGAATCAAAGAACAAGGAGGGATACATCCATTGTAGAAGAGGCAAAGATACCAATTTCTTCACTGACAGTAGCATCAATAGACCAGAATGCAATGCATGTTGTGTTTTGAGTAAGGGGCGTGGCTGTAAACATAGTCAAACCAATGTTCATTAATTAGGCTAATTAAGCTAGTTAGCTGTATTTATGTGGCCCTACGGCCACCTTCGATTGACAGCAACAAGTTTGTGGCCTTTATCTGGGGTTGTCTAAAACGCATTCTGGGAAACGTAGGAAATCATTAAAGGATTACACTAATTTCTGATTGATTGATATGTGACGAGAGGATTGGCAGAGCAAAAACACCAACTCTGGATTACTAAAAGGTCTGTCTTCTTACGTTAGATAATGCTAGTTGCCTACAGTCACTTAACATACTGTATGCTAACATGTTAGCATGTGCAGAGAAATCTACCAGAGACACAAGAGATGATTTTGGTGGTACTGCTCTCGTAACATGTAAAATGTAAGTAGATGAGGCAGGTTGAGGCAAAGTGGGTAAACCAAAAAAGTGAATTCTTCAGCGCAAAATAACTCCTGGAATGCATTGAACATCACAGACTGCTGATATTTAACTGGGGAAGAGTATCCAAGGGTGGATATTTTCCTTTAATGGCATGTAGTATATGTCTCAGGCCACATGTAAACTCTGATTTGACCCAGTCTGTTCTCCCACTTGAAAGCAGATTTAGTGTGCACCCTCAGTTGTGCCCTAGCAGTAGATACATGAACATGTCACTCCTTATAGGTTGAGCAGGACAGTGACAGATGGAGCTATAGGTCTTCAGAGGGATCAGCTGTGGCTCAACCCAACTCAGAGTCACTGCTGCTGACATGTACTGCCTTCTAATTGGTTGGATTTGGAGCCTCCCCCCCTGCATGGTTGAACGTGTGTGTGTGTGTGTGTGTGTGTGTGTGTCATAAATGGCATGCTGATTGTATGTGTGTATCTGGTTGCATTTGTGTATGAGGACAGTATAATTATTATAATCAGAACATGATAGAATTTGCAATGATGCACACAATATGCAGCAACTCTAGGGGTTAAACACAGCCGTACTGGATTCATAATGAATCCTAATGTATGTCATTCTGTGATGTCATTATAATGTAAGGATAGTGCATAACATGCTTATGATGTCCTTATTATGCGTGTGTTTGTTTGTGCATGAGTTCAGCAGCATATAGGTTTGACCTAGTTCTTATTAAAAAGGAGTGTGAATTCATCCAGCATAGACAAACCCAGTGAGCAGTGACAGAGTGACACACTAATGGCAGCCATTACTCAAAGCTGTCACACTGTACCCCACCTGACTTAATATACCCTCTCCATCTCCATCTTTTTCTGTCTATCTCTCTCCATCTGTCTCTCTTTCTCTTTCTCCTGACAGCCTTCACTTATGGATTTCAAAGTGTCTGTGAATGAAATAAATGCGTTTCCAATGTTCAAGGGCGAGCATAAGATAAGATAAGGTGAAAGTTTAATGAGCCACGTGGGGAAATCGGGTCGATGCAGCAGGAAAATAATAATTGGATAAAGAAAAATAGAACAAGTATGAGAATGAGAATAGTAAGGGAGGGTGGGGGTGGGGAGGGGGTATTAAACATAATGCAATGGATAATTCCCACATGTCAAGAACATTTATATGGAAATGTATCGATAGTTGCAGCATTATGCGGGTGTGCAAAAGCATACTGAGGTAAAGAAAAAAGATACTTAAAACATATATAATATGAAAATAACAAAAATGAAATATATACAGAATTAATAAAAAATACAACAAATATATCAAGATATATACATACACAAATGAGAAAGAAAATGAGAATATGAAGAAAACAAGTGTGACATGCCAGATTTACTGCCCATATACATGTGCAAAATCATGCGTTCACATTACCAGGAAGGGCTATTACCAGAGGGCCATACATATGTACCTAGGTGTAAAAAAGCAATTCACCTGTATCAAATGTATTAAATTCACAAATGTAGATAACATATGTACAGAATGTGCAGATTTGGATATGGCCGGTGTAATCTCTGCGTTGTGTAGCTTTATTCAGTGATGGGATATTTTTGGTCACGCAGACCATTTATTCTCTGTAGAGAGCATAGTAGTCAACATACATAGTCCAAATCAGTACAAGGCTCCAGCTCCTCTTCCAAAAGGAGACATAACAAAAGGGCATACAATATGCTAGCCATGTCACATGCAGCCATCTTGCTAGTTTAGCTGGATTGTATACAGGCGTACAGTAGGCTGCAACAAAACAAGTGGAAGGTAAAATACAAAAGCATTTTTCAATACTCTCAAAAGTAAATAAAAGGAAACATATCTGAAGACAATTAAGAGATAACAGAGTCCAAATCAGTACAAATATCAGGCTAAAGCTCCTATAGCAGGTGTACAGAGAGATGCTAATAACCGCCCCTGGGTATTAGCATTACAACGCAATCATACAGAAGCTAGCACCCCGAGGGTCAAAAATAAAGTTCTCTTGTGCCATAATCAACAACATAAGCACATCAACACGCTATAACACACAGGTGGCCAAAACAACCAACCTAAAAGACTAAATTAAAGATGAGTATTGATTACATGGAGGAGAAAACAAGGACACCCACCTCTTCAAAGAAGGAGATATAACAAAAAGGGAAGAGGTGAAGGGAGAAAGGTAATGCAACTTGAAACTTCAGGTAATGAAACAAAATTAAGTTTGGGGTAATTATACAACTTACTATTTTAACCTGTTGTTCACCTTATGGAAACTTCCCATCTGTACAGAAAAAGTGACATTTGCGAGGGTGCCTCTGCAGAAGGTGTTTATAGCTATATAGCCTGTGAGAAAGAGTCTTGATTCAAGTCAGCTTCTACTCATTCATTTTTATGTATTTACGTCATATGTCTGATGAAATATGGGTTTATTGTGGAGTGCCTCGGCCTCTCCGGGTGATGCAGTTTTCTGTGGACGTTTCTGACGACTAGGAAAACAGGATGACGGCGATACAAGATGCTGCTGACGTCTATACTCTCTCTCTCTCTCTCTGTCTCTCTCTGTGTCTCTCTCAGTTCTGTTATTAGCTGTGCTTCAGTAGTGTCAAACACACACGCGCACACACACACACACACACATACACACACACGCCTCCAGCAGTCAAGCCCCCTCATCTACTACACACCCTCACATACCCTGCTAATCTCGCTCTCCCTTCTTCTCTCTCTCTCTCTCTCTCTCACACACACACACACACAGGGGGAGGGAGCAGTCAAGCCCCCTCATCTACTATACGCTTACACGCCCTCACATATCCTGCTAATCTCTCTCTCCTTCTCTCTCTCTCTCACACACACACACACACTTTCTCCCTCTCTCTCCCGGAGTCACGGCAGCAGCGAGCAGAGGAAGGAAGGGCGAGCGAGCCATCGCGGTGAACAGAGAGCGGCTCCTCACGCACCGCCAAGCCGTCATGTGCCGGTTACCAGGAGTCGGTACCGCCAGGGAGGAGGAGGCTGGCTAGGAAGGAAGAGAGAGAGAGAGAGAGAGAGAGGGTAGAGAGAGGAAAGGAAGGGCTTTGCGTGTGAAATTAAATGTCTCTCGTTCTCCGTCTCCATCATGCTGTACTTCCAGCTGGTGATCATGGCCGGGACCATCATGCTGGCCTACTACTTCGAGTACACTGACACGTTCACGGTGCATGTCCAGGGCTTCTTCTGCTACGACACCGCCTACACCAAGCCCTACCTGGGACCGGAGGACAGCAGCGCCGTCCCACCCGTCTTACTGTACGCCTTGGTGGCAGGGCTGCCCACGCTGCTGGTGAGTACAGCTCATACCGGCTGACAGTTTCTACTAGAGTCCCTACATCTGATTACACAAATTTACACCACCAAAGCTTCCCCAACACTCAAAGGCTAATTTATGAGTGATATTATGGTCAATGTGATCAATTATTACACCTAGGTCATCAGATTACCGCTATATTATCATTTGGTTCGTGTATGATCAATCATTTTGAAAATATGTGATAAACTAGAAAAATATAGTTGCTATACAAACTATATTTAAACATTTGTGGTCCTCACAATGTGGTTAGAGCCTGACAAGATATAATCATTTGGTCAAATACATAAATCATTAGTCATAGGTCACCAAACTAGCTTAGGGAACATTGGTCCTGAATGCTCTCTGATGTGAATTTATTTTAGATATGTTTTTTCTTGGCAATTTTTTTTGCTAGTGATAAACACTGCAAACTGCAAATGTGGACGCTGTTATAGGCTAAAAAGTGCCATACCATGCCATACCCAGCTGTCGCCCATGGAGTGAATGAAGCTTTGGTTATCGTAGTTGACGGCTTCATTTATGTTTCACCGTTCTTTCATTAGCTCTGCCAATTGCAGGCTGATTAGGGGATGAACTTGTAAAATGCAATCGATTGGGGGTACAGATCTCTGTTGCAGCCGTTGGTCTTTAAGCTGACAAGCCAAGCCAAGCGGTTAAACACACCTCACCTGCTCTGGCAACATCTCAGAATATAGAGCTGTCTGTCACGCCTGTTTCGGTATGTGTGTGTCAGTCCCGCTGCTTTGTCTAAAAAAACAAAAACAAGCATGCATTAGAAATCACTGCAAAAAACTGAACACGACTGAACCATCCTGGCACAGCAGACAGAGGGCAGTCTCCAAGCAGCAAAATTACATTTAACCAGATTTAGCAGCATTAGTTTCTCTCTGTCTCCTCTGCTGCCGCGGGAGCTCTTCGGCAGCCTTCATTACACAGCATAGTACTTTTTGATATAATTAGGACTGGAGTGTTCTCATTCAAGCTGCCAGTGTCTCCTGCATGTACTGTAGTAGTGTGGAGCAACTCGGGCATAGATTTGGACAGGAGTTTAAGAGGTTAAAATAGAACACAATATATAATAATAATAACAATAATAATTTTTATTTATATGACACCTTTCAAAACCATATGTTACAAAATGATTTACACAAAACACAACAATATCTAAAATACAGATAAGATCAATAAAATACATCAAGGAAATAAGCAGAAAGCGAATTAATTAATAGTCAAATGCAAGGTTTTAAAAAGAGCTTTATTGGCAGATCTGAGAGTGAGCCTTTGAACATAGCGGGATACAAGTTCCATGACATAGGACGGGGCCAAGTAATTCACCGCTTTAAAAGTAATCAATAAATGCTCTCTCCTATTGGATCTGGTCAGAAGCCTAGCAGCTGTGTTTTGGACTAGCTGCAGGTGAGAGAGAGAGCCTGAAGGAGAAATAGTCAATATGGGATGAGATAAAAGCATGGATAACTTTTGCCATATCAGAAAAGGGCAGGGATCTCCTGATCTTTGATATATTTCTCAACAGATAAAAGCAAGACTGAACAACACTTTGCACTCGTGTCTCAAAGGTCATTCAAAAAATGACTCACTGATTTTTGGTGCTGGTTTTATGTTAGCTGTTGGGTTGCCAAGACTATCATGGATTTTAGTGGTGGCATCAGGAGGGCCAAATACAACAACCTCATACAGCACAAAGACATCCAACATTTGATATCAGCTAGTCATTCCCTGAGAGTGTCGAGGCTACTTGGATCACTGGGATTTACAAGGAGATAGAGGTGAGTGTCATCAGCATAACAATGAAAGGAGATATTACCCCCATGAATTATGTGGCCAATAGGGAGCATATGACTAGAGAACAAAATAGGACCAAGGATGGAGCCTTGAGGCAGAGAGGATGTAGAACTATCCAGGCCAACAGAGAATTGCCTATCGGAGAGATAGGATGTAAACCAATTAAGAGCAGAATCTGTGATTCCAACAAAATTGCTAAGACGATCAATTAACATGTTGTGAACGACAGTATCAAAGGCAGCACAAAGGTCCAGTACAACCAGAATGGAACAATCACCCGCATCAGCTGTAAGAAGAAGAACATTGGAAACTCTGAGCAGTGCCGTGTCAGTGCTATGTTTAGACTGGAAGCCAGATTGGAATTTCTCAAATAAATCATTCATTCAGGTGCTAATCTGCGCGATCCTGTTTTTTTGTTTAGTCTCCATCTTTGTCTCTCAGCCTCATTGCTGTGGTGTTGCTGCACTGCACTTCCCAGAGATCACCTGTCAATCAAACAGTGTGTCCAGTACTGATGTCTTTTTCCCTGGATTTTCTGCTGATGGAGTTTGAGTTTCTGTAGATGCCGCTCTTTTCTTTGTATGTTCAGCCATGGTGGCTATCGCTGCTCATGCTAACTGCCCAGTTCTTCTATGTAACCGACACCGGGTGTTTAGAGCAGCAGATGTAAAAGCTTTCATGAATTGGCTGAATCCCTATTGTGGTATATCAATCAGAAATAGAGAGTAGGAATACAAACATTTATTTAAATGAAAATGTTTCAGATTTTTATTTTAAGGTGCTCTGAGGAGGATTTGTCATTAAGCTAACCTGCTGCTGGCTCATTGTTGGATGGTACCACCAGTTTTTATATTTTGAAGGCACAATAATAAGTAATAAGTAATAAACATGTTGCTTAATCATTTATACATACTCATATTCATATATACATTTTTTTAAATTGTTAGTCATTCCAGGGAAGGGTTTTACTGAGCATGCATAGTCTTTTGCAGCAACACCCTGCTTCACATTCATACCATTTCTGTACTGGGTACTGGGAGCTGCCCAGTACAACCACAGTCTTCTACTGATGACCACTGGGAGCTGCCCAGTACAACCACAGTCTTCTATTGTCAGACACTGATTAGCCCCATTGGAGCAGCCCAGGGTTAAGTGCCTTGCTCAAGGGAAAACAGGAGAGGAGGAGCCTGTTATTCATTCACTTTCCAACCCATCTTCCTAGCCGATACAGGGGCTCAAACCAGGTTTTCCAACCATTTACCATCCCTATTGATTTGTTAAAAGCATAGATTTTGTTACAAGGCACAGGACTACATAATTGGCAGCTCTCTCATAATTATCGCTGGTTTACTTGACAGTTGAAAAACTGAGGAATATTACTTTAAATTGAATTTCCCAGTATAACCCAGTACAAAGCAGCAGCAAACCAGTAGATGGTGTTGTCTACGTAGAGACCGCTGTGCATAAACCCAGGAAATACGACAGATATTGAACACAAATGCAACCGGTAAAGGAAATAGCTGGGGACAGGTCAGCCTTACAGTACCTGACAAACTGTGGAATTATACAGTACAATGGCTTGAAATATCTTGGGAGGAGATCATCCATCACAGGCAATGCAGAAACAACAAAATACGACAGGCTATGTGTATCTGCCTATTTGCAGTCAAAAAAGGATTTGTGCTGGTTGTTAGTGAAATATATATATTTTTTGTATTACACATTTATTTCATGTTTTGCATCTAAACACAATGGCATTTCACAGAATTGAATGAATCTGAACACCTCCAGAGTAATACAACGGTTTATGTTGAAGCAACACAATGCGCTCCCATCGGCCTAAACCGGAAGCTCCCTGTGCGGGTGCAGAGTCCCTCGTGTCTCGTTGTCAGTCGAGACAACGAGACACGAGGGACTGTATGCACACACACACACACACACACACACACACAGACATACACAGACATACACAGAGACACATACACACATACAAACACACACTATAGCCTCAGCCCACTCAGCACAACTGTCACAATGTAGTACCTGATACAGAGGATAAAGAAGTTAGTCATGGATGAGAAGCTAAACTGCAACATAGAGCCATTCTGCACTGCAGCTTTTCAGCCTGTAAGTTTATACACCATTTCAAAATGGAGCACAGTGGGCCTGTCAGCCTGGCAAGATCTCATATCTGCTTCTGCAGAAATGAGATGAATTTAACCACTCAACAAAACAAAGTTATTCTCAACTTTGCATGTACAGATTTTGCCAACTTTCGTACCGACTTTGCTTTCAACGTGGATCATGGCATTTTTTTTTTCAGTGTCATTTCAAACTCTTTTGACACCGTGCGTCCTTGTTCCTGCACGTTTCTCTTCGCGTCAGGCGAGCCTTCAGTAGTCTATAAAGTATTTACCTTCAGATTTCCAATGTAGATGAGCGATGTATATGATTGGCAGTTGGAAAATAATAGAATACTCCCTCTAGCCAATAGGATTCCCAGCTGGGGTCGGAGGAGGAGGGTAGCGTCGCTTCAGGGGCTGACATGAAAGGATCTGACACAGCCTGTAGATTGGGAAGCGAATCCAGCCGACTTGTTAGAAGTCGCTTGCCAGGAAACCCAACAGAGAGCGGTGGATTAAATGTTTATGGTTAAAAGTCATGCCAATCAGTCGGCATGTAAGTGGAGTCAAAGGATTTAGGACACTTTGATGTTTATCAGAGTTCCGTGTGATTTTGATCAGTCCTGCATTTAGGAAGTGATTTTATTTTTATGATGGACTCAAAAGAGGATATGTCTCTACAGTCCCGTTCGTACTGGATTAATATTCCCTGGGAGACAATGAATTGAAATAACTGTGCGAATCTTCCATGTCGGGTCATTTTTAAAGTAAACATCACGCTGCAAATTAAGACAGAGGCCCCCTGATAATACGAATCCCGTGTGAATCAAACTCTTGGTCATTTCAGCTGTATTGGTTTTTTTTTAGACGTATGATAGAGGAAGGTATTGAGTGCATTTTTGGGGCACAAACTTCCAAGTTTTACTTTGCTAAGTTAGTAAATCTTGACCAGTTGTATGTGGGGAACCAGTGACACATAATACTAGTCTCATGTGAACGGGGTTTTGTTGTATATTATGGGTCTGGTCAGCAATTTTGAGATCGCTGTGATTTCAGCCCTACCCTGATTTTGACCGGTGACTTAATTTGAGGTTGGAGTAAACTTCTTAATTCATCGTCTTAATTCATGAAGTATTTCTAAACACGGATCTGAGTGCAAAAGCACATTCGCGAGAAAACATGGACATGCAACACTGACTCTGAACTAAAGGATTTGACAATCCTCATGAAATCAACAGCTGACAAGAAAGACTGCGGATCAACTCCCAATCAAATGTCAAGCTGTAAAGAAATGTATTATCTACCCTACTGTCACTCTAGCAATCAAAACACATTCACACATTCTAAATTGCTGGAAGACAAATATGCCAGACTTGATGATAAAAGTGGGTGCATGTTTCCATATCAAAATATCTCTGGACCACAGTGATCTTGCTTAATGCACTGCATGCATTCTTGCCATTGTAGCCAATGACACTGGACATTATAAACTGAACACTGCAGGGGTGCCAATTTGGAAATAAGCCTAGAATAAACCGACTAGTGGGCAATTAAGATTAGTTATGTTGGAGACTTCATTTTGGGAAACTGTAATAGGAGGATCTCTTAGATTTACATCAAGTCCAATTCCATGATGATAGATCAAACAAGGCAGGAGATATGCTTGATCAAAATGTTAATCATCCTGGTTGACTAACAAATGCACAAATGGTCCACCGATTCCCCATCACCCACCCCTCTCCACCCACACCGAACGCAGCATCTGAGTGGTGTAGAAGACGATATGGTGTCCTCAAAGAGTGTTTCAGATCCACTCTCTGGAGAGAAAAATTGACAAAATATTGAACCCTGTCACAGCAGATTTGCCACTGCCGTTCCTGGCAAACTGTTTTCTTTCCCAGAGTAAAAGTGTCTCAAAGATGGATGCTCATCTACACAGCAGACAGCAGAGTTTGGCCCTGGTCAGACAGAAAGCCTCTTAAAGACACTTAAAGGAAAAGTCCACAGTAAAACTCTAACAATAAACAGCTATTGGCGATGTAGCTTGCATTCCCGGGTCCATTTTGTGGTTTGGTTTTGATTACTGGCACAAATCAAGATATTTTTATAGCAGCTACAATGGAGTTTGACAGCAGAAAATGTTCCATCGATCTAAAATATCAACGGTAAACATCAGGTTTTGGTGTCAGCCCCTCAGAATCAAAGAGTAAGGGCTTCTTTGTAGACCTACGTTCATCAATCACACAAGGAGAAATCCTTCGGAGGAGAGGCACGAGACCAATTTCTCCACTAACAGTAACCAAGATAGACCAGAATGCAATGCAACCACAAGACGATTTAAATCTGCATGACATATATCCATTAAAACAGGGGTTCTTAACCTGGGGGGTTGTGAGGGAGTCACAGGGGGGTCGCTGGAAGGGTGCTAAATGAAGTATTTTTTTTCTAATTTTTTTAAAAAAAATAAATAAATAATAATAATTAAAAAAAAAAAATATATATATATATATACAATATACACTGATCAGCCACAACATTAAAACCACTGACAGGTGAAGTGAATAACATCGATTATCTCGTTACAATGGCACCTGTCAAGGGGTGGGATATATTGGGAAGCAAGTGAACAGTCAGTTCTTGAAGTTGATGTGTTGGAAGCAGGAAAAATGGGCAAGCGTAAGGATCTGAGCAACTTACAATGGGTACGTGAGCGTCAGAACTGGACCATGGAGCAATGGAAGAAGGCGGCCTGGTCTGATGAATCACGTTTTCTTTTACATCATGTGGACGGCCGGGTGCATGTGCGTCATTTACCTGGGAAGAGATGGTACCAGGATCCATTATGGGAAGAAGGCAAGCCGGCGGAGGCAGTGTGATGCTCTGGGCAATGTTCTGCTGGGAAACCTTGGGTCCTGGCATTCATGTGGATGTTACTTTGACACATACCACCTACCTAAACATTGTTGCAGACCAAGTACACCCCTTCATGTCAACGGTATTCCCTGATGGCAGTGGCCTCTTTCAGCAGGATAATGTGCCCTGTCACACTGCATAAATTGTTCAGGAATGGTTTGAGGAACATGACAAAGAGTTCAAGGTGTTGACTTGGCCTCCAAATTCCCCAAGCATCTGTGGGATGTGCTGGAAAAACAAGTCCAATCCATGGAGGCCCCACCTCGCAACTTATAGGACTTGAAGGATCTGCTGCTAGCGTCTTGGTGCCAGATACCACAGGACACCTTCAGAGGTCTTGTGGAGTCCATGCCTCGACGGGTCAGAACTGTTTTGACGGCACGAGGGGGACCTACATAATATTAGGCAGGTGGTTTTAATGTTATGGCTGATCGGTGTATATATTGTGGGGGGGGGGGGGGGTCGCAAAATATTTTAACCCTCAAAAGGGGGTCGCACTTGCAAAAAGGTTAAGAACCCCTGCGTTAAAGCATGCATTAATATATACTCATATACTAATGAATGTTTTAATGTATATATGTTATATTACTTTGTGATGCTGGGTAATATATTGGGTGTTTTGGGCATGGGGTTGTAACCAGCTTGACCAATGACAACACTTGAACACAAAATAACTCCTGGAATGCAATGAAACTGATGAAACTGACAGAATATGGCTGTCAATCTGGCTCCTCAAGAATCTATGACACACCGTCTTCTTATCGGTGATGGCAAGCACATTGAGTTCTGGCCGCAAAGCACAAAGCAGATAGCGGCGTAGATTGTATGACAATCCACAATTCTGGCAATTGCTCTACATTGCTATTAAAGACAGGGACCTACCTGAGCTAGCGCGGTGTACTCTCCGGCATAACGAGGTTGGGTTTGCTGAATTGATTTTAAAGTGTTTTATGAGTAGTCGCTAAATAAATAGAAAGGATACTGCTATGGCTATTGCTCACTTGGCGCCCAGATTGCGGGGCAGTGGCGTGAAATACGGTTGTTTTATTTACTGCCAGTGGATTATGTTTACTTAATGGGATTTCGTGTCTATCTGCTGTATACAAGAAGGAGGAGCGATAGCACAAGAAGAAGAATTAATGCGCAGACTGAAGAGGCACGGAATTGAGATCTGTGTCCCTCAGTACAGCTATAGTTTGGCACTCTGATCTGGCAACTGGCACAAATGTGTCAAATGTCTTGATGGTTTTTTAGCATTTTACCATTTTTTGTGAGAGACTCAGGGTTGTGGATGGATCTCAAACATAGAAAATATACAAGCCTGATTTTAGATGATAGAATCTACTGTAGCTCAGTCGAGGTCTTCAGTAATGATCATTTCTCAAGCGTGGTTGTAGATTATAGAACGTGTTACGGTAGGTTTCTTCATTCACTGGTTGCCAAATGAGAATACATCAACTGGAACCTGTAGGCCAAGAAAACTCAATTTGAATATTATCATGAGATCATCGTAGCAACATTGGCAACAATTCGATGATAAAATGAAAGAGCTAAAGCCCTATTCAGATAGGACTAGTTTGACCTGAGATTGATTACAGACATGCTCCCGTCATGATAGCACTACCCAACCCCCCCTTGTAAAACGAATCCCATCTGAATAGGGCTCGAGCCTCGGCAAGTTACCACTTTAATTCTTTTAGACCACCTATCCTGATAGAACCCAAACTCTGTGGCCGATTTTGACTATCTCCTCCGTAGCCCAAAGCAAACCACGGCGCATTTGAAAGTCAAAAGAAAAAAAAGGAACCGTTATAACTTCAGTCCTATTAGGCATTCTCGTTACGACCTCCCATCAGCCCGGAGGTGCGGTTTGTGGTCCCCTGACCCCGCAATTTCAGCCCACATTATTAATGCATGACCTCATGTATGCAAATCCCCCCTGTATCTGATCGCCACCGTAATTAGCATTCCGGTCCGCACATTGGCATTAGGGGTTTCTTAAATATTACTGCACTTAAAAAGTCATGGGAGAAAGAGTGGTAGGGAGAGAGAGAGAAAGACGCAGAGTAAGAGAGTTAGAGGTGAAGAGCCAAGAGAGGCACGCAACACTAACCTCCGCAGGATAATAACTCGGTAAAGGATAATCATACTCATTTGTAACAGTCCAATGAACCCCTCTAAAGAATTCAGCCGTGGATCTCAATATGGAGTAGTAGATAGTGGAAAATGGCAATTCACTTTGTCTCACATGGCAGGTTGTGGCGCTTTGGTCCATGATATATGGACACATTTTGGAGGCAGCTGCGATAGGCAATACTGCAGTGGGGCTAGAAAGTGATAACTTGGACAAATCAATGGGAATCACATAGGATTCTTTTTTTACCTCCACATTATCTTCAATGAATCGGTCCAAACTATGCACCTTGCATTTTGGACGTGGCACAAGTTGAACGTGTTGAACTTGTAGTGTATGCAGGAGACATCGGCCCACCCCTCCCTCTTTGGACAATACACTATACACAGCAACACCCAAAGACTAACACATTCCTCTCCCAGGGCCTTCCTATGAGGTCAAGACCCCTGCTGTGCTCCCAGGAACCCAAGGAACCCCCTTTGCAGCAAAAGGTGGATTTCCCCCATAAAGCTGCCAAAAAGTAACACTTTGCAGGTTCGACTAGCCCGCTCTGGTGCCATTAGGAGATGGGACCGATGATAAGGGCCGGGGAAATGTACCTAATCTGCCTTCCAAGGGAGACACAGAATAAGAGAACAAAGAAACTCTGGAATGTATTGCAAAAATGTGCTTTCTGTATATGTTTTATTATATTTAAACTTCACATCCTGTGGCAGATGATGTGCCCTACTCCCCAATGTAGTATCTTGGTTATTCAAGGCACACAGAATGTGTTATCAGGACTTTTGGTTTACTCGCCAGTATTTTGTGGTAAGACAGTGATGTTTGATGTCATTCAAACCCATTTGTTGTTAGGTGATTAAATATGTCACTTGCATCCCCAAAGGATCAAGAAAAATGATGTTTTCCAAACCTGAGCTGGAAATGCAGTTTTAGGGGATGGCGATCACCGGTCATCAAGTTGTAAATCTGATGCATGCAAATGAGGGAAACACCTACCACTCCTGACATACCATAAAGCCCTTGACCCTTGGGCTCGGCTCAGAACACACATGAAATCTCACAAACTCGAACGAACAAAGGAGGACAACTCCTGCAACGGGCGGACCGGCAAAAAGGCGGAAAGACATCAAGAAACATCAAGGAACATCAAGAAACTCAACTCAACCGTCCTGCAGCCCGTCCCGCAGCCCGTCCCGCAGCCCGTCCCGCAGCCCGTCCTGTAACTAAGTTTGAACCTGGCTCAAAGCTCTTCTCTCAGCTCAAGTACCAGACCAGCTCCAGAGTGAATCTTGCTGAGACGGCCGATTGAGTTCACTCAACCTGATCCAGAAGACTACGAAACCACGTCAGAAGCCAGCCGCTACTCTACTCTGCTTCCTGAACGACGTGAGTCAACACATCGCCCTATCCTTCTATATCCACTGAGGTGAACTGTCGGCACAACAACTCCGACGAACAACGGCCCCCGAACCGCACTCCACAACGGCCCTCCTGACGTCGACTGGTCCAGACCAACACGTGCGTGTGTTTACCTGTCCGCTGCGACTGCGCGACGGTTACCACAGAGACGAGGACGCCGCTGACACCCTGCAAACCAGACGGTAACCAACTTTCTTGTTGATGCACGGGTGATGCAAAGGCAGTGTTGAACTGTGAAAGTGAGGTTAGAATACTCTCTCTCTCCACTATTCTCTGTCCTTCTGTCCCAAGTCTCCCGGAAACTGTCAGCTGTCCTCCAAGCCATCTTTCGCTGTTGCCACATTGCCGCAATTAGACGTATTACAGCTCAGGTCGTTTTGTCGGTGCCAACTTCCTTGCCATCTTTGATCCCAATATCATTTGCCACTCTTATTTGATATATCCTCTGCCACTGTTTAACTTTCTACCTTGTTTGATATATCCTCTGCCACTGTTTATCTTGCTATCTTGTTTGCCAGTTTTATTGCCATTATCTGTTTTAGTTTAGTATACATGTATTCATTTTATTGGTGTTTTATTTACATAGTTAATACAATCTTTGCATTTATAAAGAACTGGCTTTTGTGTGTCATTGATATATCCTGGACGTGAAGGTAGAAAATCACTGAAATCTAGAGCTCACTTCTTCTGATTATTAGACTGATATCATTATAAAGAGACTATTCCAGTGTAAACTGGTGGTGCCACGCAAGTGTTAATTAATAAGATATTAATTACTAAGAATAATTTCAATAATTGTCAATTTTCAGAATTGACCAAATAGTCTCATCGTTCATAACGAAGCACAACACGCTACAAACTTAAGCCGCACCGCGCGTCACATCATTACCACCATCCTCTGTTTCGTAAGCTGAACAAGCCGGTCGAACCGTAACGAAAATAGTCGGCTAAACGGGTGGACCTCATGGATGAGATGATAAACCTCTCAGTGCTCTGTTCTGCCTAGGAGGACGGCATCTAACCACAGCCTCCATTTTTGTCAATAAAATACCTTTTTTGGACTTTGGATCGGTGGTTGCTTATTGTCTGGATTGCGCGTCGTCAACCCCGCTCAAAACAATGGCTTACTGAAAGTGTGTTTCTGGAAGCCACTGCACTAATTGGATAGCATGCAGGTTTTGCATAGCAACGGCAATGGCGTCATGCTACTTGTGCCCTTTGATCTCTTGCTCTCTTTTACTAGTGACGCTCGCTGCTGCGCTTTGAGTTTGAGCAGAAGAAAACGGCCTCAGGAGTCCAAAGGTTGTAATACACAGGCAACATTTGCAGACGAGGTTGACTGTAAATTTCACAACTAACTTTGACCATCTTTTCAGAAGACTTTGGAAGCTCACAGATCTTTTGCAGCTCACAGACTCCTAAGGCCAGAGGTTTGATTCATGCCACAGAGGCTGCAAATGAAATACTTTCCTCCTGTTCTCTTTGTCCCTTTGGATCAGTGCGCCAAAAGGCCTCTTCTATTGTTCATGCGTTAGACACTGCCTCAGCATCCCTTTCTAACCTGTTGTCACTGCAAGCCCAATTAACTTGTAGATGCAGACGTATCGAGGCATAGTCGTTTATTGTCGAAACCTTGGAGAAGGCAGTGTCTGGAGGCATGCATACTGAGCGAGGAAAGCCTTGCCCAAATATTGCTTCAATGTCAATGCCTTTCCGTTCCTGTGGGCTGCACTCTGCCTCGCCGCGCTGATGAAGATAGACGAGCAGCTTGATGCGGACGGCTATGAAGCGAAATGAGTGCGAGAGGGAAAACCAGGGAGGATGAAAAAGAGAATTAGATGGAAAGAGAGAGGAGTGAAAGAGTTTGATCCTTACCAGAGGAATTGTTGAGTAAATAAGCAGCACTGGTCACCCGGGCGATGTCATCTCGACTTAGCCAGCAGGGAACAGGGATGCAGAGAGAGAGAGAGAGAGAGAGGTAGTTAAGGGACTAAACAAGCAGCACATTGTCACTGTGGCCCTGTCAGCTTGTATTATTGCCCGAGTGAAAGTGGGACAAATGGCCTATCGGCGTCACAGTGTCGCTAAGGCTTTTGGGAAATCAGGCAGCCCTTCAACGCAATAATAATAATAAACTTTATTTATACAACACTTATCTAAAGACAGAGTTTACACATGCAGTGCTTCACAGGAAGGCATAAAAACAACCATAGTAAAAATACATGAAGAGATAACAATAGGAAACACAATAAAAAAAAGATTAAAAGAAGAATAAATAAATATGTAAAATATCATACTGACCTTTAGATTTATTTTATTTATTTTCTAATTACACAGCAAAATAAAATGTTTGTCACGCTGGAGTGGAAAGTCTGTGAGTAAAATGTTGTTGCAGCAAATGCTAGGAATGTTATTACAGACACACAACCAAAACAAGCCAATAGTAAACAAATAATGCAGTCCCCCTCTGGGCCAATCAGCTACAAATTCGTCACCTTTTTTTAACCTATAATTGTAGCACCCTCCTTGAGCTTTTTCACTTTCAACTTTTCAAAAAATGTTGGAATGCCGTGCCATCATTCCATCAGTTTTCGTCAAAATCTACAATCAATGGGTCATCCCGGTGGTTCGGTTGGCTATAAAACAGAAATGGCCAAAAAGAAAAAAACCTATTAACAACAACAAGGTTGCAGAGAAGTGAATGGGCTGCTGAGCCAAGCAGCTGGCTGGATGCTAGTAGCCCATCGGTGTCGCTTGGTAAGGGGTGTCACACCACCTCGTCATGAGCAATGTTGCTTCGTCACATCGATGCCAGGAGACATTTGGTTGCCATGCCGAACATTCATGCATAGCTGCTGAGTGCCAGAAACCTTTTTGCGTGTGCATGTGTGTTTGTGTGTCTCCATCTGTCTCAGAATGTGGCCTATTACTGCATGTGCATCCAGTATCTCTCTACACAAGGGTATTCTATCGAGGATTTTATTTGCTCAGAATTGAAATGTAATCGTCAAATGCTTTGTTTTTTACTGTAACACTGTGAAAGATCATACTAAAATGAAATGGAAAAATATAAAAAATAACAATGGAAATGGAAATGGAAATAGAAAATAGAATGGTTGGTTGGAATCCTTCTCCAGACTCTCCAGCCTACAAGAAAATTACAGAACTCCAGGAGCTCAAAGATTTTGTATGAGAAAATCTAGACAAAGGATGCATCAGACAAAAACACAACTATGACAAAAAACGCAGAGGCTTGCAACTAAATGAAAATGACAGAGTCTGGCTACGTTCCCATCCTTACTCCAAAGCAGAAAAATCCTTTACTGTAAAGTTGGCACCCAGATGGCTTGGACCTTATAGGATAATTACCCAGGTGGGGTCGGTGAACTATGACGTAGTCCTGGAGGACACGGATGAGGATAGGAAGGTGGTCCATGTATCAAGACTCAAGCCTTGTTACCCATCGGCGAGTGAGTTGGAGGAACTCCAACGGCAACGTGTCTTGGACATCTTCAATGAGGAGAGTGATGAAGATAATTTCCTGGGATTCCCCAGCACCTCACCGGAGAGCAGTGTAAAATGTCTGAAAAAGAAAAGAGCAAGATAAAGGAAGAAAATGGCTGCATATTTGCAGAGTGTGGGAGAGTGTGGCGATTTGCCATAAATATTGTTTTTTTCTCTCAATATGAATGTTCGATTCACACCCCAGTCACACCTCCCTTGTTCTGCCAATGGGATTCTGGCATCTACCAGAGTAATCGGCCCCTCTTCCTTTAAACAAAAACAAGATGGCAGTGTACAGTACCACTGGAGAAGAGGCAGTGTCCGTCTAGTAGTGTGTCCTTTTAGTAGCGTCCGTGGCCTGTCCCTGGCCCTGTGTACAGTCCGCGGTTGGCAGGAGGAAATACCCTGAGCTACGCCTACTTCGCCTCGCAGGCCTCCAAACAACCCCAGACCTCAGTAACGCCCAGGCATTTATACCCTGTGTATATCCTATATCCTATATCCTGTGTGCACAACTGCACAACGGTACCGGAGGTAACTCCGACAGCGTCGGAGATGTTGGATTTATTTTCTTTTTGAGAGATCCTTTATTGATTGGTTTTTGAAGAGGATTTACTCGTGGGGGAAGATTTCTATCTTTTGTTGTTTATTGCTGAATTCCCGAAAGTGGTTTGTTTGTTGAACTCTGGACTCTTTATTTTTGGTGAATATTGTTTTGGACTTGCATTTGGATTATTTGGACTTGCCTGTAAAGGACATTTTCTTTTGTTGGGTGGGATTATACATTGTACCTCCAATACACTGATTTATATTGAACTGTGTTTGCATTGTCTCTCTGATTATTGCTTTAAGTATTTGTTTGCATTCTGTCTGGAGGTTCAGATTTAATAGAAGTGGGTTCATGAGTGTATGGAGCACTGATTATCCATGTGGGGGATTGACCTTAAAAATCTCAAACATATAGGCAATCCGCTACAAATCACCTTTAGTCTTGAGTATAGACCGAAGGACTGTCAGGAGAAATCACCTTTAGTCATGAGTCTAGACGGAGGGACAGTCAGGATCAATCACCTTTAATCTTGAGTCTAAACCGAGGGACAGTCAGGATCAATCACCTTTAGTCTTGAGTCTAGACCGAGGGACAGTCAGGATCAATCACCTTTAGTCTTGAGTCTAAACTGAGGGACAGTCAGAATCAATCAACTTTAGTCGGACTCAAAGGGAACTTAAAGGTATGGAGGGTAGCTAGGGGCCATACTTTAAATATTTTTGGTAAAATCTTAAAATTGATCCTCTACTAACTGGTAACCAGTGCAGAAATGCTAAAATCTGGGATTATATTGTATGTTTGTTTGGCACCAGTTAAAATCCTCGCTGCTGCTTTCTGCACAAGCTGGAAACATGACTTTTGAGGCATGAATAGAAGGAGTTGCAGTAGTTTAACACAAAAAAGACCAACCCACCGTCAATTGACTGCTGTTTTGAATAGAAGTTATAATTACAATTGCCTCATTCAATTGGCATCATGTTGCACCAAATCCATTGGCCTTCTAGTGTTAAACAAGATGAGATAAAACTGTCTGAACATGTTATAACACTAGGTATAAAAGCGGTCAGGGTTCCTGTATGTTAAAGAAGCATATCCAATATTTCTGTACGGGTGGGTCCAGCCAACTGTGCCTTGGCTGTTTGCTCTTTCATAGAATTTGACTTTTACGGATGTGTTGCCAGGCTACCAAGCAGAACATAAATCCATTCGTTTACCATCAGCAAAGGAGAGAACAGCGGAGCCAGAGGAGCAGAAAGCCATAAATAGAGTGTAATAATGTCACTGGAGGCAGTTAGATGCAAGCCCCATCGCCATTTAGACAATACTGCAGCCCTGACGGAATGCCCTTTTGATATGGTCTATCTGTTGTTCTTCCATCTTTCTTTCTTGCTTTCTTTCTTTATGTTTTCCTTGCCTCCTTTGTCTTCCTTTTGAAAAATCTCTACCCTGGCATAATGGGATGGGTGACAGCAATGGAGAAGACAATATCAAAGAAGGGAAAAGCCCAATTTGTGTTGTCAGAAAAGTGGCATTTGACCTTTTCCTTTTTTTCTTGTACGATGTCTTCTGCTACCCACAGACATCCAAAAAGAGAAATAGAGGAAGAGGGAAGGGACATTTTTTTTAATCCAAATGAAAGCAAAAGAAAATTGTACTAATAAATATTGTAGTAAATTGTAGTAAAAGTGTACATAGCTGTTCTAATTTGTAGTGTGACTGTGTGTATTTGTAAGAACAGTGTACTTTCCCTTGCAGTCGTGAAACAGCTTGCCATCAATTTGCATCCCTTCTCTTAGACACCCAAAATCCACTGGCCTCCTTGATGTAATCTGTTTTTCTTTTTAGTAACTTTTTGATTATTTTGCTTCCAATGCCCATATAATATCTAGTTAATGGGGCAATAAGTAAAGTTTTTACTGCCTCATAGCACAAAATATAATATATTATATTACATACATAATATATCTGCAGAGGGTTGATAATCAATACCACTAAACTCCCCACTCGAGGCACTCCCAAAGAACCTTCCAAGAGACTTGCATATGAACTTTTCTGCTTTTCCCTTTTCCCTTTTCCCCTTCAAACATCTCATTACTATTTTTTTGTAACTGATTACTGATTATTTTGTATCAGATTACTAATCAAGTTTACATGTAATCCATGAGTCTACAAGCCCGGGAAGGAAGTCGAATTCTGCAGGAACAGGGAGGGATTTATTTTACTACTCAATGGAATCAGACTCTTGTCACAGTAGAGTTGTGCTGCATTCAGTAGCCACAAACACTTTAACAACAGCAACACCGCAGCCTCTGGAGGCTGTATTCCTCACTCATCACTGAGCCTGGGTTATACGAGTTATATCATAAAACAATGATGCTGTAAAGGGAGAGAGGGCATTTCTGCGGTGGGGCGTTGACTCTGGAGGAAAGTTATTGGGGAGTGGCTCAGTAGATAGGACTGAATTGATAATTACATGGGTTTGATCTCAATCTTAGGGTTTTTCCCGTTCTCTTCAAGTCTCTTCCTTGCTTTGGGCTTGCGAATGCAATCCGGTAGTGTCATGTTTGTTCCTGAAGGCAGTCTCGAATGGTCTTCAGCTCCCATTTCTGTTCAAAACCCACCAAACGTGTCATGCAACCCTGTGAGCCTCTTTAAAACCGCTTATCTGTGTGCTGACTATGACAATGTTTAGTTTAGTTTAGTTTAGTGTGCTATGGCATTTTCCCACAAAAGGATAGTCCCATTCTTTTTCTGACCCAAAAATACGTTGCCATGATATTGTTGTTGCCTAAACCGCAAGCTGCATGAAACAGAAGCAAAGTTTAGCTTTATGAATTTTTCACAAGGACATTTTTTCCAATGTAATGTGTCACACACACACACACACACACACACCCACACACACACACACACACACACCCTTGCCTCGGCTTGAATTATTTTTAACTCAGAAACCCTTAGAATACTGCTTGGTTGGTTGAATCCATGATTAATTGCACTAATGTTGATGATTAGTTAAGGTTTGTTAGTCTTTTCCTATTGTTCAGTCCTTTAAATATTTCTGACATGTCATTAACTCACGGAACATTACAAGAGACGTGCGCTCATTTCCCCATAGATAGGATCGTCCAACTATAATTGATAATGTGTCATCAGAAACAATGTACCAAGACTGTCTCCTGCACTGCAGTAAATGTGTATGCAGTCCCTCCTTTTCGTGCCAAGCCCAATGTAAGTGCCTTAGCATACCCCTTATGATGAGTGTTTTTTCACCGTGCCGGGCAAAGATTTCTCTCCCGAAATGCCGTTCAAATCCCGTCATTATTCCTCTCTATTTACATGACCCAGAGGAAACTTTTAACAGCCAGCAGTCAGCCAACGGTCAAGGGATTACACAGGCGGGGTCACGTAGGGCTAATCCATAGCCTGATCTCTGTTGTTTTAATGCAGTAAAACGTATTAATCTACAGCTGCCGACACCATTGACTGCGATAATCGGACAGATCGCTGACTGATCTTGCAAAGCGCAATCGATTCCTTGTTTTTAAAAGAATATTTTTCACGCCGTTTCTACTTTATGGCGTAGAAAAACGTAGACAGAGGAAAGAGAGATGGAGGACAATGCCAAAAAAAGGTCACCGGCAGGAGCCCATGGCATTATAAGTGGCTTAGACCTCTGAGCCACTAAGATGCTTCAGAGATGAATTCATTTCTAAACAAAGAATATTTTCTTTTACAGGCTGGTAATGTAAAAGCTCGAGGCTGTTGATGCCAGATAATGTACAGGTAATAATATAATAATAATAGGTTCAGACTGCAATTGTAATAGCTTAAAAAAAGTTACACCCCATGCAAATAAAATAATAAAGTATTAATTGCCAGTTATAAAAATGTATTAGAATTATCAGAAACAAATATCACAATATCTGGTTTTATTTCATTTTTGACTCATTTAGAGGGATATTCATTTCATTTTGACAAGTTATTACATTATCAGTCTCTACAAGGCTTTTAAAAAATAATTTATAATACATACATACATAATAATACATTTTTAACACTGTTGCCTTAAAATGCCCACATTTGATATCAAACAAACAAGTAAAAGCCCCAGAACCTTTTTAAATCAAAGTACTTTGATGGACCGTGCCCCCCCCCCCTCCCCAGTTTATCCCAGCGAGTAGCGCACCTTCGTCGCTTCCAGTTGACGTAACACTTAGTTATTTGCCATCTTCCACCTTCCTCTGCTTCTGCTTGTTGCCTCCGCTCTGCAACCTTGTTAGTCACACTTCCACTCTCCAGCCGGGAGGTTCTTTTTGAAGTGCGAGGAGATGCACGGGAAAGAGAAGGCGAGTGAGGAGGCTGTGCTTGGCTGGACCATCATAGAGTTGCCTGTAACCTAGATTCTGGGGCCCGTGGGCTCCGGCGAGGCCCGGGCGCTCCTCATCAAGTCCTTCCATCGAAATGAGGAGGAGAAAAATATGCAATATGTCAAGCTGAAGGAGAAAAGGGAGGAGGAGGAGGAGGGCAGGAAATGGTCAGGAGGCTTGAGCTATTAATGCTCCTGTGTGGCCTTCCCCCTGTTCTTGTTCTCTTTCTCTCTTGTTTTTCTCTGTCTCCCCCCATCCACTTCTAGTCTAATTCACCTCTCCTCCTAGTCTCTTTTACGGTATCAGTGTCATCCACCTCTGATGTGATGGAGGTTCCTCCCTGACTACAGCTAGTGAATATGTTTGTATTATTATCATTTCATACCAGAGAACTCATTCCGGTGTGGTGTGGGAGGATTTTCCTCAACGGCTTCATGGGTGTCAGTCTGTAAAACCTGCAGTGAAACCTGCCTCCCCCTGCCTTTAGGAGCTGCTGAACCACCTGAAACTATTTCATTAGTCTGGCTTTCAACCTCAAGACATCTCTGTCATTCATTCGCATTTAGTTGCGTCTTGAGTCCAAACGCGACCCATTCAAAACCTTAAAGTAAAACACCGCTGAAAATGAATTCCGATGCAAACTGGAAACAAATGACAGCAACTCTTGACTATAGTGTCCCATGAGGTTCTAAATTCTGTTTTGTGCTGTGTGAGGCTTTTCCACAATGTCAAGATTTCAGCTTTTGGGGGAAACACTGAATACTTAAATAAATGTACCTCAGAAAGATGTATATCAGCCTCAAAAGGTGGGTAAACTATTCAGCAAATAAAAAAAGGTGTGTATCCTGAGTTTGGGTTGAGGCGTGTTTGGTTGTATTCCTACCTGGGAGACAATGTATTTCTCCAGAGGACATTCCACCCAGCCCATGTTCATCACGGCAGCGTTAGGCAGCTGCTGTGTCGGTGACTCTTCACTCAGCAGTAGCTTGGGTTAGTTTTCAATTGGGCTTTTAGGTTTTTAAGGGAAAGGTTTAGTGTCCTATGATGGTCTGAATGCTGCTGCAGAGGCTTTTCCACTCTGACAGGTATAAAACCTTTTTGCAATTTTCTTGGCATGAAATTGAAAGATATTAGCACCAAATATTGGTCATTTGCAGGTTCAATAAAAAAAAAAAAATCAGTATCGACCTTCAAAACCCATCTGAGTCCACCTCTAGTCTCTTTGTCTTCCTCCCTACTCCTCTTCCTCGTCCTCGTCACCAGTCGTCTTGAATAAATCACCATGGCAGCACCTGAGTATAGGGGAGCTCTGCATGCTTCACCCTCAGGCCTCAGCATCCATCCTGACCACACACACACACACACACACACACACACATGGATACATGTCCATGCCCACACAGTGCACAAATACAGGCACATAAGCTCTGCTGTACTCACTGACTGAACTCAGAGTGCCCGGTGTGTCCGGCCAGGTGTAAACACTAGACTGCAGACCGGGCAAGGTCAGAGGGTTGGTGGTACAAATCCTGGTTAGTTAAAAGATTAATCCCTCAATGCACTCCGGCTGCAAACTCAGCCAACAAGTCTTGGCTCCGAGTAGCCACAATATCGTTTATCGTTTCCTAGCGCGGGCCCCCGGTCACGGCACCAATCCCACCCGCCGGTCTGGCCATCTCTTGTCTCATCACTCTGAAATGGCCCCATGTGGCTCTTTCCCTGCAGAGAGCCTGGATTGGGAGTGGTTAGTAAATGGCCTGCTGACACCGCAACTACAGAGGGGGGTCATTAACTTCAAGTACACCGTATAGCGCATTATTTTCACAAGGTTTTGATAAATCCACCTTACCTGCAATTTGTCGAGTAAAAGGCACAGTCGCTGCCACTCTGCATAACTCTCCCTCTCCAATATCTCGCCTTCATACCGGTTTCCATTGGAAACTGCAAATTAGATTCTAATTCTGGCTTTACACCTGAGCAAATGTTTGAGGCGGGGAAGGGAGCGCTTTTCTTTTTCAGACGTAACCACTTAACACTTCACGTCTCGCCGGGGGAACCGCAGTGGTTGTTTTCTTCCATTAGTCTCACATGGCTTTGCTTTCTGTACATGATCCAGTGATCCAGCTTCCGCACAGGCTCTGGATCAGTCCAATTTAAAGGAATACTAAACGCTAAATTCTAGGGTTAGACTGATATATGAGTTTATCGGCTTTGTATTCAACATCGGATACGGTCGGTGTCAAGATATTTGCACCGGTATCTGCCTTCGCAAACCTCATTTGCTTATATGATTAATTTGGGGTTTTTTTCTGCAGAAAAACACATGCTGCTCTCTTTATTGGTGCATGCCTGCCTTTGAAGTGTTGATGAGAAAGCATCCATAATAATGAATACCCATCTCTAGATAATTTCAAATATAGATTCAGAGACTGCTCTGAACCCCCCCACCCCCGCAATAACACTCAGCCTTGGATGTCATTTGTGTCATTGCTGGTCATTTCAGTTAAGTCTCTTTTGGGGTGAGGCATTTCCATGATCTCCTCAGAGTTGAATTTGTCTAGCATGTACTTCTTACTTAAATGTCTTTATGATGTATACATGAGGAAGTTACCATCTTCCTTCAAGCCCACATCTCAGATCTTATAAACCCCTTGACCCCATGACCAAAGTTTTATTTTGTCAATGCAGCAAAGAAAAAAATAGAGCAAATATAGCAATACAAGAGCCTACAATTCCAATGTTTCAAGAACATGTAAATCCCATTTGTGCAATTTATCACAAATGGGAAACAATATGCGAATATGCTATGCAAAATATGTGTGTCGTATTCACATGAGGTCTGTAGAAGGCTGTGCATATTCTTACAAACAGACTTTTATGTAATTGGATTTCGCCTGTTTCACTCCTGTTGTTTTGCCTCGGTGTTGTTTTCCTCTTATATAACCTTGTTCTAATTCTTGTCCGGCATAACAAAGTGTTACATAAAACGAAGTTGTTATTATTAAGTTTTCAAGGGAAGCGGAGAGCAGCCCCGGCTGAGTAGACGATCCACTACTGCCTGGGGGACAATGTTAAGAAAACAATCTCAGACCCCTTTTCATTATTATTTGTTGCTTTTCTGCTTTGCTTTGCTTTTATTTTGGCAGCGCTGCCTCAGTCTCAGCACGGGGGACAATAAAGAGCGAAAAATAAACTGGCTTTATCCTTCTGGTTCCATTCTCGCTGTTTTTTTTTCTGCTTCCCATCAGTTTATAGGTTTTCATTTACTTTGAAATAAGGTCGTCCGCAGGTGGACTGTTTTCTGTCCAAGCACTATTCAAGGTTCACTTGCTTTTGGTATTCCCAAGACCTCTGAATATCGTACCGAAAGCATGTGCTTTCCTAGAACCGATGCATTACCCAGTAGGAGTGAGACAGTTTAACAGTGTTCCCTGTGGTCATGGAATTCCTGGAATATCATGGGATTTAGAGAGTTGTATTGCAGACAGGTTTTCAGGGAATTTAATACATTTTCTGGGGAAATATCAGGGAATTTTACAAATGGGTCACTTTACAAGAATAGAGCAGAATGTATTCCAACTTGTTTCACACATTGATTGCATTAGATGGTGGTCGGTGAAGCTACTTTGAAAGTCTAGTTTGACAAGCTACCAGTTACTTGACACTGGAAGAACATTCCCTCAGGAGAAATAAAGTTTTATTAGATAAAATTACTTAGAAAAGGTAGTTCAAACTAGTAAGAAATGATCATATCTGCAGTGTCGTCTAATACAAAATAACACGTCTACTGTGTTGTCAGAACAGAATAATTATTAATTTTCTTTTAAAGCCCGAAATAGATGGTAGTTGCAGTAGTTGACTATGCCTCAAAAAAGCTATAAACTACTAAAAACCCTATGCAACTTTGAATTTACACACACATACACACATGCACGCCGGCACACCAGGGTATCTGCAGGTTCCAGAAAGCCTAATTGAAGACTTTTCAATACCTTTTTCATGCTACCTGGAATTTAATCGAAGACCAATTTAAAAGTATGTGTCTCTGCAGACCGGAGACTTGAGAGGGGGCTGGAAATGGGCGTGGCAACTGCCAATCATTTTTTAATTTGGCCAATCAGAGGTTTACAATCATCTGTCAATCTAAAACGAATTTCACCAATACACCGCCTGAACCGTGCTGGAACTGTTGCTGGAACTGTTGCCTCCGCGACCCGACCCCGGATAAGCGGATGAAGATGAAGAGATGAAGACCGCCTGAACCAGTTGTTAATCAGTTTTTAATTCAGCGAATCACTTCACAGTATTATAAGGGGAGAGGTACACAAACAACTCCAGCTCCATCCGTTAGTTTTGTACGGTTTAGGCCTATACTACAGGGATTTCCATTGCTTTGCAGACATTATTGTTTCATTAGATTCAACCGAAGAGGTTGTGATGATACAGCAGGCTGACAATAAATATCCGTAAGATTGTTATTGTAAAATAACGTTAGCCTTGGGTTCGCCATTGGTGTTCCTGTTTAAAATGTTGATTAAAAACGTTGCTGTCTGTTGATACTTGACTAGAGCTCAAACAGATTTTTGTCGTAACAGCTGACTTGACATGTGACTCTAGATACCACAAATATATACTATAAATGATATATGCGATGCGATTAATACCATGTTGTGTTGACTGCTACTATTCCTGGCTCATCCACGGCCTGGTAACTGGTGAATTGACTTGCATCAATTTATAGAATGATCATATTTATTTATCACTTTTCAGAGAAATAATAATATAAATAATACAAATATATTCATAGCATCACACAGTTGGAGCTAACTGGTTCACCTGAATAATGAATATTTATTCTGCCCTCCTCCACTCCTTGGAGGAACAAAAATAGAAGAAATGTAAAATAACTTAAATAGAGAGTGTGTCAAAGAATTTATTGCACCTAATAAATTACAAATTTACAGTGGGGCTGGGAGTCCAGGGATTGGTGATGGAGGTGGTGCTGCGGATTTGATGAGGCGTCTGTTATTATTGTTGGATGCATCTAAAATTAAAACAACAAAACATGATTACAGACAGCAGTCTGTCTTTAGAACATAAATAGGCCACTATACTTTAAGTTACAACCGAACTCATTGAGGGGTGAGATCATTTGAGATCATCATTCAATAAATCAATTAATAAAAATACCAACTTATTACACAAACCCACCTGTAGTCCAGCTAATGTTAACCTAATGATCCGTCCATTCGTGTTAACGTTACATGCACTTGGATTGTTTAACTGTTAGCTAGTAGACTAACGTTATCTTATAATGAACAGAAGCTAACATTAGCTAACTTTACATTAGCGATAGTTTTTCAACATTCGGTCTAAGTTGAACGCCACATGAATATGATGGCTTTGTATTAATAATAGTTACCTAGTTATTAACTTTGGCGGTTATTGCATTGATTGATTGATTGATGTGAACATGTTACAAAACTTCATTTAAAATAGATTAGCCTATTCTTTTGCTCATGGCAACTTACCTCTGAAAACTTCCAAGTTTGGAACTAGGGGTCTCAGTAGGGAGGACTGCAGTTGGCACCCTTCTCGAAAGATCATTAGCCGAATTAAAAACTGATTGACAACTGGTTCAGGCAGCGTATTGGTGAAATTCCTTTTTGATTGACAGAGGATTGTAAGCCTCTGATTGGCCAAATAACAAAAATTATTGACAGGTGCCCATTCCCCGCCCCCTCTCAAGTCTCCGGTCTGCAGAGACACCCTACTCCAAAATGAAGAAACAAAGCTGTGACAAAGCAAAACCAGACCATTTCTTTTCAAGTTTTGAACATATTGAACATAGCTGATGATGACAAGCCGTTCATTTGCACAGTTCAATATTTTCTTCCACTTTCTTTCAACACCAAAACATTATTTTAGAGTTCACCATTCACTATGTCTAAAATATAGAGGGGGTAAATAGAAGAATACAATACAAGAATTTCAGTTGCCTTTTAGCCTTTTAAAAAGTACCATCAATAGTTTACATTTGAAACTTCCAACAGACACCTTTACATTTTGCAAGAGTAGGTGCCGTCCCAGCGCTAGCTGTCAGCCCTCAGAATCCAGATAGCCGGTGCACCCCTACTGCCGGGCCCTTTGGCACCGGCCACGCTGAGTGGCTTTGATCTCCGAGCCGCTGGGGCCACTGCTAAACGCTGTATGTGATGAACAGTCGCTGGTGTAATGTGGCTGGCGAGCTGAGGAGCTGCTGGCAGGAAACTGTGGCTACGGCAGCTGTCACGTATTGACAGGACTGGTGTTGGTAACACACACACAGGCAGATACAGGCTAGGGTTCAACCAAGAAGGGTGTCAGGGATACTGACACATCTGGATTGAAACTGATATTTGATGCTGATATTAAAGCTGCACTAGGCAATATTTTAATGTAAAAAGCCCTCTCATCAGCCTGGATCACAAACATCAGAGAAGCGGATCCCATCCCCACTAATTGAGACACCCTATTGTGTCGGGTCACTGGCGGGAAACCTTCTCCACACAGGAAGTGACGACTCAAAATTTAAGAGCACCTCCAAAATAGCAACGTTGGACCTTCCAGGATTTCTGGGTATTGAAGTTTCAAATGTTTTCAAATAGTTAGCTCTTGCTGGCAACAGAGCCCCACCCATGTGCGTCGTTGCCTAGCGCTGTCTGACAATATTCATGCCAAAGCATTTCACTTTACAAAGTATTTCCCCCAAAAAATGTTATTCTCGTCAGGGTGGAAAAGCATTTAGACCATCATGGGGCACTAAAACTCTCCATTGAAAACCAGGATCATAATAAAAAAGACAATAAAAATAATTTTATTATCTTCTTTTATTAATATTAATATTTTTTTATTAAATAAAAAATAATAATAAAAAGAAAAGGAAAAAAAAAATCGACAATACTACTGGACGACACTGACTGGACCACTTCTGATTTAATCAAAGGACAATATGGGCCCCATATATCAGTTTGACCCTAACACACACACACACACACACACACACACACACACACAAACTGGGCTTCTTGTCTCGCAGTAATGTGAACTGACTTCCTCCCTCCAATATGTTCCCATGTATTCCACAGCTGTGAGTGTACAGATGGCGCCCACAGAGGAAACAATTAGACAAGCTCAGGGCCGTGTGACAGACTGACAGTATAGAAAATGGCTTCGCCCACGACGCCAACTCCGATTCACAGATCAACAGTCACCCAGCTCATCTCCATTCTCTCTCTCTCCTTATCCACCACCCCCACCCCGTCCCCTTGTTTTCCACCAGATCACGGTAACGGAGACAGTGCTGTTCTTGGTCCAGTACACGTCCAAAGAGTTTGACCGGTCGGAGAAGACAGTGGCCACAGGGGACTGCTGTTACCTCAACCCGCTGGTTCGCAGGACCTTTCGCTTCCTAGGTAGGGTGCAGACGTACATGTAGATCTGGGGGTGGGGTGGGGGGTCATGCTCTCTTTAATATTATCAATAATATTACTTAATAATCGGTTGCAGGTTCAGTGTGAGATGCAAACCGGGGGGCTAAACTGTAGAAGAAGTACAAAGTTTTGAGTTTGGGAAAAACATTTTTAATTATTCTTACTTTTGCCCATGTTGCTCCAACAGGTTTATCTGCAGGTTTCAGAAAGACACATTTAAGTTTATTTTTTAGACCTTTTTAATGCTACACAGGATTTAAAAAAAATCACAATAAAGAAACCAAGCACTCAAAAGCAAGACTGAACATAGCTAATGGAACTATAAATGAGCAGATAAAGGACACCAGGAAATGAATTATTAAGGCACATGAAGTCCAATTGTGTTCAGTAAAGCAGATAGGATGCATATTGTACGACTGACAATATTGTGGACATGCAGAACAAATAAACGTTGCATAGTAATGGATAATGACTGGATTTAATATATTTTAAGACTTTTTCGGACATTTCAAGGACACTCAAATACCCTGACAAAGCAAGGTACATTTATATAGATTTGTTTTTTTACTTTGTGCTCATTTACTTGCCCCGTTCAAGGCATTCGTATTTGTCAGGGCATGCATATATTGACAAACACACACAGTATATACTGTATTTACAGCAAGTATCGAAACATACAGACTTGCATACACACACATGCACTTGTGCACCATAGACATGGATACAGATGCTCTCTGATTCAAACACACCCACAAACACACAGTGCATGTACAGTCCATACAGACACACACATGCATGCTTGCAGATAGACCCATACACACCCAAAAACACCAATAGTCTCACACACACACACACACACACACACACACACACACACACACACACACACACACTACATGTTTTCAAGATTTCAAGATTTCAAGAAGTTTAATTGTCACATACACACACGAGGTGTGTAGTGAAATGCAAAGTGGCAATGCTTAGCAGAAATGTGCAAAATAACAGGTTCACACTCTTTACAATAACCAGCACAATATTTACAATGTCAGTTTTTTAAGAGCTCTATATAAAAAACAACACAATATTTACAATAAGAGCACTTATATATAAAAAAATATAGTAAAAAAAGGGAAAATTGTATGTATAATATAATATGAATTATAAATTATGTGTAGTCTTTACCTAAGTGTGTGTGTGTGCATAAGAGGGGCAGTGTGTGTGTCTTGGTGGGGGCCCTGGTGAGGTCAGAGTTCACAGTCCTGATGGCCTGAGGAAAGAAACTCCGTCTCAGTCTCTCTGTTTTGGCAGCGTGACTGCGGAGGCGCTTGCCTGACCGCAGCAGCTGAAACAGTCCGTTGTTGGGGTGGTGAGGATCCTTCATGATCCTGCAGGCTCTGGTTCTGCACCTCCTGGTGTACAAGTCCTGCAGGGTGGGGAGTGTAGTTCCAATAGTGCGCTCAGCCGAACGCACTACTCTCTGCAGAGCCTTCCTGTCCTGAGCGGAGCTGCTGCCAAACCAGGCAGTGATGCTTCCTGTCAGGATGCTCTCCACAGCTCCAGAGTAGAAGGACTGAAGGATCCTCCGGGAGACTTTAAATTTCCTCAGTTGCCTGAGGTGGTAAAGGCGCTGCCTCGCCTTTCTCACCAGAGTGTCTGTGTGTGTTGTCCATGTCAGATCTTCAGTGATGTGGACTCCCAGGTATTTATACCTGCTCACCCTCTCCACAGTATTCCCATTAATCCCCAGTGGTGAGTACGTCCTCTGTTGTTGTGTCCTCCTAAAGTCCACAATCAGCTCCTTAGTTTTGGTGACATTCAGGAGGAGGCTGTTGTCCTGGCACCAGAGTGACAGATCAGCAACTTCCTCCAGGTAGGCCTTCTCGTCGTTGTCGGAGATCAGGCCCACCACCACTGTGTCATCCGCAAACTTGATGATGGAGTTGGAGCTGTACCTGGCCACACAGTCATGTGTGTACAGGGAGTACAGTAGGGGGCTGAGGACGCAACCCTGGGGGGATCCTGTGTTCAGGGTGAGGGGGTTGGAGGTGTGTCTACCCACCCTGACCACCTGGGGCCTGGCGGTCAGGAAGTCCAGGATCCAGGCACACAGGGGGGTGTTCAGTCCCAGCTCCATCAACTTGCCAGCCAGTCTGGTGGGGACTATGGTATTGAAAGCTGAACTATAGTCAATGAACAGCAGTCTCACATAGCCCCCCTTCCGGCTGTCCAGATGAGAGAGTGTGGTGTGCAGTACCTGGGAGACAGCATCATCCGTGGATCTGTTGGGACGATAAGCAAACTGCAGCGGGTCCATGGAGCAAGGGAGGAAGGCGCAGATGTAGTCCTTTATCAGCCTCTCGAAGCATTTCATGACCACCGAGGTGAGGGCCACCGGTCGGTAGTCATTCAAGCATGCTGGAGAAGCATTCTTGGGCACAGGGACAATAGTGGAAGCAGGCGGGGACCACAGACTCAGCCAGGGAGATGTTAAATATAGTGGTGAACACTGGAGCTAGCTGATTAGCACAGGTCTTCAGTACTCGCCCAGATATGCCATCCGGACCAGCAGCTTTCCTGGTGTTCACCCTCGTCAGAGCCCTCCTCACACTGTGCTCGGTCACAGAGAGTGTGTGTTCATCCCCAGCGGTAGAACTCACTCCGGCTGCGCTAACGGTGATGTGTTTAGCCGGCGAGCTAGCGCTGTTGTTGCTAGCCTCAAACCGTGCATAGAATGAGTTCAGGTCCTCCGCTAGGGATGCGTCGGCACTCACAATTGCGGGGGGTCTGCCCTGGTAGTCCGTTATAGTCCGTAGCCCCTGCCATAGGCGTCTGGTGTCGCGCTGCTCCATCTGCGACTCCACTCTGTCCCTATACCTCCTCTTGGCCTCCTTCACCGCCCTTCTCAGTCCATAGGACGCTGCCTTGTGCTCGTCCATGTTGCCGGATACAAGACCGGAGTTATAGGCAGCAGTGCGGGCGTTCAAAGCGTCGCGGATGGATTTATCAACCCACGGTTTTTGGTTAGGAAAGGACCTAACTTTTACCGTCGGGACGATGGTGTCCACTAGCGTTGCTATGAAGCTCGTTACTACTTCCGTAAACTCGCTGACGTCCCTGGAACTGGATTGGAACATGTCCCAGTCGACGTCACGCAGAGCGTCCTGTAGCTCAGCCTCTGATTGGTCAGACCACCGCTTTACGTCCCTCGTCACTACCGCTTCCCGTACTATCCTTTGTTTATACTCCGGTAGCAGGAAAATGGCGGCATGGTCTGATTTGCCGAACGGAGGGAGAGAGACAGCCTTGTAGCCTCTCTTGAGCGGCGTATAGCAGTGGTCCAACGTTCTTTCCCCTCTGGTAGCACACGTAATGTGCTGGTGAAAGTTCGGCATGACTTTTTTTAGGTTCGTCCTATTAAAGTCCCCAGCCACCACCATAGCCGCGTCGGGATGCTTGTTCTGATGCCGACATAACACATCATGTAGGTCCGATAGTGCTACGTCGGTGTCCGCTTGTGGTGGTATGTAGACGGCTGTGGTGATGACCGAGCTGAACTCCCGGGGAAGGTAGAATGGACGGCATGAGATAGTCAGATGTTCCAGGTTCGACGAGCAGGAACGAGAAAGAGTCTTAATGTCCTTGGGGTTGCACCACTTGTTGTTGGTCATGAAGCAAACCCCTCCACCCTTAGATTTGCCAGACTCTTCCGTTCTATCCGCACGGAAAACAGAGAAGGACTCGGTTGGGCATATGGCTCGATCCGGCACCAGCGGGGTCAGCCATGTTTCCGTCAGACAAAAGACGTTACAATCCCTCATATCCCGTTGGAATCTAATCCTCGCCCTAACATCATCCAACTTATTATCCAGAGACTGGACGTTAGCAAGAAGGATGCTGGGCAGAGGTGGACGGTGGGCTTGAACTCTCAGTCTGTTCCGAATTCCGCTCCGTTTTCCCCGATGTTTCCTCCTTCGTCTCCCCGTAGGTGAGTCTCCACTGTTGTTGTTGTGGCTCGCTCGTACTATCTCTGCCGGCCACGCTGGGTCGATGGGAAAAGTGGACAAAAACCTTTGTTTTGCGCAAAAGTTTATGTCCAAAAGTGTGCTGCGTTCGTAGGATGTTAGTGCCGATGTGTTTGAGCAAAAAAAGATATTAAAAACAAACACAAAAACTAAAAAAACGCACAATCTCCGCGGAGCTACCACGACGGCGTCTAGACACGGCCGCGCCATCATCTTACGATGATATATATGTGTATATATTGTTAGACTTGCAAACACACACCTATGCTTTAATGCACCTGCGCACACATGTAAATAGAGTAAATTCAAACACATACACACACACAGTCTGTTAAACACACACATTGCAGTACAATGTTCGCCTCTCCTCTCGCGCCTAAGTGAGTGGATGAGATAAGGCTGCAGGAGAGGATTATTACCTAGATCCCTGGGGGGGATCCACTCGGTGGCCCGGCTTTACCCTTGCATTTACACTCCCAGCATGCAATTCACACCGCTCGCTAATGTTAACGGCCCTCTCATTCCTAGCCAAAGCTCCTCTCGTGCCTAGAAAACTCATTTGAATCGGTTATCATACAGTATTGTATAGGAACAAGGTGGTATTAATCGATGTCATTCCTTTGTGATGACTTTTCATCAAAATCGCCTTTTCCTTGCAAAGAGATCACACTAATTTAGTCCAGTATCCTCTTTAAGCACAAACAAGAACAGGTTCATTATGGAGTAGTAGTGCGGATCTTAAAAATATACACGTTTTAATGAGTTAGTACCAAAATCAAAATTGGCACCAAAACAGGGAGTAACATTGAACCAAAACATGGAGCCAAAAGGAAGAGGCTGATTTTAGCTGGGCGGTTTTGGAGGGTTTTAGTTCCCAGTTTAAATATTCCATCTGGATAAAAGAAGGATGCAAAAGCCGCCTGTTTTTTACGGGGAGGCTGAAAGTGCCTCTGCCCTTTAACTTAATACTGACTGCTCACTGATGAAAGCTGCAGATGAGGCGAGGCTTCTCTTTACCAACATCAGCTAATGGGTCCGCAGTTTGCCGTCAGTGCCTCTTTACAACAGCAGTTTTCAGAAACCTACAATAATACAACACATCCAATCTGGAAATTACACTTATTTGCCTCTGTATATTTCAGTGCATTTGCTTTGTGGCGATGGATAATGTGTCATGACAGCCTGGGCGACCACAGTTAAATGCATATAGCGGAAACACTGCTGTGCAGCGATGGGGGGATCGGCTCTCTGGCTGTCACTGAGCTTCCTTGTGGTATCGTGCACCGTTGCTAGCCTACCTCTCTCTGAGCCTGTGGGTTGATTTGAGTTATATGTGGAAGGATTTGTGTGTGAGGGATCAAAGGGCATTAGAACAAGGGTTTTAGAGCTTATATTAAGGGTGGTACAAGGATACAGTAGTGTTCAACTGGCCGGCCTGCTGGAAAAGCAACAGCGCACTTCCCTCGTTTAAGCGGTCCAGTCGATTACAAAAGAGGCAGCGATGTGATTGTCACTCCAGACATTTGTTGCGGACCTGTATTTTCCTCTGTGCCGCTCCCTGAAAGCCGAGGAGAGTTAAGGTGCAATAAATGCGATGTGTACTGCCCCGTAGCACAAAATTACCCTAATATATCTACAGGGTTGATAGGTCTGTTGATCAATACCAACGACTCAACGATTACTTGGCCAGCTGCTGAGATTTCTGGTCCAGAACTCACTTTTCGGCCCGTACTCCCAATCCCCAATCCCCAACGATGCTACAAGAGAGTAGCATCGCAACACGTTGCACCTATGAATGATAAAAAACCCTTGTTCTCAAGACAGTGTCTCTGTTGGATCCCTGCTCTGATTAGCTATCTTATTTGTCTCTAATGTGTGAGTTACAGGCCACAGTGAGTTGTGCCAGAGGCCTGTCGGTGTTGCTGTAATTCCTCAGTTTACTTAATGCCCCTTCAACCTAGTTTCTGAGCAGCAGGTAGATGAGGAATCACATTGTAGAGATGTTGTGTATAGCCGCAGTCTGCAGCACCTTGTGTTTATTCACATTAACTCCAACAGCAGCTACCTTGTCACGCAGTGGACATGGTTTCTGATCAGCAGAAGGTGCTGCCGATGATCAACATCAGCGAGAAGCTGTTTCCCTGTCACCCATAATGCCTTTAGGTCTGTGTGTGATAGCTGTGTCCAGCAGCTATCTTGCAGAAGCTGGATTCTTTCAGCATAGCTGCTCCCAGATTCTGACTTCTGTGGCTTCGCTTTAATAATGTCAGAGTGCGCCAGCGTTCACACGAGCATGTGCGTACATGTTTTGTGTGTGTGTGTGTGTCTGAGTGTGTGTACTCATGTGCATCAGTATGTATGCTTGCACATGTTTGTTGCCAGCGTTTGCATCTGCTGGAGTAGGAACACAACATCACGTGAGCCCGGCCGTCTCACGGCACCGCATCCCACCCCTTTCACTTCTGCTTAGCATTGCTTTGCATAATGAGTCACAGGGCCTTGCTGTTCGGAAAAGATTAAATTTAGAACACAGCCGAGGGTTGTGGCGCTCGCACACACTCAACTTCCCCAATGTGTTTTTGCCCTCCTGCATTTGGAGACTTTGCCTTTCTCCTCCTCCCCATTGTTGAACCTTGACTGGGCGGCTTGCCAGTTCATCCATAGCTCCCTCTTGTCTGTGACAGTGTGCAGAAAGCTTAAACAAACATAAATGCGTACAAGGATGAAAGGCTAGCCCCTTAAGAACTCTTCACACAGTTTTAAAGTTTAAAGAACACCATCACTCTTGTCAGACACCTCGCTCTTCAAGACCTATTCTTCAAGAAAAAATATCATCGGGTGCACCCTCATGAATAAACGCTTTCTCCTCAAGCTTTCAAAAAGCCAAAGAATTAGATAATTAATAACAAAAAAATTTCAGTGTCGAAGAGAGAAGACCAGGTCCAGTCAAATCCGAGGATCCAAAGAGGGTCAAGACCAATTCAAGGCCAAAACCAGCAGATTCAGTTCTATTCAAGGCCAATGCAAATGTCTTTCCAAATGTAAAAACAATGCTTAAGGAGTTTCTGAAGGATCAACAGAGATGTAGATCTATCGGCAGGAGCTCTGCACTATATCCTTGAACATCCAACTCAATCAATGCATAGGAACTGATTTATTAATTTGTTGAAATTCATCGAGATTCAAATCACTCACGAGTTCTCAAGACCAAATTCAAGTACTACAGCCCTGGGAAGGATTTTGGGGGTCTAAGGGACATCAGATACATATTGGTAACCCAAAACCACCATTCAGCCACCAAACAGAAGGCGGCTGGCAGGAAACACCCTGAGATGGAGATTCTTATCCTCTCCAAGAACTTTCTCTCTCCTCTCCAAGAACTTTCCTCCATAGTCAACACTCAATAACAATACAAAATCCTGTCTCTCCCTCCCCTCGCAGCATCATTGTTTTACGATCTATGACGTATAACTCTGTCGAGCATCAGGCTGTGATGAGTGAAGAATACAGCCACCAGAGGCTGCAGTGTTGCTGTTGTTAAAATTGTTTGTGGCTGCTGAGGGCAGCTGATTCCACCCAGCAGTGATTCATCCCTCCCTGTTCCTCTGTGTGATTCAACCTTTCCAGGGTTATATCTTCTTACCATACACTGTTTCTATATAACATGCATTGATGGCAGAAATGCTCTAAAAAGATGAAAACATTGTCTCTCAAAGTCATAATCCTCATCTTTTTTTTTATCAGTTTGACATCTTTGGTGCTCAGCCTCATTACTATGGTGTTTCTGCACTGCACTTCCCAGAGATCACCTGTCAATCAAACAGTCCAGTACTGTGACGTCTATCTACGTCACGTCGATTTTCTGCTGATGGGTTTTGAGTTTCTGTAGGTGGCGCTCTTTTCTTTGTCTGTTCAGCCATGGTGGCTATCGCTGCTCATGCTAACTACACAGATCCTCTTCTATTTATTCCAAACAAACAGGAAATGTAAAACGCACCACTTCATGTCTCCAGAGGACTTTTTCCAGGAAAGACCTACCTGACACCGGTTGTTTAGAACAGCAAATGGAAAAGCTGTCATGAACTGAATCTATTTTGAATCACTATTATACTATCAATCAGCGATAGTAGCAAAACGGAACTTTATTTACAGTAAAATGTTTATTACTTAATAATTTTAGTTTATTACTAAAATTATTACTTTAAGATCCAAGTGGGACCTGTAGTAATCAACTGTCTCAGGTCAGTGTGGACAACTCGGCCCCTTCCACAGCAACTTTTCCAGTGTTACAGTTTTTTACAATCGCTAACAAGCGTTTACCTATACTTGAGATACTTTTTCTAAACTCTTAACACAGCAATACACCTACATCACACAATTAGCCAAATAGTTAATTTTCTGCTCAAAACCACATATTTGCAACACAACACCAACACCAGTTTCCAAAATGCAAGAATACTTTGTTAATATACACTAATACTACCAAAACACTGCAAACATGCCTCAAAATCAAATAATTCTATCAAAACACTAGCACTAGTTTTCTTCCAGCAAGGACATTTCAATCATAGCACGACTTTCAAAATACTAACAGTTGATGGCATTACAAAAACTGCATTACTTTTCATGTTTCAGTTCTACCTGCATACAACAGACAATATGAAATCCATTGTTTTTTATAATTCAGTTTCCTTTTACTGTACACCACTCTACATTTTCTGGTTGAGTGTCGAATGTGTGCATTTTTGGCAACATACTATCTAAAAGTAAAATCTTTACTCTATAGAACGTACAGTAGAACAAAATAGTAAGTGACAGAATTGCTGCAGTAAAAGCTTTATTAGCAACATGAAATTGCTGCCAGTGATCAACAAAAAATCCAACATACATGGCCTTTGGTTCCAAATGTGTAAAAATAAAATGCACAAATACAGTAAAAAAAAAAGGCACAGAAGGGAAAAAACACAAAAATACGATCTTCAGCATTTGGCCACATGTTCTCGTCCACATCACATCTTATGTCGTCTCTCGCTATGCACCTTGGATAGAAACGATTGCCATGCCTTATCCACCCCTGGCAGTCTTCAGCTGAGATGTCTCTGAAGCCGGCATCCATCGCATCCAGGAAAGGCGAGTAGGGGGGGAGGAAAAGGGAAACCATTCTTGGATGGGCTGCAAACCAGTTTGTGATTGCATGTGAATGATAGAATGATATATTGTCCCATGCAATCACAAATGTCCTCATGTTTCCTCCCTCCTGTTCCCTTTCTGCTTCTGGCACCAGTTGTTGGTGGAGGTCTATTTTACACAACTTACATAAATCAGTTATTTCTCAATGTTTCAGTGATCTGTTCATTCAAAAATGCTTATCAGCTGTTTCAGTATATCTTTTGAGCTGCTGTTGTTGCAGACGTAGAGGCTTTATACTATATTTAAGGTTTTGAACATTAGATTTTCATTTCGTCACCTTCTTAAACTAATGGCCTAAGTCATATTTTAAAGTTTTTCCAAAAACAGAAAGAACTGAACCAAATGTATTGTTTTCTTTCTTCTGGAAGCAGCCGCCATCTTGTAAAGCTTGTAAAATTGCCTAAGTCACAAGAAAATGTGACTTAAGCCATTTTTTATTTTTTTTTAATTGCCTAAGTCACACTCTTGACATAGGCCATTATACTACCAGGGTAGGAACAGCATGATCTTTTCAATAAGGATGTAAGCAATTTTACCAGAGGTGGCCAGCATCATGAAGAGATGATTTAGGCAAAAAAAACATTTTCCTCAAAATATGACTTAGGCCATTAGTTTAAGAAGGTGACGATTTCTGGCATGCTGTGTGCAAGCATTTGTAAATAAGACAAGAAAGATCCATCATTTTGGTATTGGGTAAGCTTGTTTGTGAAGAAAATCTAAGCATTTTAGAAACGTGTTAATTGACTGCATATTCTGTGAAAACAACATGAATTGTGTTAATGGTTTGGTCCACAACCAATGGATGTTGTGCTAATTGTGTTTAGAGTTTTGAAAATGTGACTACAGATTGGACAAAAGGATGTTAGCGATTGTAAAAAAAACTGTAATAAGTGTTGACTTTTCAGTGACAATTATTATTAAATTATTTTTTCGAGTGTTGTTGGTCCACTCATGAAGCTGATATGGCTCTGGGGGCGGCTGTTCAAAACTATCAAAAGTGTCGGGTGTAGATGGTGCAGCTGCATTGGGGCCCGGAGTTCCAAGGGGCCCATCCATCCATCCAAGAAGAAAACCAGAGCCAGGAGTTTAAAGAAAATTGTGGATAATTTCCCCCAGCATAAGGCCCGACAAGTAGACTTCGAACGAGTGAGTGCAATTTTCTGTTTGTTCCGGGCAGGAATTGTGCAATATAATGGTCAATAGGCCATATCAGTGCCAAATAACCAATTTAGTAGGCCGCTGTGCCTGTATGATAAATGATGATCGAGTGTAATGCAATGTAATGTAATGCAACGTTTCATAGCGTGTTGGGGTCTGTTGCACCCATAGGCTTATTAGATGTGAGTAATGTTCTTTTGATGGCTGTTTGTTTTGCAATTATTGTCATGGGCTCCTTAGTTTGTTTGATGTAGCGATCAGGCTGTGCTGGTGTGAGGACTGCTGTCCGTGGTGCTGACCAGGGGTTGTTACTGTTTGTGGTAGAGAGAGTGTTGCTTTTTAACACTGATGATTTTGCTGCGATAGTGCAGACATTTTTCTTCCGTTCGCAATGGTAGATGGTACGTTATTCTCTTGGCTTCCATCGCTGTGGAGCCGAACGGTGAAGCGGACCTCTATCTTTATGTGCAATGGGTGGCTTGTTCATGATTGCGAGTGCGAGAGAATTCTCAGCTGATTCATTCGTATCAATACTGGAAGGCTAAATTGCCATAATGATGCCCAGTGGCAATGCTCATCAGCAGTTTGAACTCCAAGGGGGAAGGAGCGGTGATTACAATGGTACGACTGCAAAAAATACATGCATCGTCACGCTGCAGCAAGAAACAAAGATTTCACACTGCTTTTACAGTTTCAGTTGGAGTACAGTAAAACACATTTAGGAGGATCATCATTGATGATCATAAACCTATGCAATGAAAATGAAAAGAGTAGATCAGCTAGATTAAAACGCTTTTAAATAGTTTATGAGAAAAACGTTTTAAAATCATAGGGGACGTTAGTCAATCAAATAGTAGTCAAACTGATTGGGCACATATTCTGCTGCATGGATAGCGTCTAAATAAAATTACACCATGCATTTGGCCTCATGCTTGTGACCGCAGCACAGCAGTGCCAATGCCTCGCAGTATATCACTCCCTCTGTATGTATTAGAGCTTAAATATTTCATGTCACATAGCCTGTGTTTACTGCCAAAATAAGTTGGGTATCGCCAGTCAGACGCAGGATGCCTCTGAGTCTCTTTTCCATGTGAATGACCTGTCAAAGCATGCTGTCAATTGATGAAAGGGGATAACTCTTCTTGGAACTACTTTTTCCTTGCATGATTTTGACTTAACATTGCTGGTTTGTATACAAAGCAGGTCTAGGAGGGGTCGTGGAGGCACGGCATTGCGGCATCTTGAAATATTTCAATTCTAAAATTCAAAACATCAATCAACAGTTTGTGTTTGTGTTGACACTGAAGTTGGGAAAGGTAAAGGTAGCAGCAGGTCTGTAACAAACGGGATGGATGCAAGTTGCAAGACCAAAACAGATTTAGCATGTGAGCACAGCTTTTCAGTACAGCCGGTCCTCGGGTTCCTTATATCTCGCAGGTTTTTCAGTCCATGGGCTCGCTGCTCTCAGTCCAACCTGGGCTTTGACCCTGCTGGAATCTATAGTTATAGGGGTTTCCCTCTGAAGCTGACGAGCTGCTAATACAAGCCACTGCAGCTGCATCAGCTTTACCAGCTTTTTATTATTCCATGTGTACCCTACCCTACCCTAGCCTGTGCTCCACATACACTAGCTAAGAGTTCTGCCAAGATTGCCAGCTTAGTGTTTGTCGAGAGAAAGACTGCTGTGGAGAAATAGCTGAATATGAGATGTCAGTTCATCTCAGCTTTCCGAGCATGATGTCAACATCCGTCTCCTTATACCCATAATCCCTTGTGTTTTGGGGTCGCTGCCAGAGCCTTTTGCTAACCTACCACTTTCTCCTATTTTGACTTTATTGATAAACGCTCATACTCCACAACCAAAAACGTTAACAGCACGCCTCGCCATCCAAGTTTATACCACTAACTATTGCATGATTCTGTTTCCGCACTCAATGTGAAAACTAAAATATCTTTCTCAAATTAAATATCTTTACCCAATGAATGAATGTCATTGAAATATGAATGCATTGCTGCTTTCACAATGTGTCTAGTTCTGTAGTGTAGAGCCACCTCCATTATCCACATCCTCTGATTCAACACACAACTCTCTCCCCACTTGTTTAGTCTCCTCTACTCATTATTTGTGTGTGCGTGTGTGTGTGTGTGTGTGTGTGTGTGTGTGTTTACTGGGGTAGTCTGGGAAACTGTGATAACTTTGAAACTGACTGGGTTGTGCATCAGACTGCAGCGTTGGAGGGACTCTGGCATGGGATCAAAGAATAGGTGCATTGCCACACTAGCCCCCACCGCCCCACCCCCCTCACACACACACACACATACACACACACACATACAGATACACAAAGACCAGACAAAACACAATTGGATCATTCATAGACATACATACCCTACAAGAATGGATGTGTACTGCTATACATGCGTAACACGCTCACATACACAAGAATGGGTACTGCACAGCGCCGCCGCAAAAGATTGTGGCATTTTTGTACCAAGCAAACTGAATTAGATTTATGCCATAATAAGCAATTTTCACATCACCTGCCTTGATGTGGGTTTTGCTCGCAATCGTAATCGTCGGCCCATAAAACAGAGAGCGCCCACATTCCCATGCTCGCGACGGTGAAACTGGGACAACGTTGGAACGACGAGTTCTGAATCCTCGTGGCGAACGCTCAACTAGTGAGTCACCACCAACGCTTGACAAAATCTTTTTTTCGATGGCTGGTAAAAAATGGACCTGTCAGCATCTCTTGCCGCGTACGATTCCCCGTGCGGTTGATGGTAAACAAGAAAAGAAAAGGGAATGACTTGGATGGTGACATTTAAAACAAGGACTTGGGAGGAAGAAAAGGACGGAAGAGAGATGTGCCATGCTCAGCAGCAATAATGACTCCCCTCCTATTTCCATGGATGTCTTCCAGCTAAATGCACTTCAAAGCCCAAGCTGAATTAGTGTGCACAGGCACAAACAATTGACAGTGATTGCAAAAGCTCCTATTGTTGCCCCAGCAAATAATGCATCCTGGAAGGCTTGTGTGTGTGTGTGTGTGTGTGTGTGTGTGTGTGTTTGAGCACCTCCACCAGTGTGTGTATGTATGTGTATGTTGTCTGACTAAGCGCTTGTTTGGTAATTTAGTGTGACAGAAGGCAAGGCTCTCGTAAGAGGAAAGCAATCATTTCTGCTAAAGCCCCTCAATCACTGGGATGTAAAGCCTGGCCCGTGTTTAAGAGCAATAGGAATGGACGGAGGCGCTTTGGGGGACCCTCGCAGAGCGTGTTTGTTGGGTATTGGCGGGTGTAGCGGGGGAATATGTTCCTGTTATGTCAGTGTCGGCCTTTTTTATGCAGCGCCGCGCATTCCGAGGAACAGCAGGTCTCCGTTGTGGGATGAACAGAGTTGTACCGGCGTTGGACGGAATCCATTCATGCTGAATATACAAGTGGTTGAATGATTTAATGCCCCGTCCTCATGGGTTAAAGAAGCACTTTGCCGACGTCTGAAACAGGACATGCCTTTTTAGATGTTTAGGTAAGACAGCAAGCAGGAGCTTCCATCAGCAATCATTAATGATGCCACTGCAGATGATAATACTAATATCGATCTTTAATAAAACGCCAATACTTATATATACAATATATACGATATATTGGTTTGCCTAAATCTAAAAACTATAAGAAAGAGAAAATGCATATCTACTAGTGTCACCATGACTGATTGCTGATGGTAGCTCCCACTTACCATCTGTCCGACCTCTAGATGTCTCCTCCATCCCTTCCTTCCTCCTTTTGACCATGGGATACTAAAAGTGTCCATGGAAACTAGGGCATGACAGATATATCGGTCAGCCGATATTAGCAGCTGATAGACACATACACATATATCATTATTGGTCCTGATGAGGCACCAATAGAAGTCCTCCTAAAAGCTACAATCCAGGATTTGTGCTGGAGTGCACCTTCACTTATCTAAGCAGGCTAGCAAACAAGGTAACTAATGCTCAACCAGCCAGTAGTAACCAGCAGGCAGGTTGCCCTAGCGGTTAGAGAGGCCGACCCATCACCGGAGGGTCGTTAGTTCGATCCCCGGCACTGCCGAAGTACCCTTGAGCAACCCCCAAAACTGCTCCAGGAGTGCTGTTCAATGGCTGCGCTCTGCCCTCTGACCTGAAAAAATGCATGTGTGGGGTGATATGTTGTGTGTATATCTAGTCAGGGGTGTGCAGAAAAAGAATTTCACTGCATGTATATGTATGTGACGAATAAAGTTCATTCATGAACCTGTTTCACTCTCAGGCTGCAGTTTGTAAGGGGCCTTCTCTTTTCTCCAAATTGTGTTGAGCGAGCCCATTGCATTGTGGGATGTAGTATGCATGCAGAGCACTGTGCTACAAAAGGAGGCATGTCAATTATCAAACCATAATAATGTATAAGTGTTAGCATTAACTATCAACTACTGTTAGAATATAAAATAATTAGGGGTAGAATTGTGGTTGAGTTGTTAACAGAATTGAGAGCATTGTTTTGCCAAGAATACAATGACAGTAATAGATGAATATAGGCCAAATACAAATTGCTGGGCTTCCTACAGCAAAAGAAAATGTTACCTTGTTTTATAGTTTACAGATGGCTTCTGAAAAGCAAGCTGTGGGACTGTTTTACGAAATACCCTTCAGGTGAAGCGACATGGGATGTTTGCAGAGAAAACGTTAGCCAGGGATCAAACAAAGGTAGCCTGAAGAATACAAGCAATTTGTGGTCCCACCTGAAAAAACGCAGGGAGGAATATAATGAGGCACAGCAGAAGTCAATACAAGTTATATACCACTCTACAGCAGCCCACTCTCAAACAGGTGTTTGACAAAGCAGCTAAATGGTCCACAAATTACTCTTTGAACAGACTCATAATTGCCACTGACATTGTGGCATATAATGTAGCGGGGAATATTGACTGCAAAGGCTAATGACAAAGGCAGAGATACTGAAAAGTGCCATTTTTTTCTGTACTTAGTTAAGGCAAAGGTAAAGAAGGTGTCTATTGAAAATACTGGGACCAGCCTCGCCTACACGAAAGACATAAATTGGAAAAGAATACTATCCTGAATGTCAAGGCAATGTCAGGGGCACACATTAGCCAGATGTCCATGACCATGTTGGAAGAGTGGGATATTGAAGCTGAGCATGTGCTGCCGGTGCTCAGTGACAGTGGCTCCAACATGGTTAAGGCTATTAGGCTGGTGGATGTGCCTAATTTGAGCTGCAGCACACACCTTGTCCAGCTTGTGATAAATGATGCCACTGAGTCACAGAGAGTGGTGAAAGACATACAGGCAAAACTGGAATATGGAATATGCCACACACTTCCATTATTCAGTCACTGCACAGCGGCAACTTGCTGCCCTGCAGGAGGAGATTGGAGTCCCCTCGCATTCGATCATCCAAGCTGTGCTCACCAGATGGAATTTCGCTTTGCATATGCTTCAGAGAATGCAAGAGCAGAAGAGGGGTATCGCCGCATATGTGAGTGATTACCAGGATTCACCTGTCTGTCTGCAGAGCAGTGGGACATCATCTGCAAAGTAATTGACACCTTGGGTGTGCTTGAGATCACTGTGGAGATGAGCAGAGCTGACTCCTCGGTATCATGCGTAACTCCTGCGTGTGAAGACAAAATGAAGGAGAGAAAGAGGGTTGTACTCGCATGCCTTCTTGAACCACGCCAAAAAATCGCCCCAAAAACCAAAGATGAACTTGTGTGCCACGTTACTCTTGTTACCACAACTTGGAAGTGCTCACGTGTTTAACTGGTTGAGATCATTGGAAACACCCACATCCATGTTTAAATAAAGATTAGCTAAATATTACACACCACAGTGGTTGTGATTTATAATTATATAATTTGCAATAAAAAAACTTTTTCAACGTTGCTGGAATGTTTGCGGCATTTTTCTCCATGTTTTGTTGTTACTTCTGCAATTCAGAACATCAAGTGAGATAGATGGGTCTATAAAAAAAATCCCATTTCACCTACTTGGAAAAACCACTAGGGACTTGCCATGAACGTTTCTTCCCAGTGGGAAGGTGGAAATAACAGTCATTACGACATCGCGTGAATGCAGCAAAAGACTAGAAAACGCTGCTAAGATGACACAGACCAACACCAGACATCGTTAACTAGAGGGATCCCAAAAGGGCAACAGTGGAGGAACAGTATGACAGTATGCTATACTCGGAGATCCAAGGGGCCAGGCCAGAGGGAACCTTTGAAGAACTGGAGCGCTACTGCAGAGAACCTGTCAAGAAAGAAAAGAAAGAAAGTCAGTGGTCAGTTCCACCACCTCTTACTCCAGGCAAGGAGATTCCTCACCTCTCCACCCTTGTCATTCCCCAGTGAGCAGGTGTTGTCTGTGGGGAGCATTTATGAGGACAAACCTCCTCCCTCACTGGGAGCTCTGCTTCCTGCACTACAAGCTGCCTGGAAGTACTGGAAGTATTCAAATGATAATGTGAAGATGACCATGACCTTTGAAATGTTAAAATGTTGTTGTAAAAAAGTTTTGTTAAAATGAAAATTTGCTCTCAGTTCAGTCTATATCAAATAAAATATGTTGTCCAAATGAAAACAAGAACAGATTCTGTAGAGTCCCTGGGCACATTCAGGGCACTGACATATAGACTTAATTATCAAATAATTTGAATGTGATCCCAGCTCGCTGGTTCTCTAGTAGATCAGCTGCCTTCATCTGTTCTATGAATAATACAGTAATGTATAGCATATAACATACTATATATAGCACTACTTCACCACTACAGCAAGGTGCTTTATTAAAAAATTCTATACATTGCCATTCGTCATATCATTGTATTTCAATTGTACCTGTGGTAAAACGAATGAACTAATACTAGCTCTAAATAATAATAAACATTCATGTATACTTGTGTGGAATCTGATCAAAATGCCTCATTAGAATCAATTCAGGTTAATGGCTTCCAATAAACAAACAGTGTAGTATTGATCAATGATACAATATGCAATCACACAAACTGCAGCATATCCATCATATCAAAGGTGGACGACGACACTGACTGGTCAATATCCAATCTTAAATAAAAGGTCAATATCAACCTAATCTATCACTAAACCAATATATCTACCCCTAATGATCTAGTTGTGACACCATGACCGATTTCTGACGGTAGCTCCTTTTCTCTTAATGTCTTCTAATGCCCTCCCTTCTTCCCTCGTCTCCTCAGGAGTCTACACCTTTGGCTTGTTCACCGTTGACATCTTCGTCAATGCAGGCCAGGTGGTGACAGGGAACCTGGCGCCCTACTTCCTGACAGTCTGTAAGCCAAATTACACGGCGCTGGGCTGCCAACAGGCCCTGCGCTACATCAGCCACCAAGAAGCCTGCACAGGAAACCAGGACGACATCCTGCGCGCCCGCAAAACCTTCCCCTCCAAGGAGGCGGCACTCAGCGTCTACGCCGCGCTCTACCTGGCGGTGAGTTAATCTGCTCTTCCTTTTAAAGGGACCAGATTATTCAGTTGTCATGATTTTGCTTTCAAATATACAGTGGCCCTGGATAAGAATAATAATCTTGATGATGTTTTGCAAGTAAAGTTTAGTTAGAAGGGTATTTACTGAAAGAGTTTGAAGACTATGTCCTTGCAGGCAGAACAGTCACAATACTGTAGTGATGTGTCTTACGCGAACACTTTTAAGTGAACGATGGGAGCTGACACACGTCTGAGAGCTGTTTTTTTGATAGGATAATCCTATAATTTATGAGTTGAATATAATAAAAAAAACTCTTACTTGTTTGGTAATAGTACTTTAGAGCCAAATCCAGCAAGAATAGTGAGATTTTTACACTGGAATTTAGGAGCGAGCACTTCTTCCCGGAAAACCTCAAAGTAAGAGCCCACAAATAACCAAACATACTTCATACAAAATAAGAGTCTTAGATTACAAATGCCCAACACATCGCCGCTTGTGATGTACGCGATTTATTCTTGCCATATCCTGCTTTTTAACCAGCAATATGACCTCGAACATAGTTCGATGTATTGCAGATGAAGAATCTTCCTTATTTATTTCTTGCACCAAATGGGAAAATAACTATGGTATTACTGTGTAGTGGAAGTGACCGCAAGGATGTAACTTGTTACTACTGGGCGGCGGGTGCAATTGTGATGTGCACATACCAATCATAGGTCAAATATTGCTTAATTTGGCTGACTTTAAAAAGCTAGAAGTGCTACTGAATGAAGAGCCGTTTTGACTCACTGTAAAGAATTCCCATCACTACAATACTGCACTGATTGGCCAACAATACCAGCTTCTTTAATTCAAATGATGTAAACCTGCTGAGTGGAGGTATGCTAGTGGGCTGTCTGTTCAAATGCTGCAAACTGGCCTGATTGGAAGGATTTTAGTCCAGTTGAGATGCTTTTAGTCTGAAATAGCCTGTAAAACAGGGTTTTTGATTATGCAATAACTTTAGATTTGGCTACACAAGCAAAATTACATTTTAACAATGTAATTTTTGTAAATTTTTGAACAAATATGTATTGAATCTACCCACAGGAACAGGACATGGCTGAATGAATGGCTGAATGGCTGAATGAATGAATGAATGAATGAATGAATGAATGAGTTTGCACCTTAGCAGCAGAACAACAGGAGAAGAGGTACAATCGGGAAGGAGAAAGTGCATAAAGTCACTGATATAATGCTGGCAGAGCTGAATAAAATAATTAGATTTCTGATTTATTCTATTTGCCAAGTCAGGTTATAAGTCAATTTAATTTAAGACTTCCTAATCCCAAGATTCACTTCTCCCAAGCGTGTCATTCATATAAGGTAGAAGGGAGTGAGTGCTATATTTATACAAATCAGATTAATTCTGAACCACTTTTGGATAAAGGATACTGCTCAGTCAGTTTACAAGTAGCTGCTTCACCACCAGCCCACCAGCCCACCCACCAGCCTAGAGCTACAGTTATTTGGTGACAGGAAGGAGGCAAAATCCCAGGATATCTTTGTGTATTTATTTTCTTTAAATGAGAAAGGCAATAGAGCATCTGCACAAGTCTGGGGGGTGGGCTGGAGGGATTTTGGTGGTGGCACTGGTAAGCTAGGTGTGTGTGTGTTCGGGGGTGGGGGGGTAAAGATGAACCTTGAAAACAATAGGTCATTCTACACTTTGTTTTGGCTGTGATCACCAAGAGGAATTAGGTGTTGCAGGTCATGCACAATATCGCAGTCCCCTTCTTCTGGATGTGTAAATGACAAATTGGAGATGCAGGATCAAGTCAATCCTCATGGCATAGCAGCCATGAACTGCCATGAAACTGCAATGAACACGCTGCATCAAAAACTGCTATGGGAGAGATTGGTTAGTATTATGGGAAGAGTGCCATAGGGATGCATGGTAATACATTGTTTTCACTGTCATCAGACTCGTGCAAGGAAATCTGGAAAAGTCTTATGGAGGGATTCAGTTATCTGTCTGGTCTCAGCCCAAAAATGGATTGTTCCAACTGGGTGCTTCCTCTGAGATGCAGCCTGAAATTGCAAGGAATAGAAGAATAGGGAAAACTATAAATGTACAGTATATTCTCAGATCTCACACTGTAACTGGGGCTGATTTGAGTATGGAACTGTTTCAGAAGAAAATGTGAATTTTATAATAAGATATCTTGACTTCAAGAGCATTTCTGGACGTCATAATCCTTAGCATATGGTATAATCCACCATCGTTACTTGGCGAGCACAACCACATGCTGTTACAGTATGTCCCACTGGATTGTCTGCTTATAACAAATCTCTTTGTATTATTCTACTCTGGCTCCGGCCCCACTCTCATGTATTCAACAATGTTGGTTTTTACCATGCCCTTATTTAAATACTAATGGCGGATCAGGATTTCTGCCATGTTAATGTAGGAGTGGATTTAACTATGTAGGTTAATATTGTTGCAATGATGAGCCTAGTGATGAGTTTAGTTTAAGATGACTGTGATTCCTACCACAGTCCAGTCTCTGCTGTTTCAAAAGGTGCAGATTTGGGCGCAAGCTCCATTAAGCCTGCATGTTGTTTGATGTACAATAGACGTAAGTTATATTTCCATCCAACTGTCAAGTGAAATTAAATCAAATAAAACGTGAAATAGGTAGGAAATAGGTTTTCTGTCTGCTGGGTATAAATAGGCCTCCTAAACATAAAACTACATCAACAAAAATGGACTGACTTTAAAGAATTGATTAGTATTGGGGCAAATTTTGTTCTTTAACGTCAGCTCATGTTGGACAAATTTCATACTTTCATCCAAAGAAATGCACTTAGTGATCTTCCAATGTGCCAACTAATGACAGGCACCTTATATCTGGGAGTGACAAGGCATACAACATTTCACAAACAACATTTCAAAATGTCTCAAGCCACTTTTGAACTGTTTTGCAATGACTCGGAGCCGAGTTTACATCATTAGTCGACAAAAGTGTTTTCATTTGCATTCATTACATCTTTTCTTTAGTGATAGAAAAACATTTCTAACCCAAGCAGATGTAAAAGCTTCTGTTGGATGTTTAATTTGTTGTTTGTATTCATCTTTTCTGATTTGATACATCATAATTCACATATTTGGATGGAAACCCAGTTAGTTATAGTTACGGGGCAGTTATCAAAGCTTTATGCTGGAAAGAAAACTGTAACAGGGAACCAGGTGACTTCACCATAAGTGGTAATATAGTGTAAACACAGTGATCAACTGTATTTCCTGTCTTTTGTGATTTTTGACTAATGCAAACTTTTCACAAGCGTAGTGCGTAGATGCATACCACACCATAAGCCCAGGATCATTTTCGGGAGGGATGTGGACATATTTTCTAGTTGAGAACTAAAGTAAATTCCACTTGGAGGGATAGCATGAGCTCAAACAATCATTCCAGGAAAATGCAAAGTGTGTCTCCAATTCATTGTTAATAGAGAAATTCCAGCTTTTCCAGCTTGATGACAAGTGTAGGCTTGGGTGTAACACAGAGGCATGCTTAAATTGTCTTTCCCTTTATATTCACCTTATGTCAAAGTGTTTATTTATGATCACAGTGTCTGAGTTGATTAATTTCACACTTGTTAAACAAAAAGGGGAATTGGAGCACAGTTGTGGGTTACACATACTGCCATCTGAGAGTGGTTTCCCCCAAAAACAGGTTGAGGGAGTCACCGTTAGGAGTGAATTCCAAGTTAGGATTTCATGTTTAGAAAGCATGAGCTTAGAAAAGTTAAACACACTGAGCAATAAATTAGACCCTGGATTGCAAGGTACATCACTAACAGCTGTTTTGTCTAACAGTGTTACAGTGTTTCAGGTTGGACCGGCATAATAACCTCACTTTGGAGGTTTTTATTGGTGAATCTGGGTGGCGGGGGGGGTGCCTTTATTGGACAGTAGAAAGAAAGACTCAAAAGGTCCTCAGCTAGATTGAAACACAGTAGTCTTTTGAAAAGGATGTTCAGAAAAAGGATGAAACATTTCCCCGTATAGCTCTGATTCTCTCTGATGGTCTGATCGCTCTGGTTTTCTGTGTCAGAGTGCCAGTGTCTGCCTGAGTGCCCATGAGCGACGGATGTATGGCTTTGGGCTGCTGGGCTGACGACTCCCCTCCACGATGGGGAAGCAGATTGGGTTTGTTATCTAGGTCATTTAGCAAAGGCCATTGTGTCTGTACAGCTCAGTGCTTGGGACACACACACACACTTTTTCCACACACAGACACACACACATGCGCACGGATACAGACACACATACGAAGCAAGAGAGCTAGCATTACAACTCAATGCTAAATGCCCATTAGACACAAATGTGCGCGCACACACACACTAAGCAAGAGTTAGAGGCCAAACAGAACAACTCAATGTTAAAGCGCCGTTAGGCACGTACGAACACACACACACACACACACACAATCCTGAAGCGCTGTGGAGATGATTACCCCTCTTCGAGCTGTCATTGTCTCGGTCATTACAGCCAAGCCAAGACCAAACACAACCATTCAGCATCCGCCGTACCCGAGGATCTATCGAAATTAGCTTGTAATCGCCCCATTCAAATGGTAATGCCTCCGAATTATTTATTTTAATGTTGTAGCCTGAAATCTACTCTGCGAGGCTGGGTGTTGTCTTGCAGATCTCAAATACTTTCCAAGAGACATCAGGCGCGGTTCAAGCTAGCTTAGCACTAGTTACACGTTTGGCAGGTGTGAATGTCTCGGCTAATGAAAATATAACAAAAGAAAATCAATATCGCCTGTCAATCAAACAGCGTCTCCAGCACTGTGACGTCTTTCTCATTGGATTTTCTGTCGATGGAGTTTGAGTTTCTGTAGGTGACGCTCTTTTCTTTGTCTGTTCAGCCACGGTGGCTATCGCTACTCATGCTAACTACCCAGTTCTTCTACTATTATTTATTCCAAACAAACCACAAACATAAAACCCATCACGTCCTGTGCATATCCGTATCTGATTTTTAATTAATAAAGGCCATTCGTGGTATGCGCTTAAAATTGAGAATACCCAAAGTGAAAGATAAATCACCCTAAAAGCTGAATACATTAACGCAACAGCTTCACCTGAGAAGAGACTGAGACCAAATCGAGACTGTTTCTCTCTCTCTCTGCATTGATCCCCCTTCGATAATACCAGAGGACACCATTTGAACTTTGCGATGCGGAGAGATTGATGTTGGAAACATTGTCGACCGGAGGATGAGTTCCTCGGGCTTGTCTCTCCAGGTTGAATTTATCGTGCCGCACTCCCCATTTAGCTGACAAGCCTCTGATATAGTGAGGGTGCCAATGCCTGCTAATGCCTGACATTAAATGGAAAATACAGGTTGGAGCATGCACCCATCTGTAAAATGCTGTAAAGGCTATTAAGATGACTCTGAATCAAGTTGGGCTGGAAGGTTTTTGATCACCCGTGGAGTCCCCATGGAGAATTTTATATATATATAAATATATATATGTGTGTGTGTGTGTGTGTGTGTGTGTGTGTGTGTGCATGTATATTTTTTTTGGCAAGGGCAACAAGTGCATCTGAGTGTAAAATATATCATTTTTTGACAGCTCTCACAAGCCACAGGGAAAGACAGTGAGAAATCACCTTGACCCCGTTGAGGATGGGTTCACACACACACACACACACACCATGTGCCACCAGTAGACCATTAAGACCAATGAGTGTAACATGAATCATGACTGGAGAGACCACCTCCCAGAGGCAAACATGATAGCGGGCTGGTTGAGCGGGGTAACCCCTTTGCCATGGTTAATGTTCGCTTTTTCCCCCAGAAATGGACAGACAGCATTTTGGGATGAAAGCTTTGGAAGATGTTATTGCTCGTTGTATTAAGGGACAAATGGGTAGATGGGATGCAGGTTGAGGTTCAGCGTTTTGCTCAAGGACAGTTCGATAGGTCACTGACGTCCACCTGTGATATGATGGATACGGTGCAGTTTCATTATTTCATAATAGATCAGTACTACACTGGTTGTCTATGGGAAGCCCTTAACATGAACTGATTCTAATTCTAACCTTTCAGTTACTGGACGATCTCGCTAGGGTGCTGCCCCACCACTCCCCACATCCTAGACTTCATTGACTTTAAAAATTACTTTCTTTTTTTTTTTTTTTTTAAATGAGCGACGTAAATATTATATAGTTAGTGAGTAGAATGTATAATCTGCAATAAAATGTAGATTAAAATTGTTCTACGTTGTCTAAAGTTATTGCTAGGTCACGTATTTCCGGCCTGGGGCGCAAAAATCTTTGCCCATTGACTCTCGTTATAAGTTGTACATGCGCAGTTCGCTCCTCTCAATACAAGAGATAGGAGCTTGGTGGGGCGCAGACCAACGAACTGCGCATGTACAAACAGCATTTATCTGAATGCTGCTGATTTACACACCACCAACCACTGGTTGGCAGCAGAGAGCGAGGGGCTCGTGGTACATCTGACATAAAATGCGCCAGAATGAGACAATATACTCGGTCGTTTTCAAGGAGCTGGTTTAGTAGGAAGGCTTGGCTAACTGTATGTAGTGACACCAATGCTTTATTTTGCTTTCCCTGCATCCTTTTTCAAACGACAGGTCTCAGACCCAGCATGGATTCAGACAGGTTTGAATGATTTAAACCACATATCAGAAAAATCAAAAGCAAATGTTTGGGAAAGTAAACATAGCTGCTCAGCTTGATGAAGGCTACAGGATAGGGATCTGTAAGCATAAAGAGGTTGACAAAAACAGGCACATCCTGTCTAAAATAATAAACTGTCAAGTTCTGTGGTGCCGTAGAGTCATTGAGAAATGTGCATCTCTCAAGGAGAGAAGGGCAAAATTTATGTACAAAAAGTTTAAGCCACAAGGTGGCAAAGTCATATGGCTTTGAGCCAGTTCACTCAGCGTTTTGATGGCACTGGGTATTTCAAATGTAATACCATATTAATTTATTTTTTTCTTAAATGTTATTTTCTATTAGGTCTTACTGTGTTCATCATTTTCTGCCATTGTCTCAGGGTTTTGTGTTGTCAGATTTCTGTTGCACTTATCGAGGCACTTTTCGGTTACTTTAGTCTTTCACCATTACATATTGTAGTATAAAAGATAATTATTATAAAGAATTTGCACTAATTGAAGTACCTTAACTTACCTTAAGCACGTTTCATTACAACAAATGTTCATTCAGCTTAGCAAATACAAATAAAGGCCTTTTCATTTATTTAAATACACTGATGATACCTTAGTACATGTTTGTTTGATTTTTGGTATAGCCCCCCCTGGAGAAAAATGCACCAGCCGCCACTGGATTAGACCCAAACATAGCTATGTTTCTGCTCCTCTATGTCTGCCTCTCTCTCTCTCTCACTCTCTAAATCTTTCTCCAAGGGAAATCAATGTACATCATGGCACTAAGATGAGATCAGATGGCTTTCAGGCTTTTAGTGAAAGTTTTTTTTTTTAAATTTCTACTATTCAAAGAAAAGCATATTTTATACTGAAAAGACAGAAAAGAAAACAGGAAAAAAGGCAGCCCCATTTATCCTTTACCTACACCATTAAAGCCACCACCAGGCCTGGTCACAGAACAAAACCACATTTGAAATTAGAGTGGGGACACATATGTTCTAGTAGAAATATGCTCGGTTTTCATTTTAACAGGTTTGGCTAGTGGGAATACAGGCCGTAAAGTGAGTTTTTAAAGCCTGAAATCGCAGCACCTGGCCAAGTAATCGCTGAGTCATTGGTATTGATCAACAACCCTATCAACCCCCCGCAGATGCATTATGGTCATTTTGTGCTATGGGGCAGTAGTTATTGTCCCTTTAAAATATTTAGCTTAATCATGTATACATTGGCATAAGGGATTTAAAAATTAACCTCCCTCTAAGGAAAGAATAAATAAAGGAAAGAACTAATCAAAGCTGGCCTGCTGAACTGAGCAAATCAAATTGGTAATAAAGGCCTAATAAAGAGCCTCATGAGACCAACCAATTATAGGCCAAAAATTTTTACCATGTCAGGCTTTTATTGGCCAGGTTGACTTACAGGCCGCTTAACAGCCAGTAGTGGTGTGTGATGACACTCAAGCCAACTTCAAACCAAATTGGTTGCTGATGCAGATTAGTCTACCATATGACAGATTTGCTTTAGTGTTAAATACTAATCCAGGCACTGTGAAATTTGTCAAACGAATTGAAATGACGACACGGAATGCATTCAAACAATCACGAGCAGGGATAGAGAAGAACAGGGATTTAAAAACTGGAGGATGCGTTCATTTTTATCGGAGCGTGCAATGCATCGTAGCACACACTCATTGGACCGGGGCCCAGTCACCAGTAACAACTTCTCACCGGTGGCGCTTGAGTGTTCATTTGTCTAAAGATGAAAACCTAACAAAATATCAGACATCATGGCACTGATATGAGATCAGATGGGCTTTTGTGTCTGCAGGTCCTGAAAAAGTCCAAGAAATGTCTTAAATCTAAATTTAAGGCCTTGAAAGGTCTTGACTGTGGTTCAATATAGCATTTTATAGCATTTTTATAGCGCTATATGTCATTTATTTCAATTCCATTGTATCTCATTGGAACTGGCATCAAAGGGGGGATTTTTAGTAATTTATTTTCTAGTGCCCCCTCTCTCAGCCATTTTGAGCTGCTTGCAGTACTTAAGGTTCCGCCCCCTCCACATGTCCCAAATGTAAGACTCCACTAAAGTCAGCTTTCTACATCACAACCCGACCATCTTCTGATTGGCCCATTTCAGAGGAGCCATTTTTTTCTCAACAACAAAAAAGTACAATTTTCACTTTTTTTTTACCGTGAAAAAGGAACATCTTTCAAGTAAACACTGAAAAACACTAGATTACCCATTTAAAAAGGTCTTAAAAACCCTTGAATTTAACTTGATGAATCTTGCAGAGACCCTGGTTCCATCTTATCTAATCTTATCATAAAGGCAGTGTTGTCTGACTTTAGTCCCAATTTTGATGACTCGTAACTTGAATGTTGATGACTGGGACTTGGATGAGGACTTGCACACTGAGGACTTGAACTTGAACTTGGGAATTAATCACCTCAGTGGCGGTGGCTAAGGGCATTCTTTCAGGGCTGGTTGGGGAGCTCTGCCAATCAATGCCATGTAATTTGCATGGCATTGCATGGCAATGTAATTTGAGTAGAACTAAAGGAATACATGATGCATGATTGCATGATGCATGCATGATTTTTACCTGTCAGTCCCGGGTCTAGGTCAGAGGAGGTAAGGCAGAACCGGGAAAGACAATGTAGGTATGTAGGTAGACATGTAGTAAGACAATGTAGGTAGGATACATGCTACATTTAGTTAAACAAGTGATTGATTATCCAAATATGGAAAGTGAGACAAAATGAGCCAGTAGTGGACTGGCAAGCTGACTACCACTAGTAGCCAGATGGAACGTTGAGTACTACCTTGGACTGACACTTGACTTGGCTGATGGCTTCATGTTAGATGCCTTCAAGCTACAGCTAAACCTTTAATTGTTTCCAAATGCAAACTGGCTTTTCAAACACGTTGTGCTTTTCTAGACTCAATATAATATTGGATCACTCTAAACAAAACACCTCAAGTCTGCCAACTAGTTACTCAGTTAGTTATGGAAGTATGGGCTTGTCAGGTTCTTCCTCCCATTCAGCTCTACTTCTTCTGCTGAACATTAAATGCATAAAAACTAGAAACGTCTGTATTATTTTCAACTTTAGACATTTTTTCCCTTAAATGTGAGAAAACATAGGCTTTTCCATGGCATCAAGTGAGTGAAATATATAGAGGCACAACCTTTATTTAAATATAGCTCATTTGATTTGGATTGGATTTAATCATGATAACGAGAGATGACCACATTCTGTATATATACTATCATATATAGCCTTTAAAGTTTTTTATATTCATTGATAACTGTGTCTCTTTATCTTTTGAATTCAGAAGGGGAGGAGTGGGGAGAGAGACAGCAACAGATAAGACAGCACACTACAATATATCACTGTCCGGACTGCTGCTCTGTGTTTACTATGCTGCTTCATTTAGACCTATGCATGTTCATATCAAAGTCCACCAGATTCCCACCAAAGCCCAGAATGGTCTAAAATCCTAACAAGGACAAGGATCACCTTAGACGTTGGTTACACATGTACCTGATTATCTGGTTGGTTAACAATATATGCCAACATGTAGAGTTATGCTATGAAAATGCATCTTACAACACAACCACTGATAGGATGGTGTAACATATTGGTGAGGGCTGTATTGGTATTTTAACACTCACTTTTAATATACAATATACATACGTATGGATTACTCAAATTATTCAGACTCATACTTGGACTTGAACATTGAGGACTTGGGACTCGACTTGGACATGACCTTGGTGACTCAGACTTGAATATTGAGGACTTTGGACTTCACTCAGACATGACCTTGGTGACTTGGACTTAAACATTGAGGACTTGGGAATCAACTTGGACATGACCTTTGTGACTCGGACACAGACTTGAACATTGTGTACTTGGAACTGGACTCGGACATGACCTCGGTGACTCAAACTCGGACATCAAGGACTTGGGACTCGACCCAGACATGACCTTGGTGACTTGGACTCAGACCAAAACATTGCGGACTTTGGGACTCAACTCGGACTCGAGGTTTTGCGACTTGACTACAACACTGCATAGAGGAATCAATCATCGACCCGCCACCCTTCTCTGGTCGTACAGAATCCACTGTAACTTTGTCAGGAGAAGCATGTCAGGCCTTATGCTAATGATGTATTATTGAGGGCAGTCACAGGGTTGACGGGGTTCATCTGAGTCCCAGACGGCCAGAAGAGGAGAAAAGAGGGGAGGAAAAGGAGGAGGAGAGAGGATGATGCTCCGGGCTTCTTCTCTTCTCTCCACTTGACTCACTCACTCTGCATTAGTGGCAAGACAAAGCCAGATGAGGACTTTCTCCTCTCCTCTCCTGTGCCTCCTCTCCTGTCCTGTGTCTTGTCTTCTCTCCTCTCATCCACTCTTCTCCACCTCTACCCTCCCCTCCTCGTTTCCTCCTCTCCTGTCCTTGTGTCTCCTGTCTTTTCCTCTTTCCTCCTCTCATCCCCTCTCCTCTCCTTTCTTTTCCTCCCATCCCCTTTTCCCTCCTATATCCTCTCCTCTCCTCTCCCCTCTTTGCCAGCTATTCTCTCCATCTGTCTTTCCTTGCCTGCTTCTTTCCATCTATTGCTCTCCATCTGCTTCTTCCTCCTCCTGTTGCTTTTGCTCTCCATCTTTCTGGCCTCCCTCGTGTTTTCATTCTATTGTAGGTATTCCATTGTTCGGTCTACTCCAGTGCCAGGGATGGAAATGGAAGACAAAGATGGCTTGAAGAAAGCTTCACTTTGCAGCTCTTTGGTGGATTTTCTGCATATTTTTTGTTTATGCCCCCCCTCCGCCTCCCGAAGGCCTGAGAGGAGAAAAAAAAATCTCCGCCTGTCACTTCTCCCGTGTTTATCTCTTATATAATGACAATAACAGGTGAAAAAAGTTTTTCCAGGATCCCTTTTCTAAGTATCACCCCCACCACCCCCTCCACACACACCACTTTTTATTTTGATATATTGACAGAATGGCATTTAGCCTGCATAATCAAGGCTCCTCTTCTAAACAATAGGTGCTGTGCCTATGAACCTCACAAATAGCAGCATTTCAGCATTTCTCACGTCACACAGTGTGAAGTCACGTCGAAGGCTGTAGAAAAGACAGAGGCTGTTCTTGTGATGCTGAATGCTGTGCACGACACCATGGTTTTGGAGGTTGTGCATCCTTCCAGACATCCGAGAGTTTCACTGTTCCAATAGCCCCATATGCTAAATTTCCTTTCTCACCCACTGAGTAAGAAGCTGTGATGAATGAGTCGACGGTGTAAATGGTACTGATAACAGTAATGGGTTAGTGAGGAGATGTCGCAGACCAAGGTAGTGGATGTGATTCTCCTGACCAAACACTGTCTCACTATGTAAGTCCAGAGGCAAGATCCACATCCTCAGCACAATCTTTAATTTTTAATAAATTTTAGATTTTTAATAAAAGGCCAATATCAGCTCAATATATTGGTCTAACCCGACTACAATCGACCATAATTCCCCCCTTTTACTTACTCGCCTTTGCAATAACCTTCCCAGCAAGCTGGCTGCTTAAGTCTATGGCACATATGATCTCCCAGTCATTCTAAACTTGTTCCTATCTAGACCCTCTTGTTTGATCACTGACTGTCTTCCCTTTCCAGACGTATGTGACGTGTACTGTGCAGGCCAAGGGCACCCGCCTGGCCAAGCCAGTGCTGTCCCTCGGCCTCATGTGCCTGGCCTTCCTCACCGGCCTGAACCGCGTGGCCGAATACCGCAACCACTGGTCGGATGTCATCGCCGGATTCATCATCGGCACTGCCATCGCCACCTTCCTGGTGAGACTTAGGGGGAAGATACGTGTGTTTGTGTGTATGTGATAGATGTCTAGATAGATACATATTTTATTAATCCCCAGAGGCAGATTGGAGAGGGTATGCATCATATACTAGCGCATGTATGTGGTGTGGATCCTCTTTAATCTCCCCATCTACTGTAGCCATGTTCATTAACACATAACGACCACAGAGAGCTCAAGCAGCGAGGGGGGAGGGGCTGATAATTTAGCAATACATATAATAGCTACATGCCCATAACTACCTCCAATAAGCAATTCCACTCCAGCTGCATAAATGGACATAGAATCTATAGGTGTATTTCTAGGAGAGCTGCACTTGTGTTTGATTGAATGGAGTATTGAAGGAAGAGGGTGTGCAGTTACATTTATGTGGTTGGTACACGTTCTTTGTTTTATTCACAACCAACCAGACAAGATGGTCAGGAAACTGTACATGAACAGTCTCTACCAGTGTATCTGCAGGTAAGAGTCAGAAAAAGTCAGAAAGAAATCTTAAGGTATATAGATTTTAAGCCTTAAAAGTATTACAATGTCAAATACAGTAATTAGAGGTCTTTTATTTTGCAGGTTTATTTTTTGTTATTTTGAAGCAGCTATAAAATTAGGTAGTGGCAGATTTTCTTTAAATTTGGTACTATTTAGTCAAGGTAGAATTGGAAAGTAAAGCAGATGAAGTCAGGCAAACGCTATAAATTGTGTAGTTTCACCAAAAGATGTGAATGGGAGCGACAGTAGTGTTGCTTTTATTTTCTTATGCTGCATTACATTACCTGCACTTCCTGTTGGTCATATTATGCATGTTAACACAGAACAGTTAAACAATTGTTAAATTGGTTTTAAACCCAATTCCAGGTAAACGTACTTAAAAAGTCTTCCAGGCAAGAAACTCGAGTGTAGAATCCTGGGAGGGGAAATGTGTAGGAGCCCTGTATTAATAATACATACAGTTAGCAGCAAATCCTTGAAAGTGCTGGACAGAAAGAAGCACCTTCTCCACACTGTGACTGACAATAATATGACAGTAGAGTAGACAGCCACAGACACACACTGACAATCCTATCCGAGACAGATTCTCTGTGACCAGCTCTCAAACTGACCCGGGCCCCCCGTTTCAGTTCAACCTCTTCATCTTGCTCTCGTCCCCTGGGGGCCACGTTTCAGCATTTCTCCACCATATCGACATCCGTCCTTGCCGGGTGTCCGTCCCACTGAGTTAAACAGACTCTCCCCGCAGCCTGATCTCGGAGAGTCCCCGCAAACCCCGACTGTCTGGATGCGGCGCTGGACAAATGGCGTCCGTCGCTGGGAGTCGGAGGGAGGAAAGATAAAGATAGAGGGGTTGTCACAGACGGGAGAGTGGCTCGGTTTAAACTAGATGGCACCAAGGCGGAGATGGAATTGCACACACACACACAGGTTGCCTTTACAGTTCAATGTAAAATGAGAAGTGACAGCACCTGATTGTGGATGTCCTCTCCATCCGTCATGTTGTACCAAGTTGTCTTCAATGCCAGACAACGCCTCACTCTTCCCACTGCTTGTCTTCTCTGGACGGAGGCAGGCCAGGCTTCATGGCCATCATACCTCATTCCACCTGGTATCGTGCGGCATATCGTGCAGACAGGTTGTCGTCTGTGTTCTCTCTGCATTGTGATTTGATCGCATTTTTCACGCAGACTACGCAAAGCGGGCGAGTGCATCAAGTTTTCTGTTGGCTCCAGGGATAAGAATCCTCAGTTTTTGGTACATTACTCTGACAGGCATGTAGAGAGCAGAGGCTGCGTTGATGAAATTTATACCCATGCCAATGGTGTTTCTACTCATGATGATGATGCTTCTACCTGCAGTGTTGACATTTCTACCCACGCCAATGGCGTTTCTACCCACGTCTATGATGTTTCTACTTGTGATGAAGATGCTTCTACCTGCGGTGATGATGTTTCTACCCATCCCATATGACGTTTCTACCTAGACAATGTTTCTACTCGTGATGATGACATTTCTACCTGCGATGATGACATTTCCAACCATGCCAATGATGTTTCTACTCGTGATGATGTTTCTACCTGCGGTGATGACATTTCTACCCGCGGCGATGATGTTTCTACTCGTGATGATGATGCTTCTACCTGCAGTGTTGACATTTCTACCCACGCCAATGACGTTTCTACCCGTGTCGATGATGTTTGTACTTGTGATGAAGATGCTTCTACCTGCAGTGATGACGTTTCTACCCATCCCATATGACGTTTCTACCGGCGGCGACGATGTTTCTACTCGTGATGATAACATTTCTACCTGCGATGATGACATTTCCAATCATGCCAATGATGTTTCTACCGGTGGCGACGATGTTTCGACTCGTGATGATGCTTTTACCTACATTTCTTTCCACCGTCACGTTTCCACCCACGGCGATGATGTTTCTACCCACGTCTCTGCCTGCGGCGATGCCGTTTCTACACGCAGCGATAACATTTCTGCCCGATGACGTTTCCACCCTGTGAGGGACCCGGGGTTGGCACTATGACTGGGAGATCAGGTGGTGTGAAAAATAAGGGTTTTATTAGCCCAAAAATATGTACAGTTGTTTAAGAGGGGTAACAAAACCAGTAACAAAACAAATAACAACAAAAGACATAGACTTCAACTTAAAGAACTGATCTAGAGACAGAAATTATATCAGTCAAAATGAACAGAACTAAGTCAAAATGAAGGCATAAGTGCTGTGACTAAACAAAAACTAACTAACTTCCAGTCACACCCGCAGTGCTATATATACACACACTGGGCTAGCCCATAGTTGATTGCAGGGTACGTCATCACTTTCTTGTGATGACTTCCTGCCAGAAAGTCCCAAACCACCCCTCTGGCTGTAGCTGGTGTGGTAGGGTCCAATCACCCTGTTGGCCCACATAAGCTGGTCTGAGGCAGTGGCTCGGTCTTTGTTGGCCAGGCGCCAAGGACTGATTGCTCCGCAGGATACTCGACAAAGGAAAGTATGTTATAGCAAGTCACATTTCCATATGAAAGATTGTGTGTACTCAAGTCATATATTCATGTCACAAAGCTAATAAAGGTTTTAAAAAAAACTACCTATTGTCAGTATCATTTTTCTATGTTAAAAGGTGTCTAGTTGTGTATGATTACCGTTTGTGTGCTAGGTTGATAGTGCGGCTGGTAGTTGCAGCCGTCACACACCCATTGATGATGATGATCTGTGACGACGTTTTTACCTGCAGTGACGACATTTCTACACCGTGGGCATTTCCGCCAGACACATCCCATCACATTACCATCGCAATGTGTGCATAGGGTGTAAATAGGGTCTAAGCCCACTCTATGCACACCCTACTGGAGGGGTGGCACAAACACTCATGCTCGTGAGGATGGGGGGCTTAATGTATGTGTCCTACTTTGCACTTGTAACCAGGATTTTGAAAGCAACTAGACACCAGTCAAACAAATTCTGTCCATAGCTGATATACCATTTCTGCCGACCACTTTGGCAGGTGGAAAGGTTCTCAGAATTGAAGTTTATTGTAGTCTAAAAACTACTGACATCAAAGCAATGACTACTCGTGAAAAGCGGAACCCACCTGCCACTGTGGCCAGTTGAGGAAATACTTAGTTTAGATAGTTTCATGCCCTTCATGTGTGTACATATTAACACATAGGTCACACGTTTGATCCCAGGAACAAAGCGCCCATGAGCTAGATGCAAAACCACCACAAAAACACTGCCGGCTGTGCTCTGATCCCTTTGGGGAAGTATGCATGATGTACAAATAAGTAACAACACTCTAATTACACTGCATGTAATATAGCCTTCTGGCAAGCACAACTCCTAAGGAAACAAAGCCACTGCTTATCAAGAACTATAACCTAGTCTAACCCATTGAATACACTTCTGTCATTCAAGGACACCAACATAATTATCCACACAAATTGAAACACTGCTATCACCTTAACTCTTACATCTACATCTACTCATAAGAAACACCTAGACGTCTAGAAGAAGGTGCTTTCCTGTCAGCTCTCACCAACAATATACAGCAGGATCATAGAATTTATATGTCCATTATACAGCAGGATCATAGAGTTTACATGTCCACTATACAGCAGGATCATAGAGTTTATATGTCCACTATTCAGCAGGATCAGAGAGTTTAGATGTCCACTATTCAGCAGGATCATAGAGCTTATATGTACACTATTCAGCAGGATCATAGAGTTTATATGTCCACTATTCAGCAGGATCAGAGAGTTTAGATGTCCACTATTCAGCAGGATCATAGAGCTTATATGTACACTATTCAGCAGGATCATAGAGTTTATATGTCCACTATTCAGCAGGATCAGAGAGTTTAGATGTCCACTATTCAGCAGGATCATAGAGCTTATATGTACACTATTCAGCAGGATCAGAGAGTTTATATGTCCACTATTCAGCAGGATCATAGAGCTTATATGTACACTATTCAGCAGGATCATAGAGTTTATATGTCCACTATTCAGCAGGATCATAGAGCTTATATGTCCACTATTCAGCAGGATCATAGAGTTTATATGTACACTATTCAGCAGGATCATAGAGCTTATATGTACACTATTCAGCAGGATCATAGAGCTTATATGTACACTATTCAGCAGGATCATAGAGTTTATATGTCCACTATACAGTAGGATCATAGAGTTTCCTACACTATAGGTACACTATTTAGCAGGATCATAAAGTTTGTACTCAGTCTCTATCTCTCCTCATTGTTAAGTGCCTTGGGTACCTTGAAAGGCACTCTTAAATTATTATTATTACACTATTTAGCAGGATCATAGAGATTACGTACACTCTATAGCTACACTATACGGCAGGATCAGTTTTCTCAGAGGTAGCAGTTACTTAGGACCCAGAAAGGCAGACCAGGACGACGGAGTAGGAAAAATAGTGATTTAATAATGAAGCAGGTGAAGGGAAGATGGGGGGGTGCAGAGACTGGGCTGGATGGAGCTGGGGCAAGCAGGTGCGGCAGGAGCAAGGGAGGCAGGCAGGCTGGTGGGTACGGCGAGGAGACACAAGGGATCAGACGCACAGGGGATCTTGGAAGACAAGAGAGCACGGTTAGGATAGCCCGGAGGCACACAAGGGAATAAACTCAGATATAACTCTAGAGCGGCCGAGAATGCGACTACCACGGTAGTTGGCGGAACAATCTGGCGACGAGTGGTTGAAGAGCCGGGGTTTAAATACTGCTGGGCTGATGGCTTGATAGGCGGCAGGTGTGGAGGAGAGGCAGGGCCGGGAGAGGGAGCCACACCCACGCCACACACACATAGACAGACAGTGACAGACAGGGGAGGTGAAAACATAGGGAAACCCCGGGGCCAGGGCTGGAGCCGTGACAAGTTTAGACATCCAATTTTACACCCAAGCTGTCTTTCTATATTCCCTGTGTGACGACACAGGCTTTGCATATAGCTTATGTTCTTCCATGATATACTGTATATACCAGCTTGTTTTCTCCTCACAGCTGTGCTGAATGCTATCATTACACGCAAACACAGGCACACACACTCTTACACATTGTGTGTGTGACAGTGAATAGGCTTCACATATGGCATGTTTTTCCGCAGCACTCGAAAGAAAAGGAGGCAAGGAGATAGAGCTGTCAGAGGGCCTCTCTCTCTCTCTCTCTCTCTCTCTCTCTCTCTCTCTCTCTCTCTCTCTCTTTCTCCTCTTTTCCCTCTCTCTTTCTATGGAGAGAGGCCAGTACTTTATTTTTGCTGTGGCCGGGGGGGGGTGGGGGGGGTGGGTTTGGAAAGAGTGGATCTGCGATAAGGCCTCTCTCAGCCTCTTCAGTGAGAGCTCCATTAACATCGGCCCCAGTCAAAAACACTACAGTGTCATTAGCGACGGAGAAAGGAGGGAAGACACAAAGAAGCCTTCTCTTTCCTGCCTGGGGAAAATGTGTATTAAGTGTGCATCATCCCTGCATCCTCAGAAGCACTTCTTCAAACAACTTTCAGAAGTTGCACCGACCAGGGCGTTTGTGTTATGTCGATGCATTTCTTGAAATAATAAGCGAGCCGGAGCGACGGAGTGCAGATTTCACCATTGGGTGGCTCGTATCGAGGTCATTCTCGTGGCGAGAAGCTCTATTGATTTGATTTGGACGAGAGGGGCTGCAGTGCGCAGCCTGAATTTTAATGTGTTTTTTAGAGAAATGCCGTACATGGCCTGGGCCCCGGGGTGCTCTGAAAGCCCCAAACTGGAGTTTGGAAGATAAAAATCAATCCTGGAAACAAATACAATAATTTTTGAAGGGTAAGGCAGATAAGGCAGCTGAAGCAGAGCCTTCCCCTATAGGGCCCCCCTCCCTTTGGAACGAGTTTCCTTTCAATGCCGAATAATTCTGTGGCGGGCCTGGGTCTCATGTGCACACAAATACACACTCCTCTAGGGTTTGACTAATGGAATAAGGTAAAATCAATTCTGCAAAATTGAACATATGAATTTTTGAAGGGGCAGCCGAAGCAGAGCCTTCTCCCTCTGAAAGGACCCCTCCCTTTTGGTTTTTGAAGCCTGATGTTATGGATTGAAGCTGCCGATAGCTGATATTTTGTTTTCGAGATCCAATATCTTGAATATATCTGTAAATTTCCCTGTAAGTCATTTACTTTTCCCCTCTTATTGTGGAGACCGTCCTGTAACTGAAATGTCACAGGTAGGGCTTGATGTGGGAATTGTATTCTGGAATGGAAAAGGATGGTTGGAAAAGCCTCTGAAACAACATTGGGACCACGGGACCACTAAAACTAAACTCTCAATTGAAACGCAAAGATAATAATAAGAACTAAACACATTCTTACATATCTGCCCGATGTATCACCAAACTGATTCATTAGTCTGACCCTGCTCTCCTCTTGCCCCTTGTTCTTTCCTGTTTTCTGTGAGCCACCGCCTCACCGTACCAGCCCCACCCAGTAGCAGGGACGCCTCAAACAAATAGCGCTCATTATCACTGTGACAGAACAGATTGTCCCACTCTTGGCTTTTTGCAGGGATGCTTTTTTAAAAAAAAACGTATGTACCAATTATCTTCATAAGAGCCAGCTAATATATCAGGGGTGATAAAGCGTAGTATTAGGGTTTTTTAAACGGCCTCCAGATGGGGGTGAGATGCATAACAGGATGGTTCAGGGCTCTCGGAAATTCAACTGATTTACAGCAACGAGGAGGAAAGGAGTTTTTGAAAACTGATACTGATATTTTTGGACGATATCCAGGATTTTGTGCCAATATTCAAAAACTTCAAATTTCAGTATTGGTTGTTTCCCCTAAGAATATTATTCTTACCAGGTTGGAAAAGCCTCTGAAACAGTGTTAAGACCATTATGTGGTGTTACAACTCCCCACTGAAATCCATACAAATGAAATGATTTTTGGTGTTTAAATAACAAGGAGAGGGGCTATCTGTGGCCAGAGAATATCCAGTAATACTTAGGTCCTTTATTTACTTCAACAGCCTTATGCATCAGCAAACAAATATATCAGTTTGACCCCAGTAAATAGATCTCTCCAAAGTAAAAGCATGCATCGCTCACAAAGTCAGCACAGTCATGACATAAAAACAGACACACAAGCTTCCTGCTGGATGGGTCACTCTGTTCTGACCCGTCATGGCCGGTGCGAGAGGCTCTGATTGAATCTATGTCGTGGTCTGCAGCTACAAAGCAAAATAAGCTATGCATTCATGCGTTTGCACTGCGCCGGTGTTGCCTTTCACAAATTTAAAATAAACTGAGAAAAATTGATAAAGATCTTTCCATCGACCCCCGACGGCGGACACAACCGTTCTCCAAGTGGCATTTTTGTGACGTTTGGTTCCTGCAGTCTTTTTTTATTCCTGTACTTGAATGGCTGTTGGGAAACAAGGAAGTGCACAAATTTGATTGGCTGTTGACGGCAGACGACCGGCTTTTTCTCGTCCGACCAGCTTGTTGACCGTCCACCAGTGTTTGCTCAGCTCTATGGGAAATGTTGCTCATGGTGCAATCACACGGTTACATACATCCATACACACACACACAAGACAAGAACCACCCCCACCTCCAGGTTCTGGAAAAAAAGTCAACACACACACACATGTGCGCACGCTTATGCACACACACACGTGACCTACATACTTTGTGTTACAGCAACTTTCACAAGCCAAGCCAAGCCTCATGAATCTACATCAGGCCTTGAAATTCAAGGCTCTCTTTTTAGCCACACACACACACACACACATACCTTTGTCCCCTGCTGGGTTCTTTCGGTAGAGTTTAGTGTGTGTGGGTGCTTGTATGTGTGTGTGTATGTACATTCTCATTTATTCCTTCACTTGTGCATCATCTTCCCTCCCTTTCTCTGTCCCCTGCTGTGTGTGTGTGTGTGTGTGTGTGTGTGTGTGTGTGTCCTAGGTGGTGTGTGTGGTGCATAACTTCAAAGGCAAGCTACTGCTGAGCGAAGAGTCACCAGCAGAGCAGCTGCCTAACTCCGCCATGATGAACATGGGTCGGGTGGAGAGTCCCCTGGAGAAATACATCGCCTCCCAGGTAGGGCCGCAACCAAACACACCTCAACCCAAACTCAGGATAGACACCTTTTTTTTAAATTATTATTATTATTAGGCTGATATACATCTTTCTAAGGTACATTTATACGTAGACATTAGGGTTAGACCAACATTTTTGGATTGTAGCTGCTGATATTTTGTGCACATATTCAGCATCTTTTCGTGCCAAAATGACAAATCTTAAGTGTTTCCCCCAGACTTTTATTCTTCTGAAACAGCATTTAGTCCATCACGGGACACTAAGGGCTTACTCACACTAGCCGATCCGTACCGTGCCCGAGCATGTTTGACCCCCAAAGTCCAGTTCGTTTGACTGGTGTGATCGCTCCGTACCGTGCCCTCTTCAAGCAGGCCCGGGCACGGTTCAGTTGGACTCGAGCACGGAATTCGAACATGATATCAATGATGCGACTGTCCCATTTAATTGATAATTTATTGATGAACGTAAATTGTAGTCGGCGAGTAAAGCTACAAATTCCTCCCTCAACGTCAGCTGCCTCCGTAAAAACCTTCTTATACGAACAGCACGATTAAATGCATCGCTGCGTTGCATAATCAATAAATCTATAAGGCATGTGAGCCGTGTGTCACCGCGGCCAAAACGACTCCAAATAAGCCACAAAGTAAGTACAATCATGAACTCCATTGTGCTGTCCGAGAGCGCTTGATGACGTAAGCGTGCTCGGGCCTGGAGCGTTAAGCGCAATGTGAGCGCAGGCCAGCGGGGGAGTGGGGAGGGGGGACAATCTTGCTCGGGCACGGTACAAGGCAACCGGGCCAAGTGTGAGTACACCCTAAAACTCGCCATTGAAATCCAGACTAATGGAATTCTATCCTCATATTGGTATCCTGATTAATATCCAATTTTCATTCAAAGGCCGATATCAGCCTGATATATCAGCAAACCGATATATATCTGTCTAACCTTAACTATGTACTATCTGACATGTATAGTATATTAATGCTTTTGTGACAATATCATCGATTTTGGTTTATATTGGTTGTTGTTTGCCGTATGATGAGGTCATAGTTTACCCTCCTTTTTTTTATCACTACATCACTGACCACAATGCACTGCTTCACCTTTTTTAGTGACTAATAGAAATTCATCACAAAGCTCTACTCAAGGATACAAAACATGTTAAAGCTGTTGTATTGTGTTTGGAAAGGTCATCGTGGGAACCATGTTGGTCAGCAATCGTAGGTCATAGGGTTAATTAAAGGGGTAATCCGCTAGATTCTGTTTTTTAAAGTTGATTTCCAGCCTCATTGCTTTGGTGTTTCTGCACTGCACTTCCCAGAGATCACCTGTCAATCAAACAGTGTGTCCAGTACTGTGACGTCTTTCTCCTTGGATTTCTGTCGATGCAGTTTGAGTTCCTGTAGGTGGCGCTCTTTTCTTTGTCTGTTCAGCCACGGTGGCTATCGCTGCTCATGCTAACTACCCAGTTCTTCTTCTATTGATTCCAAACAAACCAGAAACGTAAAATGTATCACTCCCTGTCTGCCAGAGGATTTTTCCCAGGAAAGACCTACCTGACACAGCGTGTTTAGAACTGACTAGAGGTTGAATCACTGTTATGTTACATCACTCAGCAACAGAGTCACGGATTATGACTTTAAATATGCCGTAGGACTTCACACCTGCTATCCTTCACTTATCCTAAATCTTCTCTACATCCGCGCACACACACACACACACACACACACACTCACTCTGCTGCTGTAGGAGACGGATGATGAGGACGAGGAGCACTGCTACATTAAAGAGCGCCTCCTGGCATTCTTTCGCTGGCTCCAGGGCCTCAACTGGTTCCAGTACCTGAGGAACAAAAGGCAACAAACGCATGAAGTAGTGTGAAGACCAAACCTTCGCCAAACCTCTGGACCCGATATATTGGCCTTTTATTAAAGCGTCGTCCACCTTTGATGCGATGGATATGATGCTTGGTTACATATTTATTGTAGAATTGATCAATACTACACAGGGGGAAGCCCTAAACCTGAATTGGTTCTAATACAACATTTTGATCAGATTCCACACAAGCAGCATTAACATGATTTATCATCATTATTTTTATTATTATCATACTGAGAGTTTCCCTGCTGTTTAAGAGGCTGAATGCTTGTAAATGTAAATGTTTGGATGTTTTTTGACATGAAAATGCTCAAATTTAAAGATATCACACAAAATATTAGCTAAAATTACCAGCATCAGCCTTCAAAAATCAATCGAACCCTCCTCTACATTTCCCTTTTTCTCACTGGCCCACCGACTAGCCATCTGGTGGGCTTATCGGTGGGCCTGTCGGCTCCCAGTGACAAAAGGTGTATCCAAATGACGCCGAAGAGAGGATGAGGTTAATCCGGCCAGTCCCACCGGCGTCCAGAGCGTTGGCATGCATGGTTGAAGTGCTTTTCTTTCCCTTCACTTACCGTCTCAGCAAACCTCTCATTTCACATCTCTTCTGTTTCTCCCCACATTCAGAATTCGCCGGTGTGTTAATGTCGGCCGTCATCTATTGTGGTATTTCTTCTCCCTCCAACAAGTCACACATTTAGCAACAACATAAATGCGGTTTTCTATCCGCTGATTCAAATTGCAGCTCCCCCCCCCCCCCCCGCTGAGCTCCCATTTTCAATTGTCTGGCAACAAGAAGAAAAACCTCACCTTGGCTACGACGGAAAATTGCCCGCTCTAAAAATAGCGCGGCCTAAAAGACACCTGGGAGCTGAACGAGCCACGGCGCACACAACGATGGAGCAGGAAGAAACCTTTTAGCAGCAAAAAAAAAAAAGGGGAGAGCAGAGTGATATCTGTTTCATTCTCGTCCATGTCTCACCACCACGCACTCAACTCCGTAAAGTAGGAAACCTGTTACTGGCTAAGTGTGATGTCCCTGAACGTTAAATCTCAGATCGTGCCAATATGCTCTGTGGAACGATTGAACAGTTGTTGGCTTCAATAAAACACCCGGGAGGAAATTATGCTTTGACATGGATTTACTGCGTGTGCTATTATAGACGCGCGATAGGGAAAACTGTCAAATGTGAGAGAACTTTCTTCCAATATAAATGCTAATAGCTCTCCTTTGTCGAGTGAAAACTTTAAAGGATCAGGAGATCTATATCTCCTGCATTTGTCTTCCTGCTTCCCACAAAGCACAGAAGCATGTACTCATTTGTATGTACGACTGAATGCATGTCATATGTAGACTTAACATGTATGAGCGCCACAAGGACTCAATACCAATTAAGATGTCCTTGTCAATAATGAACGCAGAGCCTTTCACAGTAAAATACAGATAAGAGAATTATATGACATGAGGAATATATGTAATGAATATATTACCACAACCTGAATTCCCAAAGAAATACAGCTCATTACTTTAACAGTGAACTCATAGTGGTTCTAGTGTATTTTTAGATCACCGGAATTGATGGCAGACCTGTGACTGCGTTTGAGTGGGTGGTCAAAATGGCCGATGCCTGGTGCTTCCAAACAATGTACCTCAGACATACAGGGTGTGTGTCGGTGATGATTAATGTGTCATGAAACAGCCTTCGTAGCTGTAGAACCGAGGCACTTTCACAACTGGGGCAAAATAGGAGTTAGAGTAGAGTATTTTTCAAATGTTCAAGAAATGGTGAAGAGCGCTCGTTCCAGCTTTGGTTGCAGTAAGGGATGCACCACTTGTTCACTGCTGATACCAATGAGTGCTACATTTGATCCACTGAACAATAAAGACTTTGATACTTATTTTTCTCCCTTAGAGGGATCCAGGGAAACAAGTTCTTTGAAAATTGCAAAAAGAAATGTTGTGCTCAGTGCACGTGTAAGAAAGTAGGCTTTGTATGCGAGGCGGTATCTCTGATGGGAAAAAGAATCAAAGGCAGGTGGAAAAGAGACCCACTTTACCTGAATGCAGCGTGTGGTTGGGGGCCTCTTCTGCGTTTTGAAGATACGCTTGTGCAGAGGATGTAAAAAATGAGACTGGCGCAAAGTAGCAAACAAAAAAGGGAAGTTGTGTTTCTGTTTTGAAACGTTTTGAGATACCTGCTGAACAAAGATTCTGATTCTCTGGTATGGGATTACAGTACTGGGTCATTTTCAGATAATCTATCATATTTTAGTATGCTATCGGCCTGAAATCCAATATGATGTTAGTTTTGGGTTGGGGGGATGTTTCCACCTCTGAGGCTACTCAAATGCCCGGGGAGTTAAAACATTGATTTAAATGAATTGGTATCAAATAACAAGTGCTTTAATCTTTGGGAAATTAGATTCCTGTCCAGGTCTGGACCATTTCAGAGATAGTGAGCTGATGCTTCAGGGAGAAGCTAAAGGCAACCTTAGCAGACCAGTACATGGTGGATATGATCCTAAAGCCCTCTCTGGACAGAGGGCCTGCAGGAGACCTGACAAGGAGAGGTCAGAAATTACATTTTTGCCCATGCACATCTTAACCAGGTGATCGCAATTATCAGTCCCCCCCCTATATAAAACCCTGGCAAGTCCTTTTACTTTCTGGACCTGGATTTTACACCACTGCATATGGATGGTAAAATAATTGACTGGGGACTGTGGTAACTTAGGGACAAGTTGTGCGATACGGCAGGGTGCAGAAATTGGTAATTGCATGAAAGAGCAGAAGTTGATCCAGATGGGATTAAAAAGTTAAAGAGGCACTATGACTTTTATCGACCTCTGTTGGCGACCAAGGAATTGCAACATCAACAGGTCTCTGGCATACTGTGACTGATGGAAACAATAAAGTCACATTTTCACAATAATCTAGTGAAGAGGTAGTATATAACCGTGCAAAATACTGGAATAACAATATCGCTTTATCATTGGGGTTTTTTGAGCTTGGAAATGACACTTTTTGGCCTTTCTAGCTAAAATATCTTGGTGGCCAGAAATCTCAGCACCTGGCCAAGTAATCACTGAGTCATTGGTAACGATCAACAACCCTATCAAACCCCCACTTTAACTGAATATTTACCAAGGCAAGTCTTTAGATGATTCTTTAGATTCTTTTCTGTCAGTAGAGGTGTTTGATTTATCAGTCACTATCTGACCAGGTCTGGGTTTGGTTTCAGATTTGGGGAGCCAACAAGGCCTATATGGCCGTGGAAGCTGATTACCAAGGTACTGCAGCTAGCCAAAGCTACAGATTAACTCCCCTGCCTCCCCCCACAAATTGCTCCTCACCCCATTTAACAACTCTGCATGGCTCAACTACCAGCAACACACACACACCCCGCGTAGTGGTTCACGCCTCTAGCACCACCCCGACGGGGCCATGCTGAAAATGGATTGTTATGAGGCTCCGTCATTCATCTTCAGGCGCCTCGTTTAGCATGGAGCCCAGGAACGGCCGTGAGGAAACAAATTCTACCTTGAAGCCACGATTTACCGTGCCTTTATTTTGCACAAGATACATATCATTCCCTTAATTTTGTCAATTTGTACCCTCATCATTATTTTGCATCCACAATTTCGAATTTGTGCGACTAAATTAACCTGCCCACAAAGTTTCAAACTGATTACACCCACTTGCCATAATTTGTTGAATTTAGTTTATTGCGTTGATTTAGTTTAATTAGCCTGATATTTTGTTGAATAAAGATTTATTTAGTTAAATCAGGCTTTTGGTAAGGTGTAATGGACAGAGATTCATCATGTTTTAATTCAGGTAAAGGGAATGAGTTACCAAGTTAGTTAGTAAAAAAAAAAAAAAAAAAATTATATTGAGGCTATTGAGAGCTGATGACTCGTTGTCAATATGGAGATTTAGAGCTGCTTTGTATTTATCGTTTGCTGACATCTGACGCTGGTTGAGGAACTGTTAGCGTGGAGACGTAAACCTAGGTAATGAACCAGAAATGGAAATAGAGATGCTTTTCCACAAGGCAACACGCCACTCGTGGAGGATGGTGTCTGGAAGAATTCAACTAGTTCAGCCTGCACACACTGCGAAGGCTGAAGGCGATGTGTTGCTTCGTTGCTTTTATTCGTACAAACCCAGAAAATTTATTTTCCACAGCAAGTGTACCGTCAGCTGTAGAGCTCTCCAACACCACGTCTTGGGCTTGATGTGGTTGGCTGTATATATATCAACTTATTACTTATTAGTGCAGAATTTGAATCTAACCGTACCCTTTTCTGCAGCTCAAGCGTACATCTTATATATTGCATGCACACAATTCCATGTCGTGCTCTCAGGTCACTTTTTTCATGCCCCACCTTTACCCCTTCCTTGTCCGTAAGCCTTCCTCTTGCTCCACTGCCAAACATACATCACTGAGGTTTAGCTTTGAAAATCACAGCTTCTAGCATCCATGAACAACACTCCGTCGCCTGCTGCTTACGATATGTTCTAAAAGCTGTGGAGGTTGCTAAGGGCATAGTCAGGCCTGGGTCTGAGGAGATTTGCAATCCTTTGAAATATGTTGCGGGGTGTTCAGCATGGCTTTGGCTATAGATGGGCGGGATTTGAAGTTGCAGAAGTCCGTTGTTGGTTCTAGTGCACCGGGCATGTTTTCATTCATCCCCACAAGACTATTAAGATGTGTTTATTCCTTAAAAAGGTATGCCGACCCAGGCCTATATCACGGCGCAGTGGCATTCCATGGAGGATTCCCTTCTTGAGCTGACATGTTGTTGCTTTTGCATGCATGATGGGTAAACATGTTTTCAGTTTTATAAAGAACTCAAGGCTCAATCTTCTAGGTTCTAACCTCTTCCTTTATAGCTTTCTGCTTTTTTTCTACTGGAAAACAAACACTTCAGTTGGTACTTTTATTTGGAGTCTCCCCTCATAGATGCTTTTGTAGCAGAACTGAATGGTCAACACCAACTCAACTAGTCGACCGTAGTCGTTAGTTTTTATTGGATAGGTTGCCGATAGTTGTAGGCCTCTTAAAACTGCACTAGGCATATTCACACTTTCGCAGCCCCAGGTGGCGGCAGGAGACAACTGCTTGAACTTTTGAAAGTTTGAAGGTCTTCATTACCCAAATATCATGTAATGTGATGTCGGTAAACTGCGCACTCTTTGGGCCTAAATCTTCTTAGTGCCCTGTGGGGGTGGAGGTGGTGAAGAGGTTCGGCCATTGTTGGCAAGCTTTTTCCAGACAGAGTGCTGTTAAGGATAAAGATCTCGACCTCACCAGCCTCCAGAATCATTTTCGGCAATCTACGGGGTCTCAATTAGTGGGGATGGGACTCTCCTCTCGGTTGTAGCCTCACTTTGGGAGGTAGGTGGATAAGACAGGTGTATTTCTACATAAATCTTGCCTAGTGCAGCTTTAAGATCATTCAGAGGGGCTAATCCAAATAAAAGGGTCCCGATTGACCGACTTGTAAGTTTCCCTACTACTATTCTCACTCTGCTGTTGTTTTCCGTCTTGCAGAATCACATCGCCTTCGCTGAGGTCACATGACGTGGAGTCGGCAGTGTGGCAGACCCATTGGACGTCCACACTCTTCACCATCCAATCCGATTAGCCGGAGTGAAGCGCTAAACCCCATTCTCTATATCTGTGTGGTCTGCTGTATGTTGTTCTATGTTGTCTTTTCCAGGTCCCTGTGTCATTTGCAGCTTCTTGTATTCAAGAAAAAAAAGAAAAAAAAGAAGAATCGATTACTCAGTGGGACAGGTTGCTTCTGCTTTCTCCATCTATGCACTTATTCAGAATTATTTTTGGACTCTCGCCTCCCAAATGAAGCTCGATTCGAGACAAAAGTCCGAAGCAGACGTGTTGCACACGGCGTGAGAAGTTTTAGGCTAGAAGAACGAGTGAAGAACCAAATTCCACCATTTCAACTCTCCGCGTAGGGGAAATATTTTCTCATGGGTTATTTGGTTATTTTGTGTTGCGAAACATCCCCAAGATGGCTGCAGGGAAAATCGTCTTTTTCAGTGAGTTCAGCGAGATTATCCGAACAGAGAGAGAGAGAGAGATGGAAAACACTCTCTTCATGTTGATGAAGTTGATTTCTATGTTTGAAATATTGGTTATTTCCATCATCCCAAATAACCTTCATAACATTTAGTGGATATTTAGAGACCTTATTTTGAATGGCGGAAGGTGACATTGAATGCTAGAGAAATTGAGACCTGCTGGTCAAACTAAATGGTAGGAAAATGTAATGTATGTATATTCATGTGGCATTTTGTACTGTTGATATCGCATCACTATGAGGGTTTAGGGTGTGTGTGTGTGTGTGTGTGTGTGTGTGTGTGTGTGTAAATTCAGTCAACTTGAACCAACCAATGAAAATACATTCACTCCTACTGTGTTTTAACAAAACCGTAAAGGGTTTGTAAGCTGCACCAGACAATCATCACCGACTCTCTCTCTCTTTCTCTATCTCTCTCTCTCTCCATCTCTCTCTCTGTCTTGGAGCTAAACTAGGTATTCGGTAGCAGGCATTATAATCTTGACACTGTAGATTTGGAATTGACATGGTCAAAAAAACAAAATCTGCTTGTTTTTTATGAATCATGTAAAAGGTTAAAAATAAAAAAACAAACAATGGTTGATCTGACTCACAGGCCAAAATTGAGATTTCTAGTTGTAGGCATTTATTGGTCAGATATAGTTAGTTCTGTTATTCTCATGTCTAATGTTTTCCTCTACTTTGCTTGTCAAATCAGGTTAAACTGTGTTCCAGTGTGCATTTGAAGAATAATTAATGGTGGAGATTGAGTGAGGGAAGTCTTTTCTTTTTTTGTCCTTTTATTTATTCATGATCTATGTCTTCAAAATCAAAGACTGGAGACCTGCTGTGCTGGAATGGCACTTGGGGAAGGGTAGTCTCGGTAGTTGCATCCCATGGCAAAACACTTTTTGATCAGTAAGATTACAAGTTCTGTTGTTGCAGTCTTTTTTACAAAAAAGTTCTATCACATAGCTGTTCACACACTGGTTGTTAATTCATGATGAATATTCACCCTACAGTTAGACCTGATATATCAGGTTTTGGCTTTTTGTTAAGAAATGGGCAGCCAGTCAATCCACCTCTGATTTTATGGAAATGGTGCAGTTTCTTTTATTGTGTAAATGGATTGTAGAATTCATCTATTCATCTATACTATTCTGGTTAAGCCCTTAACATTATTATTATTATTATTATTATTATTATCCTGGGTTCCATTAGGAGAGTTTTAGTTTCTCATGATCTAAATGCTGTTTTAGGAATAGAAATCCTTGGAAAACACTGAATACTTGAAATTGTTTGTATCAATTAAAGATATTGAATATTGGCAGAAAATATTGGCTTTCAACAGCTTCAATCCAAAAATATCAGTGTCAGCCATCAAAAACCCACATCGATCAAACCCTAATTCACACCCTCCCCTCAAGTGATGAAGGCCATTTTAAACAAGGTGTGCAAAATACAATTCTTGCGTCATTCAAATAAACCTAAAATTATTATATACAGTATTGTGCAAAAGTCTTAAGCACCCTAGATTTTTGAACATAAATTTGGCCTTTCTGCATTTGTGTTTTACATTACTGCTCTTTCTAGTAATTTTTTTTATATTTTGAAAATTTTCATTTCATTATTTTTGAAAGCATCTTCGCTTTACAGATTTTTTTTACATGTGCCTAAGACTTTTGCACAGTGTACAATAAAAGTCCCTGTAAAAACATTTTGGAAACCATCAGCATCACATCAACAAAAGATACCAGAGAGATCAACATTTCTGTGATTGCATTCAAGCTGGCCAAATATTTATATAAATGATGGGTATAAAGTTGTTAATACAAAGATGATAAGCAGTTGTGTCTCCAATCTCTGTTTCTATTTTTCAGTGACACATACACACATTTGTAGTGTATAAGAACAAGTAAAAGTGCCAACCCTTGTTCATGTGAAATCGTTCTCTTTAGTAGCAATAACATGCAGGACTTGTTTCCCATTAGGAGAGAGGATCAGAACGTATTGAAAGGCTAATTCTGTTGCCCCTTGAAATCTCTATTTTTGTAATAATCACTGAAGCACTTACGAAAAAAGGACTCTTGGCAGGAACATGCGAATGGCAGCACTTTAAATCAAGCTACAACTCCATCATCGCTAACAAAAATGGCCGCCCATGACGCCGCTGCTTGAAAACACACATGTACACAGACTATTCAGGACTCTAAAAAAAAATAAAGAAAACTGCTCAAATGTGCATCGCAAGAGCTGTTCAAGTATCCTAGTATATTCAAATGAAAACAGAACTGTATAAAATGTATACGTTAAAAGTATGAAGATATATCCTTTTTGTCAATTATAATTACTGCTATTTTCTTATGACTGTGCACTGTAAGTGTGTGTCTGTTCATGATAAGAAATGTACATGTTAAGTGTTTCTTTTATTCCCCAGATAACTATTATTGCTTCTTCTTCATGTCATTTTGCTAACATGAGATATATTTCATGTTATTGTTGAAAATTAGTTACATTTTTATAATGTTTTGTGAATAGTGTTGATATTCACCCTAATTATGTTACTATTTCTTATGTTCCATACCCTACTGTGTACTCCATATCTGTCAATTGAGCTTCTTCTAAAATCTTGGACATAACTCGCAAACTACAGCTCTTTTTCTAAATGTGATTTTTATCTCTTTTCCCAGACTATCATGTGATTTATTTGCCTCTAGTGAATCATTTTGTATGGATGTTGTTGCTATTCTGGTAACCCAATTCATATTCCTTTATAACTTTTTTCCTTCTTTTCAACTTACATTCAAATTGTGACCTTTTACACTGTAGAAAATATGAAATTTACAGCCTTTGAATAAAAAAAGTGAAAATTAATCAAACATTTCCTGAAATATTCTTGTCCCTCTGTTTTGAATACAGTGTTAAACACTACATGGGTGCTTGTGTGAGATGCACTTATTTCATCTCCCACTGAGACATTATTCTAATGAATGTAACGGTTAAAATTTTCAAATAAGCCCAAATCCCAACGTCAAGAACAGTAGTAGATCTGTCTAGATCTGATATGTTTTTCCATAGAATATCCACTGCAAAAGGAGGAAGAAGAGATACTGCATACATTTGTTTAGAAAATCCACTTTAACTCCATGTTCAAACATACATTGAGTAGACAAAACATAAGGGTGACCTGCTCCTTTCATGAAATAGACTGACCAGGCAAATCCAGTTAAAAGCTATCCTTATTGATTTCACCTATTAAATCCACTTCAGTCATGAAGGGGTGATGGAGATGAAGGAGAGAAGACAATAAGGAGGGTTTTTCGTCTCTAGACAATGGATATGGACATGGATTGTGCAAAATGGGGTGTAACTCAACTGTAAGAAGGAGTTCCTAATATTTTGTAAACTAAGTGTATAAAAAATGTAGCTTGAAATTACTGACTGAGCCTGTTATAGGAGACTCGTCTGCCACACAGCAAGGTCCATGGCCAACTTTTTGTCCTGTGAAAGACAAACACATAATTATCTTGTGATAGATTGGAGAGTTGATATCCATTTGTATCTGTCACAGTCTGACATTGAGAGTGGGGCAGTGAAAAAACAAAACTACGCCACTCTATGCAGATGATGCACTGTTTTTTCCCAATGGTCTTGCAATGCAGTTCACCAGCTTTTCCTCAAGAGAAGCCTGCCGTGTTGGAGCACCTCAAAGCACATAGAGACCTTGCCTTCATTCAGAGACAAATTTAGTCAGGTTGAAATCTGATTTCTCTTTCCTTCACCAAATGCAGATTGCCAGACATGTCACTTCCTCTTTTAATATTGTTGTCCGTTAAAACTGACAGTCAGTGTTTGCCCTATCCGATTACAATTCGGTCACCCAGGACACATGTTAATGCCACATGTAAAGGGGATCATAATACTATTTATAATATATCCAGCGGTACATGTGGCTGAACATAGAAAACTACACCTATATACCTTTACTAAGACCATCAACAGGCAGGAAAAGGATGGAAGTTTTGGAAAGAAACATAACCATGGTTCATGTTCTTCTTAAGACATGAATTACAGCAGACAAGCCATTCTGATGACAGAAAACATTAATGAAATGGAAATGCAATATGGTTTCTACTGTATAGATTTTTTTTCTATTCAAACAATGATCTTTCTTTGAAATCACATGTAATTCTGTAAGGCTGTGTGCTTTTACAGCACATTCTTTATGCAACCCAATCTACTTGAAATAGCTGTCATGGATATTAATTATCTATAAATGACTATAAAGTGGATCCCTATTTTCCTGAGGTTTAAATTGTGCTATTGTGACACCATAACCATTATCTTAACAAAGATTTTCTTGGCTCACATCCATTCGTTTCAGAGCAGCGGTACTATAAATACACACACAAAGCCCTTGTGAGTTTTATTCCTTGCTGAAAGTACCTGTTTCAAACTGGAAAGGAACAAGGTTTTGAAGCGGGTGAGAGTCTGCCTGTGAATACATTGTGAATTGTAAGGATCTATAAAAAGCTTGTTATCGCAATGCACCACAATAATATATTATCTGCAATGTGCAGATAAGTGCTTTACCTTAAGCACAATGACAAATTGTACATTCAATTTTGATAAAATATGAGAGATCTGAGAATACCTGGAAAGCCACATGGCTTAAGCAAATGTCTCAAAGTGAGGACCTGATGTGAATGGTACTCATGGCACTTGTGTGAAAAAGTGTGACAAAGTGCTATGTAAATGTCATAGTGGCATTACTATGCACTGAAATGATTTGTGAAAACAATGACTGATTAGAAAGACAAACAAATCTATATTCACTATTTGTTTAGAGTGCCGAAGTGCTGCGCAAGTCTTTATTGTGCAATGTCAAACAGGTGCTCAACAAAATCAGAATTCAGAGATTCTTTGCTGTTAGTGATGAAAGAACTGTCAAGTATCTTGTCAAGTGAATGGGAAAACGGTACAGACAGTCTTTTTTTTTAAATTCTCTTAACAGCAATTCCTCATTGTTTTTTCTTTTTTTTTCGATTTTGCTTTGTGCCTTTCACATCTTTTGACATCGAAGGGGTACTGAAGCCTTTCTAGTCCTTGAGCTATGTACAATACTGTATTTGACTGTGTTTTCATAGGAGAGCGCACAATCTGCATTGGGTATTCTCTTGAATAAGTCAAAGGGAAAGCAGAGAGACTGACATTAAAGGCTCATTAAAAATAGAACACACAGCAGTTGGGGAATGGAACAACTTCATACGGTACATGAACTCAGAAATTGGCTTCCTACAGACTAATCCATAACAGTTATTATTACAATCATCATTAGAGCTGGAACTAGTACTGTACCCACTGTGCCCTCTAGGTACAGTGACAGTTGTTCATGTTGTTGACATAGTGCTTACCAGTTCTAGCCGGATCATGATTGCTAGCAACAGAGTGAAGAAGCTAATGCTACAAGGAGCCTACTGATGCCTGCTAGCTGAATATTTTTCGTTTTGTCTTTTCCATTTTCAGAATATAGCTAGACATTTACCACCTGAAGAAAAAGAAGATTTGTGTTCGACTTGTGTTTGTCTTCGACTGCACTGCAACGTATCAGGGAACTTCACTGAACGATCAGTTACTCCAGGGACCTAATCTCACTAACACTCTCATCGGTGTCTTGATGAGGTTCAGAGAAGAGCCTGATGATGACGGACATTGAGTCAATGTTTTATCAGGTCAAAGTTCCGGGTTGAAGATGCTGATCTACTACGTTTCCTGTGGTGGGCCCGGATGGTAACCTGAGTCAACCCACAGAGGAATTCAGAATGGCTGTGCACCTGTTTGGAGCCACATCGTCTCCCAGTTCTACGTCATATGCACTGAGAAGAACATCTCAAGATGGAAGAAGCAAGACAGCAACAGCATGTTGCCATTAGGTGGAACGTAAGTTGCTTTCTGCCATGGCACTGTTTTGGTGAAGAGGGAAAGGGATCAGGTTTCACAGCTTGCATGAGTGTCTATAGGTAGGTGCAAAGAATTTGTGCAACTTTTTTGCCTTCACAGTGAAATTACTGTGCCATGTAAACTTGTGGAAGGCTCAGTCTGTGGGTCCCTTGTCAGAGATGGAAGTCAGTATTGCCACCATACCAGAATTTTGACTTTGATACCAATAAATTAAATTTAAATTACATTCATACAGTACCACTGTATGAAACAAACATAGTCATAGAAGGGTTTTTTCTTTACTATTTTCCACATTTTAGAATAATAGGAAAGTCAATACTACACAAAAGTAATTATTAATTTAAAGAAATTTAAATTACAATTTTTGTTATGAAAAGAAATTCATAGATAGGATAAACTTCACTATTTATATTAGTATAAGAAACTAATTTCAAGCATTTAAGCATAAGCCTTTAGATCAAAATATCTTTAAGATCATGAGAAACATTCAGGTGTGTCCAAACTTTTGACTGGTACTGTATCAAAAAATTCAATACTATTACAACATCACGGCAAACCAGAAAAAAAATCATGCAGTGTCACCGAAAAAAACACTGTGCTTTATTTAAGTGGTGTTTCCACATGAACGTCACTTGGACAGCTGACTTGGACAGCTTTGTGGCAACTTTTGCACAGTGGTTTTGATGTTGGTTGGGAGTTTAGGTGGACTGGGATGCATTTCAAGACGTGCACTCTTTGGCACTGATGCCACGTTATCTGTTTGACTCTTGACTGCTGCGGTCCACTGTCAAGAGCCAGACTGACACTCTCTCTGTTCCAGAGGGTAATTTTTTTTCATAGCCTGCTAAGGGCCCTCAGCAGGTAAGTATTTCTCAATTGGAATGCAGGGATAATCACCTTTGGCAGAAGTGTGTGAGTGAGTGAGTGAGTGTGTGAGTGTGTGAGTGAGAGAGAGCTCACAAATCTATTCTGGTCAAGTGGTGGCAAAGCTCCAAAGTCTTTTGCCTGAGGCATTGTGCTGTGGATCAGTCAAGCTTGAAGAGAGCCTCAGTTCTGGTGTTGATCCCCGGAGTCCCATAGACCGCCACTGGGCTGCCTCTTCATTGTCGCCATCCTCATTTGCATCTGCATCCACAGAGATTTCAAGCGACTTGTGAATGCGATAAGTTGGTCAAGGTTGGATGATGCTTGTTGGCAGAGATGGCAGGCTCTGAGCTCTGTTAAGCCTCCGAAGCAATGGAGAAATGGAGGGGCGTGCTTGGGAATGCGCCTCGACTCAGCTGGGGGTGGACACGTTAAAATTGCTCACAGCAGGGGCTGATGGGAGGCCGGTGGGCGACTTATGCAGGAGAAGACTGACAAGTGAGATGGATGAAGCTGAAATGTGCCTTTCCCCCTGCCCATCCTCCACTTCTCCAGTGGCAGTGGCGGTGGCGGCGGCGGCGGGGGCCTCGCTGTTTCATTTCAAATTTTAGATTCCTACGTAGCCCTCTGGCTTGTGCGGAATTCATTATCGTCATCGGTGTGGAGGCGAGAGAGAAAGGAAGAGAGGGTGAGCACATGTTTATAGAGAGTGCGAGACAAATGACTCCAGCGCGATCCTGTGACTGATCTGTCGACGCGAGCATGGGATTGCTGCAAATGGAATCCGTTCGTCGGCACAGAAGATGAAGTGGATCATTTACACAGGGGAAAATGGAGTCATTGTGAAGTTAACAACTTGGAAGGCACACTATGCCACTCATAACCATAATATATGGCAGCAACATTGCACCATCATTTATATTGCAAGTTTTGCTCCCATGTACTGTACATGCACCCGCTGGCTCACATTTATCAAGTGGCTCAGCGTGGGAGGGCTAATCTATCATCAGTTTTGGCTTTGAATTGTAATAAATGAGGCCACGGTGCTGTGATCACTGATCAGTATGCCTACACCGAGAACCTTGGGTAATGACGCTCATTATAGTGTATTTTTAGTAAAGAACTGATGTCATTGTGCATTTCCAACAGCTCAGTGGCTTTCAACAGTACAGTATGTATCCAGAGAATACATCCTCGCTGCTACCATGCATGACGAAAGGAAGATGAAATCACTGAAACAAGCAGCATTTTAAATGCCTTAATTCATTATTATTTGTCTTTGCCCAAGCATTAGGTGCGTCTCAAACTATACAGCGAGGGACCCTGTCTATACGGAACCATGACAGCCAGATAAAACGACATAGGACTTAGCAACCCCTCTCATTCCTGTTCAATTCCCCACTTCCTTCTTCACTCTCCTCAGCAGAGGGGGAGGAAGGAGGTCATACCCATAGCCAGACATCTTTCTGTGATATGGGCTTGGTCTCTCTACACACACACACATACAGATTCACACCATAGAAAGCAGTCAGCTGCCCCACCATATTTCTCTGCTAAATAAGCTTGTCTATGAGCTGGGGCTCCTCTTGCAGCGGTGAGGAGCCAGAGCCTTCCATCAGAGGTGTTTCGATCCTGATGAATCACAGGCAGGGACTATAAACATCACCACAGCGTCTACCTTGACCCAGACCCTGATGGATGACTGTGCTGAGCTTCTCGTCTGGAACAGTGGGTCGGCCCGGTGCCGCTCTTCCCGAAGCGTGTTAAAAATAAGCATGCACTGCATTAGACCGATGTATCGGTTTGCCGATATTGGGTCTATTATTAAAAATCTGAAGTGTCGTCCACCTCTGATAAGATGGATGTGATGCAGTTTGATTACATATTTATTGTGCAATTGATCAGTGTTTCACTGGTTGTCTATGGGAAGCCCATAAAGGACTGCCTCCACATTTTGGGAAATTGGCCTGTTACTCTCTCCAACTTACCTTTTATTTTACCAGAGGGTTGGCAGAAAAAAACAACACCAACTCTGCATTACTAAAAGGGCTGTCTTCTTTGTCTTCCACTTAATAAACTGTATGCTAACGCATTAGCATGTGCACAATACAGCGGTATCTACCAGAGACACAAGAAAATACTATAAATGGGTCTTATAGTATTCATAAATAGGTTTTTTAGTAGTAACAGTAGTATTAAGGGGTTTCAATGGAGAGTTTCAGTGCCCTATGGTCTAAATTCTGTTTCAGAGGCTTTTCCACCCTGACAAGAATCAAATTCTGGGGGAATGTTGGCACAAACTATCATCTGTCATAATATCAGTATTGGTCAAACCCGCCGCAGAAACCCAGGATTTCCTTGGAACAGTAAACCGCAGTTGAACAGCTGTCATTTGTATCCGCAGTAAAAGTCCAAATGATAGAGTCTCATTTAAACAGCCGTATTTTCATGGAATAGCTTGTGTGTCAACAAAGCCCTGAAGGCAAATGCTCCAGAAGACGATGAATCAACACGATCCTAAATGGTCTGTTTGCTCGTCATTTGCAAACTTTTTTGGCAAGCAGGAAAATGCCTTTGTAAAACTTGAACAACAGGATATCATTTTGCGACACAAAAATCTGATCACGTCTTGGCTGTCCTCACAACAAGGATATATAGTTACTATCACAGTCAACTGATACGGTGTATCATTTAGGTATAGTTAAAGAAAACTAAAGCATTTTAAAAAAGAAGGTGCAATTCAATATTAGAAACACAATGTCTCAGAGTTTAAAAATGATTCAATCTGTGTCCTTTCCTTGTAATACATGAAATCAATGCTGATTAGCGCATTTCAAGAGTTTGTGGCCTTAATGTTTTCCATCAATTAGATAGTGGTTGGATTAGATAAGATTAGTTGAAACTTTACTGATCCCTGTGAGGGGAACTGGACCATTGTAGAATCAAGTATTAGTAGAGCAAATAGGGGACATATAAACATACACGACTGACAGTTCCAACGCATATTAAATAGAAACGTGCGAACGAAAATGTGGAAAAAACGTTTGAATTCCAGCATTAACGGGATGTGCAAAATAGCAGCGGTATCAGCAGCTGTAGAACTTACCTAGTCTGAAAGACAACCTTAATAGTGGAGAGAGACAGGAAAGATTGGGTGAGAGAGGAGGGATGACATGTGACAAAAGTCATGATTATGTGGCATGCGCCTTAACCCAATGAGCCACCAGGACACCCTAACTACACATTTTTTCCACATCTTGTTGTGAAAACGAAGTACTTCCCGCACTACCCTCAAGAAAGTTCTAGAGAGTACATTTCAAGACGTACTTGAAGGTCAACTTGGAGAACAACACAGCAGTTCCATAGAAGAAGTGCAGTGCTCTTTATCTTGCCTCGTGTAGCCTAAATTTCAAATGTAGACATAGGCTATATTAAAATACAAAAGTTACTTTAAGATACTTTGCAATTTGATTCCATCAGTCTTCTTTAGCCCATAAGGCACTGAATACTCTAAGCTGTATTCTTTGTGGAGTTTTGCACTCGGCCTCCATTATGACGTTTATGCCAATGCATTGCATCTTCTCCAACATCACTGAATCTTCAATGTGTCAATTAGCTTAGCATTTAATTATTGAATGGCCTAGCTTATAAAGACATCAACCTAAAGGTTAGGTCTTTGCTTACACCTGTATGGCAGAGGAGAAGAAGAAAAGAACCATCTTCACCAAGCAAGAAATTCTTCTTGATGAGATTCAAATAAAATGAGAGTCAGAGAGAATTGTACCAATAGCAAAAACAGCCAATTATCATGCCAGGCCAAGGTCAATGCTCTTGTGTCATGTTGGAATATCTGTGGAACTAAATTAAATACACAACTTGCCAGACATTGTGAATAAATCGTACAGTTAATAACTTTACTTTTGAGTTATGATTCCACCCGAGGGAGTTCCAGACGAGCAGGTCGGATTTTTTATGTTTTTGGTCGTAAAAAGCAATGTCAAATGTCTTTATGGATAGCCTATTTTATGGCCGTGCCTTTTTCTGTAATCAATCAAATGGTGTAATCAAATAACTTTTTTTGCACTTTTAATGCCTTGGGATTAAATATGGTCAAAATCCTCTTAATCCTGTTCTCCCCAACATCACCTCAAAATAAATGCCTTGCATGAAGCATTCCTATATCAAATTCGTTTTTGAATCTTGCCCATGACATATAGTGGGAGTTCACCACGAGAAGAGAACTATTTAATTATGTTAGTTATATTATTTAGTTAATTATATTAGTTTTTGATAAATGGTGAAACAAAAGAATTCTTGGTAATGGACTCAGACTTCTGGTCCTATCTGTTCCAGGCTGCAGTTCGGCAGAGTTGGTGCCTGCGTGGTCCCCTAGTCCTACGATGATGCTGACTGAGCTGCTGTTTGCTGTGATGCCCCACATCAGATCTGGATTTCCCACCCACATAAACTTTTATGCACTGTGTATACGTTGCTTGCCCAAACCCGGCATCTATTGCACGCCCGACCGTCCTGGTAGGGGGATCCCTCTCTGAGTAGCCCCTCCCAAGGTTTCTTCCATTTTTTCCTAAAAGGTTTTGTGTGAGTTTTTCCTTGTCCTCCGTGAGGGTCCAAGGCTGGGGGATGTCGTGTACTAACCATTTATTGTTTTCACACGTTGGTCACTGTGAAGCCCTTTGAGACTGTAACAGTGATTAAGGGCTATACAAATAAATGTGATTTGATTTGGACCCCACTGTATACAAGACTGCGTTTTATAAAATAATGACTCCTACTTTTAGGTAGTAACCCACGGCATGTTGGCAATTGCATGGAATCAGAAGTTGCTGTCTTCTATTTCCATGCGTGTTGCCAGGACCCTGATGTAACGGTGTGCAAGGTGCAATAGCAGCTTAGTCACAGTGGACAGCAATTTGTTCATAGCTGACAGACTCGGTCCGTGGCCTTCTCCGATGATCTGTAGAAAGCCGCCAGTTCCATAAAACTGCAGGGCTGCCAGCAGTTGTACTTCGGGGCTTAATGTACGGTTTGGCCTGCTGGCTCTTGCCAGGTCCTCCCTTATAAGAGACATCGGCTCACTGTATTGTCATTGAAATAATGTAATGGTGTCACCTGTATTCTTATTTCTGCATTGATAGCGACTAACTGGCTTCTGGGGCAATGACGTCTCTAAAGGTAGGTGTACACATTTTTGTAATGCTGCCATGTGGTTAGAGACTCGGTAGGCCACCATGTCAATATAGGCTCCTATAGGCCTATATAAGCCTAGCTGACAATTATGGATTAATTGTATTGACCAGGTGAGCAAACCCCCTAAATATAGGTGACAGAGAAGGGAGAATACTTGAACACTGTTACATCACCACACCATGGTCCATCTCATCCCCACCTACAGACAAAAACTAAAATCTGTCAAGCTTGTCATCACCATGGTGAAAAGATGGACCAGCAGAGCCACAGAATAAGCTGCAGAGCTGCTTTAACTGCACTGATTGGAATGTAGTCAGAGATGCAGCCCACAGCCTGGATGAATGCACAGACACTGTCATACAGTTTTTGTGAGGAACTCTACAAAGAGGCAGAGTAGAGACTGGGGAAAGTATTCCAAGCAGGTTTACTCTGAGAGGCTAAAATTATTATTTTTTTGTTTTCTGCCACTGACAAGTCTTCAGTGTGGAAAGTCCTGCATGAAACCACCAACTGCAAGAAGAGGAAACCTCCCCACTCCATGGACGACCTTCAACAAATCATCGGCTGCAACCTGCCCACCCTCCAAGACCTCTATGATTGATATAATGTGTGAAGATACATGCATTTAAATCTATTTATACTCTGGATGCAATATTCTCTAGACCTGTACGTATTTGGTTTATTGTTATGGTTTAGTGGTTAGCTCTGTTACCTCACAGCAAGCAGGCCCTGGGTTCGATTCCCAGCCCTGTGATGGACTGGTGACTAGTGATGGGAAGACCGACTCTTTTAACTAACTCGATTCTTTCGAGCCGTCCGATAGAGGTGCATCGATTCTGAATCGATTCATTATGATTCACCAACAAAAACATACCATCCCACATGAGGTTTGAACCTACAATCCTCAGCATAAGAGTCGGATGCTCTACTAACTGAGCTATACCAGTAATGGAGTCACATGAACGCCACCCCTTTCAAACCAGATGTGTAACCAACTGTAAAACACCAACTAAACCACAGGTTAATGATAATAATAATATTTATAGTATTTACACAGAGTATTGCTATTGATTTCATTTTATTTCGTGTGCTCTTGACTTTCTTTTTCTAATAGAGACAGTTTTGTTGACCAATGTTAAATATTAAATGGCTTATAGTTTACCCAATTACCAGTTAATTTATTAAACAACATCTTAAACAACAAAAACTGTTGTCAATGTGTGCAGAATAGATCGCTACATTATTACATTGGCTTTTTTCACGATCCAATATGGCTCCTTGATCCGGCAGGTACGCGGAAGTAGTCTCTCTCGTTCATCAGACGTGAACCGCTCGGACATCTCGGACATCTGCTCTCTCGGTTCGCGAGATGTCCGATTGAGTCCGAGAAGTCCGATATTCATCTGCTCTCTCGTTCATCTGCTCTCTCGACTCGTTCGCGAGACGCTCAGTCTCTCTCGTTCATCTGCTCTCTCGTTCGCGAGCCGCTCAGTCTCTCTCGACTCGTTCGCGAGCCGCTCAGTCGGATCAGCGGTTCTCGTCCGATGAACGAGAGAGACTACTTCCACTTACCCGCCGGATCAAGGAGCCATATTGGATTATGAAAAAGGCCAATGTAATAATGTAGCGATCTATTACATTCTATATACATTGACAACAGTTTTTGTAATGTTTAAGATGTTGTTTGATAAATTAACTGGTGATCGTTTAAAAAAATTAACTGGTGATTTTTTAAATAAATTTTTTTTTTTTCTGGCGCTGCTATAACCGCTGCTGAATCAATTCAGTCGCATGTGCGAGTCGAATCAACTCACTCACTTAACTGATTCGGTGCTTTTAAACGATTCGTTCGCGAATCGGCCATCACTACTGGTGAAATATCCAGGACCTTCCTGTGACATAGTAACCTGTCTTGTTTTGACTTTATCTGGTCTTAACTCTTAGCTAGACTTGTAGCTTGAGTCAGCTCAGTTCACCTGAACAAACAGTTGGTTTTTGGCTTTGCTAGCTAGCTAACTAGCCATCAGGCTAATTTAGCAAAGCAACTGATGTTAATGTTAACATGCAACTACTAGCTACTATTAATGCTATCGTGCAAATCAGATGTGTTAAGGACAAGACAGTGATGGCTGACAAAACACTGTGGTTAGCTAGCTAACAAGCTGATATTATCGAAACGCAAAACTGATCAGATGTATCAGTAGTGAAATTGTCAGTTCCCAGTCAAAATGCAATCAGCAGTTCACAGCCATTGTTGCTAAAGAGCTGAGGGCCACCAGCGGGTGCGTGATGTCACCTGAAAGCCCTCTATATCAATGGTTCCCAACCCAGTCCTCAAGTACTCCCTTGCCCTGCAGGTTTTAGCTCCAGCTCTACTCAGGTACACCTGAACTAATTAAAGTATCATGGAATCGTGAACCCCCTAATTGGTTCAGGTGTGCCTGAGTAGAGTAATTTTGAAAAGTAACCACACACATTCAGATAAGAATTATTTCAGAACCTTTGTTCTTGTGATTTTGCCCTTTATCCACAGTACAGCCCTAGTGGAGCACCAGCTGTGTCCGCCAAACGACAGAATGCCTGTTGTCACTAGAGGAGTCTGTTGTCTCGTCTGTCCTCCAGCTAACATAATGGAGGGCCTCCTTATCCCATCCCATCATTTAGCCCAGCAGCAGCCCTCGATCTCGCTGTACAATTACACCCTGTCCTGTTGTGGCTGGACGTGGACACACACACACACACCAAGGACCAGCACCAGAAATATTCTGTACATTACAAGTAGCTATATAATCCAAATAACTATATCGCTTTATTATCATAATAATTAACTTATCTTGAATATGTGGTGTCTTAATTGAGGGCACTTCAATACTTTAGTATTACGATTTAATTTATGTTTCCATAGGCATAAAAAGTCAAGTCTTATGGCCACAGGTTGATCAAAGAAATAGACTGAGTTATAGTAAGATGTTTAAAGGTGCCATGTGTCGCAATTTTAAACATCAATATATCATTGTCAAAGTAATTTTTATACCTCGGTTAATAATTGCTGTAAAAAATGACAATATAGTCAAGATGATTTGTAGCCTCTCTTATGTCTCATATAACACCACATTTCCCATAAAAAGTATTGCTTCCTGTCACAAAGAGGATGTTGTTGATGCTGTTATGGATTGGCTGCGTCAGTCTGTCTGTCAAAAGTGATATCTCAGACACCAGGGGCCTGTTCCAAGAAGCGGGTTTAGTGAAAACTCTCAGTTTGTTAACCCTGAGATGAGGGAAACTCTGGGTTTTCCGTTCCAGAAAGAGAGGTAACTCAAACTCTGAGTCAATTACCATGGTAACTGACTGTGAACCTAACCTGCTCGCTAGCAGGTTTTCTTGAACAAACCCTGAGTTTCTCCCTGTCTCCTCCCTCTGCTGAACCTGAAGCAGCTGTCGGAGATGGCGTGTCCTTTCCTTGGTAACCCGATATTCAAGCGGAAGTAATTTGCATAGCCTCACGTCGGGAGAGGATTTTGAGACCCCGATTAGATGTTCTATGTCCAGGATGGAAGAGCTGTCCGAGATATAATATGCCGTTTACAGTTCACGGATTAAGCTACCACCACCCCGAGCAGTCAAATAAAGACACCTTTCATTTGGTCTTCTTTATTTCCTACAAATACAAAAGCAACAGTTAGTATTTTTATATTGTTCCAACAACACATTTCACCTGTGACCATGCACCCACCTCTAACTTATGTTCCAGTAATTAAATTTCTAGATCTGCCTTTTTAATTTGCTGCCCCAAGTACACCATTTGAAGTATGTCTGGCCCAGACAGCTCAGTTAGTAGAGCATTAGACTCTCGGTTGTGGGTTCGATCCTCACATAGTGTTAACTGTCACCTTTGTAAGTCGCTTTGGATAAAAGCCTCTGCTAAATGACTGTAATGTTTTTATATTTCATTTTCAGCTGCTGCCAAGTGCGCTTTGCGCCCGTGGGATTGCACCTAAATGAAAATATTTTTTTCCCAATACCATTCCACCACTTTCTCACATGTAGGTAATATTATAAGAAAGTGTGGTTAAATGTTAAATGAATACACTACTGCATTCAAACGTACACATTGACTCGGGCAGCGATTCTCTCCCACGCCAATTCCCTCTCCTTTACGACCCTTCTGCTTGCTGGTTGCCATGGTGAATCGTAGTATCGGACCTCCATTGATGATGGCTTTTTATTGTCGTCGCGCACGCGCTTAACTCAAGGTGAACATACTCAAAATTGATTGAACTAACTCAAATCAGCCGTTCTGGAACCGAAAACTCAGACTTGGCCATCTCGGAATTAATCAACTCAGAGTGCAGGGTTAGACTCAGAGTTTGCTGAACCTGCTTCTTGGAACAGGCCCCAGTAGTCTGATTTTAAGAAAACGTGGTGCAATTTTGTATCTTTTCGATGTGTTCCAGTGTTTAAAAAATGTCGAACTTTGAAAGGCCCAAACTCCTACCTACACCATTCAGTCCCATTGACACAGAACGTGCTACACACATCCAACTAGCCTTATTGCTGTAATGAGGTTGCTATAATTAAGGTCAAAAGTCCAATTGACATGAAATTTGCTACACACATCCAGCTATCATTACAAATGACACTGATTGGCCTAATGTGGCCACTATAATTAGGTCATTTTTGTATCCAAACATATCTCAGACGATTTTACGAAACTTGGAAGGATGATGCATTTTGCTGTTGCATTCTGGTGCTTAAAAACATACTGATTGGACTGATGGGGTTGCTATAATTATATAAGAATTTCAAACTTTGAAATATAACTGCTGCACCATCAATCTGATTTTGTTTAAAGTTTGAGGGATGATGAATCTTGTTACTGATTGGCCCAAGGGGTGCCTGTATCATTTGTGGGGGGTGACATGTTTACTTGTTCCTTTGGTCTTTCACTTCTTCCACCATCTGCCTTTGCTCAGTTTGCACTAGAAGAACAGCGGCCTCTTTTTGGTGCCATTAAGCAATTTTCCTTCCTACGACGTAAAGCAATCAAGCAGATTTCCCACCAAATTCGACCAGGTGGCATAGTGCATCCAGCCAGCGCCTCAACCACACCAAGGAGGGGGGTCTGCCAGTTAGCTAATGTAACTTTGGCTAATATTATTGTGGCAAGTTGCCACCATACCGGGGTTCGTGACAGACAGAGACAAGGCAGGAGTCAGAGTTAACTGGCCAGCAGGGCCGTTTTATTAACCACAATAAACCCGGCCCGGTGTTGGCGCCGTCTCCCTCCGCCGACGCACCTCAGTCCTCCCCGGCGGGTCAGCCGCAGAACCCCAAAGCCGGCCAGCCTGCCAGGCTTCCAGGGGCATCCCGCCCCAACCCCAACTGTCACCAGCTCTTGCAGGCGGCTCCCGACTGCACCCCCGGGGACCTCCGTCGGTCGTCGCCGCGGAGGGAGACGCACGCTCTCCCACTCCGTCGTCCAGCTCGCGCCCTCGCCTCTGTCCCGGCAGCCGCGGAACCCGCTCAGATGCTGCTGCTGGCTCGTTCTCCCTGCTCCGCACACAGCCGACCGGATCCTCCATCCCTGTCGGCTCCATTCTCGCCGCCAGCCTCTCACACTGGCGCACTCCCGCACACATCCACACGCACAGGTTAAAAAGGCCCGGCTGCAATCAGCTTTAATTGGCCGCAGCCGCTGAGTCCAGCCGAAGCCTACCCCCCTCCCTCCCCAGTCCGCCACAATTATATATTAACATTATTGGTGTAACATTGGCTAATATTACATTACTACAGCGAGGAAATGTAACACCAATAACATTAGCTCTAATGCTTTGTAACTAGCGCAGACGCGAATGCAAACGTTAACTAACAGCAAAAGCTGGTGTTGTGTTTGTTAGAAGCTTTCGCTGTGGGCAGAGATAGAAATTAAATCTCTGCTCGTTTACTTTTCCCAAGTCCCTGGATGGGTGTCACAGAAAACTGAATTTGATCGTATCTATAGAGTGTTGAATTTTTACTTCAAACTAGACTGAAATAAAAGTTGACAGTTGGCAATGAGAATCAGTGTAAAACAAATTAAAAATTATGCAATAAATTACATTTTTGAAATCAAATTCTCAATTTCAGCATAACAAATTAAAATAAATGCAATTAAATTTCTGGTGGCAGTAATCTCAGCCCATGCACACCTCCAATGTGTTTATTGTTGATCTAAAGCCATATTAAAGCTATGAAAGGTGGGGTGGGTCTCAACCTTTCAGTGTGCGGCAGAATACTTTCATCACATAAATTCATGTTTGACTTTTTGGAGTCTCACATCAGGGTGAGGGATGTAATTATATATTTTTTTCTTCCTGGTGTTTTTCTTTTAATATTCACCATGCTTCCATCTAGCAGAAATCAGCGGCCCTGTGTACTTTCTTTTTCAAAAGCACTGAGGCGGCTTTCTGACATTCTTACCACAGTGTGCATGAATGAAAAGCTGCCAGGCTGAATGGGGGGTTGATTACTTACTGCCGTGTCAATAATCTGCCTCCCAAGACTCCCAGGCACCTACCAGGTTTGCCGCTCTCATCTTTTTTTCCTCTCCTGAGAATAGGGATACAGAGGCAGAAAGAGAGAGGCGGAGAGGGTTGTGTGGATTGGTGGGTGGATACGGGGATAGGGGATTGGGGTTCAGAAGTGTGTATTCCCATTACCATAGGCTAAATCCCTTGCACTGTCAATTACGATGAAACCAGTGTCTAGAGGGGGCTTGGCTGAATGTAACAGGTGGGGATGACTGACAATAAGCCCTGCGGGAATGGTTTTAATGAGGCAAATGTTGTGTTGGTCTTGTCAGATGATGCCGGCATGAATCACAGTGTGCTACATCGAGGAGCAAGCATTCTTATTAGAAAACACTCAAGAGGACGTTGAAAATTGTTGACAAGAATCACGGCGGCATTATCCGAAGACGCGTACGCAGACGACTGAACCCTTTCTTAACTCCTTCATTGATCATTTGTATCGACGACAACTAGTAAACGCAAGTAATATGTAAAGTGAATTTTGTGAAAAGATGATGTTCTCGGAAGGATTCATTTTCTGTTAGATAATCCACAGTTTTATGGCTTATGGCAGACTTATGACAGGTTGGATCACAATACAATATCGACAGCATATACTGGTATTTTTATTCAAATATGCAAATGATGTGCCAATATTTTCATAATGGTTTGTGTCAATGCTGTTTATTTGAGTCATCGACTAAACCCAATGAAGGATTAGACCTAATTCTGTTTTAATGTAACTGCTATGGGAGGGCCATAAGTTGCCCATTATCATTATGAGGAAGATGGATGGGCCACTTTTCTCTCGGTTCATCAGGATTCTCACCAAGGCCCTGTGGTCTCCAGAGTCTGTGGCCGATGAGTCACTGCAGAGTAATATGGCTGTATATCGATCTCAATAACCAGCGCCCACAATCATCCACATCATCCTGTAATGTTCAGTGCATTCCAGGCACTATTTTGCAATGATGGATTGTAATTTGGGTTGCGTTTCAACCTTCAACTTACTATTACTTCAGTCATGCTTTCCCAGAATGACTTTCGACATCCCCCGGAGAACTTGCTTGGACTTGTTGCATTGTGTAGGTTGAGAGCGCAATGATAGCGATATGATAATAACTGAGAGTTTTTCTACTTTATTTTCTACTGTCGGTGGAGAAACTGGTAGTGTTACCTGGTACTTTAGAACAAGACTTCAACACTGTTAACTTGTACCGACAATTTGAGAATTTATTTCCAGAGTTGATAGCAGTATACTATCTGGTTGTTCAATAATGAACTGAAGTGTATCTTTGGCTTTTGTTCTGTACAATAAAAAAAAATGAAACTTACACAATATTGGATTTTAATGTAACATATATTTGAGTCTTTAACAAATCCTCTTTTCTTCACTAATACCAATGGAACTGTTCCAAAGGGAAACAAAAATATAACTGTATGTGTTCACCAAGACACATTGGTAGGCCTACCATTCAAATAAAAGAAACAAAAATAAATAGAGCTCTTAAAGACTTAAAGTCCCAGGAAAAGAGTACTTGAATCCAAATGCTAGCTGTCCTCTGTGGGATGCGCAGGATGGGCACGCCAACAGGTCCTCAACCTACTGGTCACCTAACAAGAGTATGATCAAGGCAATAGCTGGTTGGATGATGGCATAGAACACCGGAGCTAGCGCTGGCAGTAGCAATCTCAGTCAGCTTCCCCATATGCAGTCTAGCCTCATCTAAACCACGTGTAGCCCAACCAACAGCAACACTGCAAACCGTCGCAAAAAGTCGTGAGCTGCTCTTATGCCGGGTTCAGACTACACGATATCAGGCCGATTATAGCCTGATTCGGCAGACGTAGGGCGTCGGGTCGAGTCGGGAATGACAGGGTGTGACAATCGATCGTTTTATGTTGTGTAGTGTGACATAGTGGACGACAACCGACGCCGCATCTGGGACGCCTCACGACGTCCCAACAAAAGACTAGCATGTTAGAATTTTTTTTTGCCGTCCATGACATGTTCCGTCTCGTCCGTGACGTTTACCAATAGGAGCACGGAGCGCTATAAACAAACATGGCAAAGCGAAAGAGGAATGAAGTTGTTGGTGCCGCTAGGTGGAACTATGAAACAGAGGAAAGGTTTGTCGAGCTCTGGCTCCTGTGGCAGGCTAGCCAGCTAGCTACATTTAGGTTTCACTACAGGCTAAAACATGGTTATTTTTCACCTCTTTGAAGGATTGACAACCCATACTGTTCTCTTCATGCGACCCAAGAACGGGTCCACAGTCGTTTTTTCTTTTTTTTTGCCTTTTCGGAACACAAGACAGCTAATATCATGCATACCGCTTGGGACGCCATTGTTTCTTTACATTCTCGTTGCCTAGCACCTGCTTTCCGATGACATCACGCACGTCAGCAAGCGATTATTGGTCGGTGACCAACGTGTAGTCTGTTATGTCTGTCGGCCAAGACACGGCACGAATGTATCACTCTATATCGCCTAATCTGACACAGTGACCATCGTAACAAACACAAATATCGTGTAGTCTGATCCCGGCATTAAAGATACAGACACCCTATTTACAGACTGCCTAATGGTGTGTGGGTTACAGTAGCTCTGTCTCCTCTATGATGGATTTCTCCCCATGCAATTGCTAAATGTTGGTGCAAAATCTAGAAAACAAAAATACCTTTCTTTTCAATTCTGAGGTGCTTGCACTAAAACCTGATGTTTAAAATTGTTGTTTTCTCATATTAAAGTCCATTGTAGCTGCATTGAAAATATGTTGATATTACATCATGTTGTCAATGTTTGGCCAGTTATCCATGAGAATAAGAAAAATACACTAACAAACAAAAGAAAATGGGTGCAGGACTGCAAGGTACATTGCCAATATCTGTTTTTTAACAGTAACAGTAACAATAACAATACAGCATGGCTGCAAGATCAAAGATAAGTGCAACTGGACCAGAGTTGAGACTTTGGGTCTGATCTCAGTTTGGGGTGAATGCCTTAAGAATGTGAGTCCTTTCCCAAAGGAAATGACACAATCTCAGGGATTTAGTTTAGTCTAGTTTTAAATGAGGCATTTTATAGGATTCACAATTGAAACCATAAAACTGGCCACGGCCATGATTATTGGCACCTTTGCAATAATTCAAATCAGTATTGTTGGAGGACATAGTTTCTCATTTGCAGTGTAATTCAACCCAACTATGGCAGGTTGAAGGGTGCTTTCACTGATTAGCACACCTTCAAGCGGAGAGAGGAGGGACTAATCATCTGGTCTTTGGTTGGAGTGAAAACCTGCAGACTTTGGGCCCTCCATACATGATTGCCCACCCCTGATATAAATCAACCAATTATCCATTTTGAAGTGATAAAACAGTCTGTTCTACTTCTCTGGTAAAAATGGTGAAGAGAAAAGATCTGTCTGAGGATGTCAGAAAAACTATTACCACCAAACATAAGCGTTCACAAGGCTATGAGGCCATCTCTAGAGACCTTGGTACTCCTGTTTCCACAGTTCACAATCTTATTAAGATGTTTGCTGCTCACAGAATTGTTAAGAATCTCCCAGGACGTGGTGGTAAGGCAACTAAAGATCTCAACGTTGGCCTGGAGAGGTCTGTGGTGGAATGAACTCCCCACTGATGTCAGGACAGCTGAGTCGCTGCCCATCTTTCGCCGCAGGCTTCGAAAAACCCACCTCTTCAGGAAACACTACCCTGACCCTTCCTCTTAGCCTTGCCTATTTGTCGTCAATTATTTGTATGAGCTCGTTTACTGGATCTTGTTTATTTGATACACTTATTTGTCTTAGGCTCTTGCTCATTTGATTTTCTTATTTGTCTCATTTGTTTAAGAAAAGTAGGTAGCTAACTTATTGCACTTTTACCTTAGCGCTAGTTATGCTCTTAGTTGCTTGTTTAGGAAGGAAATGCACTTACGATTTCTGGTGACTAGTAGTTTTCTTGCCTACCTATGTTGAATGCACTTATTGTAAGTCGCTTTGGATAAAAGCGTCTGCTAAATGCCTGTAATGTAATGTAATGTAATGTCTGGGGTAATGGTTTCAACCCGCACCATACTGAACCAAGAAGGGCTTTACGGTCGGAGCTCTCGGGTTGACCATGCTCTATGCACCGATGAAACCAAATAAGAGCTCTCTTCTGTTTACAGTCGGCAAAATGAAGCTTTCAAAGTAAAGAACACCCTCCCTGCAGTATTGTTATTGTATGACCATGTGCTGATGAATTAAACAGATGAACGTGTGCAGACTGAAAGTTGTTTCAATTGCCAACTACTTCAGAAGATCTTGCACATTATCTGCATAAGATGCAAGGGTGCCAATACTCTTGGCCAGAACTGTATACAATACAAACACGTATTTTCCACACAGCTAGACTGTAAACACACAGTAAAGTGCACACATATACAACTCTGTATATGTGTGTACAATTTTGTGTTGTGTTTAGTTATGTAAGCCTTTAAAATGCCTTAAAATGTGACAAATATTCAAAACACTGAATCATTCTTTTGTTAACCAAAATATAATTCAAATAATTATTTTTGCAAAATGATGAAGACAGTATACCTTTATTATAAAAACATAAATTCTAGGATACATTTTTGACCCTATCATGGAAGGTTCTAATAACTATGCATCTAAGGGTTAAGACCAGTGCTTAATTTGTGCCGGGGCTAGCCGGGGCACAGCCCCGGCAAATGCCAAGAATCCGATTTTGCGCCCCGGCAAATGTCTTACTCAGAATCAGAGCCCCGGGCTCTAAAGTGCGACAACAACGCGTATTTTAAACTGGTATTAAACAATGTTACGTCCAGTGAACATTACAAGAGTAGGTGCGCGAGGCCGCGAGCCAATCAGAGCCTAATATGTAAATAGATACACGCACGCACGCACGCACACACACACACACACACACACACACACAGACAGACAGACTGGAAGCTTAAAAAAATATTACAACGTCAACGTTTAGTTAGCTACTGATAGCAAGCCGACAAAACAGATTCACGGTTAACGTTAATGCAGCACAAAGCTGGCTTCTGGGCTGGTGACACAGAGGTAGGAAAAGTTTACCCTTTTTCCCCTGCCTGGGGGGCGGGGGGGGGGATTGGTTGGGGGAGGCGAGTTGAGCCCCGGCATCTCTTATTTTACAAATTAAGCACTGGTTAAGACAGCATCAGGTAGGATTTCCACTCAATCTTCCCGCGGTCACAGACAAGGGCGTAGGTTTCATCCTCATCTTTGGGATGGGACACACTCTGGATCAGACCCTGGGCAGCAAATCACAGTGACATACTACGGCATAGTAATAGCTCAAATGCAGCTCAGTTTTCCCTCACTTCATCAGCAAGCGCAATATTTACATGTGAAACGTCTGCAGGAGCGCGAGAGAGTGTGGAGATTTATGTGTCCATGTGCGACATTGCTAAACCAAACCCTTAATCTGCAGGGCAAGTAATCAAAATATGTCTAATTTATTGTCAAAATGCCTTCATATTCATACATCAACAGGAGCTTCAAACAACAAGGGGACAACATTTTTTTTTAAAGGGGAAGGGGTGTTTGTGCTTGTAACAGAAACCAATCAGAAACTGTGCATCTTAAAATGCTGAGTGAGTAAAAAGGCAGTGTATGCATTTATAGAGTTGCAGGATACAGAGATACAATACCATACGTTTGTGAGGCAGCCATATTGAGGCTTTAGTTCACGTGGTAGGGCAGTGGACTTTTATGCATGCTTTATTTCCATAGTCTGTGTAAAGCTGAAAATCACTTCACATAGGATGAACACATTCCAAAAATAAACCAGGTTGCATCATATTGAGTTAATGATATGTTAGTTTTAAAATGTATGAATCCATGGGGAATATAATAAAAAAAATACAACTTTCTATTACTAAAAGGTCAGTCGTCTTACTTTGCATAATCCTAGTGGCCGACTGTCACTCAACACAGCCCAGTAAAACCCAATATCCCTCATAAACACTGTCCAGGGCAGGCTGAACGAGTTCAAATGAGAAGATAGCATGGTGGAAGCGGTCATGCCTGTGTAATGTCAGGAGTGGGCTGTGGTCATTAAGTCATATTATGTCATGCTGACAGTGAGTCTGGGCCTCCGTCGGCCTCTGGGCACACTGTGTGGGATGCACCCGTGATGTCAGAAATAGAAAGATCACGCTGGGCTATCGGTGCCTGAAATATTGCAGGGGGAAAAAAATGTGGTGATTCATTTCAATTGCAAATTCTGTGGTTCAGATGCAAAAAAAAGATGGCGGGCGCAAGTTGGCTTGGGGGCTGTCATAATGTTGGGTAACACTTTATTTGAAGGGGTGTGCATAAGACTGTCATGACACTGTCATAACCATGACATGACACCTGTCATGACCATAACCCTAACCCTAACCGCTTCATGAATGTTTATGACTGTTGTCATTAAGTGTCATTCGGTAAATTATGTCATTGTTAATGCAAAGTTGACATTGTTTGAGATGTCTTTACCGAATGACACTTAATGACAACAGTCATAAACATTCATGAAGCGTCCTTCATGGTCATGACAGGTGTCATGTCATGGTTATGACAGTGTCATGACAGTGTTATGCACACCCCTTCAAATAAAGTGTTACCTAATGTTGGAGTCACAATACTTATGCCTAATAATAATAATAGTAATCAAGTATTATAATTATTATTATAACCTTTACAAGATAAATACAAATTGTGAACAATAAATAAAGAACAAAAAACAACAAACTATGAAAAAGCGTTAGATTCACACTATTTGCCCAAGCTAAATTCTGGTGGTGGTTGTGGTCACTGGCTAGAAATAGTCTCCATAAACTAAATGAAGAACCAAAACTTAAAAGTGTAATGCAAAAGTGTCAACTAAACAGCAGTGAACAGTTATCAAATCGTTACCTCTCTGAATAAAAACAAATTACAGACTATTGTACAAGTAAAAGCAAGCCTGAAAAAAGTGTTTTTCACAGTGGTTAAAAGGAGGACACCGAGTTGTTCCAGAGGCTAGAAACTGGACCAGGCCTTCAGTCTTCAGCCTCGACTGTGGCTCTGTGTTATAGCTGTGATGTGATTGTTTAGATGAATCCTTTCAAGAGCATTGTTCTCGACTTTAGCTAAACTCTGTTGACCAAATAACCCCGAGGGGATGTTCCAATTAGTCTAGCTCTGCTCTAATGTGTCTCCATTAACAACTGCATCAGTAAAAGTCCAAACCCCAGAAAATCAAACAAATTTACACAATTTAGAGACCTAAAATGCATCACCTGGTGTAAGCAGCACAAAACCTAGAGTCCGGAGCGATGGAATAAAGTAATATGGTCTGATGAGTCATTCTTCGCCCTTTTTCCAACATTCAGATGGGTTTATGTTCGGAGAACATAAACCAAAGGCTGCCTTTAACCCACAATGCCTGTTGCTAACTGTTAAACATGGCGGTAACAGTATGGCGCCATCTACTGGTAGTCTTTAGATCTGTTGGTTGCTCTGCATGGCTGTATAACAGCCAAGGAATATGAGGCCAACTTACATCACTAGGAGCACCCGAGGGTGCAAACACAGTTCCCTTATGTTTTCGTTCATTCAAAAATGATAATGCCCCCGTACACTCTGCTACACAAATTCGAGAGGTTGCAGGAACATCAGAATGAAGTCAAACTATTTCCACGGCCTCCCCAATCAGTAGATCTAAGCACCATTGCACATTTACTCCTTCACCTCCTCCTCCTTTCCTTCTTGAAGAAAGGATGCAGGATTATGGCAGTACAAGGACTGAAGCTTTTTCTGAAGGCAAAGGCTGCCCCTACTCCTCATTAGGAACTTAAAATTCATATATTATTAAGTGTTTCCATTATTTTGTCCACCCTGTACCTTCTGCTTACCTTCTCTTTCAATCCCCAAGCCTCCGGCCTTCCCTATGAATACTCTGTGCATCGAGATTCAACGTGACCGGGCTGCCTGGAGATTCGTCACTTTCACACCCTCTGCAATAATTACCTGCTTACAACAGTAAGCAGGAACCTCGGTCACGCCTGATCCGGTATTACCGCGCCGTGAGGCCCGGGCATCTGAATGCCTCTGGCAGAGGCAGGTATTTCAATAGAAGCTATACAATGGAAAGAGAGGAATTGAAAAGCCAGTTTTTTTTCTATCCCCCTCTCAATCTCTTCTCCCCATTTTTGCAGACTCTCTCTTATGAAAGGTCCAGTTATTGAATATGTCTCCCAGGTGTCAGATGTAAGAAGTCTGGATGGATGGATGGAGTAGACATTGTAGTAGAGTAGACAATGTAGACACAGTTTAATTAGACACCGTTGGTGAAAAAACCCTCCTTATTGACACCAGATAGTCTTAAAGGACTACATTGACTTTTTGGGAAATCGGCTCGTTGGTCAACTTATAACTTTTCCATGTTAAGATAGGAGGACCACCAAAATCATCTCGTGTGTCTCTGGTAGATATCTCTGTCCTGTATGCTAACACGTCAGCATGCAGGACGTTAAGTGCCCATAACCTGAACCTGAACCTGAACGGATTCTGGTGTGACATTTTGATCAGATTCAGAGTTTTTTGATCAGAGTTTTAGTGTCATGATGGTCTAAATGCTGTTTCGGAGGCTTTCCACCACGACAAGATCAAAATTCTCGGAGAAACTCTCAATAAATGTAATTTCTTCCTCTTTTTTTTGGCATGAAAATTACACAAAATGTTCCTTCCATCCAAAAATATCGGTATCGGCCTTCATATTGTGTTTCCAGGCCACAGTGGAGCATCCGCCACTGGGGGCGCTCTTACTGATGCGCGATGCAACAAAGGTCCTAAACTGATCCCTGTACTGTTTCCCTTTACAGTACAAAACAACAACATATTGTTGCTCTTCATATGCACTGCCTATATGGGAAGTAGGCAGAGAACAAGAAGTAGGGCACAGCTAAATACATGTAATTAATAATTGGTGAAGTGTCATGGACACACACATTTACACCCACAGACCAAGCCTGCAGGCATCTCAAGAGGCCCTTCCATACTGCCATACTTGGGTTGACTTCATCTCTCACACACACACACACACAGTCCTGCAAACCTTGTGATACTAGCATACGTGGCTTAAGCTCATCTACGCTAATGGAATATTTATTTCCACATGGCCAAAGCCAGTCCAATGCTGCAGCCACAAAGAATAGTTTTTCTTAGGCATAGTAAATTATGAATCCTCCATCCTCCACCTCAGGGACGCACCACTATTTAGACAGAAGCGCGATAAAAAGGCACCAAGAAATGAGGCGAGAGACATCTTCATGTCTCGTAGAGGAACTTGGTCGGAATATTACAATGGTTTGTTTGCTCAAGACAAAGGATCTTACGCAGATGAACTCACCGGTTTTAGATGGAACTAACCTGCCAGATCCCTTCTCCCTTCCCTCCTGTCGGTGTGTGATCCAACTAAATGGCCAAAGCTCCAATGGCCAGACATACATCTATCGTAGATCTTATTGAGACAACTAGTGTATACACTAAGGAAAAACTCAAGACGTATAATACATTAGATGCATATAATTACGTGATTTGTGGTCATGTAAAAGACGTACTGCATCTAGATTTGGTTAGCGATTTTGGTGTACTACGAATAGAAATACTGCCAAGCCAGTGTCAGGGCCATCTTTGATTTCATTACATTGGAGATTTGGGGTATACCTGTCTTTAACAGTGTAAATGTTTATTTGTGCATAGGAGATGTAGCACGTTCCACCACGGTGAAAGTAGCCAAGTAAAGGATTACGGACATCTGTTTGGGTAAGTGAAATTCAAAATCGTTTTTTCGTTATAGGGCTCGCCGAACTTTCATAGTGGAAAAAGTCAATGGAGCAGGACAGGAGAGGTTAAAAAAAAAACAAACAACATATGATGAAAGACTCCCAAAGGGTCCTGTCTAGTAAGTCTATCAATGACGACACATTAAAACACTTATTTAATTGATACGTGCCTTAGAAATCCTTCGCCCGCCGACTCTGAAGGGCTGTTGTTCATCCCTACAGCAGCCGATAACAACACTGCCTTTTTGGGCATCGTTGATCAATGAAAGCTGCTCTATTCTTATGTTGCGTTGGCACGGCGCCACGTCCGATGGAAGTGTCGAGATCTGAAGTTATCAGCGTGATATTGTTACTAAGAAAAAAAATTGGACAAAGACATTGACAAATTTCATATTCAGCTTCTCAAATACGCATTTTCATTGTCGTTTTACCTTTGGGCAGGAATCTCGAACAACGTGCTACAAGACTGGCGGCCTCACCAAATTGTGCGGATTTGGCCACATCGTGTATTAACTTATTACACAAGGTAATACTTTGTTACCAAGTAATTACGATTTTATTTCTCTCCCTAGTGTGGTGACTATAGGGCTTTGTTTCCAGTGTACTTCACCGCACCAACATAATGTACTGTACCATCCGCCCCTCTCTCTGTCACTTCTATTCCTCTCTGCAGTAGGCGAAGTGCTTGTGAAGGGCCTTATTTAAAAGTCCCTCTTTAATATTTAATGGAATTAAGCCATGTAGGGTAACCTACTTAGTGGTAGAATGTACTGCTACACACACACACACAATCCCCCGCCCCCCCATGAAGAAGATAAGAAATGTTATTTACAGCCCCATGCTAAAATCAAGGCTTATTTGTTTTCCCTCAGTTGGAAATTATTCAAAGAGAAAGCCTTATTTAAATCACTGGCCATCTATTGATGGCAAATGCTGCCAAGGATGGTAGTTAGTAGTAGTAGTAGTAGGTAGTTATGATTAGGGTTCGACTGATATCAATATGTTTGGACTGAAGCAACCGATAGCCGATATATTGTGCCAATCTTCAATATCTTTAAATTTGACTATTTTCATGCCAAAAAATATGATTTAGATTTTAAAAAATTCAATTCAAATGTATTCTTGGCAGGGTGGAAAAACATTGAAACACAGGATTATAATAATAATGGACAAATCTATTGTGTGGAAGATGATGAAAATGTCTCATTAGAATCAATTCAGTTTAAGGGTTTACCATAGACAACCAGTCTAGTATCGATCAATTGAACAATAAATACAGAATCAATCAACTTGTCCATATCTGATTTTTAAGAAAAAGCTAATTCCAGCGCCTTATTCAGAGCTTAATTAAATATTAGCATTCAAACTCATCTTTATGCTATCAACCACCGCTAGCTGCTAATTGATAATGTTGATACATCCAGGGCATTAACAGTATAGGCTAATTGTGTGATGAGCAAAAACAAGCTGGTCAGAATAACGTTTAAGATTCAACCACAAATATTTATCTAGAACCAAATCTCAACCATCTAATCTCATACAGCAGTGTTTATTTCAGCTATTTTGATTTTTAGCAGTTGCATTCAGTGTTGGAAAAGAAAAAAAACACACATCGTGATTCCCCATTTGACAGAAACAAGTCCTTGAGGTGTGAGGCAGCCACAAACTTTTAGCTGACATAAACCCTACTGAAGCCTGACGGTGGTTTTGGAAAAGTGGTAAATATTCCCTTGAACAGCTTTTCATCACGGGGCGGCAACTCCTCTGAGCCTGACAACCGATAAACCACGAAACGCAGGCATGCGTCTGCGGGGACTCTGTCAGACAGATTTTGCTGTCAATAGCTGACCCCCCCCCCCCCCCCCTTTTTTTTTTTTCTAAAAGACTTCCGACTGTTATCCGTTAAGCCCCGGAGCAGTAATCATTTCGGGTGCTAGAAAAACATTTTCTCAAAAGACATTTCAATCGATATCCTGTCATGAATAGAAGAAAAATGATCACAAGGCTACATTCAGGAGTCAGTGTAAAGACGGAAAACTTTGTGAGGGCCACATTGACAAAAAGACAAAACAGGCCCGTTGTGGAAAAAACAGCCTCCAAGATGCTTATTTCTGTGACAGCCATTGAAAACCTTTAACTCTGATTACCTGGGACATATTGAAGAACTATCAAACACAACCTGCACCAGTTTAATGTATAAAATTTGTCTTTAATTATTATGCCAGCATCCAAGGGTCAAATCTATTCAGGATTCTTTACATATTTCAATAACAATAAAAGCAAAAAACAAAACAAAAAAAGCGCAAAGAGTATAAGCAGTATAAAACATTTGTCAAAATCATTATTCTGTTACCAAGACGGTGTAGGTAGCTAGTCATCGTGAATCGGTTAAACGAGAAAAATGTCCGTCGGCGCACATAACCAAGTAATCAAAAATATTTAAGATTTCATAGAAAATTTAACCCATCTCTCCTTAGAGTTGAACAGTGGATCGATTCGTATTGCATGTCACTCATACCATTCTGATCCACAGTTACCCTTCATGGAAAAATCCTCACTTAATCTTTCACTGTTGGATATTATATTGCGCAATGCATTCCTGGAGTCATTTTGTTGTAAAGTTAATTTCCTTTTTCGGGCGGACCCACTTTTCCCTCAGCCTGCCTTGTCTACTTCTACTTCAGTTCGTGCTTTCCTACATTTCCCAGAATGCTTTTCAACAACCCCGCCAGAGAAGGGGTGTGAACTTTCAATCGAAGGTGGGTGTGCGGGCATATAAATAGCTTGAAAGTGCAATAGTTCAGCTGTGGGATGAATGATCGCTGTGGCCACGTCCCTTACTCAAAAGGCAACATGTCTTGTGACTGCATTGCATTCTGGTCTATTGAGGCTACTATGGGTGTAGAAAGTGGTCTCTCTCCTCTTCTCCGATGGATTTCTCCCTGTGATTGTTGAACGTCGGTCTAGAAAGAAGCCCTTGCTCTTTTAATCTGAGGGGCTGACACCAAACCCTGACCTTCACCGTTGATGTTTTAGATCAATGAAACATTTTCTGACTCCTTCGTCTACATTTGACCAGTTTGCCCAATACACCACCAAACAACAAAGTGGACCCAGAAATGCAAAGTACATCGCCGATAGATGTTTCCTCTACAGTGTTAAAAGTGTTTTCGGGTGGATTTTTCCTCGCTTTAGGAAGTGTGTAAACAGATATCATACGCACCACAGTCTGCGCTTTAGTGATTCACAATCATCATTGGAATGGTGAGACTGGGATTAACATCTTTGGCTGGTTCTCCATGCAGAGAGAGAGAGAGAGAGAGAGAGAGAGAGAGAGAGAGAGAGAGAGAGAGAGAGAGAGAGAGAGAGAGAGAGAGAGAGAGAGAGAGAGAGAGAGAGAGAGAGAGAGAGAGAGAGAGAGAGTTTGTGTGCAGGGGGGAGTCGTGGGAGGTGCAGGTATGGGGGGTTCTTGGGATGGGGGAGGCGGTGCATCCCCAGACGTTAAGAGGCATTTTCTCCCTCTTGCTCCCCACTGGACTCCGTCCTCTGCGAGAGGAGAAATGACTCCCACACAGCCAGACACTGAAAGAGAAGATGGATCATCATCATCAACAGCTAGGGTTCTACCTACATGTGTTTTTGAAAAGCCTATACTGATATTTTTTGATCAAAGCCACCAATAACTGATAGTTTGTGCAAACATTATCATCAATTAATTGCATATTGTCTTGCGTTTGACACCTGACGTCACCTTTCATAGGCTGAAGATGGAAACAAATCTTTTGTGTGAAATAATTAAGAATTAATGACATCACCATCATAGTTTCCATCGCTACCATCATCATCACCGCCATCAGACAGAAAAAGCCCTCTCTCAGTGCCTGTACTGCTCTCCCAACACCCTGTCCCTTTGGTTCTCTCCCTCTCTTCTCTTTTGATCTGTCACTCTTCTTTCTTCGCCCAACTCCCTCGCCATCTCATCAGTGGAGGCACATTATTGCACTGACAGAGGCACTGAGAGAATCGCGCTCTGTGTGTGTGTGTGTGTGTGTGTGTGTGTGTGTGTGTGTGTGTGTGTCATGCAGGACTTGACTGAGAATGAATCACACTTTTATGACATAAAGGCAGTTATCTAGATAGCAGGAAACCTGCGCAATCGCAAACTGCAAATAACATGCCAACACACAAAAGGCCTGATCGGTGAGCTTGGGTGCCAGTCTGTCACCAAACGTCAATAAAGTGCAGTGAGTTTTTTTCCCAGGGTAATAGCTGTCTGTTTAGAGGCAGCCGTAAGTCAGAAGCCTTACCGTTTTTACAGCCAATTTCCTTCACAAGTGTCTGCATTACCGTGGCTGCACCCTGGTAGCATTGGAGTTTCAGTTTACGCAACCATCTCTTGGAAGCAGAGCTGCTCTGCAGCTAGAAATAATCTCATTGGGCGGACCCAATGAACTACAGTTTCTCTGGCAAAATAAAATTAGACTGAAGTCCAGTGAAAAAGCAAGAGGTGAGAGAGGAGCTAGCTGATATTATGAAGCCTAGCGCTTGTGCTGCTAACTTAAGGTGACCAGATTTCTGAAATGAAAACCGGGGACATTTCCAGTTCGGCGGTCAATATATCATTAAAATATGCAATGTTATTATCTATGAAATAAAAAAGGGGGACAATTCCGGTTTCATGTATTTTGACCACTGTTGTACTGTCAGACATCCCAAGTTGACAGAACTGATTTCAGGGAGATTTGAGCAAGGTTTCAGGGAGACGCGCCGGACTCGCGCTGCAATCACAATTATGAGAGAACTACTCCAATATTCTTATCATTACCTCAATTACTCCTGATTAGGGGATCATAAGACACAAATCACTTACTCATTCTCTGTGTGACTGATGAAATCTCTCTGTTCCTGATGTTTGATCCTGATAACACTACAAAAATAAGAATTACTTATAACTAATATATTATATGCCTACCATCCATGTTAGCAGCCATTTTGTTGTCAGTGCACTTTAATTTTATAATCCATAACGGCTATTGTTTCCCCTTTATGCCTATTAACTTAAAAGAACCTTGACTAAACATTAAACCAACCAGGCCTAATACTCATGGCTTTCTGGTCTCTCACTTAGCCTACATGTCTTTAGTGCATCACCCTCTTCTTTTCACCATCTTCCACCGTCAATACTGCAATCACAAGAAAACTACACCACTATTCTAATCATTAATTTTATAATGAGTAGATTATTATTTCCCCTTATGTCTATTAACTTAACTGAAGCTTGACTAAACATTAAATCAACCAGGCCTAATACTCACGGCTTTCTGGTCTCTCACTTAGCCTACTGTGTCTTTAGTGCATCACCCTCTTCTTTTCACCATCTTCCACCGTCAATACTGCAATCACAAGAAAACTACACCACTATTCTAATCATTAATTTTATAATGAGTAGATTATTATTTCCCCTTATGTCTATTAACTTAACTGAAGCTTGACTGAACTCTAAACCAACCTGCCTTAGTAATGGTCCAGCGTACTATCCCGTCCAGTATCAAAGAATTGACTGATGTCCTAAGTGCTCTCCCTACGTTTAGCCTCCCTAACGTGCTGTTGTCCCTGCATAAAGAACAACACAGCAGCCTATAGTCTGGTAATCTAATCATATCACACATACCCAGGGGTTAAAGTGGGATTTGGCAGGTGAGGGAACCCTAAGATCCGGTGTAGCAGGGAAAAATGACTCACCTCATAATAATTATAGTTTATTTAAGACATTTGATGAATCAGATAACTTCAACAACACATAGTGTACACAGTGTTTCCCACATAATTAGATTATATTTGTGGTGGTAGCTGACCGGTTGGGGGGGCACCCACACACTTTCTTAAATTAATTATTAAATAATACTAGAAGGTGCTCCACTGTAAATATTTAATTGCCAAGTACTTTGTGACAAACAACAATATTTACCGCCTTATACTCGTTTGTTACTTTCAGTAACAGTTCCACCTCGTCGTCCGTCCAAACAAAGACATCTCTGCTCTTACTTTTCGCCATTGCTGTTCTTCATAACGATATTTTCTGCAACTAAGCAGAGCAGACAATCTGCTTCCTGTTTACACCGGCATGCGCATGCCCAGTGTAGGTGAATGGTAACGTGATATTTTTATGGATGGAGATAATTTCTGAAACGGTGCTATAATGCTTTGTTTGGACCGAGATCATTTTAGTTTCAAAAACAAAAACAAAAACGTATTATTGTGGATGTAGCCTCAGAGAGGAGGCTACACGGAGAGGAGGGGCAGCTGGAGGAACGCCAGGCTGCAGCACACGAAAATGAACTCGCTTGACATTATTATGTATGAAACTGCCAATCAGATTTATCTACTTATTAATCGAAGGTGCCGGAACGCCGTTCCGGATCATTCCGGCCCACTTTAACCCCTGCACATACCCACTGACATGTAGATTTACAGACAAAAACGTTTTAGATAAATTATATTGACATTGGCTAATTTAAGCCTCCCTCTGTACTAACGGGCTGCTTTGCAATGTGTATCGCTACCTAGGCTAGCTTAAACTGAGTTTACCTCAACATATCTTTTGCAGTCATTTAAACCTCCGTCCGCGACTGAAAAGCTAGAATTGCACACAGTGCAGTGTGCCATAGTCGGCTTATTTTTTACTGGTTTAAGACATAGATATGTTCGTGAGTGGTCTGATGATAACTGTGTAGAGCATTTTCTTTTTTTGGCCCCGTGTTCCATTTGGCTAGCTAAATCCCGAAATCACATCACCGAACATCACATTCCGCGCGCTGTTGTTGTGCCAAAGTGCGTAACTCGTGCGTTGTTTTTTTGTTTTTTTTTGGTAGGGAGATTTAACTCCTTTCCGGGAGTCAGGGAGATTGGGCGCATTTCCGGGAGACTATGGTGCAGGCCGACTTTGTAAAAATTGGGTACCAACCGGTAGGCTCTGCTGCCCCGTCTTTCTTGCCACGTAAAATATTATTTCACTTTGCGGTCTGTTTTTAAACGCACAGTTAAAAACGGGGACATTCCCGGGGACAGCTCCAGCCGGGGACAGGCCACCAAAAATGGGGACTGTCCCCAGAAAACGGGGACGTCTGGTCACCCTATGCTAACTGGCAAACCTAGCCATACTAAATTATCAAGGTTATCCTTCCAAGTTCAAACTAGCCTCACTAGCCTATAGCTATGTCAGTTTGTCAGCTAGCCTGCTTAAAGCCTTAGTCATGATGGATAACAGCATTTTCAATTTTTTTATGTTGTGTTTTTTGACTAGAGGTCCTTCTTTGCCATTCATGTTTGCCAGTTGACTAACTTGAAAAACTGATTCTTTGGCTCCACCCATTGAGGTTTAACTCAACCAATGAGATTATTACTGCCTCTATAAAAGCTCCTCCTCCGAGAAATGTTTGTATAACTAAAACTCCAACGTAGTCTCAATACGTTTGTCACCTGGCAGGCCTGTAATGAACGTAAAAGCCTTTCTCGACTCGACCGTCCAATTCCCCTTTTCCTCCTTCCAGGCAACCTGCCGCCTTTTTCAGTTTAGTCACACTTTTATATGACCTCCATAACGGAGTTAAAGTGCTTCTATGATCTTAAAGTGCTCTTCCCTCCTGACTCCTGAATGTTATTTCTCAGCTCAGGAAAGTAAGTCATTAAAGAGGTAAACAGTCTGGTTTCATCCTACGGTTGGACTGAAAACCACCATCTGATGCAATGAATGTGTGAAACAAGTTGTAAAACAATTCTCGTATATATTATAGAGATCCATTTGTAAAATTCCCAGATATTCCCAGACTTGCCCAAAGAATTTATCAATTTCCCCTTTCCCTGTCTGGAACACACCTCGAAAAACATACATAATTTATGTAGCACTTTTCATAACAAAGTCACAAAGTGCTTTATAACCAAGAAAAATAAAACAACAAATGACACAAATCAATAAAACAGAAAGAAGGAGGGAAAACGGTAATAATAAAATATTTAAACTGAAATAGTCACAGTGATAAAACAAACGGAAGACATAAAAACCAGCAACAAAGAGTGAGTAATAGCCAACGATTATACCTCACGATAAAACTAAGTTTTAAGAAGTGATTTAAAAGATGATACTGACCATTTCTGGTTGGACATAGCAAATTAAGTTGTGAAACTTTAAATGGGCAGTATAAGACAGACAACAGGAAATTAATTGGTGAAGGACATGAGGTCCAATTGTGTATTGCAGATATGATCCATATTGTATGAATAACCCTGCATTCATATAAAAAGTGAGCATACAGCGCACACAAACCTCATGGTGAAAAAAACATTTTAATACTTTTTACAATAAACAATACATTTAGATAATTTATCTTAAGACCTTTTCAGACTTTTTAAGGATGAACACCCTGGACTTGACAAATTTGGACACAAAAAGAGCAGTGGCTCTCCAAACCGGCAATTTGCCGATTTCTGCCCCAGCACTCAGACTGGCTGAAATATTAATGCGGAAGATAGAAAGCAGATCAAAAGCAAAAAGCGAAGGGGAAAGAAGAACAGAGCGACTGCTGACCTTTTTAGAGAATTCACTGAGCATTTATTCAAATTGCCTCACCGGCAAAGTATTTTGTGGTTAAGAGTGTACTCTACGTCCCAGTCATTTAGTGGTCTGATGCTATCCAGACTGACACAACAAGAGCCTCCAAAAAACAAGAGTTATATATTATAAATGGAACTAGGTGTGCAGTGCAGTAACGCCTTAACATCACTGACTATCACTGACTACTGAAACTAATGGTCACTCTCACGAGTTTCCAGGTTGCTCAGCAGAGATTTCTTGTATTAATTAACTTATCAGAGAACATTGTGGGGCAAAAGCGAAGGTTTTTTTTCCCCATCCAATTTGACATTTGAACCCGCTTATCTACAAAGCAAAGTGAGGATTATTACCTGTTTGTCTAACTTATTATCTCACTCTCGAACAAATTGTTTTTGGCACTCCGAGGGAGGCAATAAGGGCGGCAGCGTTTTCTAACGAAGCAGATTCAGGACGTTCCAGGGGAGCGCTAAATCTGTTTTAGGGCCGGATTTACAGGGACCTCGACTCAGCACAACTCTGAGGAAGACTGAGAGAAAGCCAAGAGACGAGGAAATTGTACTGGACTGATCTGACAACAACAGAAAGCGCAGGACTGATTCATTTTCACTTAACGTACAGGGGCCTATATAAGAGGACAATGAATCCATGCTATGGTAGCGTTTGACTCTGTGGGACTGGGATTGCTGTCAGCTTTCTGGATAAATGAGCTCTTTCCTTTCTTGCTGAGGAAAAGCACAGAAGCACAGCCAAAAACTACTTTTAAAGTGTGCAGGAATGCTGTGTAAGCACGCTTTTGCTACATCGTCAGCCTGAAATATAGCATTTTGACAATGATTCAAAATTGTATTCACGCATTAACATGCTTGTTCTGCTTTTCATGAGGTTTGTGGAGGTGAGATAATGCAATTTTTTTTCCAGAAGATGATCATTTTTACTTCATAATTATCTAGATGGGTATGTTCCTGGCCGTTGGGATTCCCTTTCCGTTTTTTGACACCAGTGATTGATGTCAGAGTCATTTGATACACATCACAAAGTAGCCGACTTGATGTGTGGCCGAGACATGGATGGGGAAAACCCAATCAAAATCCCAAACTGCCCTGTAATATACAGTGCATTCAGAAAGTATTCAGACTCCTTCATTTTTCACATTTTGTTATGTTACAGCCTTATGCTAAAATCGTTTAAATTATTTTTTTCCCCCTCATCAATCTACACTCAATACCCCATAGTGACAAAGCGAAAAGAGGATTTTAGAAATTTTTGCAAATGTATTAAAAAGGAAAAACTGAAATATCACATTGACATAAGTATTCAGACCCTTCCATTCTTCTCTGCAGATCCTCTGCAGGGACCGTCGGTGGACAGCCATTTTCAGGTCTCAGAGATGTTCAATTGGGTTCAAGTCAGGGCTCTTGCTGGGCCACTCGAGGACTTTCATAGAGTTGTCTCTAAGCCACTCCTGCGTCGTCTTGGCTGTGTGCTTAGGGTCATTGTCCTGTTTGAAGGTGAACCTTCAGCCCAGTCTGAGGTCCTGAGCGCTCTGGACCAGGTTTTCATTAAGGATATATCTGTACTTTGCTCCGTTCAGCTTTCCCTCAACCCTGACCAGTCCCTGCCGCTGAAAAACACCCCCACAGCATGATGCTGCCACCACCATGCTTCACCGTTGGGATGGTATTGGGCAGGTGATGAGCAGGTGCCTGGTTTCCTCCAGATATGACGCTTAGAATTGAGGCCAAACAGTTCAATCTTGGTTTCATCAGACCAGAGAATCTTGTTTCTCACAGTCTTGTTTCTCATACAGAGAGTCCTTTAGGTGCTTTTTTGCAAATTCCAAGCGGGCTTTCCTGTGTCTTTCACTGAGGAGAGGCTTCTGTCTGGCCACTCTGCCATAAAGCCCAGATCGGTGGAGTGTTGCAGTGATGGTTGTCCTTCTGGAAGTCTCTCCCATCTCCACACAGGATCTGTGGAGCTCAGCCAGAGTGACCATCGGGTTCTTGGTCACCTCTCTTACCAAGGCCCTTCTCCCCCGATTGCTCAGTTTGGCCGGGTGGCCAGCTCTAGGAAGAGTCCTGGTTGTTCCAAACCTCTTCCAGTTAAGAATTATGGAGGCCACTGTGCTCTTGGGAACCTTCAATGCATCAGAAATGTTGTAGCCTTCCCCAGATCTGTGCCTCGACACAGTCCTGTCTCTGAGCTCTGCAGGCAGTTCCTTCAACCTCATGGCTTGGTTTTTGCTCTGATATTCATTGTCAGCTGTGAGACCTTATATAGACAGGTGTGTGCCTTTTCAAATCATGTCCAATCAATTGAATTTACCACAGGTGGACTCCAATCAAGGTGTAGAAACATCTCAAAGATGATCAAGAGAAATGGGAGGCATCTGAGCTAAATTTCAAGTGTCATAGCAAAGGGTCTGAATACTTATGTCAATGTGATATTTCAGTTTTTCCTCTTTAATAAATTTGCAAAAAATTCTAAAATCCTGTTTTCGCTTTGTCATTATGGGGTATTGAGTGTAGATTGATGAGGGGGAAAAATGAATTTAAACAATTTTAGCATAAGGCTGCAACATAACAAAATGTGAAAAAGTGAAGGGGTATTCATAGGGGAATTTCATAGAAATTCATAGAGAATAAAGAGAATGAAGTGAAACTGCAGAGACAGTGTGTGGAGCAGGAACATTCACTTAAACCTGCTGTTTCCTCCCAAAATACTCAAAAGGGTTGTAGCCAGCCAACTTACTGAATCTTATCCAATAACAGCTTATTCTATCTGGATCTTTCCGTTCCACCGAAACAGCACAATGATCAATAATCTCCTGTTCGCTATTGATTCCAACTCAATCTCAGTATTATTGTTACTCGACCTGAGAGCACGATTGACCATTACAAACTCCTAAATTGTTTTGAAAACGACATTGGTGTCCGAGGATCGGTGCTTTTCTTATCTATTCGATCGAATGCACTGAGCGTACACAGCAATATGACCTCAGATTGTAATGTGGACTTTGGGTCCAATGTGAATTTTGCCCACCCTCATTACCTATTGCAGCCTGACCGTTCTGATAGGGGGATCCTTTCTGAGTAGCCCCTCCCGAGGTTTTCAGAAACTGTGTCGCGGGTGTTTTTCCTTGTCCTCTGCGAAGGTCCAAGGTTGGGACTGTTATCCATTCACACGACTTTTCCTACCACTGCTATGCAGATGACACCCAGCTGATCCTGTCATTTCCCCCCTCTGACACACAAGTGGAGGCACGCATTGCTGCGTGTCTGGCAGACATCTCGGAGTGGATGTCGATGCACCACCTGAAGCTCAACCTGGACAAAACTGAGCTGATGTTCCTCCCGGGGAAGGGCTGTCCGCACCGAGACCTGGCCATCACCATTGATAATGCTGTGGTGACGTCAACTCGGACTGCGAGGAATCTGGGTGTGACCCTGGATGACCAACTGTCGTTCTCGGCAAACATCGCATCAGTGACACGCTCCTGCAGATTCCTCCTCTACAACATCAGGAGGATTCGCCCCTTCCTCACTGACAAGGGAGCGCAGGTGCTCATCCAGGCTCTTGTCATCTCCCGCCTGGACTACTGCAACTCCCTCCTTGCTGGTGCCCCGGCGTTTGCCATCAGACCTCTGGAGCTTGTTCAGAAAGCTGCAGCTCGTCTGGTGTTCAACCGCCCCAAGTTCTCCCATACAACTACCCTTCTCCGTTCTCTACACTGGCTCCCTGTAGCGGCTCGCATCCAGTTCAAGACCCTGGTGCTAGCCTATAGGGCAGTGAAAGGAACAGCTCCTTCTTACCTCCAGGCTATGGTCAAGCCTTACACCCCCGCCCGACCACTTCGCTCTGCTGCCTCGAGGCGACTGGTTGCCCCGTCGCTCAGAGGGCCCTGCGGCCGATCTACACGGTCACGGCTCTTCTCTGTTCTGGCCCCGCAGTGGTGGAATGAACTCCCCACTGATGTCAGGACAGCAGAGTCGCTGCCCATCTTTCGCCGCAGGCTGAAAACCCACCTCTTCAGGAAACACTACCCTGACTCTTCCCCTTAGCCATGCCTATTTGTCGTCAATTATGTGTCTGAGCTCTTGTTTATTGGCTCTTGTTCATTTGATACACTTATTTGTCTTAGCTCTTGCTTATTTGGTTCACTTATTTGTCTTAGCTCTTGTTTATTTGATTCTCTTATTTGTCTCATTTGTTTAAGATATAGTAGGTTGCTAACTTATTGCACTCTTACCTTAACACTAGTTATGCTCTTAGTTGCTTGTTTAGGAAGGAAATGCACTTACGATTTCTGGTGACTAGTAGTTTTCTTGCCTACCTATGTTGAATGCACTTATTGTAAGTCGCTTTGGATAAAAGCGTCTGCTAAATGACTGTAAATGGGGGGTGTTGTGTGTCGTCATTTATGTCATAATGTGGACATTGTGAAACCCTTTGACACTGTAACTGTCATTAAAGGGCTAGACAAATAAGAAGCGCAAATACCAGTGCCTTGATGTTGATGCTTCAAATCTTGCAGTCTACCATCCGTTTGCAGTCTACCATAGAAGCGTCAAATGAAGTGCGTCAAATGACACGAAAGTCCTGTCCATTGCATTTGTTCCTTAAGAAAGGACATGCCTGCAACAATTATCATTAAAAGAAAAATTCCACCATCAGATACTCTTACACTGTTATATCTCATCAATCAATGATGGTCATTGCATTCCAGGAGTTAATTTGTGATCCAGTTTTGTGATTTACCTTTTTATTATAGGCACTTCAACCTCAACCTGCCTCGTCTACCTCAAACCAGTGTTTAAAGTGTTTTAGGGTGGATTTTTCCTGTAAGTGGTAGCAACTGTGGTTAGACTGATAATTTGCCAGCCAGTGTGGTCCACCATGATATGATGTTTTTTGGCCCATCTGATGTTATCTGTCTATTAGAGGTCTGGCTCTGATGCCTGACAAATAAAAACCTTCTGACAGAGAGTCAAAACAGTGCCAGCATCTCCACACCTTTCAACAGACTGCATACAAACTGCTTATTTAAATTAACCCATCCAACAGGTTAACAATGCAAACTGAAGCTAATGCATGTAGATACACACACACACACACACACACACACACACACACACACACACACACACACACACATAAAAACAGACAACGAAACACACACGGACATGCTCGTCTTTTCCTGTAGTTGGTTTGGATTTTGTTCTCACATATTTAAAAAGCAGAAGCGTGCACACACGCACGCACGCACGCACGCACACACACACACACACGGATGCAGGGCTAATTATAGGGTTCATTAGGAAAGCAGAGGCGCTAGCCTCATTAGCCCTTAGCTATCTTCCGGGCTCTGATGGCCCGGCCGGTGAACAGGTAAACAAAGATAATCAAGAGAATAGACACAGATGGTGGGTGACACAATACCACCACTGACAGACAGGGTTTCTTGGCGGCATGGAGGCCTAGTGGATGTAAAACACAGCGTAGAGGCTGGTGGATGTTTTCGGCAATGAGCTGGTTTGTTTATGGTAATTATGCTAATAATATACCAATTATTGTGGTAATGATTTATTGATGTTAAAATACCCATAACACCTTTAAAGGGAGTCTTTCCACCTGACAACGCAGGTTCAAGCCCCCTAGCTGCCAAATATCCAGCCTGCTAAAGTGTCCTTGAGCAAGACACTGAATCCCTACCAGCTCAAGCGGTGCTGTTCTGTAGCCGATGAGACGGTTTGAAAATATACTATGGGTTTTGAGTCCAAATGTCACAACATGTACTCATAGAAGACCATGGGCTTCAAAAAGTAACATGACAAATCACCAAAATTGAGGGTTTGAGGGGGTTAGGGTTAGACCAAGGGGGCCAATATTGGCCTTTTATTAAAAATGTGGCATCAGTCAGTCAATGGCATATTTTACTTACAGCTTCAGCTGTGGCAGTAAAGTGAGGGCAGTTAGTGTGGGTTTCAATGAAGAGTTTTAGTGTCTAATGATGGTCTAAATGCAAAGAACAATTTTGTGGGAAACACAATTTTATTGCACGAAATTTAAAGATGCTGAATATCAGAACAAAATATTAGTTTCTACCTTCAAACATTCTCTGTAATGGTTCAGTATAAAAACACCCATCTCCAGATTACGGTTCATGTGAAATTGCAAAAAGGCAACATCCTCATATTTATATCTGTCTCGTTCTCCACCAGCATCCCTGTTGCTATGAGGTAACCATGGCAATACTGGGAGGTCTCTGCCTTTGCCGTGCATGGCTGTATGTAGAGCCAAGCATGGAACACACAGCACCACTTGGTTCAACACAATCCTACATCTGAATTGTAAAAAAAATTACAGCATAACACACTCCGAGAGACAAGTGACTAGATCCATCTGCTGACTGGGGAACACGCGCTTGACGACTAGTTGAATTAGGGGAATTCATACTTGATAACCAGTTAGATTTGGGGATGTTCTCACGCCATGAAAGCACCCAATCTGGTGAAAATATAAAGTCTCATGCCGCTACAACACCAACACCAAAACACGTCCTGTTTTTCCTTCTCTTGCACTTCTCAACTCCCATTGGCTACTGCGGGCCAGATTTCAGTGGTTTACCAGCTCACACTGCAGGAGGACGTTAAGGCGTTACTGTTTGAAATAATGGTGATGGGGTAAGAGCTTAAAGTCCTCTAATAAGACTAATAAGACGAATGAACATAATCAAAGTTTCACTGAACCGCTCTTCTATGTGTGACCTCCTAGTAGCATAGCTAGCACGGCTAGGGTCAATCCATGTTCAATCATGTACGTAGAATGCAAGTAGAAACTATAATTCATTCAGGGGATCTGCAAGTTTCAGAAAGCCCATTTTAAGAATTTTTAAGGCCTTTTTTTTTTTTTTAATGCTACCTGAAATTTAGCTCAATTTAAACACCAAAGTAAGTAAAAAGAGATGGCAAAATCAGTCTGTTTCCGATTGAACGTAGCTAATGAGACTTCTGAAACTATAAACGGGCAGGAAAAGGAAATTAACTGTTAATTGTGTTTCAACAATACTGATTGGATTGTCACTTCCTGCACTATGCAGAGCAGTGCAGGAAGAACAGCAGTGACTAAAGAGCAGCATGCTAAGAAATTTGTAAATATCAGCATGTTGCTCTCCCCCACACAAGTGTATTTATAAGAGTGAACATCAAATACATACACGAAATGAAGATAATCCTGTCACACGCACACACAGCCTTACCGCCATATACCTGAACTTGACAGTTACATGGTGGAAACAGAATGTGTATTTGTGGAGCGATATGCAGTGATGTAGCGTTAGCCTAGTGGCCTATGACCGACTGGTGGTCAGTTTACCCACCTTTTCACATCACTGGTATATAGTCTGCCATCTATATAGAGTGAGTGGGTGTAATCAACAACCCTATCGACCGCACCCTGCAGATATATTGTGGTAATTTAATGCTACGGGGATGTGAAAACCTTACTTATTGGTCCTTTAACTGAAGGAGCACAGAGTGTAAAACCTAGGACTTTTGTACACTTCAATGGGCACATTCACGGTGGGATTCTGTTGGTGCAAGGGGGCATCGTTTCAATACACACATAACCCCCAACAGCATCTAGACCATGGGATACTAAAACTCACCGTTGAAATCCTGGATAATAAATAATAAAACATTCCCACATACTTGTCTGGAATCAGATCAAAATGTCCCATTAGAATCAATTCAGGTTGAGGTTTTCCCAGCCAGTGTAATACCGATCAATTCCACAATAAATATGTATTCAAACCAACTGCATCATAGCCATCATATCAGAGGTGGATGATACTGACTGGACCACATCTGATATTTAATAAAAGCCCGATATATCAGGAAACAGATATACTTCATCCCTCCTTCCCATGTTCTAGCTGCTGGTCTCTCATTGCTTCACCCTCTCTTTTCCACACTTTCTTTGCTCACTTACCCTCTTCATCGCTGGAGGAAGTGTGTGTGTGTGTGTGTGTCTGTGTGTGTGTGTGCGAAGAGCAAGAGATACTCTAAGCTTGTGAAATAATGGTACTGCCACCCACTTTACACGCCTCCTCCCCAGGCAGAGTCTTATGTTAATGCTGCATTTGTGCCACATGGGAATAACTTAATAATAGCAGTGTTTCCTGTACGATGTTAATAATATTTTTTGTTTTGGATTCATTTCGGTTGGCATAATGCACAAAGCAGGCGATTCTCACCAATGTCGTTTTCAAACAATTTAATGCTGCCAAGCGTGGAAAGCGTTAACTACAACGACCAGAATTCATTGCACCTATGATGCAGTGCATCTGTGCTCCTTCAGGTCGTACAGCTTGAAGTGAAGGGTGTGTGAAGTGTGTGTGTGTCTATAATCAGCTAATGCCATTTGCTTTTACTAGCTTGAGAGACTTTAGTGCCTGAGTTACTGGGCAAGTTTTCAACAGGAAGCTCATATGTACAGTCTTTCCCATATGACGTGACTGCAGCATAATTCATCACTGCGTCTGCTTTCCCTCTCCTCTTCCTCATGTACTCCCTTTTAGCATCTGTGTGCAACCTCCCTCCCTCACCTTCCTCCTTCACCTCTGACCTGCATCACTTGTTCTCTCCCTCCCTCATCCTGTCCCTTTTTCCTCTCTACCCATCCCATCCTCCCTCCTTCTCACGCCCCCCCCCCACCGAGGTTTGTTTCATAGTACTTCCGTCTGTCGCACCATGAAACTTTCCTCCTCACCCCTCTTTCCTCCCTTCTGTACCTCCGTCCTTTACGCACTCTGCTCTCTTTCCTCAACCCCCACCAGTCCCCTTCATCCTTCTTCCTCTTCCTCCTCTTCCATTTCACAGTTTCTCTTTATACCCCACCCAGGTGGTGTCTTACCCTCCCAGGTGCAGGCGTCTTATTAGATCCTTATAGGCCGTCTGTCTGCGCTTCACACCCATAAATCATTCACAAGCCCCATGGCTACAGTAGCCCACGTCTGCACCTGAATGACAATATCACCACATACCAAAGCACCACATTATCCCATTACCATCCTCATCTTATGCGATCAATAAATGGTGCACTAAGAGGATTATGGTTTGCAGATTATGCAGTATGGTTCCGAATATCAGGATAACACTGCGTTGAATCCATTTCTCTTCAAGTTCATTTGGTTTGCTGCAAATTATGTGCAGAACTGCAAATTATGTTGCACCTGATTCCCCGACGTAATGTTTTCACCACATGGGTAGGTCGCCGAAAAATGCATTGGTTTTGGTTTACATATGCATTATCAGCACATAAGTAGGATAAATCCAACACGCGGCGCACCTGCAACGGAATGATGCATCCTCTCATCGGAAGTGAATGGACTTCCGTGGAAGAGCGCAGTAACACATTAACCCAGTGCAACCCTGCTTTGGCTGCACAGGGACTGTGAGTGCATCCTCTAGGAACTGGTTTTACGCAACGCATTTTTTAAAACATTATTCATACCGGGAAGGGTTTTGCTGAGCGTGCATGTTCTATTTTAGCTCTGACCTGCTTACAAATAACAAGTTCCACACACACTCGCCGCCGAGCTGCCCAGTACAGTCTTCTGCCGTTGCCCGCTGAGAGGCAAGTGCCTTGCTCAGGGGCGATGTTGCCGAGACGCTGTTCCTTGTTTACTTCCTTGTATAATGGAATATTCATTATAAGCGGGGCATGACTGAACCCAGTGCCTCAAACTAGCCTTCAAATGAGAAGCTGTGCTGTTTACAAAAAAAAGAAGAAGAAAGAAACCAGCTTCATCAAAACACGCTAGCTCTCGGGCCATGCGAGGAAAAGAGTTATCGGTGATGGGTTTTATCTGCCGTAGATCCTCTCTTTGTCTTAAGCTGATAGTAGATGAGCCATTTGAAGCAATTTAGTTTTTTTTAAAAGCAGTTGGATTGATCAGCAGCAACAATACACTATAGAAGACAATGACGTGATCTTGGAATCCAGACTCTTAACTATTCACTCACTCACAGAAGACATCTTCCAACAACGCTGACACTCTTCTTAGCATTACCTTTAAAAGGGTCAGTTCACTCAATGTTTTGTCAATGTCCCACATTTACCAAGTAAGTACACACAAGATATAGTCACTGAACTAATAATACTTTAATGCGTTGTCTTTCTGTTTTTCGAGACACACATTAAAAGAATTCACCTTGTCGAGGTCCCCGTAATTTACATTTAAATAACCTCACTTCAAAAGGTAGGATATAAAGGTGTTTCGTGGTCATCAGCCAATCAGATTTCCGTGCTTCCTTGTTTTCCCTAACGATTAGATTTTGTTTCATGAAACAATAGTTCAATCTGGCAAGTGCAAATTGGACAAGACGTTGATTCCAGCCATTCAAAGCTCCCCAGTTCTCTACAACTACAGAAGATCAATGGTAAGCTCTGAAGCAATTTTTTTCCTGTTTATTTTCGATTCATCACATGCTAGATAGCTTTGGTAACTCATCAAAGCAAAAGTCACCAAAGCAGCAAAAAAAATACACCTTTTCCTATTCAAAACTTTGTATAAATACAATCAGAGCCTCTCACACCGCCCACAGTTGGTCAGAATAGAGAAACCCATCAAATAATACATTTGCTCCAATTGACCAATGTCCCTTGTGTGTCTGTGTGGGTCTGAGCATTTAGTGACGGATTGTGTGGCTGAGACTACACAGTGTAAAATCTCTCAACCACACTGCAGTAGCTAAAAAGAATTGGCTGGTATCACCGGTAGACAGAGACAACATATTCCATAAGTCCCGTAAAGCACAGCAGGCATGAATGTATTGGTTGCTATGCCATTTGTTGTGGTAACAAGGAAGCTACTTGGTATGATTTCTTGATTTTTTTGGGGGTTTTATTCTTATATATGTACACTAGGGTTAACCCGATATCAGTTTGCTGATATATCAGGCCGATATTGGCGTTTTATTAAACATGGGACACAAGCCAGTCACCCACCTTCGATATGATGCAGTTGTATTAATTACATATTTATAATAATAAATAATATCAGATATCAGCTATAGCGAGTTTCAATCCCAAATTATCGGTATCGGCCTTCAAAAACCCATATCGATCAAACTGTAGTGTACGATACATCTACAGCATCTTGTAACTAATAATCACCATCGTACACATAATGCCCTCTCAGGTATTACTGCTATAGTGTAGACACCAAATAAAAACAAAAATAATTAAAAAAACAAAAACATCAATCATTAATCAGCACTTATGTATATGAGTGTTTCTGTCCAGGGCCATGTCCGTGAAACAGGCATGCTAAATGTTTTAAAGCCCAAATGATTTTCAGTGGCCAAATGATTTTCAGCCCAATGCCGTATGACTGTATGTATGCAAATACACACGCACGCAGACGAGTACTCTTCATTTGTGGCGTTGTGTTTGGTTGCCGGGGGGGGAGGGGGGTAACCAACCATGTGTCGAGGCTGCTGCGGGGGAAAGGCCAGGAGAGACGGCAGAAATATAACGAGGACGTCTCTCCTACACACCGTCTCTATTATTACACTCGCTGTTAAAAGAGATGAGTCCACCCAAATACCGTCGTCTCTCGCTACGTGCTGCCAATGCTGAAAACAGTGTTGAATGAGGGAGGTTGAATGAACACAAATGGTTTTTTTCCAGCGACACCCTTCTTCAGATGCACACAGTTAGGGAGGTGTCCAGTTTACTGGTGGCTACTGGGAGCTGCCCAGTACAACTCCAGCCCCCTACTGTTGGCAACTGGATTAAATGTCTTGCTCAAGGGCACTTGGATAGAACTGGGCATGCAAGCAGTCCTTCAAACCCACCAGAGCTGGATTTACAGTTAATTAGGGAAGAGCCCTTAAATAACAGCATCCACAGGAAAGATTAGAATTGACAACTCCTGTAAAGGCCAATTATTTGTGATGGGGGTGGGGGGTGGGGGTGTAAGACTGAGGCACTGCTACCCTCTACTGGCAAAGCTCTAGCCTCAAGGACAAGAGTAAATCCAAAGCAAATTGAACCATATATCTGCCCTAACTGCATACTTAAGACTCTGGAGTGACTAACAAAACCAATAAAGCAGTAACTTATTGTTACCGTAAAGACTTCATCGTTCCGTTCTCCTCTCTCCGTTATGGCCGGCTCTCCCAATTGTTCAGATTTTTTCCCCCCACCAGTGTCTAATACCCCGCCGTCTCTCCCGGGCTCCCTGCTCGTTTATCTGAATCTACGATTGTCTTTTCCTCTCTACGTCTTCCCCTTCTCTCCATTTCTTCCTATTTCCTTTCTTATCTTACAATTTGACCATTTTCATGCCAGCAACTTACAAGCGTTCAATGTTTCCCTCAGAATGTTATTCATGTTATTCAATCAGGGTGGAAAACCTGAAAAAGCAATTTGTTCAAAATGGATCTCAGCCAATCAAAATGTTTGCATGAAAATGGTCAAATTTAACAATCTTTAATATTGGCACAAAAGATCGACTACCTAACAGCATCTTCAACCTAGAAAGGGCAGCATCGGCCTTGAAGAACCCATATTGGTTGAAGCAAATTTCAAACCGTTATCCTCCCCTCACTGAAAACAATGGGTATGACCAGCCGCGAGCTAGATGAACTCCCCTTCCAAGTACCTTGAAGCAAAACAACGGACTAAAAATTAAACTGTCAAAGCATCCCTTTAACTTAAGTCAAGTGAGGGCCACCGCCTAGAAAGCATTGTCAGCCTAGCAGCAAATACAGAGGTTGAAAACTGACGCTCACCTTCTCGTAGTATTCCACGTTCTTCTCGGCAGAGGAGACGAAGGCTGATTTGAGGTCAGTCCTCATGGTGTCCTGCCACCGAGACCAGTCTCCCTTCAGGGCGTTGTTAGCCAGCTCTACCCGGTCCGCCAGACCATCCACCTCCTCCTTCAGCTGCCAACAGGAACACACAAACCAATGACTGCCCAGTTCTAATCTTCTGTTTATTAGAAGTTCAGAGCTAGTGTTTTTTTTTGGCATGAATGACCCTAACAGCCTTCAAAAAACAGTTTAACCCTAATAACAACCTCATCCACGGTTCCAGCCCTCAACCTAATGTCAAATTCCCTGATTTCTGCATGAACTTCCATGACTATGCTACAAAAACGTACATCGTCTCAACTTCTCAATCTTAAAAATTAATACCAATTCGGAGCAAAAACCTTGCATTAGAAGCAAGTGGAATTATGTCACCCCATCGGCACTTTTACTTGTTTCAAGGATTTGATAAATTGAAAAAGGGCAGACCACTCCACTGGTATCAAGATAATGTTACTTGTCAATTATTTTCAGAAAAGTAAGATGTTTTTCAGATACTAGATTAAAAGGAAAGATTTTTTGTAGTGAGGAGAACCGTTTGTGGTTCACGATAACTGAAGAGTTCAAAAGAGAATATCAAACAAAACAAAGTGAAAAGTGAAACGTACTCTTGATACACAGGGAAAACCTGTGCCCTACCATTTACTGACATTTTTGAAGGGAAAAACCCCCCATCTCGGCACAGTTTTTAACTTCCTAATGAATAGCCGAATAGAATAAAGGCTTTTTGACCTATTTTGGAGTGCCTTGGATCCCTCTCCTCATGACTAGAAGACCCTTATTTCCATAGAGCATAGAGGACTACTATCTCTGATATCAGAAGCTAAGAAACTTTCAAGCACCCCATCCGTATCTCCATTTTATATCTAATGAGGGTTAAGAATTCCGGCTAACATTTTTTAAAAGACAAGTCATGCTTTAGTTTGAAAAACCCTCAACTGTAAAAACCAATGCTTGTAGCTACCACATGGTACAACACGTTTTGTTGAAAGAAAAAAAAAATACATTCTAATAAAAGGTTTTAATGTGCTTTAAAGTGAATAGTTTGTCAAATGTCCCCAGGGTTCCACAACTTCATCAGAGCCTTGATGGTCCCAGTGTGGAAAATTTAATGATAACTCAGAAATTTAACAGCCCTGGGGTCTTGATCATCTTATGTACAGCATGCTCTGTCAAAGTGCAGCAATCCCACTGTAAAAAGTTTCATTTATTCATTCAAACCAGGAAGTCCCACTGGGATTAACCTGGCCGAGAAAGGAGAGGCAAACATAGAGCAAGCAGACACTCAACAGACAACAATGGACAATAATGGACAATGATGCAAAATCACAATGAGACTCGCATGGACACATGGGGTTTATGACCATTTCAGCGGATGATGACGGACATTAACATTAGTAGTAATTCAAGGGAACGCTTTTGTATCCAAGAGGTTTCAGTTTCCCATTGTGAAAAATGAGTCGCTTCTTGCTTTTACCTTGATTTTTGCTGGCTACTGTAATCCAAAAGGAAAGTGAAAAAAAAGTCTGATTTAATAGAGTTTCATTTCAGGTTGTGTAAACCTTATATAACTATATCATCCTCTCCATGGAGAGTTTTAGTGTCCCGTGATTGATCGAAATACTGTTTCAGAGGCTTTTCCACCCTGACGAGAATTCTGGAATTCAAAACATTCGCAAAACACACAAATTATCGGCATCGGCTTTGAACAACTCACATCAGTCGAACCCTAACAGAGTGTATACTTCAAACAGTTGTCAATTTCATATTGATCCATGAGACAGTATGATCCGGACTCCTGCTGGGACGGGAGCCCTAAATCTGATCAATAAACGCAGACTAACAAGCGGTAGTAAATGTGAAATATACGGATAAACGGTCCATATAAATTGGAATGATTTCTCCCTCTGTTGACCCCCTCCTCCCCATAGCTGACCACAGTACAACAACAAGACATTAAGTTTTACTCCGGGACGTAATGGCACATAAGTTAATGGCCTCTAAAACATTAGGGCCGACGGATATTAGTCTGAGACGCTGAGGAAAAACTTCACTGCATCAGCTAGGCTAGGCAACGCTAAAGACAAGACAGTTTACTGAGTCACAGTAACCTACATTTGGAAACAAATCTACCTGATCACACTATTCACTTTACTTATTACTGAATGAATGGTTTTCCAGGTATCTCCCCTATGTCTAGCCTGGTTGTTATACATTTAAACATTATTTGTGTGCAGCCAAACCTCCAATGGACCTTCATGAGGGCACCAAACTGACAGGAAATTTGTGACACAACTGCAAAGCCTCTTCATGTATCAGCTTTTTCTATATGTCAGAGACAGGTTTGCATGATGAAAATCAATTAAAAAAAACAACTACAGCTGCCAGTAAGATGGTATGGTCCATCGTACTGCAGTAAGAATCAGATTATCATCATGCTACTGTATGTAGCCGTATTGACAAAACCTGGACATGGATTGGTTTGCCTGGCATTTAGAGTGACAATGGCATTTACAGAGCTAAAACCAACAAAGCATGCAACAAAGCACACACACACACACACACACACACACACACGACACACACACACACACAATCTCAGTGGCCTGCTTGTTACTGCAGTGCTATTGATCCAGCCAGTCCATCAAGACAAGGGCAGCTCTATCTATCACTGTGTGCGTGCGTGTGTCCCTATCAGGTGCAAGCCAGTCTGTGGTGATGGTCACTGCCTCAACAATCAACCACATGAAATGTAAACCGACAGACATGACGAAAGGAACACACACACACACACACACACACACACACACACACACACACACAGACATAAAACACACAGCGGCATGACATTAGTCTACTATGCTATGCAGGAGAGGAAGGGGGTGATTGACAGGCAGCTTGTCCCACGTCCATGGAGACTCAGCTCTGTGTATGTGTGTGTGTGTGTGTGTGTGTGTGTGTGTCCTGGTTAGTGCACTGCAAAAAACTGACAAGCTTGACAATGGATTTCATGTTGTATCCTATCGAGAATATTCCTCATATATATATATATATTCAGATTACTTAAATTATCTAACCGCACTGGCAGATCGTTCTGCTGGTATCGAGTTTTCAAGGGTGCTTGAAACGAGAGAAACGGCATTAAAACAAATGAATTACTCGTTTCATGATCAATTCTTGAGCGGCGTCACGGTGACGCAAATGAAGTTACACATGCCATACCAACAAGACATTCACAGCTCATAGGAAATGTAAACACATATTGTTATGACTCATGACTCGTATAATAAATCGTTTAATGTCACTTTAGATTATATGATGAGCTCAGTACTTCTAAGACAGTGTGGCACACTAATAAGAATCCCACAGTTTATAATACATTTGATGTGTTACAACATTCTTAATGCATTATAGTCTATTGAGACATTTGATACAGTTATGATGTTATTTGAATGTGCTTATGATGCACATAACGTATCATGATGTTATAACCAACAAGTAGAGTTTTACTAAAGTATCTGCCAATGTACATGATTTCAATAAAATAACAAGAAAATAAATTACTGGGGACATTACAGGACACATAACTTGACGGTTCACAAAAATCAATTTATTAAAAAATATCCAACTTAATCCATTATTCAGTCTTAAAATCTTATTTCTCTTAAAATAGGTGAAACATTCTGCCCACGGGGGATGAGATCATTTCACTTGTTGCCAATGCAAATAAGTCAATGAGTGGAATTATCTCAGTTAACTGGTTGAATCTTTCAACCGTTTGAATAAAAAAATTTAAAAAAGATTTGAAAACTGAATACAAATTACTTTTTTAGAACGGTGTGGTTCAGCCAGGTCAAACCCAGACGTGCGATTGAATAACAGTAATAATAATGCCTAGCAACCCGTTTCTGCACAGCCTGCTGCTAAAACTGGAGCTGCACTGTCCTCCTCTGGCTGCACTGCGTTATGACAATATGAATGGCTGACTCTCGTATAAAAAGCTCAATGTTTTCTTTGTAATAAAAGGTCAAGTAAATATTTACAGTAAGGATTTTAGTCTGTGTTGTTTGGCCTTTTATTAAAAATTGAATACTGGTCAGTCGGTGGCGTCCACCTCTGATATGATGGATAGGATGCAGTGTGTTTGATTACATATTTATTGTAGAATTGATCAATACTACATGGGAAACCCTTAACCTGATTCTAATGAGACATTTTGATTGCAATATGCAATGCAATATTATCAACTTCAGGTAGTAAGCAGCAGAAAACACTTATCTATCCGATGTCAATTTGGCAGAAAAACCCTGGAGATCTGAATGGAAACGTTCCAAACCATTGACAGGTAGTTGCGGGATCCTCCTGAGGCAGGGATACTGCTGAGGTTAGGGTTTGAGGGGGTGGGGGGGGGTCACACATACTGTAACTACACTGTATGCATCAATAGGAACTGTGAGCTTTGGATACAAATGCACAGACTAGCATACATGCTCCTAATTGGAATTTTCTTCCTTGAGAGGTTAGTTAAAGGTTAGTTGTCCGCCTGCAGTATGATGGATATGATGCATGTTCGACACTACACTGGTTGGGAAACCCTTCGCCTGAATTGAATGCGGCATTTTGATCAGATTCTACATACAGATGCACAAATACTTTATATTTTTTTCTGATCATCATCATCATCATCATGAGAATGGCGTTTTAGGCTACATTCACACCGCGGGCTTTCATGCTCAATTACGAATCGCTGCTCAATTGACGCCTCGATTCGGGTTCGGCTATTATTCAGTCTTAGAATCTTATTTCTCTTAAAATGAGTGAAAGATTCGGTCCACGGGGTGAGATGAATTCACTTGTTTCCAATGAGTCTACCCCAAAACAAGTCAGCGATTTTGCTTTCCTGCCATTTCCTGCGCCTCCTTGACCTCCATGGTCCAGGCTGGAACCGAAAGAATGTGACTCCATGCAACTTTTTGACGAGAAAACATCAGATCTGTGTCATATGTGAAGGACAAAAACAATCACAATTTGGACACTTTCGGCTGACTTGTGAATGCAGCCTTCGTGTCCTCCCGTGATCTAAGGTTTTTCTGGAGCAGATACTGAATCCTTGTCTTGAAAATGGTCAAATTTGCAGATGTTGAATATCAGCATAAAGTGTTTGCTAAGGGCAGTTCCAATCAAAAACATATTGGTATGAGCCTTCAAAAACCCACACCGGTGGAACCCTAATCTCCAGGGTCTTGAAAACCCCTATCAATTAAAAAATTCAAAGGGCTTCATCCCATCATAAACGGTGGTCTTCTTAATTCCTGAAATGTTATTATATGTCACCACATAACCAATATAACAAGTATTACCGGTGTCAACACTAGCTCCTTAAAATATAATCTTAACACAATATTGGCACATGGGTCGTTACCAGGGGTCTTATTCAGTTTAAAATGCGGAACGGCCCCTGAGTTTCTTTCGTCGAGAACCCCGCTGGAAACAGTAACAAAAAGGCATTTGACATTTCCCTTCTCATTAGCAGAGATCTGTTAAAAGCAGGATCCAGCTGACATGTATTAGAAAGCCAGTCGAGGCTCCATCCTGCTCCTTAATTAAAATCTCACAGATGGATTTAAATATCAGCTGGGACGGTGGGAGGGGGGGGGCGCACACCTGAGCACGTAAATTCACACGTATACAACCTCATGCGCACGGATACAAACCACACACACCTCAAGTTAAGTCCAAAAATAGCTCTCTGTCCTTTGCTTCCCAACTTTTCTATCTTCGTTCTCTCGCATGACATTTGAAGTGAGCCGTAATCTAAAAAGGATATGGGAATTTTCATTACGCCGCGATTAGCTGCCAGGCTTACAGTGTGAAATAATATTGACAGCCCTTATTCCCGGTGAGTGGCGCCGAGCTGAGGAGAGACTTCCACCCCGACAAGCCTGGATATTTAGATAATCCCCCCCACTCCTGGAACCCCCCCCCACCGCCTCCAATATGAGCTCAAGGCAGCTCAATGGGAGAGGCCTCACTCCAAACTCACTTTATTACACCTAATCTCTGGGAAAATTACTGGAGGACACACAAATACATCAGTGTACTTAGAGAGAAGCAGGGAGGGCGTGTGTGTCTTGAGTTTCTTTCAGTGTGTGTGTGTGTGTGTGTGTGTGTGTGTGTGTGTGAATTTGCACTTACTGCTTCTTGGTCGATTTTCTTGGAGGCCAGGGCCTCGTTCTTGGCTTCAAACTCGGCCTGGATGTTGTCTCTCCTCCGCAACACGGCCTAGTGAACGGACCACCACAGAGTTAGCATTACTTGCAATAAATACGACATGGTAAAAAGGTCACATGTCAGTTTGATTGATTCCATACTTACTAGAATTGATCAGTACTACACTGGTTGTCTACGGTAAGATCTTGAAAAGGCAAATTCCACCCTCAGATACTCTTACACTGTTAAATATCATCAATCTGTGACGTTCAATGCATTCCAGGAGTTAATTGGTGATTTTCTAAAAAAGAAATTATTGTACCCACTTTCCCTCAACCTGCCTCGTCTGCTTCTACTTCAGTTGGTGATTACCTACATATCCCAGGATAACTTTCAATGTCCCCCAGAGAACTCGCCTGGACTTGTTGCATCCATCCATGGTTTTATGTGTAGGTGGAGAGATCGATAAAGTTAGTGATAGTAATGGGCCAGAGTGAGAGTCGTGCCCCTTACGCAAACCACAACGGGTCTTGTGGCTGCATTGCATTCCGGTCTATAGAGGCTACTGTCGATGGAGAAACTGGTGTCTCTTCCTCTTTGACGATGGATTTCTCCCTGTATGATTGATGAACGACGGAGCAAAATGTTGGTGGTAAATATCTCCAAACAAAAATGGGCCTAGAAATGCAAGTTGCATCGCCAGGAGCTGAGTGTTTTACGGTGTTTCCACAAAAGTTTATTTTTGTTCTCATTATTTTAACTGCAGACCTTCTTGTCAAAAGCCTGTTCGTCTAACCTCTAGCCCTGAGGTTCTCAAATCATATCGGAGGTGGGTGACACTAAATCACAAAAGGAACCTGCTGTGTACTACTTCAAAAACAGCACAGACTAAAATAGTTAGTTCTGTGAACATCTACTTGACCTATATTACACAGAAAATATTGAGAAGAACATCACAATCACAATGAGAAGCAATTGCCGACGTGCGTATTGAGAACGGATACCAGCAGTCGGGTCTTTCCTCACCTTCAGGGTTTCAGCACAGAGGACATACTCGTGCAGGGCGGGGACCAGGACCTCAGAAAGATGGTTGATGTTGTCTTCTGTTTCCCTGCTGCAGCTCTCCACGCAGTTGGCCACGCCGTTCAGCGGCTCCGCCAGCTCCTCCTCGGACCCCGCCCACTGGCCGTACGTGGGGCCGTACTGCCTCAGTTCGTCCAGGTACTCTGGAGACATAAGAGGACCACTTTTACCGTGGTGCAACAAGGTGTAGCTGGGGCTGTACGCTGCGTTTATGTCATATAGGAGTAACCATAGGAATGATTTGAAAGGTAAAAGTGTTGGGTTGGAAGTGTTCATGTGTTTCAACTTGTTTGAAGCCATCAAGACGCCAAGAATTAAGTTTTCTTTGGATGCTCCTGATAAACTTTCCCACACTTAATGCACATGCACATAGTTTGATTTCATTTGAAATTAATAGAACATTGCCTACACATGATGAAAGGTATTTTCTTGTTGGTGATGAATCAGAGAAATTGTGATCAAATCGCAACTTGGGCTTTTGAGTATTTAGAGTATTTTCAAGTAGGAAGCTCATATCTATCATCTTTCCCTTAGGACATAAATGCAGCATTTAAGCATAAGGTAGGACTGTATCCCTTCTATGTACGTCTTTGTACTCAGTAGACACAGGACAGGACTATATTGACCAGAATCCAACAGGAGGGAGATCTTTCTAGGTACTTTAGAGATATAGGGAAATACATTAACCATAATGCAACTGGGTCTAGGTGGGACTGTCTCATCTAGGTATTCTGGAAATACAAGAGGACAATTTTTACAGACATTATTTAAAGCTCAATTCATTCTCATTCCTCCATTTGGAAATGCAGTTATTCCGATTTTCCTTGATGATTTCTTAAGACAGCGATTCTACAATTTTTTTAAGAATCAAATTCCATGACTTTGGAATTTACTGCATCCACGCAGACATGATTAATCAATGCTATATTTGGTACAATTTCCATGGTAGGTATTGTTCAGCGTCTATAGTCACATTTGTTTGGGCTTGCTATAGCTGTCAAGCAGGAAACTCAATATGCTAGATATTATTCCTTCATGGGTAACTGGATCTTCCAGCTTGATATCATCAGTTGAAAATAAATCATGTCCATGACATTTCCCCAACTTTTTTCCACAACCTATTCCATTCACTTCTGGAGTACCTCTCTGTTCCTTGATGATCCTCTGGCTGACTTTGTTCAAGGAGGAGATCTTGTTGTTGAAGTCCTCAACGTACTCCTGCATGACCGTGAACTCCTCTGGCCGGCTCCTCAGGCCTCGCACGGAGTTTGCCACCGCCCTCACCGTCTCCCCCACCCGACTCAGGAAGCCCGGACCCTGCTTCTTGTGAGGCATCAATTCCTACAGGGCCCCCCCCCAAAATTAGAAAAGCTTACATTAGAGGTATACCAATAATATCTGTAAGTATTAGGATCGACGCGGATCCAGCTCCCAGGTACTCCTGATCGATACTTTAATAAGATACACGTGGGTACAATATAAAACTTTTCCGGTGGGAGAAAATGTCCCCTGACGTGTGAAAATAGCTGAAATGCTATTTGTGAAAGTCATAGTCATAGCACCTATTGTTTAGAAGAGGAGTCTTGGCTAACCTAGTCTGAATTAGCTGTTTTTGAACAGCCTATTTTTTTATTATGATCATTCATCATTATTTATCTTTTATTTGATTGACAATTGTTATGCAATGGTCAGTGTATAATTGGGTCAAATGAATAAATAAACAAAATTAATGAACTTCCTATAATTGTTCAATTGGCCAACAACAGGCAGCATGAACGACTGTAAATTGAGTGGATCAGTGGGGTTTGTATCTTCCAATCGACTTACGGGTTCTGAAAAATTGGTATTGGTATTGCTTAAATCATGGTTTCCCCACCAGCCAAATACTGGATGATGTTGGCTGCAAATGCTAAGTCAAGGCAGCTGGTCCTCCGTCAATCTTTTCTGCTGTAAAAAAAAAAAAAAAAACTACTTAACTGCTCTAAATGGAAATGGGAGCACTTGTCTTGTGTCCAGCTTCCATTCCCAGACTGTGTGTGTGTGTTCGGTAAAGCTGTAGATTAGCGGAATGAGAGTGAGACAGTATGATTTGGAGTCTAGACATAATCGGGCTGTTAACTGAAAATGTGGAGAGACAATGAGAACATTCATACAACCAATCAAAGGTCTGAGCGTTATACTCATAATCTGTTTTAGTGGAGTAGAGGACCAGGGTGTGGCTACACTGGATGTGACCTGAAAGGATGTGGGTCAATAGACGTGAGCTGGTTTCACTGAGGATGTGCGATTAATCGAAAAAACACAATCATGAATCCTGCAAAAGATGTTGCAGCTTTCTAAACAAGGTAATGGCGCGCTGCGAGGAAGCAAGTAGGTTGGAAAAGCTTTTATTATATTATATTCCAACAGAGCAGAACCTAAGCATTATAATCCCTCCACCCAACCCCAATACCAAAGTCATTTTTGTTGGTGCTGAAAAGGAGATCAGGTAGGAAGAACTCAGCGGGCACACTCTTAAAATCAGCTTACTCACTTCTTTATTTCTGAAAGTGTGATTACCCGTCGTGATTACCCAAAACCACTTAACCTTCCTCCTTTATACTCATAGTAATCAAAAGTTGCCCACGCAAGTTCCATGAAGGTAACTTTGTCGTCAATAGGAGCTCACTGATTATGCACCTTTTTTTTTACCATATGACTCATCAGAATAAACAAAAAAAAAATAGTTTGTTTTCTCTGTAAAATCTACTTTGTGATTTGTTGGGGTCATTTTGTGTGTGTGTGTGTGTGTGTGTGTGTGTGTGTGTGTGTGTGTGTGTAAATATAGAGACCTGTGCAGTGAGGAAGACTTTGAAGTGCGGGCTGCAGGAGAGGATGGGATGCTCGGCGATCTTGTTGAGGAAGCGGTGGAGGGCTTTCCGCCTCGTCTCAATGAAGTCGTCATTGAAGCGCTCCACCATGCCCTTCATCACAAACTTCTCTGGCAGCGGCTGAGGATGAGTCAACGCCAATTCACCAATTCAGCCGGGATCAATATATCGATTCGCATAAGTACGCAGTATGGAAGCTGTTGTCTTACTACAAGCACGAGCATAATACTGGAACAGCTAAGTGCCTGAGCCTTGATAATACAGTAGCTATACTGTTACCTGGAAGGAAAGGAATCACGGGATGAAAAAAAATGACCGCTCCAAAGTGTGATATTAGCATTAGCAATATTAGCATTAGTGAGTACAATTTTAACTGCATGGACCAAAACTTGGGTTCAAGCTATGTAAGCAGGCCAATACAGATTTTGTTTTCAATTGACGATGGCCGATATTTCAGTACCTTTAAATTTGACCCTTTTCTTTGTCAAAAAGTATTCAGTATTTTCCCCCAGATTTTTCTTCTTGTCAGGGTGGAAAAGCTTCTAAAACAACACGTGACACAAAAACTGTTGAAACACAGGATAATAATAATATTAAAACATACGCATGGTGTAATCCCGGTAGGGAACGTCAGCATGGGTACATCAGTCCACAGATGTGATGAGATACATACGTGGACTATGAGCGTCGGTTGGGTTTCCTCCAGTCTGCCCCTGAGCCACAGGAAGTCCTGGTAGCGCCGGCGCACCTCGTACTCACTGGAATCGAACTCGCTACGCGTAGTCTGGAGGGGGGGACGTGCATATAAAAGTCTACAATAAATATGTAATCAAACAAACTGCAGCTTATCCATCATAGTGGAAGTGGACGACACCGACTGGACCAGATCAGATTTTAAGTAAAAAAGGCCAATATCGGCCCCATATATCGACAAAACAAATATAAGCCTAGTAAGTGTGACCATTGTAGAATGTTATGCAGAAAACCACGTGTTTCCATGTGACATCTGTAGATGAGATTGGTTCTCTGAGAGTAATCCTTTAATTGTTTTATTATCTCCTGTTTTTGGGTTACTCTTGGGTCAGTCTTAGGTCAGCAGATGTCCTCCCTCAACTCTGACTTCTTTCCCTTTTATTGCTTTATTACCTTAATCATTTAGTGTTTTAATGTAGTTAGTTTAGAACTATAAGCTCCCCTGTAATGTCTGTATGTTGGAGAAGGATTGCAAGCACACCATCACTGATGTGTGATTAAATCTACTAACCGAAGTGTTCTCTTGTGTCTGTTGATGATTGACATTAAGGTTGACGAACCTAGGATGGAGTTCTAAGATAAGATAAGATAAGTTCTAAGATTTCCACCACACCATTCCCATTCCCTGACCTTGGTCACTACTCTGTACATGATGAAGGTCTCGATGGCGGTGACGTGGCTCTCGGGGTTGTCGACGGTGATGAAGAGGTCTTTGGTGTCGGCGCACTGTCCTTCCTCCCCCTCCCCCTCCTCATCCTCCTCCTCCTCTTCCAGTCGGTACTGGTTGACCATGGAGCCGGGGGAGTTGGGCATGGGAGACAGCAGGGGACTTCCATCTGCCAGGGATGTATTCTGAACCAAAGACAGGGCATCACCGTTAGCACCGTTAGTGAGTTTTTACACCAAGTCTTTTTCTAGCAGAGTTGTAGTATATTCAGCCGTTACTCACACACAGCTAATTCTCTAAACCTCATGACGCAACTGCAAAGCCTCTAGAAACTTTGGAGATGGAGGTGCTGCTTTTGACTGCAAACATATAATTTTGCCACCATCTGATTGATTTTGGATTTTGATAATGTCAGCTTGTTAGCTAGCCAACATAGTATCTGGTCAACTAATCATTACTGTCTTGCTATAAAGACATCTAATTAGAAGACATCTAGTAGGAGCTAGCGTTAGTGGCGGCTAGTGCCTTAGGTAGACCCTGGACCCCCGAGAACCCCCTCAGGAACACCACCACCATTTTGAGAAACACTGGCGTATCAGATGCTTCATATCAGCAACACCAATTGTCACTGCCACTACATGTTAAATCTTTGGTTCTGTATTTGTAAATTCTTTATCATTGTGAATGTTAGGGCTGAAATAAAAGGATATCCAGTTTGCAGGCAGTCTACTACAGAGTAAAAGCCCTGTCTAATCACCTTTGTTTGTTATAATATATTATGAGTCTAAATAACGTTAAAATTTGGTGCTATAAATCAGCTACCAACTTCCTTAATTCATCGGGGGGAAAAAAATGCATTGCGGTCATGACCTCTGAAAATGTCTGTCCATCCTTTGAACCGTGCACATGTGTTTCTTTTATCATTTTCTAGGTAGCGTGGAGTTGAGTTGTTTTTAAGGAGCATCTGGTAACACTGTGGAAACCTGCAACTGTTGGAACTTTCAAAAGTTAGGATTTCCAACCGTGATTTTCACAATTTGTCTTTGACGACCAACTTTGCGAGCCATCTGGATTCCAGTGGGCTCGTTTTCAATTTGCAAAACTATCCAGATGGCGTGTGGGGTAAATTACTTAAATGAGGCTAAATGTTCTCAATTCAAAATTTGGACTGGATGACGCCCCAATTAGTCCCCCCCCCCCCGATTCCCATCCAAAGCAACTTACAGCAAAGGGTGCAATCATAGTATGAACTTCAATTCCTAGATTACCAACATTACAAGCAACCAATCAGGGACCAGTAAGGGGGTCAAGGGTCCGAGGTCACATAACTCATGCAATACATGGAACAAATATTCCTGTGATCCTTACAATGACAAAAGGTATACGTTTTGGTTTTTTTCCTGGGACGTTTTGTTAAAACTACATCTCCAGTGCTGCTCCAGAGTCTCCTTGATTTGGGCTGAGCTACTGAAAACTGAGGCATATGATTAACATCATTCAAGATAGCGTGAGACATTACACATATTACAATGTATTGTAAAATGCAGATATCAAGTCAGTCAGTGTCGTCCACCTCCAATGATGGCTATGATGCAGTTTGTTTGAATACATCTTGTATAACTGAATGACTGGTTGTCAATGGGAAGCCCTCAACCTGATTTGATTTTAATGCAACATTTTGAGTAGGCATGAATATGTTTTATTATTATGATTATTATGATCTCCATCATGGGTTTTAGTGTCCTATGATCTAAATGCTGTTTCAGAAGCTTTTGCATCCTGACAAGAATACAATTCTGGGGGACACACTAAATACTTGTCATTTGGGGGGTAGAAGCACAAAAATATTGGTTGAACTCTAATTCAAACTACTCAGTGACCACTTGTACCCTGTGGATGGCATTGTTATTCTTGTGTCACACAGAATGGCTTTGGATTTAATAGCGTCTTCCTTGCCCTGTAAAGATGCATGCATTCAAGTATGTTTGGAGCAGTTTATTCAAACCCCTTTAGTAGAGCTGATTTGGGCAGGTGAGAACAATCCCATACAAACTTGTGTGGCACAAAATAGCCACACTGTGACACCTGCAAATGTGGGTCTCGGTCCTCTGCCAGGAGACCTGCAAACACTTTCTGACATGTGCCTTTTGATCGTCATGTTGCTGACATGCTTCTCTTTAGAATATATTCATCCTTTGTATTTATCTTTAGCTTCCACTCGTAGCCATAAGATGGATGGCTCAAGGGCAGAACACTGATAAAGCCCCAGTCTCAGACTACACAGACCAAGTCTTATTCTTTGGTAAATTTCCACTGACGTACCCCGGGGCCCCTCCTGTAAGTCTCTCTGTTAATCCTATATAAGGTTGTCTTTACTATTCTGTTACTATGTATGTGTGCTCTCCATATATATAGAATTTTGTAATGCATGCAGTTTAAAATAGTAATGAAGTATAATATTCTAAATCTTAATCATACTACTTGGGAACTCAAGGTTTGGTGATTGAGCCCGAGTTCTCTGACTTCATGGATTCTGACGTCATCAACAAGTACCTGTACAAATACCTGTAGTCAACTATAGGGAATTATATATCTATTTTAAATAAAACAAACATAATGAACTTTTAGATATTGTCGCATTCAAATCATCCAGTTTATAGATAAGACAGTGAATCAGCATTAGTGCGCTACTTTTATTCTTGTCTGTTTCCTAGAAAAACAACCAAGAAGCTGCTGATGGCAGCAGAATTGTCCGCAGCCAGGACTGCTCCGCACTAGAAAACAATGAGGGCAGCAGCAGCAACAGTTTACAACAATGTGAAGACTCCTACAATCCCTCTTGAAGTTATCATCTGATGTTACATTCCGGCAGAGAAGTGGCACAAGCAAAGAGCTCTCACTCCCCCTCCTGTTCCGGGAACCACAAACAAACCAGAGTCTGGTCTCAGTGTGTTGGCATTAAAGGAAAAGTAGCGAGATAAGGCCTACTGTTGCAAATACCTGTACCTACCAAATACCTGTAGTGCTGCACTGTCAATCAAACAGTGTGTCCAGTACTGTGATGTCTTTTTCCTTGGATTTTCTGTTGATGAAGTTTGAGTTTCTGTAGGTGCCGCTCTTTTCAGCTCAGCTTGTAGACCCTTTTGATTTACCTGGATTCCTGTATAAATGGCTCCTAAAATATAATCTGATTTTCATCTAAGTCATAACAATAGATAAACACAATGTGGTACTTTTACATGTTTTTATTGAACATATTGTTCAAACATTAACAGCCTAAGTTTGAAAAAGTATGGTGAACCGCTAGGATGATGACTAGGACTATGACTAGGAGATGACATCCAGGCGGGTTAGAGGTGTCCTGTCATATAAAAACCCCACAAAGTTTGGTTACCAACAGAGTCTGCTCTCCAAACAGAGATCTGTTGAAGTGGAATATGCCCCAGTCAAAAGAAATTTCAGAGTTGTTGAAGCTCATAAGACTGGAAAAAGAGTTGGGCCCCCATCACACATCACAGAGTCCGACATTGTATACAAATGGAGACAATTCAGTGCCATTGCTACTCTCCCTAGGAGTGGGCATCCAGCAAAGATCACAGCAGGAGCACGCTACATTATGGTCAAGGAGGTGACAAAAGAACCCTAAGGTAACAGCTCAGGATCTGCAGGCATCTCTTGAACTTTCAACTTCACAATAAGAACAACACTAAACATGAGTGGAGTTCATGGGAGGATACCAATGAGGAAACCCCTGCTCTCCACAAAAAACAACAATGCTGCCCGTTTCAAGTTTGCCAAAGATTACTACTATTGCTACTATGTCTTCATGCAAGACATCCCAATAATATCAATGAACTGAAACAGTTCTGCAAGGAGGAATGGTCCAAAATACCTCCTAACCGTTGTGCAGGTCTGATCAGCAACTGATCAGGTTGTTGCTGCTAAAGGACGTTCCACCAGTTACTAAATCTCATGGTCCACATACTTTTGTTAACGTTTCAACATGTTCAATAAAAACATGTTAAAGTACAAATTTGTGTGTGTTATTTGTGAAATCACATTGAGTTAATAATTTTCATGACTTCATGACGATCAGACCATATTTTAGAAGCCATTTATACTGTAATGCAGGTCATTCAAAAGGGTTCAATAACTTTCTCTCACAACTGTATGCCACCTCTACCTGAGGCTAACCTGTGCATGGTGAGGGTTAACGCCCACTTTTGCAGACCGCAAAATGGGACAGCTTGGGGTTGTTGTTTTTTGCTAATGAGTGATTTATCTTCTTAAAAGTATACCATCTTTGATTCAAGTGTGTCGTTCCCTCGCCTCAAAGCAAAAGTTTTGAGCTACATGCCCTCTGATGTAGGGAATAGTGAGTAGAATAGAAAAGTGTTTGTGAGTCGTTAAAGGATAGTTTGAAGCCGGTGAACGGAAAGTGGTCAGACAGTTTGTTACACCGCCTATCGACAGATAGCACCGATACATGCCGTTCTCTTGCACGGAGAGATGGTCACGCCGAAGTCCTTTCAAAAATATCGCGGTTTAATGAGAAATTGGCTATCATTAAAAGGTGTATACCACATAACATCTAAAGCCTAAGATGCCATTTTTACAATTTATCACTCACAATCTACCGAGCACAATTTATTTCAATAAAATGTGAACTTGGTTCACACTTTTCGTCAACGCCCTCCAGGGTGTATTTTGGTGGAAGGGGATTGTGGGAATAATAGGCGAACCGGGTCTAAAAGTTTAGATGTTATTGAAATAAGTGCTATTTGCTATAGTGTGTTGTATGCACGCCGAAATAACGAGTGGACCCTAAGATTGTGTAAAAGTGTCTTTAAATCGTATTCTACCTGGTATGTACCTTTGTCGATAAGCAAACAACGTTACATCGCCATAAATTTGAAAGGAGTTTGGCTTGACGGTTGTCTCCATAGAAGAGGCTAGCAGATCAGACGGTTGGGTCCTAAGGTCAGGTTATCAGCTGACCGGGAATTTATGGTTGCCTTTCAGCTCTTCAAATCAAGTTAGTCGTTGTGTAGTGATTTAATAACCTGATCACATGCCCAGCATTCCTGCCTATCAATTCCTAACTACGACCATCACAAAATATTCCATATATTTAAATATACATATGTTATTTGTGTTAGAACTAAGGCGGATCCTGTCACTGCCTGGGTCAATTCCACGTAGCAAGCCTGGCATTGAAACTCTATGAATGTCGGAGCCCGAGGTTTTCTGCTCATTTTTTAGTTTGTTTTTCTTTACCTTGCTGAAAACCTCTAAGTCCTCGTCTTCGTCCAGATCCAACATGTGTCCTGAGAAGTCCGCAGGGACCTCCTGGCTGTTCATCTCAGATTTAAACTTTCTAAATGAACCGAGCTCATCAGAGAAACCTGAGATAAACTTCAACCACAACTTCAGACGAGTATCAAGACACGTAGAACGTCAAAGAAAATGACTTCCGGTGGTAATTTTCAAAAGAAACCCCACTCTTTTTGAGTAATACGACGTGCCAACGTGAATTGTTTGTGTTTTTAAGTTTGGACTTGGCATATATTATATATATTTTACTGATATAGTATCATTTCATGATGTAATGATTCCACTGGGCACTTCGGTAGGATTGCTCTCCACGCCCGAATACGTCAAGAAGTGGCCATGGTTGCTTTTATTTTAAAAGGTAAAATCGCTATACTTCCGGTATGAACCTGGCTACCTCTGTTAGTCTTGACGTAGATAATGTTGTTGGCGCGCAGAACCGGAAGTAGCAAAGGAGGGAGTCCTCTCCATGATTCAGCTTCTACGGATTGTTATATTTTTCCAATCAGTTTAAACATTGAAAAAAAAAAAAAAAAAATGCTGGAGGACCATATTCTGCAGCAATAGTCTCTGCAATTGAAAACACAGATTTTAATAAATTAATATATAATATAAGAGAATACGTGTGTTTCATTAGAGAAACGCCAAGCAGGCTGAGTCAGCTGTATTGTGTTAGTACTATGGGCCTGTCTGCTGGGGTGGATGAGTACCAAAATATCCTCCTCCAGTGGAGAATTACTTTCTTTACTTTAGTATTAGTAAGTGGTAGAAAAATCTACTTTAATGAAAGTAAAAACTAGCTCATTTAAAATGTACTGAAATGAGTGAAAAATACTGAATTACTTAAAAAAAGGTTGCTGACATTGTTGCATACGATCGTCCAGAAATGTAATTAAAAGAGTTTAATTAAAAGAAAACATTCACAAAATAAAGTGCATGAACAAAGTAAAGAATAGATCATGATTCATTCAACATGAGGATATTTGGTCCGTTTCTGATGCAATTCTTATGGAGAATCGATAAGATTTGCACTCTGTAATGCAAGCAGTTTAAAATGTACTCAAGTATAATATTCTAAATATTATTCATACTACTTGGGAACTCGAGGTTTGGTTATGGAACTTGAGTTCTCTGACCTCATGGATTCTGACGTCATCAACAAGGAAATACATGTAGTCAACTGTAGGGAATTATATATTTATTTTAAATAAAACAAACATAATTAACTTATAGATATCGTCGCATTCAAATCACCCAGTTTATAGATATGACAGTGAATCAGCATTAGTGTGCTGCTTTTATCCATGTCTGTTTCCTGGAAAAACAACCGAGAAGCTGCTGATGTCAGCAGAATTGCCGCAGCCCCGCCCGCCTGGACTGCTCCGCACTAGAAAAGAATGAGGGCAGCAACCGCTTACAACAATGTGAAGACTCCTACAATCCCTCTTGAAGTTATCATCTGATGTTACATTCCGGTAGAGAGGTGGCAGAAACAAAGAGCTGTCACTCCCCCTCGTTCCAGGAACCATAAACAAACCAGAGTCTGCTCTGAGCATGTTGACGTTAATGGAAAAGTAGTGTGGTATGGCCTACTGTTGCAAATACCTTCTGTTAAAAACATCTATGGTTCATTTGGACCAAATAACACACACTCTGAATGTGTTTTGTAACACGCAGAGCTAAAAGTTTTTTCTATAAGTATTTCATGAGAAAAAACAACTTTGTTTCAGTTCTGTACCAGCTCAGTCGCTATGGTAACAGTGTTATGTGTGGGGCAAAAGTGAAGGCAAAGACCATAACAATGCTTATTTAATTAGTTTATATATATATATATACATATATATATGATATCTCTGCTTATTTAATTGATATGAATTTACAGTATGGTATTTAGCTATGTTTTTTCAATTTTTTCAATTCAGAACAGTTTCTAGCTGTGCGTCCTTTAAGTGGTGATCTGTGAGTTCCTCGTTTTTCAAATTTTCTCCCCATCTTTATTGCTAAGCACACTCATTTCAGCCTAAATGTTAATGTACAGTATGGCATCTTGCTATGCTTATTTAATTCATATTAATAGTATAAAATGACTATTAATTTACAGGATCACATCTACCTACAGTATTTTCATCACAAGTCATTTTGTTAACTCTTAAAATGCCATGTCAGGACACAACTAGTTGCTGGATTTTTTTGGTTTGTAGGTGACATGCACATGCATGCAATAATTGTGGAACTCGTGTGGAAAACTTGATCAGGAGCAACCAGAGTCTACAGAAAACTTCACTCGCGGTGTCTTTATGGCTTCGAAACAGTTTGAATGATTTGAACACTTCCAAGTCGATGCTTTTGACTGTCAGGGCACCCTGATATAAAGGGCATGAATCCACACTCTGGAGTAATGAGACGTTGATGTAAAGTGTTAAACTTCACTTGGGAGCATGTGAAGTTCATGTCCTTTTGGGGGTGGATGTGCGCACACTGTTAAGCTTCTAAAAAGTCGTCCTGATATGACATGAACGCAGCACTGTTGCACCTGCGAAAAGCCCATTTCACACTCAGCCTGCACAGGAACAAAATAATATATGCCCATTTACTTGTCAGAGCACAAGTTCCCGTCACCTTCGGTCTTGTCAACACATTGTTGCATAGTCAAAGCGCCGTTGCCTCGAGGATGGCCCGTATTCAAATACTTGTCATCACAGAGAGACAGAGTGGAGACTAACAAAAGGGAGCTGTGTACTGATGGAAAAAAAAACATTTCCATAATGTGATCATAATCTTTAGTTACTGCAGTCTGGCTGGCCTACAGGCATTCTGCTGCTCTGACAGACAGCCTCACCTCCACGAGCAGAGAAATAACCAAAAGATGTCACTGTTGCACAGCACATGAGGTAACTGCCATGGTCGGGCATGTCTCTGACGGACGGGGTGTCGGCCGTCGGTCACAGGCTACACCTCCCTTTCTGTGTTCCTATTGCCAGAAAGAAATGACATATAGCAAGCAGCCATTGGCTCGCACATCACCCCCCACCCCCCCGTGGTTCAGGAATGTGTCGGCGGATGTGTCATTTCAGCCGGGAAAAAGGAAAACACTCGGACAGCAGGGCTCCACGTGTATTGATCTATCCCAATAAAGCTGTGGACGATCAAATTGTGACACGTCACCTAAACCGACTGCCAAATTGTGCATTTTCTTTGCGATCAATTCATGTTTTACTCCGAGTCCCTCGCTTATTGACGTGTCATCTCGTCCGCTCGGTGGAACGTCACCAATTATTTCTAATGGACACAAGATAATCAATATCTATCGAGCGATTCTCCCCTTCTACAGTAACAATTACGGATGCTCTCCGCTTGGCTGAAAACAACACTGCTGTATCGCCGGAGTCGCTGCTCAGAGCAAAGAGCTGCAGCGCCTCAGATATGTTGCCTTTAGGCGATTTATTGGCTAAAAAAAACAAAAACCTAGCGTGAGTATGCACACAAGCACATGCACTCTCAAATGCACAAACACACACCCATAATTATCTATTCAAACACTCCACAGGATATTTTTTCCCCTGTATTTTCTCTAAATGCACTGCCAATGGCATTGCAAACAATGTGTCATTCCACTTTTGGCATTTTGCAATTCAAAACGATGCGAGCGCTCCCTGAGCAGAATACTGAAGAGCGTTAGAGGCGTTTCAGCCAGCAGCATTAACATACAGGAAGCCATTATCACATCTGGCCTTTCCAACACACAGGAAGGTGTGTGTGTACGTGTGTGTGGGGAGGGGGGTCTGTATGTGCATGTTCATGTGTCTACCTAGCTGCGTGGTGAGTGTGTCTTTATGTGTATGCATGCATGCACTTGTTTGTGTGTGTGCTTGTACACAAGCTAGTTGTGTGTGTGTGTGTGTGTGTGTCTCTCTCTAAGCGTCCCCCACCATTCAGATTAGGGGCTTCTATAATGGTTCTACAAAAGGTCAGGGTTTTTTGGTGTGTGTGTGGAATGTAGCGGCGGTATGAAGCGGCAGGACGTGGTTAAAGGTCACCGGGTGACGCCATTGCATTATCTCACTGCCATTTCATACCAGTTTGTCTGTCTGATTGATTTTTAAAATAAATCTTCACCTCCTCCAAGGCTCTGTGTGTGTGTGTGGTCTTCTTTATCTTTTACAGAGAAGGGGTGGGGTGGGGTTGGTGTGATTGTTTCAGCTCTGTAAATGATGTTATACCGGTAAAGAAATGTCTCTTTTTCATGCCTTTGATGGTGATGAGTGCTCGTTGCTTGCACGGGTGACTGGGTTTTCCTTACCGGATATATTCACCATGATGCTGTGTGCTCCGTCTAACCCGGTGTGTAAATCAAATGCCACGCTGGTGTTCTGGCACAAAAGTGTGTGTGTGTGTGAGTGTGTGTGTGTAAAAACTGAATGAACATTCTTGGATACTGCAGCACAGTATCCACTGCCCTGTCCCAACCCGGGGTTCAAGTGTTTCTGAAGGCAGATAAAGATATTTTTTTCTGATATTTCGTGCCGATACTCTTTAAAATGCACCATTTTCATGCCGAGTCCCAAGTCAGCTTCAAGTCGTTGAGGCACAATTCTCAAGTCAAGTCTTAAGTTAATATGTAGAATACCGAGTCAAGTCAGAACAAATCAAGTATCCAGTAGGATAAAAGACTTTTTAACTTTTCTCGAGTCCCAAGTCAGCTTCAAGTCGTTGAGGCACAATTATCATGTTCAAATGTAGAATATCGAGTCAAGGCTGAACAAATCAAGAATCCAGTATCAAGTAGGATAAAAAACTTGGTAAGTGTATCATGATGTCTCATCATGATTTCCTATAATCAGTTTCAACTTCAATAAATTCATGCTAGAAAGCTGCAAAACGCTTGTCAACGCCATACCTCGGGCTCAGTGTGTATCCAATTCCAAAGGAGAATCGGGTTTCACGACTTCATTCTCCGTAGCTTTGTGGGATACAACTGCGTATCCTCATATCCTGCATTTTCAACAAGATCCATTGTCAAGACGTTAAAAACCTTTTCAAGCCATCAAAGTACGAGTCAAAGTCAAGTTCCGAGTCTCCAGAACCCCAGCCAAGTCTCAAGTAATTCTCCTTATACATCAAGTCAAGTTTCAAGCAATTCAAATTGTGACTGGAGTTCAACTCGTAACTCGAGTCCCCACTCGAATTACTGTCCAATAAACAAGCCACTTGTGAGTCATATGACTTTTGTCCACTAATAATTGGGCAGTGTGAACCTAAACCAACCAAATACAAAATGCAACTAAGTGAACTTTTTCCACTATGGTTCAGATCAAAGAAAAGGTGGGTCAGCAGCTCCTTAAGGCGGGAGGGGGGGCAGGTTTCACTGCAGGTTTTACAGACTGACGCCCCTGAAACTGTTGAAAAAAATCCTCCCACACCACACTGGAATGATTTCTCTGCTCAGACATCTGATAAAAATAATAATAATAAAAACATATTCACTAGTTTTGGTCAGGGAGGACCATATCACAGATGGGCGACACTGGTTGGACCATATCTGATTTTTAATAAAAGGCCAATATTGGCTCAATATATAGGCCTAACCCTAATCTATAGGCGCACTGTTTTCTCCACTGCTGGCCAGATACTGACACAGTGGCAGCCTCCATGCACGGCCACCAGCAGCGTAATAATCAGATCAGCCAAGCCCCAGGCCCCCCTCCAACAATGGCTTACATAGATCGCCTCAGTCAAACTACATTTACGCACTGTCACAGCCATTAGCCTGGCCAGCCCTGAGTGGCTTCTCAGTAAGATAGAAGGAAAAAAAACAAAAAAAACAAAATGGAAAACATTCACTGTGACTGCCCTGCGTCACGTCCAAAATTACTAAAGTAGAAAAACATTACTGACAATTATGGCAGAACTCTTCTGTTTGTCAGTTTCCAATGTTTTCCCCCCCTCCTCTCTATCCATCCCTCTCTGTCTAATGTTGAATGAATTGCTCTTGTTCGGGAAATTGCTGCTAACGGCGGCAGGCAGCTCCAAACATGTTCCACTTAGAGAGAGAGAGAGAGAGAGAGAGAGAGAGAGAGATATGATGGGGGAACTTGGCCACCTGGATGAATGCAGGGACTGAACAATTAAAAATCAATTTACCGTCAAAAAGCTTTGCCTTCTAATTAGGACCACATGCAGGCCAGAGGGGCTTTTCTGTTGGAGGGCATGCATTTTCTCTTTCACATTGTTTCATATTTGTGTTAATGTCGTCGTCCCCCTCTACCCACCCCAACTACCTCATTGTTTTTTCATCCTCTGCTTACATGCCCACATAATGATAATGCAGTGGTAAATACTGTATTATTCAGACGTGGACTGGTACAATAGGCCCTAAACGTATCTGCCAAAATGGAGAGGCATTTGTTTTAATTCTCAGCAGGTGTGCCGCGGTTTGCACGCTTTTTTTTTCTCTCACAACATTATTCTCATGTAGATGACAATGTCTTGCGGAGCATGAAACCTGAGCGTGCGCACCACCAAATGCATGAAGGCCAATTACGTCAAAATTGAAGTATGGATGCTGTATGACAGCAAAGCCAACACAGCGCTCTTTGAGTGGTTATATGGCAGCCAATGAGTGTTTTAGCCACTGTACTTCTTATTTAAACCATAGACCCTAGTCATTTTGCCGACAGACCCCCCTGCAACACCCTCAACGACCCCTGGAGAGTCCCAGACCACTGGTGATAACCACTGGTCTAGCTCATTTTTAATCCTAGGCTAGCAAAACAGGCTGAGTCTACTACCAAGGACTGTTTGTTTTCATCATTTATCAAAAACGAATTCAAATTTTTTTGCTCAGTTGGTACTTCTTATTCAAGAATACATTATTTAGAACTGATACAAATCAAAATGTTTAGATCTTTGAGAAATGCTCGTATGAAATTGAAAAATATCTGACTATCTTGGTCAGACCTTTTGGTTGGTTTTCTCAAATTGTTGTCACACCACATATTTCATTCAAATATTAACACATGTATGCTCCTAATACACAGTGGGAAATGTTTTGGCCTTTTAACAACTAATACAAGATATTGTCCTCTATGGTCCTCCGTGCGTTATTGTCGGCACTGCTAGTGCTTTGACTTCCGTGAGAAAATATTGAAATTTTTCAACACATTATTTTTCAAAAATTATGTAATCCTGTTTGAGAAATATTTTACGAAAAATGTGTATTCGTTTTTGACAAATGATTAAACATAAGAGTTGGACTTTTGGAGCCCACTGCACTATATCCCAGCTCAACTTTCTATCCATGTATAATCTCTTTATTATTAGCATTTTGTTTTTTAAATTAATTGATTAATTTTGAAAATGCATGTTTTTATTTATTTATTTATTCATTCCTTCTTTTTCCCATTTTATTGTGACATATTGCTCAGATGTATAGCAATACAGAGGCATGGGGAAAGCATAGTGTGAGCAAAGTGTCTGTACAAAGAGATATCTGTACACACAGTGCATCACTCCTGAATCTAATTTGAAGGACGCGTGGGATTGGGAGTTGGGATAGACAGATGGTACGATCCACTTAATGCTTCTTTTTTTTTTCTCCAACGTTCCCCAGAATATCCAAAATGTTTCTGCTGCCAACATACTTTAGCATGTATGTATGTACTGGAGGATATTTGACTGGTATAAGAGAGTAAATGTGCAATGAGCTAGAGAACGGCAAGGTATGCAAGACTCAAATTTCATACACACACAGTTGGACAAATACCACTGGGGACGTTCACTTCCTCAAATAGAATAATATTCACAACCCGCCGTTACAACCCAGACCAGTTTCAACAATGGGCCTCAATTAAAAGTGGGTGTAATTATCGCGAGCTCTCAGAGCGGCGCCCTCTAACCTGTGAAATCTAATTAAGTCCCTGGCAGAAACAAACAAAAATAGGCATTACTAATCAATCAGCCAGAAATAAGATAAATGAGAATAGAGAGAGAGGCGTGATGAACGGCTGCGCTGTCGAGATAACGGGGGGGGGGGGGACAAAAGGAAGACATGCTAGCGTTTTGAAATTCACAATCATACATCCAATCAGTGGCGGCTGGCCAATTAAGGGCGCTAGGGCGCCGCCCCACCACTCCCGACATCCTAGACTTCATTGACTAAGACTTAAAAAAATTACTTTGAATTATTTATTTTTTTAAATGGTCGAGGTAAATATTATATAGTTATTGAAGTAAAATGTATAATCTGCAATAAAATGTAGATTCAAATTGTTCTACGTTGTCTAAAGTTACTGCTAGGTCACGTATTTCCGGCCTGGGGCGCAAAAATCTTTGCCCATTGACTCTCGTTATAAGTTGTACATGCGCAGTTCGTTCTCTTCAATGCAAGAGATAGGAGCTTGGTGGGGCGCAGCTTACCTGCGCCCCACCAATGAACTGCGCATGTACAAACAGCATTTATCTGAATGCTGCTGATTAACACACCACCAACCACTGGTTGGCAGCAGAGAGCGAGTGGCTCGTGGTACATCTGACATAAAATGCGCCCGAATGAGTTGTTGAGTGTAGAGTTGGAGGAGCCTTGTGAAAGAAAATTCAGTTAAATCACTAAAAAGAACGCCTTTTGAGAGAAGAACATTGGAAGAGAAACTCAGAGTCAAAGAGCTTGGACCTGATCAGCCTGACATCAAAATTCAACAACAATCCAAAGACAGAGGAAGACAATATACTCGGTCGTTTTCAAGGATGTGGTTTACTAAGAAGGCTTGGCTAACAGCATGCAGTGACACCAACGCTTTATTTTGCTTTCCCTGCATCCTTTTTCAGACTACAGGATCAGACCCAACATGGATTGAGACAGGTTTGAATGATCTAAAGCATATATCAGAAAAAACTAAAAAGCATGAACAAACAAGGGTCCACATGGAAAATGCAATGCGACTAGCTATGTTTGGGAAAGTCAACATAGCTGGTCAACTTGATGAAGGCTACAGGATAGGGATCCGTAAGCACAACGAGGAGGTTGACAAAAACAGGCACATCCTTTCCAAAATAATAGACTGTGTCAAGTTCTGTGGTGCCTTTGAGCTAGCCCTGCGTGGTCATGATGAAAGTGAAAGCTCAGAAAATCCTGGTGTTTTTAGGGGATTGGTGGATTTTGTAGCATCACTTGATGTAGTTCTACAAGAGCATCTGCAGAATGCTACTGTGTTTAAGGGAACATCTAAGACAGTACAGAATGAACTCCTTGACTGTATGCTCTCAGTTTTGAGAGAGCGCATCATTGAAGAAGTCAGGAGTGCAGACTTTGTCTCCATCCAGGCTGATGAAACAACAGACATTTCCACTCAGTGTCAACTGGTGCTTGTGATCCGCTACATTAACAAAGCCCATGATGTGCAAGAGAGGTTTTTTGAGTTTATATCTCTCCAGAGTGCCACAGCTGATTCCATCGCCACAGCACTTCTGGATAGGTTGAGCTCCATTCTCCCTGATGACCAGAAGAGCAAGCTCATTTCCCAGACATATGATGGTGCAAGTGTCATGAGAGGAGCCACAGGTGGTGTGCAGAAGAAAGTGCAAGATGTGTATGTGAATGCACACTACGTCACTGCTATGCTCACCAACTTAACCTCATCATGCAGCAGGTGACATCTCACATCTCAAGAGTTAGTCAGTTCTTCTCTGACCTGGCTGGATTCTCTGGCTTTTTTTCAAGATCTCCCAAGAGAACCAGCGTGCTTGATAGAGTGGTGGCACACAGACTCCCAAGAGCAAGCACAGTAAGATGGAACTTCCACAGCCGTGCTGTGAACACTGTGTTTGAGCACAAAGATGACCTCCTCCAGTGTTTTGAAACCATCAGGGACTCGGGCGAGTTTGATCCTACCACTATGCGAGAAGCTGGAGGGTTTGTGAGGCTATTGGAGGATGATAATTTCAGCTTCTTCCTGGAACTGTTCCATCGCATCATGCCGCATGTGGACATTCTCTACAGCCAGCTCCAGAAGCGGACCATCGACTCAGTCTTTGTCCAGAGAATCATGCAGCAGTTCACAGACAACGTGCAAAAGATCAGGTAAATTAATATGTATGTTGTGCTGTTTAATATTACTGATATTGTGTTAATGTCTATAATGCTTGAACAACTTAACTATGTAAAATTTCTGGTTATTATACCTGTCAACTAAAGCTTAACTTTTCTCTTCTGGTTCTGTTCAGAGATTCCCTCCCTACTCTCTGTGGAGAACATAGTGGCAGACCTGTATCTCAGCAGCAGCTGGGCAAGAAACGCCGCACACTGGGCCCAGGTGAACTTCAGAGGCTAGCTACAGAGGTGAGAAGAAGCTAAATGTGTGGTCTTGGTCTTTTACAATGTTTTTAATCGTAGTAGTGCTGTATTGTCCAGAAAAGTGGGCAATACGCCTTAAAGTAGGCCCTATAATAGTCTAGATTTATAGTGGTGCTATGTTCATTTGCATTGTCCCTATCAAATAAACGCATACATTGATAAAATAACAATTTTATATATATATTATTATTATTATTATTATTATATAATATAATACAATATATTGATATATTGTAATGTTGACTTATATCCATCTCCATATTGTATTCAATTGGTGCATTCATTTTTTAGGTTTGTGACACTATCTTGGGCCATGCAAAACAGCGGTTCTCCTTCACCAAGCACCTGATCAGTGCTACACTGCTGCAGGGAGACCAATTCCAACAGTACAACAGCCAGTTTCCTGAAGCAGCACTGAACACCACCATGGAGGCTTACCCACTGCTGAACAAGAGCAAGCTGAAAACTGAACTGTCACTCATCTACAGCAATGATGAGTTCAAGAACTGCAGTGGTGCTGTGGCTCTGCACCAGCTCTTCATTGAGAACAATCTTCAGGACACCTTCTCAGAGACTGTGGGTCTGCTGAAGATCCTCATCACGACTCCTATGACTACAGCTGAATCTGAGAGGTGCTTCTCAACACTGAAGAGAATAAAGACCTTCCTCAGGAACACTATGTTACAGGATCGTCTCAATGCATTGGCCATGCTCTCTATGGAGAAGAAACTTGTCAAAGACATCCCCGACTTTAACCATAGAGTTATTGAGAAATTTGCATCTCTCAAGGAGAGAAGAGCAAAATTAATGTATAAAAAGTAAATTTTAAGCCACAAGGTGGCAGTCATATGGCTTTGAGCCAGTTCACTTTCAATTGTAATACCATGTTTATTTATATTTTTCTTAAATTTTGTTATTTTCTGTTTCTATTTTCTATTTCTTACTGTGTCCTTAAATTTCTGCCATTGTCTCAGGGTTTTGTGTTGTCTGATTTATTTTGCATTTATCAAGGCACTTTTCGCTTACTTTAGTCTTTCACCATTACATATTGTAGTATAAAAAATATTTATTATAAAGAATTTGCACTAATTGAAGTACCTTAACTTACCTTAACTAACCACATTTCATTATAACAAATGTTCATTCAGCTCAGCAAATACAAAAAAAGGCCTTTTTATTTATTTAAATACACTGATGATACCTTTAGTAAATTTTGCTTGATTTTAGGTGTAGCCCCCCCTGGAGAAAAATGCACCAGCCGCCACTGCATCCAACCGCTCTCGGTGGCGCAGGTACCACTGCATGGTCAGAGGATGCACTCCTCAGAGGAGTGCCGTGTGTGTTTATCTCTATACAGGGCTGTAGCTTGGGCCAAAATTTCAATACCGTGGCTTTTTAAAACCAATTTCTTTACAATACATTTGTATAATTAATGTCAATCTTAAACCTGCAAAAATGACTTCCTATTCTGTTTTCCAGTGATCACATCACATCACCGGTTATTATGTCCAAATTAGATGCAGGGATTTGCTAGAAAGGCCACCTTTAATGGCTATGGAGCTTTTTGAGCCTAGTTCAAGGCAGCTTCCTTAATTAGCATGTCTATATTTGCAGATAAAACGGTATCTAAATCAACACGAACAGAGGAATACACCTAACAAAAAAAACTTGACGAAACTATAGCAACAAGTGACAAGCGACGGCCGAAGTGGGGAGAGCCACGGGATAGCTACACCAACCACACCTAACCTGCCAGTGCCTCCACTCTTCCTGGGGAAACTCCTTAGTCTCACGATACCCGATCCAATCTCAGACTCTTCATACTCTCGATACTCTTGGCCCTGAAAGATGTAAGAAAACGGAACATAATACTACACCTTAACTCATAAATATGGCAATCTGCTCTTATCTTAAACAGTGCAAGATGCCTCCGCGGACCAGCAACACTACTTCTCCGGTCCTGACCCGCACCATCTACAAATTCCTTTGAGCCCACTACCACCTATGGTGGACGCAACAGGCCCCAGGAGCAACCAAGCTACCCAAACATGTACAACAAGTACAACAATGGCTTTCTCAGGACATAGCACCAGCTTACCCCACTAGTGAAACAACGGACTTCCTTAGAGGCAATTCAAAAAATTGGTCCCACTCAGGGATGCAAATTATGGAAGACCACCATGAAGCTTATTGCAGAAATCAAAAATAGCCTCCCTACATTATTCCAGTCAGATTGGGAAGAAGCATGGCCCACAGCTTTGAGATGGGCAAAAAACAGATCCCCAAGATGGATGATGCCATAGTCCACTGGACAGCTGCAGAACTTAAAGATCTACTCTCTCCACCCTTTAGGGATACAACCCCATCACTACAATGCCACCTACCCCCTAGAACATGCCGTAATAGTGTCTCTAGTGAAAGAGTGGTAACAATCACACAAAGATGGATAACAATACCACCACCACTATAAGGTCAACAGCCTAAAAGCTCCTCTATGGGATGCTCGGTGGAGATTACCCAAAAACCAATGGCTAATAGGCACTCACCCTCACCGTTAAGATTCTTCTCGAATCCCAGACATTCCCCTCCTGTAGAAAACAGAAAAGTTATCATTAACCAGAAAACAACAAACACCCCAACGGAAACCCACGCTGATGCCTATCTGGTATCTCACAAAAATAATACACCCCGCAAGAGACAAATTACACTTACCTCAACCCAAGATTGTAAAAGACCAAAACTTACCTCAACTCATGGCCACAAACAACCCCTACCCACAATACCACCACCACTACAAGATCAACAGCCTAAAAGCTCCTCCACTGGACGCTCGATGGAGATTACCCAAAAACCAATGGTTAACAGACACTCAACCTCACCGTTAAGATTCTTCTCGAATCCCAGACGTTCCCCTCCTGTAGAAAACAGAAAAGTTATCATTAACCAGAAAACAACAAACACCCCAACGGAAACCCACGCTGATGCCTATCTGGCATCTCACAAAAAGGATACACCCCGCAAGAGACAAATTATACCTCAACCCAAGATTGTAAAAGACCAAAACTTACCTCAACTCAGGGCCACAAACAACCCCTACCCACACAAAATTGGGAGGGTCCAGACCGATCCGACCCCAAGAATGGTACAACCTCACCATTCCATACACCATCCCAAAGAATAGTAGTGGATAGAAGGATAGAAAGTGATCTTGGAACAACCTACACATCGACCCCCCAAAGTATACAAACAGAAAACTTCTCTGTGTCCAATAGAGAACCCTCACCAATTACCATCCCATGGGATAAACTTAAGTACCACTCCCTAAAAGGACCGGTTACCCCTTCAAGGTGCTATCAAGACCAAACCATAAATAGCCCACAACTAACTCCTAGTAAATTCACCCCAAGCAAACCCCACAGTCCGCAAATCGATCTATCGTTAATCTGATCAAAATTTCCCTTTAAACCAAGACGGAGACTATATGGACCAAACCAAAAGAACATAAACTACCCCCTGACATAAAGACCAGCCCATGAAGGTAGCCCTCTACCACTGAAGGCAGTCTGCTACCTACAAGGGAAACACTGGATCTTACCACTAATAACTGGGATGACACACAAGGGAAAGAATGGCCTTCGGACCAGAGTCTGCCCCACTGGAACCCACTGATTCTACCACAACAACCCCAAAGAACCCCAAAACCACGACGGACGAGCAGAACCCAAGACACCACACCGATAGCAACAGGGGTTTTGGATATGGAGATCCCGGGTCCCTCACATACAAACCCGATTGAGGATAACCTTTTCAAAAGACATGAACACGGTGGAGACAAGTACAAAAACTGGTCCCTGACGCCCGGAAGACTAATCCTGATAGTGGGTGACTCCAACAACTCCAGACTCCCCCCAGTCTTACTACAACTCCTGGAACTAAGTCTCTCCAAAAACGATTTTGAGTTCAATGCGGAAGTCTTCCTCCAGGTAAAAGGAACAGCCATGGGCAAAAAATTCTCACCAGCATGTACCAACATCTATATGGCTGACTGAGAAGAGTCAGTCAAAAAAAAAAGTTACCCACACGGTACCTGCGATACCTAGACAATATCTGGGGAGTTTGAAGAATTTGTCTCCATCTTGAATACACATCACCATTCCATCAAGATGAAACCAATAATACATGAATCCAGTATTGATTTCCTGGACACCACCACATTTAAGGGTCCTGAATTCCAGTCTACAGGCTCTTTGGACGTCAAGGTCTTCTTTAAAACCACAGACACCCACACCCTCCTACACAAGTCAAGCTTCCATCCCTAACACACATTTCGGGGTATCCTTAAGTCCCAACTCCTGCGGTTCCACCGAATATGCACCCGTACGGAAGATAGACACTTGGCCACCAAAACCCTTTACAAGGCCCTAAGAGAACGAGGATACAATAGATCATTCCTGAGAAGTGTCCGAAAAGAGGTCTTTGAACCCCAGACCCCATAAGGTGAACGGCCACCAAACACGACAAACAATGACAAACAGATCATACCATTAGTTACAACATACTCCCATTTTGAAGTACACGGTACTTCAAAATAATCTTCAAAAAAAAGCAACACAGCTGCAGCGGCAAAGGAGAGGGAATTGGCGTGGGAGAGAATCGCTGCCCGAGTCAATGCGTACGTTTAGGTGCAATCCCACGGGCGCAAAGCACACTTGGCAGCAGCTGAAAATGAAATATAAATGGTGTACTTGGGGCGGCAAATTAGAAAGGCAGATCTAGGAATTTAATTACTGTAACATAAGTTAGAGGTGGGTGCATGGTCACAGGTGAAATGTGTTGTTGGAACAATATAAAAATACTAACTGTTGCTTTTGTATTTGTCGGAAATAAAGAAGACCAAATGAAATGTGTCTTTATTTGACTGCTCGGGGTGGTGGTAGCTTAATCCGTGAACTGTAAACGGCATATTATATCTCAGACAGCTCTTTTCCATCCTGGACATAGAACATCTAATCGGGGTCTCAAAATCCTCTCCCGACATAAGGCTATGCGAATTACTTCCGCTTGAATATCGATCGGGTTACCAAGGAAAGGACACGCCATGTCCGACAGCTGCTTCAGGTTCAGCAGAGGGAGGAGACAGGGAGAAACTCAGGGTTTGCTAAAGAAAACCTGCCAGCGAGCAGGTTAGGTTCACAGAAGAGTTTGAGTTACCTCTCTTTCTGGAACGGAAAACCCAGAGTTTCCCTCATCTCAGGGTTAACAAACTCAGAGTTTTCACTAAACCCGCTTTCTGGAATGGACCCCTGGTCATCCATACAAACAACAACCGACAATACTCACCAGGGGGCTGTTCCACAAAGCAGGTTTAGAAAAGCGCTGATTAACGTCGCAAGCCTGGTTTGAGTTAACCTAACAAGTCAATCGGGGCTAAAGCGGTTCCACAAAGCCCAAGTCAAGCTACCGTGATCTGGCTAATCCAAGCCAGGTTCAAGCAATCCAGATAATTGCGCGTGCACAGTTGTACACAGGTTATTTAAGCAGCCCGAGAGGTCGATCATGGATTTCATCGATTCGTCATGCAAAAAAAGGACGGGAAAGAGAGAGCCGCGCTGTTCACGGCCACTGAGCAGTGACATTTAGTCGAACTTTATGGAGAATACAAGGACATAATAATGAAAAAGGGAAATACGCTTTCCATAAACAAAGGGAGGGAGCAAGCTTGGCAACACATTGCTGATCGATTGAATGCGTAAGTAATTAATTAAAAACGAACAAATTGGATAGATCTAATTAAATGAAACAATGCCATATATAAAACCCCAAGACTGTAAATGTACCACTAGTATTTAGAGAACGTTTTAAATCAAATGCTTTATTCAATAAATAAATACACTTTCATACAGAAACACTTGGGTGGGGTGAAGAGGACATGGCAGCAGGTCAAAATAAAATACAAGAATATAGTTCAGAATGGTAAGTAATGCGCCCATATATAAGCATTTATGTATAAGCACCATGATGCTAACTGTCTGATTTCATCATGTTTGTTCAATAATTGCAGCAGCAAAAAAAAAAAGAGCGATGCAGCTGGTACTGGGGGTGGGCCACCACCAGCCGACTTCACCCCGGCAGAGGAGCTGGAACTTGCTCTGAATAAGGGGAGGCCAGTCATGGAGGGAATAGTGGGGGGGACCTCCACAGACTCCATACCACCCAGTGGTTGGAGTCCGTACATAAAAGGTTGGCATAACGATTGCTTTATGTATTTGCATACTCTTGACCATCATCTCTGCTCTAACATGTTTTGTTTTCTAGTTCAGGGAAATTCTGTGTGTCTTCTGGACCCACCTGAAGATGTCGAGGACCCTGTGAGTATGAGTGTTTAAAAGCACTGATTTGACACTGTTAAATGGTGATCAATCCAAGTTCTATTGAATGTTGCAGGGTGAAGGCCCATCTAGGGAGGAGGATGAGGAGACGGTCTCTGTGTCTTCGAGGGCTGATGCAAGCCATTTTTGCAAAATACACATTTAAAACTACTTCTTGTGGTGCTAATAGTGCGTTCTACAAACATATTTGAGAACCTCCCAGGATCCTCTCAGGCTACGATCACTGAGTATTGACAAATGTAGCCTATGCAACAATGCCAAGAACATAACTAAAGAATGACTTAAAATGTCCCTGGTCCTACAGGAATCAGACATTAAAACCATTTACAAAGAGACATCTTTTAAAAGATATTGAAATGAAAGATGTTGAGATACAGTACAGAAGGCTGAAAATGAGGAAGTTGGAGGTGGAGATCCAGCACAGAAGGCTGGAGATGAGGAAGTTGGAACTGGAAATCCAACAACTTGAGAAAGATGTAAGTTGAACTAAAGAAGACCATGACAACACACAAGACTGATTTGACAATATTTAAAGGGGTCATATTATGGAAAACGGCTTATTCCTGGCCCTTATACATGTTCCACAGGTTATCATTGACCCTAAGTAGCCGAGAAAATGTGAAATCTGGAAGTCAACCCCTTTTTCTGTATTTTCCTTTTTCCAAAAACGGTGTCCAAATGGGGCAAAAACAGGCCGTTTCAGAAAGTAGCCCCTTTATACGTCATAACGGGCGCTTCTTAACATAATCCAACCCCTCTCAGAGCATGCCCACGCCCAGGTGAACAACCAATCCCATTTACCTCGTCTCAAAATGCAGCTCACGGCAGCGCCGCAAGCCGTTGCTTATGATGCATTCCATTGTACTCGGAAATCGATAATTCCGAGTCGGTATTCCTAACTTCCAATCTAAATGTGTTACAGTGCATCTGCTCGGGAAAACATAATCGCTCGCAGCAAACTCATGTTTGTATGGCAAGTCTCAGAATGTTACAAGCATCTAAACTCAACATCAACTACTACAGCGCCATTTTTTCCGAGTACACTGGAATGCACCATTACTTTGCGACCAGTGACGCTACAACAACATATCTACAGCCATATACCAACTCTCCAGTTGTTCTGATGTAGGATGCAGGCAGCAAGGATTAGCATCTAAACTGAAGCTTAAAGATGGAGCAATTCATAAGGTACGTCACCCATCTGCAAAATTGGAATCTGTAAGTGTCACCATGTTTTGATTTTATTTGCAAATTAGTCTGGTTAGTATATTCGACTGCTGGTTAGCTAACGAGCTAGCGGGGCTAGCCACGGGCTTGTTGGGCGTGGAATAAGTAAGAAAACTAAAGCTGGAGTCAGGACACATCTTTTAAAGTTATTGGTTGGAGTCAGGACTCATCTTAAAGTTATTTGTTGGGACCAGTGTCTGTTTTATAAGTCTGTCGAACGTGTCAGGCTCGGTAAACTTTAGCCACCATTAGTACAATCGCGTTTGGTTGTGTGTGCTGCGCTGTTTGGATGCAAATATGTTCTAATGCATCCAATAATATATTGGCTAACTAGCTCAACAAAATTGTCAATCCTAGCTTGTCTGCAAGTTGTATTCAATAAGCTTATGGACATGAGCCAACAGACCGGCTACAGCAGAGAGTGTCGCTCATACACACACATACACAAAACAAAGTACAATATTACACAGAATTGTTATCATTGAGAAACTAAGTGAAACCGCCTCAGCTGCCTCTTCCCATTCTGGGTCAGGCTCCGGCTCAAACATGTATGGTCTCAGTGTTGGTTCTGGAGCGGCCGCCATGGTTATGGTAAATTTCTGCGTCAAGCTTATTTATTTACCTTGAGCAGCATGAGCGCTCTGCTCTCTGCCTCCGCCAGGCGATTGACTGCTTTGCGATTGGCCGCCTCACGCCTCACTCACAGCGTGAGGCGGCCAATTGCAAAGCAGTGCTCATTACATACAACCTCCACGCCCTCAAAACAGCCTGTTCTTTACAATGGAGAAAATGAGAGACTTGAAACACACACCACAGAAGCTGGTTTTAGGATTTCTTTTGATATCGACTTCAAAAACATCTTGTCAAGACCCCTGGAAACTGTTTTAAATAAAATACCCCCCCTTTAACATTCCTAACTCGACACCTCCGCCCAACCATAGACATATATACATAGACGCCGCGTTGGCCTGTGGATCGTACGTAAACGTCGCCGCCATATTGGTCCGACCAAGACTGGCCTGTAAACAAATACAAGTAAAGGGGGGAGCTGCGGTTTTTCTGGATGAAAAGCACTATAACGTTTACATTTCTCAACCGATTTCAATGAGTCGTTTTATATTCAAGGGTTTATGATCTACGTGGAGTAGAAAAAAAAAGTTTTGTCTCTAGTTACGTAGAATCTCAATAATTAGGCTATAATCGCTGTGTATCAACTCTTTCTCTTTGGGAAACCTTCAAAGTGTGAGAAAAGTTAGCTAGCCAGCTAACTACAGTCAGATTCATAATATGCTGCTTAGCCGAAACGAGTAGCTTGTCATAAAAATCGGTTTGGAGAAATATAGATATATAGATGAAAATCTCAATTATAGGCCATTTGAATTTTCCCTCTTTATTTGTCCTGTGGGGATCAATAAAAGGCGTATCTTATCTTATAATTGTCTTTGTCTGTAATTGTCTGTCTTGGAGTATATCTGTATCCTTTCACTGCTATAAAAATATAGAAAACAGACTGACTGCCAGTGTCTCACTATTGTAATTTGCCGATTTTGTTCCATTTTTCTCAATGATGGTCAATTATTAGTACTTAAAAATGCGCTATTTAGATTTTTTTCCCCCCAGTATTTCAAAGTGAATGAGCTGTGTTCTGACCTGGAGCACAAGAAAAGCTAAAATGACGGGAACATGGACAGAAAAAGAACTTTCTGCACATTTCATGTACATTAAATTATATGGACGTCTCCACAAGTATTAACCAAGGAAAATAAGCCAAATCCATGCTTGACAAACCTGAGTTTTTACAATGCCTTATGACAATGAATTATTTTCCACCACGTAAGTAATTCAGTTCATGTGAGCCTAACGTTGACACTGCTCTCTTGAGCGTCTAGCAGCGATTATAGCCTAACTAAGTAACTGGAGACAAAACTTTTTTTTCTACTCCACGTAGATCATAAACCCTTGAATATAAAAAAAGGATTAATTGAAATCGGTTGAGAAATGTAAACGTTATAGTGCTTTTCATACAGAAAAACCGCAGCTCCCCGTTTACTTGTATTTGTTTACAGGCCAGTCTTGCCCAGACCAATATGGCGGCGACGTTTACGTATCGTAGCAATGGGCAGAAGCAGTCAATGCGGCGTCTATGTATATATGTCTATGCGCTCAACCACTACCCCTAACCTTAACACCTCTCCACCATCCCTATTCCTAACCTTAACCACTCCCCGACCCCTACCTTACCCCTCCCCCATCCCTATTCTTTACCTTTAACCCTAACTTTATCCACAACATCAGAGGAAATGTCCCATCTCCTAAATATTTTAAATATTCACCAAAAGATAGAAAAAATGTGACACGATTTATTGTTAAACGTGTAACATATAAACATGTTTTGTTTTCTTTAAATTTTTTACAATGTGTTTTGAAATGGTTTTAGCGACGTTACGCTAGCTAGCAAGCTAAAGGCTGGTTTAGCTTGCTAGCTAGCGTGAACGAGGTTTCGCCAGCACTTGTGAGTGATTGTGTGTCTGTCTGTCTGTCTGTCTGTGTGGCTGCTGCAGCTGACTTCATCACTTAATTCCTAGTCAGTGTATTATAAAGCGGGCCCTCTGCCAGACAAATGAGTGGAGTTAGTGATAAGTTGCCAAGCCATTGACAAGTTCCTCTTATTTCTCCCCGGAGACTAAATCCTCCACAGTTTATTACTGTTTCAAATGCATCATCTATAGTGTAGGGAGAGAGAGTGTGTACACCCAAGCTGGAATTGTAATGACTTCATTGCTGAAAAAACACAACACAACCTGTATTCACCAACTACATGATGTTGAAACTATATGGGGCCAATATTGGTCTTTGACAAGTAAGTGTCTCTCACCTCTGATATGATTGGATATGACGTAGTTTATATTTCTTGTAACAATTTATACATACAACATTGGTCGTTCATAGGAAGCCCTTAACCTGAAATGATTTAAATAATACAACATTTTGATCAGATGATCATGTATTATTATTATCCTGGATTCCAGTGGAGAGTTTTAGTGTCCAATAATGATCTAAATGCTGTATCAGAGGCTTTTCCACCTTACAAGAAACTTTTTTTTAAGAAACACAGCATACTTTTTCAATATTTTTGGCATTTCATGTTAAAATATGTTGAATATGTTGGCACAAAATATCATAATAGACAGTGGCAGAGAGAGGGGTGATGTTTTTCAATGCTAATTTGGCATATGGTGTCTATGAGTCACCACTTATTATGGTCTGCCCTGAAGCCTGGGCCATATGAACTCCTCATTTCACTCAGCAGAGGACAGACCATTCGTTTGGATCACATTCACCCAAAATAGACACAGGCATGAATGCAAACAGGTACATCTCCAGTCATGGATTTGCAACAGATTGCTGTCGTTCACTGCAGTTCCTTTAGTGGCGTGGCGGAAGCTATCACTGGCTTTTATTATGGATTACATGTTATGGAAAGTGAGTGTTTGTGTGTACGCCAACAACGGCATTTTTCATTCATCCTTTATTTCAGTGTGAATGAATTTAAATGGCCATAATATACTGCATCTGTGGGGAGGGAGTTAATTGCACCCCCTAGTGGCCTTAGCCTGAACTGTACTGGAATGTATCTATGCTTACAATTTCTTAAAACATGAATTTAACATGCAATGTGATGCATTGTTTGTTACGACCGTGTCAGGGAACCCAAGTGCAGAACACAGAGAAGGGAGGTGTATGAAAGTAAACAGGGTTTAATGAGGGAATACAGACTGAGGATAGCAGGGCAGGATGGCAAGCAGGGGAGATAGGCTGGGCAGGCAGGGGTGGATAGGGCAGGTGGAGGAGCGGGGTGAGCAGAGCAGGGAGACAGGCAGACAGAATGACTGGCAGGGGAACCGGCAGGTAGACAGTAGAGCTGTGAATCTTCACTGGCCTCACGATTCGATTACGATTCAGCTGTCCTCGATTCGATTCGATTCTACGATGCATCTCGATGCAGCTCAATAATATATTACATCCTCAATTTTCTAATCTATATTACTGCACATGGCTACTTTTTCATCAATTAATACAAGCAGTCAGATAAATTAACGTTTTTATTTATAAAGTTAAATTATAACTTTAAGTTTAAGTTTAAGTTCTTAAATCAGAATGTCAACATAAATGTCTTTACATTAAATTAAAAATCTAAATAAATACATAGTATAGGCCTAGCCTACCTACATTTGTGTGTGAATTTTTTTCCATTCTCAAAAACAAAACATACTTCTGCACCTGAGCTGTAATCTACAAAAATAAGTTTTCTTTTCACATAGCAGCTCTAAGACAGGGCACTTCCTGAATGTGGCAAACATCACAAATATGACTCTCAGAGTCTGAACACAGCAGACAACAGGGGCCTGTTCCAAGAAGCAGGTTCAGCAAACTCTGAGTCTAACCCTGCACTCTGAGTTGATTAAGTCTGAGTTTTCGGTTCCAGAACGGCTGGAAGTTAGTTCAATCAACTTTGAGTATTTTCACCTTGAGTTAAGCGCGTGCGCGACGACAATAAAAAGCCATCATCAATGGAGGTCTGATACTACGATTCACCATGGCAACCAGCAAGCAGAAGGGTCGTAAAGGAGAGGGAATTGGCGTGGGAGAGAATCGCTGCCCGAGTCAATGCGTACGTTTGAATGCAGTAGTGTATTCATTTAACATTTCACCACACTTTCTTATAATATTACCTACATGTGAGAAAGTGGTGGAATGATATTGGGGAAAAAATATTTTCATTTAGGTGCAATCCCACGGGCGCAAAGCGCTCTTGGCAGCAGCTGAAAATGAAATATAAAAACATTACAATAGAGTCATTTAGCAGACGCTTTTATCCAAAGCGACTTACAAAGGTGATAGTTTACACTATGTGGGGATCGAACCCACAACCTTGAGAGTGAGAGTCTAATGCTCTACCAACTGAGCTGTCTGTGCCAGACATACTTCAAATGGTGTACTTGGGGCGGCAAATTAGAAAGGCAGATCTAGAAATGTAATTACTGGAACATAAGTTAGAGGTGGGTGCATGGTCACAGGTGAAAAATACTAACTGTTGCTTTTGTATTTGTAGGAAATAAAGAAGACCAAATGAAATGTGTCTTTATTTGACTCGGGGTGGTGGTAGTGTAATCCGTGAAGTGTAAACGGCATTTTATCTCGGACAGCTCTTCCATCCTGGACATAGAACATCTAATCGGGGTCTCAAAATCCTCTCCCGACTATGCGAATTATTTCCGCTTGAATATCGATCGGGTTACCGAGGAAAGGACACGCCATGTCCGACAGCTGCTTCAGGTTCAGCAGAGGGAGGAGACAGGGAGAAACTCAGGGTTTGTTCAAGAAAACCTGCTAGCGAGCAGGTTAGGTTCACAGAGTCAGTTACCATGGTAACTGAATCAGAGTTTGAGTTACCTCTCTTTCTGGAACGGAAAACCCAGAGTTTCCCTCATCTCAGGGTTAACAAACTCAGAGTTTTCACTAAACCCGCTTCTTGGAACAGGCCCCAGAGGGGTGTTCCACAAAGCGAGCTTACCACTTATCCAGGCTTATTTCGCTTAGTCTGGCTCATTTTCAGGTTTATTCGGTTCCACAAAGCAAGCTCAGCATAGTTCAAGCCAAGTTGCTGTGGCAACTTATGCTTCCAAACTTGCCTCGGGGCAGGCTAGATATCAGGCTGAACCACAGTTGAAGCTTAATCGGTACTCCCGTAACACTGATCCGACTTAAACGCAATGATTTTCAAACAAGGTTCCGCCATCCTAATGTTCAACACTATTACCCTAGACCCTACACTATCAGACATAAAATGTAACGTTAATAGAAAATAAAAAATATAAAATGATGTAGGCTGTATTGGGGATACAGTCACGGTTCAGAGCGTTGTTAGGCAACCCCATTTAACCATGAGTGTCCAGCGAGACCTCAAGTGCCATATTGCTTTTAGAAAATGGTTACAACTTATAGAAATAATTATTTGATGACACAATATTTTATTTTCTAAATTATTTTTATTTAACAAATTCATTGAAATAATAAAGTATCTTGAATATATGTCAAGATGTTTCCACGGTTGCTAGGAGACGCATTCACTGTTTCTGTATGGGATTTACAGTCACTGTAGAACACGCTTTCAACCGATCAATTTCCAGGATGGAAACAACCGATTTCATAAAAATATAATAAAAGTAAGAACCAGCCCGAACAGCTCAGTCAGTAGAGCATGAGACTCTCAGTCTTAAGGTTGTGAGTTCGATCCCCATATAGGGTCCAGTATTGTACGATGACTGTAAAGTAGTAAGATGAAACCTTACGTACAGCCTTTACTACATCGTTTATGGCGATAGATAGTACATTTACAGTCTTGAGGTTTCATATATGGCATGGTTTCATTTATAATATTTTTAACACAGCTTTTCAGTTCTTTAATATTGTTGGAACACATATTTAATAAGGTCTATACAATTTGTTCGTTTTTAATTCAACAATTACTTACGCATTCAATCTAGCAGCAATTCGTTGCCAATCTTTCTCTCTCCCTTTATTTATGGAAATCGTATTTCCCTTTTCATTGTAATATGGCTGAATTCTCCATAGACCTCCACTAAAAGTCGCTGTTCAGTGGCCGTTAACATTGCGGCTCTGTCTTTACCGTCATTTTTCGCCATGATGAATCGATCAGATCCATGATCGACCTCTCGGGCTGCTTAAATAAACTGTGTATAAATGTGCACGCGCAATTATCTGGATTGCTTGAGCCTGGCTCGGTTTAGCCCGATCACGGTAGCTTGACTTGGGCTTTGTGGAACCGTTTTAGCCCCGATTGATTTGTTAGGTTAATTCAAACCAGGCTTGCGAGGTTAATCGCCGCTTTTCTAAGCCTGCTTTGTGGAACAGCCCCCTGGACTGCATATAGAAATGCAGTAATGTCTGCAGTAAACATTAAATTGTAAACAAAAATAAATATAGGCCTAGCCTCCTCATCTCTTCTCCTCCTTTCCTCCCCTCTCCTCTCCTGTCCTCTCAAACATGACTCTTGGGAGTCTGAACGGTCTGAACACAGCAGACAACAGGGGCCTGTTCCAAGAAGCGGGTTTAGTGAAAACTCTGAGTTTGTTAACCCTGAGATGAGGGAAACTCTGGGTTTTCCGTTCCAGAAAGAGAGGTAACTCAAACTCTGAGTCAATTACCATGGTAACTGACTCTGTGAACCTAACCTGCTCGCTAGCAGGTTTTCTTGAACAAACCCTGACTTTCTCCTTATCTCCTCCCTCTGCTGAACCTGAAGCAGCTGTCGGACATGGCGTGTCCTTTCCTCGGTAACCCGATCGATATTCAAGCGGAAGTAATTCGCATAGCCTCACGTCGGGAGAGGATTTTGAGACCCCAATTAGATGTTCTATGTCCAGGATGGAAGAGCTGTCCGAGATATAATATGCCGTTTACAGTTCACGGATTAAGCTACCACCACCCCGAGCAGTCAAATAAAGACACCTTTCATTTGGTCTTCTTTATTTCCTACAAATACAAAAGCAACAGTTAGTATTTTTATATTGTTCCAACAACACATTTCACCTGTGACCATGCACCCACCTCTAACTTATGTTCCAGTAATTAAATTTCTAGATCTGCCTTTCTAATTTGCCACCCCAAGTACACCATTTGAAGTATGTCTGGCCCAGACAGCTCAGTTGGTAGAGCATTAGACTCTCAGTCTCAGGGTTGTGGGTTCGATCCCCACATAGTGTTAACTATCACCTTTGTAAGTCGCTTTGGATAAAAGCCTCTGCTAAATGATTTTAATGTTTTTATATTTCATTTTCAGCTGCTGCCAAGAGCGCTTTGCGCCCGTGGGATTGCAAAATATTTTTTTTCCAATACCATTCCACCACTTTCTCACATGTAGGTAATATTATAAGAAAGTGTGGTTAAATGTTAAATGAATACACTACTGCATTCAAACGTACGCATAGACTCGGGCAGCGATTCTCTCCCACGCCAATTCCCTCTCCTTTACGACCCTTCTGCTTGCTGGTTGCCATGGTGAATCGTAGTATCGGACCTCCATTGATGATGGCTTTTTATTGTCGTCGCGCACGCGCTTACTCAAGGTGAACATACTCAAAATTGATTGAACTAATTCAAATCAGCCGTTCTGGAACCGAAAACTCAGACTTGGCCATCTCGGAATGAATCAACTCAGAGTGCAGGGTTAGACTCAGAGTTTGCTGAACCTGCTTCTTGGAACAGGCCCCAGGACTGCATACTAAAAATAATAGAAATACAATACAAAATGCTAACAAATGTCTGAAGTAAACATTAAATTGAAAACAAAAATAAATAGTATAGGCCTAGCCTCATCTCCTTCTCTCCTGTCCTCATCTCCTCCCTTCCTCTCTCCTCCTCCTCCCCTGCTCTCATCTCCTCCCTTCCTCTCTCCTCCTCTCCTCTCCCCTCCTCCTATGAAATATGGCAAGTACAAAATTGCCCCCTGCTCAGCATTTAGGAATTTGCAGGTTCTTCTGTAAGAACACTAGTTGATCCACATATTCTGGTTTGAGAGAGCTTCTTTTTGCAGTGACCACATCTCCTGCAGTGGAGAAAACCCTTTTCTGTAAAGTGGCTTTGTGATGGGAGCTTATACCGTGGCTCCAGGGTCTTCAGCACGTGGCGAAACCCGGGGTTCTCGACGACAGAATAAGGCCTTAAATCCTTAGCTATGAAAGCCGACACTGCTTGGGTGATTCTCTTGCCTCTCTCAGAGTTGGGCGGCAATGTTGACAGCGTCTCCTCAATTCGTGGCTGGGCTGGGTCCGCTGTTTTCTTACTTGCAGCAGACGCTAGCTCCTGGTGAAAACGGCTAACGTGGTTCCTCAAATTCGTCGTATTACCGAAGTATTTAATTTTTGTGTGACAAACTTTACACACGGCGTTTGTCTTGTCCAGTTCGTGCTTCCCAGTGACTTCATAGAATCCGAAATGTGCCCAAATGTCCGCCTTCAAAAAACTGGGCGCGTTTTTTATCACCTGCTGCCGCCGGACGCTGCTGCTTTCCTCCGCCATATCTCCCGTAGTGTTAGCCTAGCATGTCGCACCCACAATTCAATGAGACGTTGCATTTTTTAACGTTACAACTTTATTGTCCAGCCGAGGCTGGAAAATCAACAGTCAACGTCTTTCTTTTTTTTTTTACATCAACGTTAGTAGGCTATAATCGATTATGTTCTGTCACTGCATCGATGCAGAATCGTCCACGTCCGCATCGCGATGCATCTTAGAATCGAGAAATTTCCACACCCCTAGTAGACAGGGGAGCAGGGCAGACAGGGGAACCGGAACTGGAGACTGGAACTGAACAATGAGAAGGGGATTAGCAAGGAAAGCGGAGGAATACTCTGAGTAAGTGATTACTGCAAAGCTGCCAAGCGCAAAACTGACTGTGAAGTACAAACAACGATCTAGCAATGAGTGAGTGGAAAGCCGGGGTATAAATACTGGAAGTGATGGCTGATGAACCGCAGGTGTGTGGAGGCAGGGCAGGTGAGAGAGATGGATGATGTAACCAGGGAGGAGCCGGAGTCTGGAGCCACGCCCACCAACACATACACACAGGCACAGACAGAGACAGACAGGTAGAGAGATGCTGCTAGGAGGCAGAAGTGGAGGGCATGACTTTGTTCTGTAATAATAAATACAATGGGGAAACAAGTATGATTCTTTTGCTCAACTATCGGTTCTTGATGGTTTAATTTCCAATGCTGTGATATGGTGGAAAATGGCTAACTGAAAAAGAGGCACCTTCTTCAGACATTCATTGTGCATAGTGTTAAAACGTCACTTGTGGCGCGGGCGAGAGAAGAAGTTATCGGAGAACGATCGGCTGGTGCAGTGCCAAATTGTTTCTGTTCTCCATTCGGTTTTCTGAAATTAAATGCACTTTATTTACGTATTCTCGTTGAGATTGAGATGTCTTTCTCAAGAGAGATCTGAAGAAAAAAATCTGAAAACACGCAACGCAGTCCAGTCACACGTTGCAGGCTGTGCATTATAAAAAGCATAAACTATACTAGCATTGACTGTCACCAGTGATCCGGTGGTAATTAATGGATTTAAAAGCCAGTAGAGATTTGAGGGTTAACTTCCAAAGTACAGCCTTACAGATGAAATACATTGCCAGGGTAAAAAGCTTGAGATGACGACGTGCTGTTTTTGTTTTTGTTTTATGTCATCATAGTATTGTAGTATAGTATTATCATAGTATTGAGTATCGACAATCGCCCTCCATCCGTAGATGCAGAACACTCATTTAAAACACAACGGAGGAATTAGAGGAAAAAGGCGTATGAGGATTAAGAGTTTTTCCAACATTTTTTTTTCCTCTTCCCTAACAAGACCCCACCCCCCCTTGATCTCCCATGAGGCTTGCGGGCTCCTCTGTGTTAAAAGCATCCAAGGCCGATCCACTCGTCCACCTGCTACCTATGTGGCCGGCAACACTCAACGGCATTAACGACATTCTCTCTTTTCCATTTGTCGTCTTCCTCTGCCCCCCTCTCTCTCTCCTCAGTTCATTTTAATTCAAATCGGCTTTAGTGGCACGACGGGAAAGAAACAGATGTTGCCAGAGCAATATAGCGTCAGCTGAGGTAATATTACCGACATTAACAGGTAAACATGTAGAAATTAAACAAAAATCTGAAAATGATCGATTCATTTCAAAAGAGGTGTTCTACTTTTCCCTTTTCATATTTTCTCTTCAAATTTCTCCTCTCTTTTCGGACTATTTCCCCTTCCTTTACGTCTCTCTTCATTCTTGCCGTTTTCTCTTTTACCACCGGTATCCTTCCCTCTCTTCCCTTCGTTATGTGTGCTTTTCCTTTCTTTTCTCCCTCCGATTTCCTGCCCTTTCCCTCGTCTCCCTCCCTCCCCCAGTCTCTCTCTTTGCAATTTCCACCTCCCTCTCCTCTGCTACAGCTGTCCTGTCTCTGTGCTGGTCTGCCCACCATAGAGTCGGGTTCAATTGAAGGCCAACACCGATGACAATATTTTTGGGAGTTCCAAAAAGGGCTTACAGTGGCCATACTACATGAAGTTATCATTTTGCCTACGTAGACGCTACGCTACATAATGAGGTAAATATAGGACTTATGGACTCACAGTGCAATAGTTTGGATACAAAACACTTATTTTCATATTAATAAATGTCATTTTTGATACTTTAGGGTTAGGGTTGGCATATTTTCAGCAATAGCCATTCAATGCACTGGCGTTCAGCAAGTGCTTCACTATATGTGAGTTTCTGTACAGAGGAGCTACAAAGTTTCGTTTCGAATGGATTTGCAGGTGGCAAACTCACTGCAATGACAGCTATTGCCTGTAGGTGTCGCCAAAACAACCAAAACAGACAAACTTGAGGATTTAACTTGGGTATTTTACTCATTTTGGGCTATTTAAAACTGTTCCTGGGGGTCTTTACAAGACGTTTGTGAAGTCTATATTAAAAAAAAAATCCTAAAACCAGCTTCTGTAGCCTCACTCACGGCGTGAGGCGGCCAATCGCCTGGCGGAGGTGGATCATAAGAGGCGATTGTACTAATGGTGGCTAAAGTTTACCGAGCCGGACACGTTCGACAGACTTATAAAACAGACACTGGTCCCAACAAATAACTTAAAGATGAGTCCTGACTCCAACCAATAACTTTAAAAGATGTGTCCTGACTCCAGCTTTAGTTTTCTTACTTATTCCACGCCCAACAAGCCCGTAGCTAGCCCCGCTAGCTCGTTAGCTAACGAGTAGTCGAATATACTAACTAAACTAACTTGCAAATAAAATCAAAACATGGTGACACCTACAGATTCCAAGTTTGCAGATTGGTCATGTACCGTATGAATTGCTCCATCTTTAAACTTCAATTTAGATGCTGAATTAGATGAAATTAATCCGCTCTGTCCTGGCATTTTCGCATGTTGGGAGACTGTGCAGGGATCTATGTTGCTGCCTGCATCCTACAACAGAACAACTGGAGAGTTGGGATCTGGCCGTAGACATCATGTCGTTGTAGCTCCACTGTTTGCAAAGTAATGGTGCATTCCATTGTACTAGGAAAAAACGACCTCCGACACGGAAAGGCGCAAGTCATTCAAGTCGGAATTCCCAGTCAGAAACTTGGGCAATATCTAATTTTGTGGTTTACATTTGTAACGTAATTCGGTTGATTTGAGCTCAACGTTACGAGATAGAAGTCTTTACTATCGTGCGGTACTAGACTACTAACGTTCGCGTTCAGTGCTATGCGCCGATTCTCTTCACTAATGGCACTGTAGTAGTTGATGTAGGTCCTCTTTAGATGCTTGTAACATTCTGAGACTTGCCATACAAACATGAGTTCGCTGCTGGCATCCATGTTTTCCCGAGCAGATGCACTGGAACACATTTAGATTGGAAGTTGGGAATACCAACCTGGAATTATCCGAGTACAATGGAATGCACCATAAGCATATGCCGGGAGCTGCATTTTGAGACGAGGTAAATGGGAGTGGTTATTCACCTGGGGGTAGGCATGCTCTGAGAGGGGTTGGATTATGCTAAAATCCCCTGTTATGACATCTAAACAGGGGACTTTTCAAAACGGCCTTTTTTTTGGTCTGTTTTTTGAAAAAGGAAACTACAGAAAAAGGGGGGTGACTTCCAGATTTCACTTTTCTCGGCTACTTTGGTTAATTGTAACACTGGAACGTATAAAGGCCAAATAAGCTGTTTTCCATAATATGGTTTACAGTTCAGGATTAAGTACACCACCCGAGCAGTAAATAAAGACACCTTTCATTGTCTTCTTTATTCCTACAAATACAAAAGCAACAGTAGTATTTTTATATTGTTCCAACAACACATTTCACCTGTGACCATGCACCCACCTCTAACTTATGTTCCAGTAATTAAATTTCTAGATCTGCATTTCTAATTTGCCACCCCAAGTACACCATTTGAAGTATGTCTGGCCCAGACAGCTCAGTTGGTAGAGCATTAGACTCTCAGTCTCAGGGTTGTGGTTCGATCCCCACATAGTGTTAACTATCACCTTTGTAAGTCGCTTTGGATAAAAGCCTCTGCTAAATGATTTTAATGTTTTTATATTTCATTTTCAGCTGCTGCCAAGAGCGCTTTGCGCCCGTGGGATTGCAAAATATTTTTTTTCCAATACCATTCCACCACTTTCTCACATGTAGGTAATATTATAAGAAAGTGTGGTTAAATGTTAAATGAATACACTACTGCATTCAAACGTACGCATAGACTCGGGCAGCGATTCTCTCCCACGCCAATTCCCTCTCCTTTACGACCCTTCTGCTTGCTGGTTGCCATGGTGAATCGTAGTATCGGACCTCCATTGATGATGGCTTTTTATTGTCGTCGCGCACGCGCTTAACTCAAGGTGAACATACTCAAAATTGATTGAACTAATTCAAATCAGCCGTTCTGGAACCGAAAACTCAGACTTGGCCATCTCGGAATGAATCAACTCAGAGTGCAGGGTTAGACTCAGAGTTTGCTGAACCTGCTTCTTGGAACAGGCCCCAGGACTGCATACTAAAAATAATAGAAATACAATACAAAATGCTAACAAATGTCTGAAGTAAACATTAAATTGAAAACAAAAATAAATAGTATAGGCCTAGCCTCATCTCCTTCTCTCCTGTCCTCATCTCCTCCCTTCCTCTCTCCTCCTCCTCCCCTGCTCTCATCTCCTCCCTTCCTCTCTCCTCCTCTCCTCTCCCCTCCTCCTATGAAATATGGCAAGTACAAAATTGCCCCCTGCTCAGCATTTAGGAATTTGCAGGTTCTTCTGTAAGAACACTAGTTGATCCACATATTCTGGTTTGAGAGAGCTTCTTTTTGCAGTGACCACATCTCCTGCAGTGGAGAAAACCCTTTTCTGTAAAGTGGCTTTGTGATGGGAGCTTATACCGTGGCTCCAGGGTCTTCAGCACGTGGCGAAACCCGGGGTTCTTGACGACAGAATAAGGCCTTAAATCCTTAGCTATGAAAGCCGACACTGCTTGGGTGATTCTCTTGCCTCTCTCAGAGTTGGGCGGCAATGTTGACAGCGTCTCCTCAATTCGTGGCTGGGCTGGGTCCGCTGTTTTCTTACTTGCAGCAGACGCTAGCTCCTGGTGAAAACGGCTAACGTGGTTCCTCAAATTCGTCGTATTACTGAAGTATTTAATTTTTGTGTGACAAACTTTACACACGGCGTTTGTCTTGTCCAGTTCGTGCTTCCCAGTGACTTCATAGAATCCGAAATGTGCCCAAATGTCCGCCTTCAAAAAACTGGGCGCGTTTTTTATCACCTGCTGCCGCCGGACGCTGCTGCTTTCAATCCCCTCTGGAAATAATTAACAACACAGAGAATTATTCATCCCCACAATTCCTCGTCACCTCTTACCATCGCACATCCTAATAACAAAGTTCTGCATGAACGCATGAAGCGTCAGGTGATAAGACTTGGCATGGACGTGGCTCGATGCACCAAGACAAAGAATTTAGTTTCCATCTGGCAAATGAGCGGGTGACATTAATAAAGATGATGAGTTAGAATGAATTTAATGAGTGAACGTGATATTTCCATTCCAAAACATGGCCTCCATCTCCTCCTTCCCCCTCGTCTTCTTCTCCCTCCTCCTCGTCCCTTCCTCATTCCTCCAACTTTCCTCCCTCCTGAGCAAGGGTTCATCCCTTCTTCCCCCTCCTCCTCGCTTTCTCAATTCTCCTCCTTCCTTACTCCTCTCCTTTCCTCCTCCTCCTTTACTTGCTTTTCTTCTCTTCCCCACCTTCTCGTCCTCCCTCTTCCTTCCTCCCGTTTTCTCCGTTCCTCCGACCCGTCTCCCTTTTTCTTTCCTTCATTGCTCTCCTCCATTCTTCTCCTATCTCCCTCTTCCTATATTTTCCTCTCTCCTTCCTTCTCCCTCCTCCTCTCTTCATCCTTCCACTTCTTCTCCCTTCCATCCTCTTGCTCCCCCCTTCTTCTCCTCACTTCTTCCTTTTCTCCATCCTCTTCCCATCCTTCCTTCCTCCTCCTTTCTTCTTCCTTCCACCTCCTCCCTTCCTCTCTTCCCTCCTCACCTCCTCCCTCCCTCCTCCTCCTCATCCAGAAGGACTCATTAGGACCGACAGCCGGATGCTCTGTTATTGTCCTGCCAATGTCGCCTCCACACACACACACACACACACACACACACACACAGTAGCAATGCGTTAGTGGGCTGGTTAATTATTTAAGAAAACAAAGTGTTGCAGTCCCAGCATCTCCAGGGGACCCAGCCATGTTTAATCTCCATAATGTTTCAGAAGAAAATACACACACACACACACACACACACACACACAGTCTCTCGCCATCTATCTAACTATTTATCTATCCACACATAAGGTCTCTCAGTTTCAATGTATTTATATCTCTCTATATCCACACACACACACACACATTCTCAGTCATTTTTTGGCACAAAAGTGGTAAATTTTTTTAAAGATATTTAATTTCAACACAGTAAAAAAACAACAACATTCATTGGCCTTCAAAAAAACAGTCGAACCCTAGCATGGACATACGTTTGTACAACTGCTCTTTTTGTCTCCTCCTTTTTGTCTCCTCTAACCAGCAAGAACCTTTTTCATGAGAAGACGTGGCGGCACATTTCGGTTTGATTGGGCTCTTCCACTTCCCTGCTCGGCTTCCTGGTCATTTACAGTGGGAGTCATGTTGAATATTTCATACAAAAGACCTTTGACCTAACATTATTTAACAGATCAGTTTTTATTGTGTATGAAATAGTTGAACCTCTTGTTCACACAGAAAAATAAGACTAAACTTTGGTTTAGTTTGGATATAAATGTCCATTGTTCTTATTTTAGTTTCAAGAAGAAATGGCGAAAGAATTGGTAATGTTACGAAGAAGTGAAATTTGAAGTTGGAATAATGGTTGGAAAATATACTGAATGGCAAAAGAACTGCAACTTTAAGGAGGAGGAGGAGGAGAGGGGACCCCAGTGGAGGAGAGGGGACCCAGTAAAAATACACCACCAAACAACAAAATGGACCCAGTTTGGACTTTGTACTTGCACCGACCTTGTTATCACAAATGATGTGCTTGTTACAGCATACCTATTTCCTCATCTTGTTCTATCACACCGATTGAATCTGACCAAAATGTTGATGCTCACTCTAGTTGTTTTTCCACCGCAGGAACTATCCAGGAACTTAGTACTATTGGTACTTAGTTCCAGGAACTTGGACCTTTCCCACCAGGGGGAACTAGCCCTGACAAAGGTTCCTCTTGGATAGTTCCTGGACCCCAAAAAAGTTCCTGCTACCGCGGTAGTAATTTTTGGGGGTACCAGGAACCATTGGAGTGGAGTTGCAGTACTGAACAACGCTGATTGGTCAATACAAGCTACGAAAAATCAGATCAACACTGTAGCTGCTTGAACTTCCTCCATGTTTGCTGTTGTTGTAGAGGTCGTCATCAGGGCCATGATCAGGACCAGGATCATGATCCTGTGAGGCCCCTGGGCACGTCTTTTGGAGCCCCCTCTTTCGCTGAAGATTGTGCTTATATGACTGAGAGACACCTGTCACATTTAAGGCTGCCCTTTCAAAAGCCTCAAACGGGTCTCGCTGTCCCACCACAAAATCCCTCAACGAAGACAAAAGCTGTGCTGCTACAGAGATGACAATGTCACTTTTCTGTAGGTGCATGCTTGTAGCGTGGAACCGGTCAAGTATGACGTCCCAGAAATGTGCCATGAACACCATCTCTAAGGTGTCCAATTTAGCACATAGTCCAGCGGCCTCAATTCGAGTATCTCTTTTCTCATTATCATCCTTGCACATACCACCGAAGGCCTCTCTAATGTGGGTGTAATTTCTCCACAGTGCCTTGGTTGACTCTGCCCGAGCACTCCACCGAGCGATTTTAATGTCAGTCTGACATCTGTCTTCCGAAAGACTTTCCCCCATCTATGAAGAGCAAAATGTGTACAGTGACTGCAACATGTTAAAAAAAATTGTCAGACTCTCCTACCATCTAAGGTGTTAACACCAACTAAGTTAAGTGAATGTGCTGAAGGCACATACTGTATCAGAGTTTTTTTTTGTTTCAGGTGGGCCTGTACCCCATTGTATTTTCCTGACATGTTGCTTGCATTGTCATATGACTGACCTCTACAGTTTGAGAGGTCCAACCCAAGGCCCTCCACCATCAAAGTCACACAGTCTGCTAAACTTTTACCAGTGGGGCTCTCAATTGGCTCAAAACCCAGGAATCATTCCACCACATTCCCGCTGCTAACAAACCGTAATATGAACGTCAATTGGTCCACATGTGACAGGTCTGGGGGTGGAGTCAACAATTATTGAAAAATATTTGGCATCCCGAATCTCATCTGCTATTGTTTGGCGAGTTTTCTGCTCAATGAGTTCTTCACATATTGTCGATGACGTAGCACCAGGAATGGCTTGGTTGCTGATTTGATTCTTGTGAACTGCCCAACTGCTCCTGAGGTGGACATGATGGTTCTTGTATACCATTAGCTGTTGAGGGTTCGCCTTCAAAGGATGGCTCTGGGGGAGTGACAACATTACTGGAAACTAAACTAGTGCTAGTTCCTTCCTCACAGCTGACAATAGTGCTGATGTCATCATTATTACTATCAAAGGGTTTTTGAAAGAAGTTAGCAATGAGTGGAACACTTTGAAGCAAAACTGCCTCTCTTGCCTCCTTTTTTTTGGGGGGGGGGGGGGGGGGGGCTGTCCTTGTGGAAGCACCACTATTCCAACATTTGTGGTAAGAACTAGTAGATTCAAGATTCAAGATTCAAGATGTTTATTTGTCACATACACACACGAGGTATGCTATATATATGAATATATTTATAGCATATCTCAATACTTATTAAATAACAATTGAATTAATATATATTAATAATGACAACACCCTTCAAATACTGTTGTTGGAAAATACAATCAAGTGGTAGTATTTTATAGTCTACTTGTACCTACAGTTACTGTGGCGTACCAAGCAAGAAAACAGGCATCTGACTGGCTTTTTCTACCAAGAAATGACACAGAGAGAATTATGTTGAGTAGTGGTGGTGGTGGTGAGTACTTGGGGACAAGGAACAATGCGAGGTGGTCAGACTGTCCTAGGTGGGGGAGGGGAATGGCTTTGTATGCCTCAGCCATGTTGGTGTACACATGGTCCAAGGTCTCCTCTAGTGGGGCAGGAGACATGCTGGTGGAATTTGGGGAGCACAGTCTTCAGGTTTGAGTGGTTGAAGTCACCCGCAACAATAAAGGCTGCCTCTGGATGTTTGGTCTGTTGCTTGCTAATGGCAGCATGCAGATCTTTCATTACAAGCTTAGCGTTAGCATCCGGGAGGATATAAGCTGCAGTCACAACATGTAAACTCTCTGGGCAGGTAGAAGGGTCTACACTTAACCATGAGAAACTCAAGGTTAGCAGAGCAGTGACTCTCCATTATGGCAGTGTCCGTGCACCAAGCTTTGTACCGACATACTGATATACTGACAAACTGGGAGGATTGTAGCTAAAACCGAGGGAGAAATTATATACTAAAGGGAGAGCAAATTGTGTTTTTGACGTTCATTCTTGTATGAGTTGGAAGTGCTTGAGCACAAACTGCTAGCATAATAGTATCAGTCATGCTTGAGCGCAGCCGGTGACGTAAATTACATGCACTCCGTTGTTAGCTTGCTGTTAGCAAAATAATTATTTCGCAATGAATACGGCTTCAGAATTCAGCAGTTCTAATGTGAGTTGGGATGGAATGTATGTAGGTAAGCTCAGCCTCGTTTTAAAACCCTGCGTTAACCGACTGATTAAAAACGAGTGCCCCAGGAAGTAGGTCATGGGTTCCCTCGGCTCGATCTTTGGTCGGTTTTTGAATGGGGTTTTTGTTAGATCCCTGAAATAAGGTCTGTGGTTAACAAAGTTAAGAGATGTTCGGTGCTTGTTCTATGACATAAAATACACCAGTTAATATCCAACTTCTGAATTCTGGAGCTTTCATATGCCTTAAAAAGGCGTTTGCTAGCAAGTGGCTATATGAAACTACAACGGTTGTTGCACAGCACCTGAGCTACACAAGTCTTTGGGGTAAATGTAACGGTTTGTAGTAGTTCCGTTTAGCGTGACATTAGCTTTTTACTATTATCTACTGCATTTATGCTTCAAAAATGTTATACGTGGCTCTCATTTGGGAAGATTATCTTTAGAAACAACCATTGTTGGTATCGTAAGTTTCTAGACTTTTGTCGAGGGAACCCATGGCGATGCTAACTTCCAGGTTGGCCTACAAAAATACGTCATTGCGGGGGCACTCTATGTAGAGTCCCAATTCATTTTCTCCATAGAGAAATAATTTTAGATCCAGAAATCCATAGTTGGGCGTGGCTTGAGACCCTATTTTACGCCAGACTTACGTATTCTATACATCAACTTCAAAAACAAGCTATTTCATATTTTTATTCCCTTTTAATATTGCCATTGTTTCATCTTGCCTTCTGTATTTTGTTATGCTCTATCGAGTGAATATAGTCAAGTCAAATAATGAACAGCTTGCCATAATATGACGCCCTTCAAACTGTCCTGTTATGCAGAATGAACTGACTTGTTGGTGAATATTGTATCATGTCACAGCATATTGTAGCGTGCGAACCAGTGGCTCAGTTGTACAGAAGCCTCTCCGAGAGGCTCTCGTTTTAAGCATGCACTGTACCAAGGGGCCCAGGTGTTACGCTCGATGTATGCACCGAGGGGCCCTAGTGGTCAACTCACACTGTAAGCACCCAGGGGCCCTAGTGGTCAGCTCATGCTTTTTTTTTTTTTTTTAAAGTATATTTTTTTGGTCTTTTATGCCTTTTATTGAGAGAGAGAGATAGTGAGGAAGGTATGGGAGAGAGAGGGAAGGACATGCAGCAAATGACTGAGGGCTGGATTCGAACCCTGGTCGGCTGCGGGAAGGATTGAGCCTTATGGTATGCGCTCTACGCGGTGAGCCACCGGTGCGCCCCGTCAGCTCAGGTGCTGAGGGGCCCTAGTGATCAGATCACGCTTTAAGCCCCAGGGGTGTAGGAGCCCTCACATTGTAAGTGCCGAGGGGTGTGGGGGGCAGTAGTGGTCAGCTCACATTTTAAACACCAAGGGGTCTGAGGGCCCTCACATTGTAAGCACTGAGGGGTCTGGGGGGCCCTAGTGTTGAGCTCACATTTTAAACACCAAGGGGCCCGGGGGCCCTCACATTGGAAACACTAGTGGTCACCTAGTGGTCAGCTTGTGCTGTGCGCACTGAGGGCCCTGGCGTTCAACTTTGTTCAGAAGTATTGGGCCACGCGCCGCCTGAGGCTTGGAGGCCCCCTGGCAGTACGAGGCCCCGGGGCACTGGCCCCACTGGCCCGGTCCAGTCATACCTAAATGATGTATGAAACCAAACAGTCGCACTTTTGTCGCGTCACATGCTCCGTATTTGCATAATCTCCTAGGTACTTGGGTGGGAAAGCAACCTGGAAATCTTTTGGGGAACTAAAAAGGATCCTGCTGAGAAGATCCTTCTCAAAAACAGTACCCAAAAGGTTCAGGTTCCTGCGTTGGAAAAACGACAGTTGGTAACAAAATGATCTAATGTCATGCCGTTCTCATACAGTTTCGATGCTACCTTAGCCATTGCTTTAGCACTTCCTTATCCAGTCCAGGACAAAAATACTGCGTTCTCACGTTATTGCTCACATTTCAAGTTCAAAAGAGTTCTTTGTATAAGTGTATTGAATGTAACTGGTCATTTTGACTCTTATTTTGGTCTGCGTCGACACACTTCTGCAATTCATTATGCCAAAAAATCCCCATGTCCTCCTTGTAATCACCACCAGGAAGGTGAACCGGCTCATCCCTGCAAGCTTGTTTTGTTTTTTACAGAAAAAACCCCGCTATGATGTGTGAACACGGCCTAAGTGGACACCACAGCTTTTCATCTGCTGACATTAGCGTGTCACCTTACATTTAAAGGCTGCACTGATTCCCCAAACATCAAAGTCTGGGCTCAAACACTCCAGCCACAAAGCCATGTGACGCCACCTGCTTGGCCTCGATGCAAAACAGGCAGCCAGCGGCACAGCGAAGCCCTCATCAAAAGACCAGGAGAAGCCTTCAGACATTCATTAGTCATGAGTGCTTGTGAGTGTGTGTGTGTTGTTTTTGTGTGTATGTGCATGTACATTATGTGTGCAGGTTTGTGTATGTGACATTGTTTTGTGTATGTGGGTGTACTTAATGTGTATCTATGTGGGTTTAAGTGTGTGTGTGTGTGTGTGTGTTTGTGTGTGTGTGTGAACCACCAGTTCCTTTCTTCTGGTCAGCCGCTGAGGGAAGGATGATGAGAAAGATAGCTTGACCTCCTCCGACTCCTCTCACCCCATGCTCCCAGATTAGCAGAAAGGTGGCGTGACCTTTCCTCACCTCCCCCTCTCCTCCTTGGCATCCTCTGCTTCAACTCCTCTCTCCTAGAAAGCCTCTTCTTCTGCTACTATGTGTTCTCTTCTCCAAGCTCCTCCTCAGCATCCTCTTCTTTTCCTCCTCCTCCCTCCTCTTCCTCTCCTCTCTCCCGATTTCTATCGATCTCCCTACCTCTCTCTACTTTAACCATTTGCACGGGTGTCGCTCTCTCTAACTTTATCTCCCTATCGTCCTCCTTCACTCCTCTTCTTCCTCCTCAATCTGACCTCTCTATCTCCCCTCTCCCTGAATCTCCGTCTTTATCACTCCTCCTTCTCCTTCCTCCTCTCTCTCTTTGTCTTTCCAACTCTCTCTCCTCTCCCGGTGTCCCATCAGGCCAAGTCTGTCTAATTAGGAGTGTTTTGCCTGTTAGAAGGCTCAGGCTACGTCCACACTAAGCCGAGTAAATACGAAAAAGCATACTTATCTCCCCGTTTTGGCCTCCCGTCCACACTAGGGCGGGGTTTTTACCCCCCCAAAACGGAGCTTTTCGAAAACGCTCTCCCAAGTGGATAAATTTGGATAAACAATTTTGTTTCACTGACAGTTCTTTCACTGGACGGCGAGCTTTTCGAAAAACGCTACACCCGAAAACACCGTTTTCAAATTTACACGGCTTAGTGTAGACGTACTCTCAAACACCACTCCTGTTTAGTGCAATTAGTGCGGCCATTAACAAACACTTCACTACACCGGAGGGTGCCACGTCCTGCATTATTAATGAAGGGGATGGGGGGTGGTGGGGGGGGGCTGAAGGAGGAGAGGGGATGAGAAGAGAGGAGATCCTGTTTTCCTCCTCCTCTTCTCATCTCATGCAAATAAGCTGTAAATTCATGTTTGTGTTCTTTACAACCCTATCTTCTTTCTCATATATTGTATTTATCTTTGCATTTTAAATTATTTCTTAATTATTTCTTTCAGCATATATTTCCATTTTTGGGTATATTTTCACATTGGACATATATTTTCTTTTCTTTGTCTCAGTATGTTCAACTGCTGTTGTTTTGCACACCCATCCCACTGCTGTGATTCATATTTCTTCATACTTTTCATTCATACATTTTCACTTAATATGTTCTTGACACATTGACATTGTCCGTTTTTGTTTTGTTAAGTATCCTCATTTGCTTTCTTCTTCTTTATATTTTTCTTTTCTGTATCCTATTACTGTATTGCTGCTGCAAAGACCCAATTTCCCCTTGGGGATCATTAAAGTTTAAAGTCATCTCACCTTACGGCATGAACCGAGCGAACTGGGGGTTTGCTGTCATCCCTAGCTGGTGTTCCTTAGGGTGTCGGGTGTTGACTCTGAGTCCGCACCGCTGAATAAGGAGCAGCAGTGACCTGAAGAGCTGGATTTCCCAGTCTGTTAGCTCACTGTGCCATGATTCATTTCCTGCTCACAGTGTGTCATTTTATACTCACATTTCAAACTGTCTCTGGGAGCTACAACTTGGACTCAACTGGAAATGAGCGGACTGGACTGGTCCCAGTTGGACCCGAGTGGACTCACCTGGACCCCACTGCACTGAGATTGTGGTAGCAGACTGGACTGGACCTAAATGGATGTGACTGGAGCCAACTGGACATGAGTTGACACAACAGGACCCAGTTTCATCCCATTGGGGTTGACTGGACCTGACTAGAAGCAACTTGACTAGGTGGACTGGGCTCAACTGGTTCCAGTTGGACCCATTTGGATCCAACTGGTCCTGAGTGGATATGACTGGAACAAACTGGACCCAAACGGATCAAATTTGACCTAACTGCACCAAATAATCTGACTGGACTAATCTGGACCGAAATGGACCCAGCTGGACATGAGTTTCCTCAACTGGACCCAAGTGGTCCCAAGTGGCCCTAACTCGTCGAAACTGGATGCAATTAGATTGCACCTAGACTTGACTAAACCTGACTGGAACAAACTGGACCAGACTCCGGACTCTACTGGACTGAGCCTAACTAGAACAGACTGGACCTGATTGGACCAGACCAGGAACAAATTGAGACAAAGTGAACCTGACTAAACTGGACCCACATGGTCCCAACTGGATTCATGGTCCTAACAATTGTTCTCAACTGGACTTTACAGGTCCAAACGTATCCTAATTGGACCTCCTCATCAGATGATGATTACTTTCTAAAAATTGATTATTTCCCATTTTGAAAATTAACACTTTGATTGACTTTCATCTATCTATCTATCTATCTATCTATCTGACCCAACTTTGGGTTTCAACATTGAAACACCTAACCTGGGTTAATTTTCAAATAAGGTAAGATGAAACTTGAATGAGCCCCTTGGGGGAATTGGGTTGTTCAATCAGCAAAATAATAATAAAATACAGTAAATTTAAAAAAATAATAATATTAAACATACCACAATTCCAACATTTCAAGAAAATATTACGTAGAAATGCATGTTTGAAAAATATTTTTAAAATGAGTTACAGCATTTTTAGGTTGTCAGTAGAGAGACAAAAAACATGAAAATGTGTATGAAAATAGACCCAAAAAAATGAAATAGGTCACATCTCTCCAGCGTCCATGTCACTGACCATTTTGACCAGACCTTTGGCTGCTGATGACCAACCCCGCTTCTTCAGAGCTAGAATATACGGACTATATTATATTATATGCTTGATGCAACAACAAAAAAATGCATTTGGTCCTTTTTTCTGATATCCATGGTTGGCCTAGGCATGAGGCAGATAAAGTGAGGGGTGAACTCCGGTGGAATGCTAAAGTGTGGAGGGATGAGACGGAGGGAGGTTTATCAGTCAGCACTGCAGGGGCCCCCGGGTTCCAATTCACTGTTTTCTATGAGCTAGGAGGGCAATGGAGCATCTAGGAGGACTGAATGATCCATGTAAACCCCCGGGGGGAGACGGCAAGTAAAAAAAACGAACAGTCAGCACAGCACTGAGTGGAATCTCGTGTGTGAAGCAGCTCCCCAAAAAGAAATCACTCATCCCTCAATTATAAGTATATAAATTAGCCCAATAACAAAAGACGGGGCTAATAACTGGAATTGGAGTCAGGATGAGCAAGGGCCCGTGAAGACTTGGCTTTAATCAGATGCCGCGATACAGAGCTGTGCCCCGGCTGGCCAAAACGTAGACGCCATTATTATTTGTCCCAAATTAGATTTGAGATGCAGCGCTAATTATTTTTCCTTCCTCCCCTGATTCCCTCATACCCCCACCCCTAACACACACACACACACTCTCCACTAGCTCCTTTTTATTTTCATTATTGGCGGTGTAAAAAAAAAAAAAGCAAGCAATTACATTTTTCAGTCTAAAATGCTCAGTAGGGGTTAAAAAAAAAATGAAACCCTCTTTTGTTGGACAGTTATTAATGTACATTGTACGGTCGAGCCGTTGAATGCTTCATTTGTATAATGATTAAAAATACATTGGGGCACCTACATTAAACATTCATGCTGCCCAGTCTGGGCATTTTTTTTTTCCTTTTTACAAATAACCTGCAGAGAGAACTGCAGAGGTGATATTGTTTGAACCATTTCCTCCTAATCCAAAGGTTTTTTTTAAGTCAGTAACTGTGACTGTTGAAGCAACGACCAAGCCAAGCTATGGATGGCAGAGGGCTCACCCAAAAAGTTTGAAAAGGGGCTTGAAAAAGGTTTTCATGTGGTTTGAGTGATGATCTGGAAGGCTCTAGGCTGGTGTAGAGAGTGGAAAGGCCTCTGGAACAGCATTGAGACCATCATGGGACACTAAAACTCTCCACTGAAACTCTTTTAGGGTTAAGGCAGGGTGACCAGGGCGATCATCACACAGTAAGCATGTGAGACATAGTAAGACAGCGACATACAGGAGGTGGCCGATCCCAACGTCAAATTACACAAGCACAAAATATGACATTATGGCATAATATGGTAAATATTCATATTACAACAGCTTTAGAATCTGTTTCCAGCAAGATATGTATGATAGCATGATATAATTTTGCTCACTACATTTACGTATAAAAACATCATCAATGGCTACATTCACACTGCAGCTGAAAGTTTCCCCAATTCAGTTTTTTTTTCATCCCGCACGTGACACAGATCTGACGTTTTGTAATCTGTATGAAAAAGCTGCATGGAGTCGCATTCATTCAATTCTGATCTGGATCTTATGCATACGTACATTGCGACTTGTATTTGAACGCCCCAAATTGGAATTCATCAGTGTTGTCGTGAAAAGAAGTAAATCTGCGCACAGTCAGGGCATCTCTGTGATGACCGGCTACTCAAAACCTAGCAATGGCAGTCCATTTAGGTTCAGAAAAAAAAGGGGCGGGTTTTGCTACAAATAACCAGTTGCATGAAACGCGGACAGATCCAGAGCAGCGCATGTAAGATGAAATTAAACTATTGATTTCTGGGAAATTGGGCCCTCGCAACAACTAGAATATAATAATAACCAATAAAGGAGAATAATTGTGAGGTTATGTCAATGTATGCAACATGTTAACTAGTCTGTATAAGTGGGAAGTATGGGAAACAAATGCATGATCAAGAAGAACTATTACAAAGCCGAAACACGAGCAACACAAAAACATATAACAGCAGAAAGTAACAATGTACAGACCCGTACAGATGCTTGAGATCAATTAAAAATAATCTAATATTGGTTTGCATGAAATATCCTGGCTTTATGAATATGATATTTGCCTATAAGACGTTGTGGGGAGGTGGATGTGTACACAAGGGCCCAGCTGGTATGGTAAGGCGTCAGGAACCGATGCTTTAAGGGTGAAGCATTTATTCATCATAACCCAGTGTGGGTGCTCGCTATTTACAGTAATAATTAATGAAAGAAAATTAAAAAAAAACATCTATGAAAAAACTCAACACCGTACAATGGACAAATCTTTTAATAGACCACATATCATTGGAAAAACTGACTGCCTCTCAAAAAAAGGGGGTTGTGACCCTGCTCAACCTATGCATCTAATCTTTATCTTTGATTGTGGGATTTTTATTTATGACAATCAAAAATAAAGAATAATAACACCATGGTATTGCTCAGAGCCACTTTAACAAAACAAAATAGATGGACAACAGAATGGGCTGAACGTGACTGATGACCTATGAAACAATCGGTATATGTGTGAATGAATGGATGCTAAACGGACATCTGGGAATGTGAAAAATAACAAAAGACAATAGGCCTCATTCATGAAACGTAAGGATCAGATTTGAACGCAATGCGACATTTCTACGAACATAGTCTCATTCATCATTTGGTTCGTATTTGATTTTGTTCGTTGGTACGATCAAAGCCTACGTGTGTTTGGAAGGCACTTGGAATGACTTACTCTCAATTACAACATCAATTACAGTAGTGCCAAACTTCATTAACAACAACATGTTTCAGTGGCCTTGTAGAAAATTATTAGCCCATTAGCTGCATGCATTCGCTCACTCCATTCATACATGGTGTCTCTCGACCAACCCTACGTACTTATCTCTCATTAATTGAATTGAATTTAAACTATCAGATAGCTCTGGTTAAAGAGGATTACGCAATCCTGTACAGTTTGTTTTATTCCTTGTCCACTTGAATACAATGTTTTTCTTCATATTGGGTTTGGTAAATGTCTTTTTTTCAATAAAGATTCTTCAAAAAAGTCCCTCTAGGTATAGTGCTGCCGGGCTACCTGAGGGGTTGAATGGCTTTTGCTACTTTTGGATCCGATAGCCCGCTGCTCCGGAGCAGGTCGTGTTCGGGGCGGCGTTACCATGGTGATGTGCCTGCTTAAAAGTGAGCTGCCACTGCGAGACAGGGGGAAAGCCAGGCTTGAGCCCAAAGTTAGCTCGCTAACCCGCTAATCTCAGGCCTCTTATTGTCTGCACAGTAAAATAAGAGCAGCCCAGGATCAAAAACCTCCATCCATGGGCGTTCATTTTCACCGCTGTAGTCCTACCGTGCCTCTGCCATTTTGATAGAAATTCAGACGAGAAAACACCAATCTCCTCATTTATGCTTTCCAGTTCTCTTCCTTCACCCCCCCCCCCCCCCTTCTCTTCACATAAACACACAGCGTGGGTGGCAAAGGGGGAGGACATAGCCACCTGGCCAAGAACGGAGGGATCCATATTAGCCTCCTGCTGTGCAAACGCCCTCCTGCATGCAACACCGCCGCTTTAATTGTCATGGAAATCAGGTGTGTGTGTGATTCTGTGCAAAAGCTCATAGGTTTGCGATTGTATGTGATTCTGCTAGTGTGTATTTATGCATCCATGCACCTTTCCAGGTCTGCGCTGTATACATTCATCTGCATACGGTATGCAGATTTTTCATGGTAATGAAGTGTTTGTTGATGAGCATGTTTGTTGTTGCTATCCTGCTGTGTGTGTGTGTGTGTGTGTGTGCTTGTAAAATAGATGCTGGCATGAAAGCAAAGCATGAGTATGGAATACTACCAGAGCTATTAGCTATCCTAGCATCTTACAAAATGATTGCAGTTTTGTGGATAGAATATTCCATGATTTTGAAAGATTGAGTACCGGATATAAAGGTATACACCATAGGTGGCAACTACGTGAGTGCCCAGGGGCCCAGGCACCTTGACCGCAGTGGGGAATTTAACTTGATTGGATGATACACATGAAGTGTATCATTATGTGAAATAAACGTGAAAAAGCCTATTTTTTTATCATCTTTTAGTAGCCAATGTTTGAATCAAATACATTTTTTTAGGGCACCCCCTAGTAAAAAATAAATGCAGTGCCTATGGAATACACCCAAGTTTGAAAACATGGACACCAAAATCATCCACGTGTCCCCTGTATATCATTCACTCTGGTGCTCCATGCTAACACGTTAGCGTACATGCTGAGTGATAGTGGGCCAGTAAAATAAATGTGTTTTGAACTTTGAACAGCACAACAAAATGTGCAAAACGTCAAGGTGTTCGAATACTTTTGCAAGGCCCTGGTATGTTTTGTGCTGATATTCAATTTTGAACTTAACATTTCACCATTAAACAATTCTAAATAATGACAAATATTCAGTGTTTTTCCCCTGGAATTATCTTCTTGCCAGGGTGGAATAGCCTCTGAAACAGCACTTAAGCCATCATGGGAACTAAAACTCATACTAATGCACCATACTAATGAGATTGTTTGTTTCATTGCAGCTTTTTACAGACTGACACCCCTGAAGCTGTTGAGCAAAATCCTCCCACGCCACACTGGAATGGTTCCTCTGCTCAGACAAAATAATAACACAACCATATTCACTAGCTGTGGCCGGGGAGGAACCTCCATCATATCAGAGGTGGACGACACTGACTGACTTTCTAATAAAAAAATGTAATTAAACAATATACAGTATCAGTTTAACCATAGACATAGAACAAGGCCAGTGTGCAGCCTTGTTTTGTCTGGTTCATCCTCCCATTCAGTTAGTTTGGGCTGCTGAACATTAAATGCATTAAAAAAAAATCCCTCCACACAAAACGTCTATATTATTTTAAATTTGAGACTTTGTTTCCCTAAAATTTCTGAAAATGTGTTTTAAAAATTTGATTTTGAATCTGTACCTCTATATATATTACAAATTTCTTATTTTTATTAAGATAGTTGAAAAAGTTAGGCATTGGGGAAGCTCTGGCAGAACTGATCCTAGGCCAGGAAGGAGGTACATGTTTCTCCGAAGATGTGGTTGTTAAGCATTGCATTATCTCTGGGCGTGTGTCTGTTTGTTCACATTCATAATTACTGACTGAACAAGAGCAAGGAGAGAGACAAGATGAGAGAGAAGGCCAATGAGGACAGGAGAAGAGAGACAGCAAGAGGCGAGGACAGCAGGAAGTAAGGAGACGGGAGACAGATGAGTGATGAGCACATACTGTATATCACATTTAGCCTGTAAAACCTGAACTGAAAAAGAGAGGAAAAGAGGACAGAGACAAAGAATTCAGGAAGGAGGATTGAGGAGAGAGACAGCAACAGATCAGACAGACAGCACACTGCAAAATATCACTGTAGGCCTGCTGTTCAAAGTGTTTTCTATGCCGACTCATTTAGACCTATGCAGCTTGATGCATTTTGCTGTTGAAATGTTCACCCCGGGTAAGATGAAGCCCCGGGACCACCCCCACCGCGGTTCCCTGATTTGCCTCTGGGCTGTTAGAGGATGTTCTCGCATCCTAGCGACGCCCCTGGGCACATCAAACCTCAACTCTGCAGATCAGATGCCACGCTCTGAACAGCTAACAAGATGTAACAACAGACGCACGTGCACGTGCCCAGTAACAGGCAATCTGACTGGCCTCTCGTTTGCGGCCAGCGCTTCCTTGTTAGAAATTAGCGCGTGGACAGCAGGCTAATGATCAATAGGCAGGCCCACTGGAGAGCCACTGCTGGGGCTCATTAGAAGCTACATGTGGCCACGCTGTCACACACACACACACACACACGTCCACAGAGAGATAATCAAACAGGATGCCCATGCACACCGAAGACACTGAGGGAAAGAGAACGAAGATGTTTATGGAGCCGCACTTCTGAATAATAATAGCAGTAGAAAGTAAATACTGTCGACGCCTCGGCCTTGATTAAAGTTCATGCAGGGAAATGAGTCACATAATATTAGTAGGCTGTAATATATATATATGTATGATTTTCCAGATAGATGGAAAGGTCACACAAAAAATGATAAGCTCTGCAAAGGATTTTCATTCTTTATCCAAGCTTGTTTTCCAAGATATTTTTTAGCAAAATTATCCTTTGGCCCTGCTTTAGTTTTTATTCTTTCAGTGTATATGGAATGATTGAACCTGCAGAATATGACAAACTCGGCAAGGGATTGTATTTTTTATTGCAAACCTATCAAGTCAAATGATCACTCTACACTGATACTTCCTGCAGAAAATTTGTTTGTTGTTTGTTTGTTGTTGTATAGGGGGCCAAACAGGAAATATTTATCGAACTTTGATATATATACATTGGACTATCAAAGTTCGATAAATATTTCCTGTTTGGCCCTCCATATTGTTGTTGTTGTTTTTATTAATTTAATATATAAAATATTTTTAAAAATATATAATTTGTTTTAAGACATTTGCTTGAAACGGTAAATTGTTAAAATTAAAACAAGTTGCTTGTTTTGATGATAGCTCCATGAAGGAAGTGCCAGTGACTCAAGTGGTGAAAGCACAACTGGTGAAATTTGCTACACTGAAATTCCTTGCCAACCTTTTTTTGCAGTGTAATATAATTGTCTAAATATATTAAAAATAGATACATAGCTAAAATAATAATAATAATGAAAATCTCTCACATATGTGTACAGAGAAAAGAAAACTCTTCCACGTAAAATAAAATAATTTCACTATAATATCTGCAAAAACCTTCAACTTACACCACTGAATGTCACTGAATGAACCATTCTACACACATTCCCTGGAGTACTCTGTAGTGTGCCTCTGGTCACTTTCACAACCCTACCTATCTGTCTCACCCCCTTATTACCCCCCCCCCAAACACACACACACATACACACCAGAGATCCCTAGTTAGGCGAGGCTGGGGGATTAGCGCTGCCCTTTGTGGATCTGACATTCACCAATTGGACTTAATTAGCGGTGCCGAGCCTGCCGCTGACCTTTTGTCATGTGAGCTGTCATTGAAAACCTTTCTGTTGACTTGAATAGGGAATGCTATTTGTCAACGTAATCAGAGACTGCCGGCCTTGGGTCTGGTGCATACATCCACGCATTGTCTCTCGCTCACTTTCCCTCCCTCTCTCTCTCTCTCTCTCTCTCTCTCTCTCTCTCTCTCTCTCTCTCTCTCTCTTCCTGGCTGCCGCTCAATTATCAATGCAAGAAGGTTTATTGGCAGGATAAAAATCATTTTTATTCAGGGTCAGACTGATATAGGAGGCCGATATTGTCCTTTTATAAAAAATGGGATGTGGTCCAGTCGGTGTCGTTAACCTCTGATGTGATGCAGTTTGATTGATTCCATATTGGAGAATTGATCAATACTACACTGGTTGTGTATGGGAAGCCCTTAACCTGAATTGTTTCTAATGAGACAGAGACTTGATCAGATTCAACACAAGTATGTGTGATAATATTTTATTTTTAAAGAATCAGAATCAGGTTTATTGCCAAGTATGTTTTCACATACAAGGAATTTGACTGTTTTGGTGCATAACAATGAACATAGCAATAGTGGTCTAAATGCTGTTTCAGAGCCTTTTCCACCCTGACAAGAACACAATTCTGGGCAAACACTGAATACTTGGAATGTTTTGATATGAAAATGACCAAATTTATAGATATTGGCACAAATTCAATGCAAGAATACCAACGTCTGTATCGGCCTTTCGAAAACCCATATCGGTCAAACTTTAATTCTTACATCACCCGAGCATACTGTAAGTGAAAAAACACAATGCCAATACATCTCAACTTTCATGCATTTTGTGCATTTCTTTCTCTCTCTCTCTCACACACACACACACACACACGCACGCACACACACGTGCACCCACCGGAGTTATTCACACAAAGCCACGCTTGCACACCCCACTCTCAACAGAGACAGAAATGTTGACTCAATGTTCTTTCCACTTAAACGTGATTCCTCCCCTCCCTCTCTCGAAGCTGCCATTCCTATTACGATTGAATTATTTCGCCGGTGCGAACAATTGCTAAACGCATCAGCCGGCCTCCTTTGCCAAAACAATTCTGCACGCTTACTAGCTAGAATTTTTCAATTTGCACGCCCTGAAAAACAATCCTGAATCACTAATCGCCGCAGCATTGTTCACAGTGTTTGGCTGACTGCCGCACTCTTTGTGTTTTGTAGCTGAAGGTTTGGCGTAACATTGGACTTTATTGAGGTGGGTGAGTATATGTGAGTGTGTTATGCACTGTGGAAGTGAGTGTGTTCGCATGCCTGTGTGAATGCGTGGCGGAGGGGAGTTAACGGGGGCTGAGAGCAGTGCTTTCTGGCTAATGTCCTGCATATGCCAGGGAAATGGCATTGTTGACGAGAGCTCGTGTATCGCTAATATCCGGTCGGAATTTAATTTGGGCTCTAATAATCAGGGCCATTAGGGCGGTGCGCTGGAAGAGATAGAGACGGATACTGCTGTCTCTTTGCCTTTGACCAGCAGGCTGGTAGGTAATAACATGCTATCAACAGGGGCTGAATGCAGGACTGCCTGAGGCTAGGGGTGGAAGTAATGTCAGGGTTTTCTTTCGAGGGCTCGACCAATATAGGTTTTTTGTATCGAAACTGCCAATAGCCAATATTTGACCATATTCATGACCAAAAAAATCCAATAAAAATGACAAGGATGTTTCCTCTACAATGTTATTCTTGGCAGGGTGCACAAGCCTAGACAGGGTTAGATAATTTTGTGCCCTGCAGAAGTGTAATTTAGAGTGCTGTCCTGTGTAATGAGGGCCTTATACCACTATGTACCAATAGGGGGCTACTGTGTCCTGTCCTGTGTAACTCTAGTGTCCTGTCCTGTGTAATTTCGAGAGCTGTCCCGTGTAATTAAGGCCTTGTACCACTTGGGGGCTACTGTGTCCTGTCCTGTGTAATTTAGTGGCCTCTCCTATGTAATTCAGCGCCCTGTCCTGTTCATTTCTGTAACTTTTTCTATGTAATTAGGTGGCTATTGCCTTGTCATGTGATATGTTTAAATGCATTTAAACATATCAAACATATTTATTTGACGGCCACTATTTATTTACATGTTTGGTTCATTTAGAAAATCTGGCCACTTCAAAAGGGATTTTTATTGGCCCGATGTATCGCTCTATTCCTACTGGGGGCCTTAAGTACTTCTGGATAAGAGCCTCAGCTAAATGCTCAATCTATCATCCTTCTATAGGAGCTCTTTGCTGCTGTCAGGTACAAATGACATAGCTGCAATTTCGATGTTTTGACCACAGTACCTCGGCTTTCGAGAGAGAAATTCATCTTGACCAACTGGAAGTGAGACACTATTGCTATATACACCGAACAGCCATAACATTAAAACCAGCTGCCTAATATTGTGTAGGTCCCCCTCGTGCCGCCAAAACAGCTCTGACCCGTCGAGGCATGGACTCCACAAGACCTCTGAAGGTGTCCTGTGGTATCTGGCACCAAGACATAGCATAGCAGCAGATCCTTTAAGTCCTGTAAGTTGTGAGGTGGGGCCTCCATGGATCGGACTTGTTTTTCCAGCACATCCCACAGATCAGATTGAGATCTGGGGAATTTGGAGGCCAAGTCAACACCTTGAACTCATATCATGTTCCTCAAACCATTCCTGAACCATTTTTGCAGTGTAGCAGGGTGCATTATCCTGCTGAAAGAGGCCACTGCCATCAGGGAATACCGTTGCCATGAAGGGAGGGGTGTACTTGGTCTGCAACAATGTTTAGGTAGGTGGTACGTGTCAAAGTAACATCCACATGAATGCCAGGACCCAAGGTTTCCCAGCAGAACATTGCCCAGAGCATCACACTGCCTCTGCCGGCTTGCCTTCTTCCCATAGTGCATCCTGGTGCCATCTCTTCCCCAGGTAAACAACGCACACGCACCCGGCCGTCCACATGATAAAAGAAAACGTGATTCATCAGACCAGGCCACCTTCTTCCATTGCTCCATGGTCCAGTTCTGATGCTCACGTACCCATTGTAGGCGCTTTCGGCGGTGGACAGGAGTCAGCATGGGCACATACACAGCAAGCTGTGATGCACTGTGTGTTCTGACACCTTTCTATCATAGCCAGCATTAACTTTTTCAGCAATTTGTGCTACAGTAGCTCTTCTGTGGGATCGGACCAGACGGACTAGCCTTCGCTCCCCACGCGCATCAATGAGCCTTGGGTGCCCATGACCCTGTCGCCGTCCAACGGTTGGACCACTTTTGGTACTAACCACTGCATACCAGGAACACCCCACAAGACCTGTCGTTTTGGAGATGCTCTGACCCAGTCGTCTAGCCATCACAATTTGGTCCTTGTCAAAGTCGCTCAGATCCTTACGCTTGCCCATTTTTCCTGCTTCCAACACATCAACTTCAAGAACTGACTGTTCACTTGCTTCCCAATATATCCCACCCCTTGACATGTGCCATTGTAACGAGATAATTGATGTTATTCACTTCACCTGTCAGTGGTTTTAATGTTGTGGCTGATCGGTATATATACAGTATATGACAACACATATGCTATAAATATGGCATGTTTGCAGTTCAGTTGCTAGCATTAGCTAGCTAGCCAGGCAGCCTATCTTTACTGCATTCTCCATAGAAGAGATGAAGGCAGCTGATCAGCCAGGGAGCCGGAGCGCTGAGTCACATTCAAATCAACTAAATTGATCATTAAATGTAATCACCACAGAATCTGCTCTTGTTCTCTTTCTTACTTGAACTACATGGAACTGCAAGGTTTACATGGTCATTTTATGTGTTGAGTGAATTTCATTACCAGTTTGCCCTCGGAAACCTGTTAAAACCCCATTGTATAATTATAAAAATAATAAGAAAATGTATGTTCTTTTTTCTCTACCCTCTACCCTATCCTTTACAGGTTTTGACCCAACAAATGGCCAGCGTAATGATCACTGTGTCATGAATATGATCCTTTTTGCGACCCTTGCCATTTTCAATGCGGCTCCTATAGAAATCTCCGGGCTTTAGACCATCATGCCACGAGTTGATAGATCGCTCCGTTCCACTCAAACTGTGGTAATGCTGTTAAGAAGACAGCGTAACCAATCGGCTGGCCACTTCCCATCCATCCCGTTCCATCGCAGGATTTGTCTTGTTAAGGTTACAGGGCAGTTAGTTAATTCCCCAGACTATGAGACATGGCAGACACACACACACACACACACACACACACACACACAGACGCACACAAATTGAATAAGACTTGAATCGGCATTGATTGTATTTTTTGCAGACTTTATCATGGTTTATAGGTCCCAAGTTTGTGTCTGGCAGAGACAAAATACCATCGTCACCACCAATAGGTTTTGGATTGCTTGTAATGTCCTTTGGATTGAATTAGGATTCTCTGCTCATCTGCGCAGGCCGATTATCTTTGAAAGCCACACGGACAAAACAGTTACGCTATAGGAAAAAATATTGTTGCCATGACATCACTACAAATTCCTTGTTATGTGTAAATGGTATTGAGATTTTTCTCTTTTTTTTTTATTCACCATGATATCTGTTTGAGTGAAACACACCCCTGTTCAGCGGGCTATCAAAGCTCTGGTTTTATCTCTCAGCTCCACTCTGCTTTTCTCTCTCGGCCTCGTCGACATGCCTCTCCTCTTGTCCTCTTCCACAGCTAGAAGAAAGAAGAAGAGGGGAGTTCTTTCTTCTCCTTTTCTCTTTCACATCGTCTTTGTCATACCCCTCTCCCCTGTTTCCATTCACTTCTCTTATTTTTTCTTTTCTACTACCTCTCTCTATCCTCCCCCTCCTCTGTTCATCAGTGCCCCCCCGTCCTCGTGATGGTCCCAGCCTTTGGTGCCAATAATAAAGATTTCTTGGCCTGAGCCACTTTTGAATTTAGAGAAAATTGCATTGAACACTAGAGGAGCCTGTGGCTCTAAATGTTTAATTAGGGCTGATAAAAACACACGGATCAATCACTGTGCCCAGTAGGCTTTGACCGATATGTGTTTTTTAAGGCTGATACTGATATTTTGGGATTTAAGCTGCTGATAGATGATATTTTGTGCAGATAGTAAACATCTTAAATATTACTATTGTATTTAAGACGATTTCTATGCAAACAATTACTCAGTATTTCCTCAATTTTATTTTTATCAAGGTGGATGAAACCTAAACAGCATTTAGACCACGAGACACTGAAACTCTTCATTGAAACGCAGGATAATAACAATAATAATAACTAATAAATAAATAATAACAATAAATAATATTGATTGATACTTTTGGGGGATCTGATCAAAATGTTGCATTAGAATCAATCAATCAATCAATCAATCAATCAGCTACACACTGACTGGCAGATACTTGATGTGCAATAAAGGTCAATACAAGACGGCATGCGACTGGAGACTCTTGAAAATGCAGGTCATGGTCCACCAAGCGTGTGTTTTCCAAGTGAGAACATAATCTGAACAAGCTACAGGAAATGACCCCAAAGTGCAAGGGATTATGGGTATAAGGATATGGATGTTGGCATCTGAGAGCCAGCAGTTCCTCATGCTTGGAAAGCTTAGCATGACAAAATGAAGGGAGGGCAAACGGCAGTCTGGACCGATGCTCATATTTCAGATATGTTTTCATGTGTTCTTGACCGGTGTGTTCGCTTTTCTAGCCGTGCAATATAGGCTTTTATTTTCGCTTCAAAATTGGCTTGGAACTCCTCGCGTTGTCATTTAAGCATGTATAGCTCAGAAGCAGAGTACTGTGGGAGAATTTGAGGCATCTGTCAACCATCTTTGATTTCATTACATTCGAGATTTGGGGTAGTCTAAAAGTGTATTCATGCACAGGAGATGTAGCGCATGTCACCGCAGTGAAAGTAGACAAGCGAAGGATTACGGACATCTGTTTAAGTGAAATTCAACTTTTTTCATTATAGGGCTCGCCGACTTCCGTAGGGTAAAAAGTCAATGGAGCAGGACAGGACCCTTTAGGAGAAGTAAAAAACCCATACGATGAAAGACTCCTAAAGGGTCCCGGATCAGGGCTACCTCTACCCTAACCTATATACGTGGCTCTTCCCAATGACCTGACAATCCTGCACTGACTCGTCCTCCTCTGCAGTCCTCTATGCTGTTGTATGAAACAAGTGTCACTGTAAAGGCTGGATTCCTCAAGACATGACAAGAGCATCACTCGGATGAATTAAAAAATACCCCCCCACCATCCAACCCCAAGAGCCTCTGTTTTTGCAACACCTCCCCATCCCATATCAAGGACCTGTCAAAAAAATTGTTCCACCTCACTTCTCTCGCCTCCTCCTCTTGCCCCGCCCCCCCCCGTTCTCTGTGCCGATAGCCGATTGCTCATGGAATAAGCTAAAATATGCTAGCGAGAAATGACGGCTGATCAAGCTCCGCCACACCACCGTAGCGGTAGGAGAGAGAGAGTGAAGGTGATAGAGAAAAAAGAAGACAGAGATGAGGGGGAATGTGTGTGTTGGAAGGGAGGGGGAGGGGAGGGGGGACAAGAACCTTGACAGTTAATTATCTGGAGAATATGGCAATCAGAGCGGCAATGAGTGTTTCTGAGCGTCTCTCTGTTATTTGCTCCTCGGGGACGTGTTGTCGAATTCATCCGGCAGCCAGTCTGCTGAAGGCTGAAGGTCTCTCAGCACAATGCTGGAAGAAGCGCCTCTCTCTCTGCTCAGCTGTGTCCGGTGCCAAGCCGCTCTTCCTTTTCAAAAGCTTCCTGTCTCCTGTCGCTTGAAGTCACTTTTTTTCCCTTTTTTTTGGTCTGGGTTCGCTGTCGCCATTTATGTACAGGCGCTTATTCACCGTGTGCACCTGGGAGCCGATTCTGCCTTTTTTTGATATAAGGAAATAGAATGAGGTGATGTTTATTCACTGACCTTAGAATTGCACGATGTTGCAAAACGTTTCAACAAAAGTGACGGAAATGTGGTGCGTCTTATGATTGCTTCTATAAGGGAGAGTACTGCCAGGTGATTTTCAACACAATCCATTGCTTCGTTTAGTTTATATAATAAAGTCGGATATCAGCCAGTCATTGTCATCCACCTTTGATATGAAGGAGACTCCTCCCCTTTTTTTCTTTGCTCTTCAGGGGTGTTGGTCTGTTAAACCTGCAATGAAACCAGCCTCACCCCGCCTTAAGGAGCTGCTAACCCACCTAAAACAATCTCATTAGTACGGCTTTCAATGGAGAGTTTTATTGTGAAATGGTCTTAATGTTGTTTCAGAGGCTTTTCGACCCTGACAAGAATAAAGCACTTGGGGAAACACTGGACACTTGTAATTTTTGGGCATAAACAACAAAACAAAATATCGGTATCGGCGTTCAAAACCCCCAAACGGTCAAACACTAATACATTTAATATCCATGCACATCCCATATACATTCCATTATATAAAATATGTGGAAGATCTACATTCCAGTGGTGTGAAGATGTAGTATTGAATTCCATCAAGGTTTCCCATATAGCAACAGTCCAGATAACAAACATTACAGAATGAAAACTGTGCCTGTCTGAGAGAGAAAACCTTGCTCTATCAAAGGCAATTTGGGGGAGGCGGAGCTGGTTGAGCCTGCAGGGTTATAAGGGGTGGGAGCGGCTCCAGCTATAGGGGAGGAGTTTTTTTTACGGCCTGTAAAAAATACATTGAGCTGAATACAGGGGACAAGAACAAACCAAAAAGGACATTAATAGATTAGAAGTTCATTCCTCCACCATGTCTTTCAACCTATTGAGATTGGAGGCTAGATTTAAGTGAAAATCTTGACTGCTTTAACATCTTCTTGAAACGTTGGAACTGTCAGTTTGTATTATGCTATCTGTTCTTTGGTATATTTGCATTCACATCCTTGTTTTCTTTGCTGTATCCCGTTACTATTTTGCTGCTGCAATGCTCCAGTTTCCCCATGGAGATCATTAACATTTCATCTTGTTCTATCTTATCAAAGTCTTGCGTTGGACCTGATAATGAGCCCACTGCCTCGGTTTGTCTGAAAACCGCCTCCTGCTTGCTGCGGGCCGGGCTGCCTCTTCCAAGGATTGCCTGAGGTCACAGCCCTTCATTTGCTTTCTGATTTGCAGCCATGTCTCACACACACACACACACACACACTAGCCCTTCCACAAATGACTGACCCCAACCCACCCCTCCTAGGGCTGAGGGTCATTTGAGGAAAGGCCAGTGTGTGTATGCTTTTGTATGTGTGTGTGTGTGTGTATGTGTGTGTGTGTGTGTGACATGTCCAGGACCTATGGCAGCTGGTATAGAGGTAAATCTTTAATAATTTATGGATAGTTTGGACACAAATAAGCAGGGAACAATCCTCGGCCATCCGCCCTACTCACTGAAGCTGATCTACCTTCCGGCTGTAAATACTGACCGCCGCACCATAACTCTCCCCAGGCTGCATCGGCAGGCCAAGGGTGGGGTGGAAGGAGGTGGGCGGAAGGTGGACAGGAGGTGGGAGATTTGGGGGCTTTGGATCTGTTGGAAACATTTTCTTTAAAGTGGTAATCCACAAGTTTCTCTCTTTTTTAAAAGAAAATATTGTCTCCATCTTTGTCTCTCAGCCTTATTGCTGCGGTGTTTCTGCACTGCATTTCCCAGAGATCACCTGTCTGGGACGTCTACTACTTTAGTTAACTACACAGTTCATCTTCTGCTTGTTCCAGAGGATATTCCCTGGGAAAGACCTACCTGACACTGGGTGTTTAGAGCAGCAAATGGAAAGGCTTTCTGGGTATATTGAATTACTATTGTGTAAAATGAATATTTTTTAAAATGAGAATTATCATCTCATCAGCAAAAGTGATCTCTGGGCAGTGCAGTGCAAAATAACACTACAGCAATGACCGTTTAGTAATAAAGATGTCATCCAAAAAAAATGTGTGTGTGAGTCTCAGAGTAGGGTATCTCTGCAGACCGGAGACTTGAGAGGGGCGGGGAGTGGGCGTGGCAACTGTCAATAATTTCCTTATTTGGCCAATCAGAGGCTTACAATCCTCTGTCAATCAAAAACTTATTTCACCAATACACCGCCTGAACCAGTTGTCAATCAGTTTTTAATTCGGCTAATCATCTTTCGAGGAGGGTCCAACTGCAGTCCTCCCTCCTGAGACCGCTAGTTCCAAACTTGGAAGTTTTCAGAGGTAAGTTGCCACGAGCAAAAGAATAGGGTAATCTATTTTAAATGAAGTTTTGTAACATGTTCACATCAATATTAATATTAACGAATAATATAGATACTGGCCAGAGAACATTATATAGAATATAACGTTATCTACAAAATGTCATTGGTTTTAATGTTAGTTTTGAAATATTGTGTAAAAAAGTGTTAGTCTCAAGCTAACGTTAGCTAACGTTAGATGCCTATGTGGTGCCGAAGTTAATAACTAGGTAACTATTATTAATACAAAGCCATCATATTCATGTGGCGTTCAACTTAGACTGAATGTTGAAAAACTATCACTAATGTAAAGTTAGCTCCATGATAGTCTACTAGATAACAATCGATCCAAATGTATGTAACGTTAACACGAATGGACGTATCATTAGGTTAACGTTAGCTGACAACAGGTCTCGATCTCCTTGCGTCTGTGTAATAAGTTGGTATTTTTATTTATTGATTTATTGAATATGTCACGAGCCATGCACGACCCCAAATGATCTCACCCCCTCAATGAGTTTGGTTGTGACGTAGCCTATATAACGTATAGTGGCCTATTTATGTTCTAACGACTGCTGTCTATAATGATGTTTTGTTTTTTTAATTTTAGATGCATCCAACAATACTAACCGACGCCTCAGCAAACCCGACTGCAATTGCAGACAATGATTTATTTCATTGTCCCTTCTGCAGTCGAGCTGAATTTCAGACCAGGTCTGTGGCCCGTGCAAATGCACATATTTTGGGTCACCGGAAACATGTGGTCGCTCATGCAGGTGTGTAAATGAATGATTTTTTGTCCTATCATAAAGTTATTGAAGCTTAGTTGTAGACCTAGATTTGAAATGTTGGAGTGACTGTGCCAATGCACACATCTGTAGTTACTATTGATGATTGATGATTCATGATTTTGCCCTGTTTTGTTATATGTTATCCTGTACCACCCTCAGCAGCACCAATTACAGCAGCACCACCTCCTGCACCACCCTCAGCAGCACCACCTCCATCACCAATCCCTGGACTCCCAGACCCACTTTTAACCCAACCTGTGGCGTTCTCCATGGGAGATGAAAAAGGAGATGGCAACCATCTATTTTGACAATGAAGAGCAGCTTGATGATGTTATATCATTTTCGTTTGGACTCATGAAGACAACACCAAATTCTAGACAGCTGTGGGATGATGTCGCCTTTGTTTTTGATGTACTTTTGCCTGAGGTAAAATATTAATAGTTGTAGAAAAAAGTATATAAGTATATTGCCGACTTAGTCCATTCTTACACAGAAAGTCATAACCTTTGGATATGTGAACTTGGGTGTAATATGCACTTGACACAACAAAATGTAATTGTGACCGTTCTCTAACCTGTAATGTCAATCATTCTACTACAGACCACTGTCCTCAGCCTTGCAGAAGTGCACTCCGTGTCTATACAAACTGCCAAGGAAAGGTACAAACAGGGACCACAATTTGAACCATGGTAAGAGGAGGTTATAGAGGATTCATAATGTTATAATGAAGTACATTGCAATATCTACAAAACAATTTGTTTATGACTCACTGTTTTGTTTTCTTTTTTGACAGTGAATTGGAACTGTCTGGCCTTCATCTCCAAAAACGTTTGAGTGAGGTGGCAATGGAAAGGCTTACCATTTACAAAAAAAGAATGGAAAGCGCCCTCAAATCTGAGGATTTTCTAAAAAGACTGTGAAATTTGTAATTTATCAGGTGCAATAAATTACTTGACACACTCTCTATTGAATTTCTTTTACATTTCTTCTACTTTTATTCCTCCAAAGGAGTGGAGGAGGGCAGAAGAGGGGTAGCTATTATAAAAACATAAATATTCATTAGTCAGAAGAAGAACACCTTTATTAGTCCACATTTTTTTGTCACACACACACATGCAAGGAGGGTGGCACATGCAGTCAGGTGAACCAGTTAGCTCCAACCGTGTAATGCTATGAATATATTTTTATTATTCAGTTTATATAAATGCTCTACATTTCTCTGAAAAGTCATAAATATGATCGTTCTATAAATTGATGCAAGTCAATTCACCAGTTACCAGGCCGTGGATGAGCCAGGAATAGTAGCAGTCAACACAACATGGTATTAATCGCATCAGTATATGATTTATAGTATATATTTGTGGTATCTAGAGTCACATGTCAAGTCAGCCCTTACGACCAAAATTTCTTTGAGCTCTAGTCAAAGGATCAAAGTATCAACAGACAGCAACGTTTTTAATCAACAATTTACAATAACGATCTTACGGATATTTATTGTCAGCCTGCTGTATCATCACAACCTCTTCGGTTGAATCTAATGAATCAATAATGTCCGCAAAGCAAAGGAAATCCCTGTAGTATAGGCCTAAACCGTACAAAACTAATGGATGGAGCGTGAGTTGTTTGTGTACCTCCCTCCTTATAATACTGTGAAGTGATTTGCCGAATTAAAAACTGATTGACAACTGGTTCAGGCGGTGTATTGGTGAAATAAGTTTTTGATTGACAGAGGATTGTAAGCCTCTGATTGGCCAAATATAGAAAACAGACTGACTGCCAGTGTCTCACTATTGTAATTTGCCGATTTTGTTCCATTTTTCTCAATGATGGTCAATTATTAGTACTTAAAAATGCGCTATTTAGATTTTTTTCCCCCCAGTATTTCTTATTTGATTGGCCAAATAAGAAAATGATTGACAGTTACCACGCCCACTCCCCGCCCCTCTCAAGTCTCCGGTCTGCAGAGATACATACTTGGAGTCTCACACACATTACCATTTTGACACACCTAAAGTAAAGTGAAGATTTTACCAAGTAAGGAGTTAAGCTACAAAAATGCCATCAGATAGAGATCGGACCCCGAGTGCTATGCGTAGCATTTATAAACAGCCAATTATTAATTGGGAAATGAATTGCGATTTCTAATTAATATCATGGTCAAGATGATTGGTAACCTGTGGTATTGTAAGTGTTAAGTGTTTCTCAAAATTAAGACCACATTTCCCATAAACCCCATTGCTTCGTGTTGCTAAGAGGATGTTGCTTCCCGTCTCCCCCTCCCCCCCTCCCTGGCGTCATTCACTCTACTGAAGAGGATAAACCTGTTGGAAATTATTTTTCCATCTTTCACTCCTTCCACCATCTGCCAGAACCAGTGAAAGCTTTGTGCTGGAAGAACAGCGCCCTCTTCCCGTAAACCGATCCAATGGTCTCGTTTGTTTACGGTAATTATAGTGACGTCTCAAAATGAATGTGTAATATTATTTATGTTAAAGGTGTTGTGTGTCACGTTTTAAGTGTTGAGTTTCTAAGAGAGTATGAGCAATTTCCTTTAGATATTTAGACTTTTTGGGGGTTTAGGAACAACACATAAAATGCTAAATATATGTTTTTTTGAATCCAAATCAAGGCTACTAACACAATAAAAGCGCCGGTCACTGAAGCATCAGGTTCACTGACCAGCGCTTTTATTGGGTTAGTAACCTTGACTGCTCCTCGAAGCCTGATTTACTGCTCCTCGTCTTGATTAGACAGGATTAGATGAAACTTTAATGATCCCCCCTGTGGAAAAACTGGCTCGCTGTATAATGGCTACCAATAACCTTGTGTCGCTCCGATGGAAACGTCCCGTATTGTCGGGCCTAGACCAGCACCTTTGCTTATCGGGAAACAGCCTCGCTCCCTTTTCCATAACATGCAAATCGCTTGCACGAAGAGGTAATCAATTAACATAAATCCATAATTGATATCTCTCTGTGCAGACAGAGCATGAGACGGGACAGATGGAATGAGAAACCAACTTGGTGAAAGGGTGTTTTTTTGCTTTGCTCAAAAATAGCAGATGAGAGCAGATATGATTATTTCTCAGATTATTTCTTTTTTTTTTTTTCCCTCCGTCTCCCATCCTCCCCAGCTCAGGTCGGGGCTTCGCCTCGCAGCTGTGGCGGTTGGTGAATGCTGCTTTGGGAACGCCATTTTCCTGGATTCTGACATCATGCGACAAGGAAAATACAGTAGTCACTTGTAGGAAATGATGTATTCGTTTCAAATAAAAATAACTTTATATTTCACTATATATTTTTATACTTTATACTTACTATACTGTACTTTATATTTTAGATATTTATATTTCTAATGTACTATGCATTATTGCCCTTTTAATTATAGGTTGGATCGCTGCTATTTGTTAAGGGGACGTCTAAAAGTGTGGATTTTCTCATTTAATGTTGTTTCTTCCTTCAAGTCCCCAGGCAACACCGACGCTAAGGTTGGAGTGATACGGGTTTTAGAAGACCAATACCAATATTGAAGATCGAAGCTGCCGATATTTTATGATAATATTCAATATCTTTAAATGTAATTTTCAGGATATTGTTTTTTTATTCTCCTCAGGGTGGAAAAGCCTCTGAAACAGCATTTAAACCATCATGGGACACTAAAACTCTCCATTGAAAGCCATGCTAATGAAATAGTTTGCAGCAGTGTTAGCAGCTCCACACTGTAATGGAATTTCTCTGCTCAGAGATCTGATATGAAATGATAATAATACAAACATGTTCACTAGCTGTGGTCAGGGAGGAACCTCCATCACATCCATCCATCAGAGGTGGATGACACTGAGATTTTTGATAAAAGGCCAATATCGACAAACCGCTATATTGGTTTAACCCCAACAAACACACACACACACACACGCACACACAGTTCTTTCCCCCCCTCAGTGCTGATATGTGCACAGGTGGGAAGATACATCCTACAGCTGCTCTTTGTAGGTCTGTGTTCTCAGCATATGGCCTGTGTGTGTGTGTGTGTGTGTGTGTGTGTGTGTCCATCAAAATCCGACATGAATGTCGAGCATGATGGCAGCTTGTTTGTTAGACATGAAATAACTCCTGCAGGTGTTCACGGTAGGAATGTGTATGTGTGTGAGAGAGAGCGGGAGAAAGTGAAAGCAAAGCCTTGTGTTGCAATTAAACAAAGAATTGTAAAGAGGAGATCTTAGATAGATAGATAGATAGATAGACAGACAGACAGACAGACAGATGACTTTCCTGTGCACCTGCAAACCGGTGCGCGAGTATGTAACGTAGTCAATTTCAATTACCTCAGCCAGAGCCAACCAGGTTGGGTGACACCCAAATGCTGGAATGGAGGCTTTAACCTTTTGCCCGTTTTGCTGGCGGGGCCCCGGGGCCGCTAATGGTATTAATTGGTAGTTTATGGCTTATGGATTTTTTTTTTGTTTTGTTTCTTTCTTTGTTACTCTCTCTCTCTCTCTCTCTCTCTCTCTCTCTCTCTCTCTCTCTCTCTCTCTCTCTCTCTCTCTCTCTCTCTCTCTCTCTCTCTGCTGCAGATGTGATACTTGTTGCCGGGTAGAAAGGTAGCCTTGTGGAGTTGAAAACTCAATTCGCTGGCCTTTTGTGAGGCTAGCTAGTTGGAATAAATGAGACCTTCCAGCTGACGAGAAGCTCCTGCCCATGACCTCATCTCCCCCCACTGTCTCTCTCTCTCGCTCTCTCTCTTCCTCTCTTTCTCAATGTCAATCCAGTTCAATTTTCACTTCACTGGCATGAATGTTGGCCGAAGCACCTAAATAAAAATGAATGAAAATAATAAATGTGTGTGTGTTGTATGGATTTTTGATACAGATACTGTACTGAAGCTGCCGATATCCGATATTTTATGCCGATATTCATCATATTTAGATTCAATCTTTTTCGTGCCATCAAATGACGAGTATTCAGTGTTTCCATTTTTATTCTCCTCAGGGTGGAAAAGCCTCAGAAACTAGACCACGGGACACTACAACTCTCAAGAGATGCATTACTGAATTTAAAGGAAGCATGAATTTACAAATATATATATACATATATATATATATATATATATGTATATTACTGGACAATTAAATGTGTGCCAAGAAAATACAATTTGCAGGTTTTATGCAGCTTTGGTCAGGGAGGAACCAATATTAAATTAAAGGGCCGAAATCAGCAGACTGATATATCAATCTAACCTTTGCTGCGTATTCGCCAGCAAAATCTCTCTCTCTCTCTTTATTCTGTGCTCCTTCTCACACACACACACACACACCTCCACAAAGCACCAGCCGTTTGCTCTGCTGTAGTTGGAACAATGCAACCACATCACACACACAACCTGCAACCACAGGGCTGCTATACACCAGAGGCCGCCACCAGGGGGCACTACACCGCCACGGGGAAAAAAGCAATGTCTCCCTGCTCAGTTCCTTTGTCTGCTTTACATTTAGAAACCAACATCCACCCTGAGATAAAGCAATGCATGATTATTTTACTCCCCCGGTTGTCCTCAAAGACGCTGATGATCGCCGTTTTATCCTCAAGAGATTTTAATTTCCTTTGACTCTGGAGATTCACGGGTGTCAACGGCAGGTGGCAAAAAATTTAAAAAAATAATGTAAATGCAATTTTCTGCGTCCTATTGAAATTAAGATGCCGGCTTTTTGCTCGGCTGTCATTTTGTCTGTTTGAGGCGGACTTTGGTGAGCATCAAAAGGGGGGAAAAGGAAGAAGCGAAAAACGAAGGACTAAATCAAGCGAGAGAATCGTTATCGCGCACGTTCCATCGATCAAACGCTGATTTTCAATTGGCAGATCACCTGAAGGGAGATTTCCTTTTCCAGTGCAGTGTGGTTTTGTGCTTCCACGCAAGGCTTTTGGCCTTTCACTGAGGCTAATATCAAGAAGGAAAAAACAAAAAAGTACGCTCATTTGATGTTCATGTGCAAGAAAGATGGCAAGATACCATGAGTCCTTTTACTATTGATCTGCTGTTCCTGCATCTGTGTGTGTGTGAGGTCTCTGATCTACAGGTTACCTTACACTATCCAACCATTATCTGTGGATAAAAAAATACAAAAAAACAGCCCCCCACCCCCGCTTCTCCTCGAATCATTTTAGGCCTCGCTAATTGAAAATTAAAGTTGAGAGATCACTTGCCATTAAGACAACCCGAGATCAGCCCCCCCCATGAGGAAACAACTTTTGGTTTCACTTTTTTCACGGTTGTGCCTGTTAGTAAAACTCAGATATCAGCCAATCGATGTTGACGTCATGGACATTCCTCCCTTTTTTATTTTTGCTCTTCAGGGGAATGCAACCGGCATCACCCTGCCTTAAGGAGCTGATAACCCACCTAGAAAAATTTCTAGCTTTCAGTGGAGAGTTTTAGTGTCCCATCATGGTCTAAATGCCGTTTCCTCACTATTTTCCTGCGAGAAGGCCCCTTAACCTGAAACCCTGGGTGTCAATGGAGAGTTTTTGTGTCCCATCATGGTCTAAATGCTGTTTCCTCACTATTTTCCTACGAGAAGGCCCCTTAACCTGAAACCTTGGGTGTCAATGGAGAGTTTTAGTGTCCCATCATGGTCTAAATGCTGTTTCCTCACTATTTTCCTACGAGAAGGCCCCTTAACCTGAAACCCTGGGTGTCAATGGAGAGTTTTAGTGTCCCATGATGGTCTAAAATGCTGTTTCAGAGGCTTTTCCACACTCAGGACAGGAATGACATTTCTTGGGGGGTGGGGGAAACACTGAACACTTGGAGATCATTTGGAATTTTTAGGGCAATAGGAACTATTGAATATTGGCACAAAGGGATCGGCCGTGGGGAGTTTTAGTGTCACACGATGAGTCTGAATGCGGTTTCAGAAAACCTTTTCTCTTCAATCTTTGCCCGTTTCTTATTTTTTTGGTGGTCAAATACTGAATAACCCCCCGCCCCCCCAAACGGTAGTGGCTGACAGCCATAGGACCCATCAGCCTTTCCCCAGAGAGGCGATGTGAACATAAAGGGGGTGGGGGGAGTTTTTTTTTTTTTTATGACTCATAACACCTAATTACCTCTCCCTGTCTCCCCTCTTGGTTCAACTAAAAAAAAATTAATGTTGTCACACTTTAATCCCCCCCCCCCCCCCCCTCTCTCTCTCGTCCTCCTCACATTGATGCTGATCTGTGGAGTGTGTGGAGGCTTTTGTCAGGAGTGCTGATCACAGTTGACGCGCCGTCCGTGTACCATGCCATGTCAACGCATATGGTTTTCAATGCCGTTCTCTCTCTCTCTCTCTCTCTCTCTCTCTCTCTCTCTCTCTCTCTCTCTCTCTCTCTCTCTCTCTCTCTCTCTCTCTCTCTCTCTCTCTCTCTCTCTCTCTCTCTCTCTCTCTCTCTCTCTCTCTCTCTCTCTCTCTCTCTCTCTCTCTCTCTCTCTCTCTCTCTCCCCCATACTCATTGTGTGTTTTCATCAGTCCCGAGGGGGATACTCATTTTCCTCTCTTCTTCCCATCATCCTCCCTTTCTCTATTTCTACTGGGGTGGTGGTGGTGGTGGTGGATTGAGGGGCCATGGAGCGCACAGCACGTCAATTAATCCACCATTACTAGGTGCCTGTGTGTGTGTGTGTGTGTGTGTGTGTGTGTGTGTGTGTGTGTGTGAGAGAGAGAGAGAGAGAGAGAGAGAGAGAGAGAGAGAGAGGCTCAAATCTAATTATTCTCAGAGCAGGGAGAGAGTCCAGTGTCGCTCCATAGACTGGTGGTGGCTGAAGGCTGCAATACCTCTCTCTCTCTCTCTCTCTCTCTCTCTCTCATCCTTCCCTGCATCCTGCCTTACCCCACCTTTCTCTCTCTCTCTCTCTCTCTCTTTCTCCTCCTCCTCCTCCTTCGTCCGTCCTCCCACCCCCCACCTCTCCCCTCCATCTATCTCTACCTTCATATCCCTGTCTCTCCTCTCTATCACTCGCTCACAGATGCCACATCATACCACACGCGCTCCCTCTCTCTCTCTCCCTCTCTCTCTCCCTCTCTCTTACCGTCTGCCGCTCTCTCATTCGCACTCGCTCGCCCCTTTTCCGTTTGCCGGCTGCCAGTCGGTTTGCCGCGGCGGAGCAACAACTGGCTTCTTTTGACGCGGAGAGGAGGAGGAGGAGGAGAAGAAGCAGCAGAAGAAGAAGAGCAGAGGAGCAGGTGGAGTAGAAGAAGAGGAGGAGAAGGAGTGGAAGAAGAGGAGAGGAGGCTAAAAATCCTTTGTTAAACATCCATCCATCCCTCCCCTCCTTCCTCCCTCTCAGCATCAGCACCACTCGGCCGCTCAGCTCCCGCTGCGGCCCGCTGTATCCTCCATCACCTACCGGGATCTTCCTCCTCCTCCTCCTCCTCCTCCTCTTCCTCAGGGATCTCCTGAGGGGGGGGGGGGGGGGGGGGGGGATCACCACCTCCCTGCTGCCTCTGGACCCTTGGCAAGGCGTTTCGGGAGGAGGAGGAAAGGGAGGGAAGTCTGAGAAGAGGAGTGTCAGCAGAGGAGAGGCAACACCCTGGGTTATAGGAGCGAGCCCGCTGGAGTGGAGAGGAGAGAAGAGGAGGAGAAAAGAGGAGGATGAAAAAGAGGAGTAGAGAGAGAGGGTAAGAGGCTACCACGGCAGAACAAGTGGACCTGTTGTCGCGGTTTCTCCTTTTTAAAAAAAATTTTTTAACTCCTTTTTTCTTTTTTTTTAAACGTCTGGAGGAAAATTTCTGAATGTATTTTTTGATATTTTTCCTTTTCTCTCTGACCAGGACCGGATCTTTTTCCTCACCTTTTTGTCCCATTTCTTTTCCCTTAATATATGTGTGTGTATGTGTGTTTTTGTTTTCTTCCGTGTTTTGTCCTCTGGTGGTTGCCGTATTTGACAGTGTGTGTGTATCAGAGTGTATCTTTCCACCATCGCCCCCCCCCCCCCCCCCCCCCCCCCCCCCCCCCGTGTCCACCATTATCACATTCATGGGACTCGTGGGCAATTAAATTGCAATCAGAAAAAAATGGGGAGGTGGGTGGGTGGATTGGGGGCTGGGGTCCCGTAAGTTAAGAGAGAAGGAGGCGAAGGAGGAGAAGGAAAAGAGGTGAAGAAAAGGAATACAGATTTCGCTGGCAGATCCGTCGGCGGGAAGCAGCAGAATGAAGAACGGGAGAAACTGGGAAAAACTGAAACTGAACATCGGCACCGGGGTTTTCCATTCCCATCATCCTCCTCATCTCTCATCCCTCCTTTCCCAGCAACCTGTGGTGCTCCCTGTCTTTGCCGCGTGGTGAATTTGTAAGTATTGTGTGTGTGTGTGTGTGTGTGTTGTTTGTGTGTGTGCGTGGCTGGAAGTTTGACTGAAGGGAGTAGTGGAGGGAAGGCAGGATTCCTGGTATTCCGGTGGACGCCCTGCTGTTTTTTGATGTTGCCCCCACTTTCAGAGTAATCTGATGAGTCTCTGAGGCATTTCTACTGAAGAATCAATGAGACTTGGGGTAGCCGACGTGTGTGTGTGTGTGTGTGTGTGTGTGTGTGTGTCTGTGTGTGTTCTCGGAAAAGACAGATGATCTCTGGATGAAGCCCTTGGGTTCTCTTCTCTCTCTCTCTCTCTCTCTCTCTCTCTCTCTCTCTCTCTCTCTCTCTCTCTCTACAGATGGCCTGGGCTGGGCCGGGCTAGCCAAGGATGTGTGTGTGTGTGTGTATGTGTCTGTCTGCGGGTGGTAAATCCCAGATCTCTGCTGCTCGGGGTGGGTGGGGGTCTTCCAGGTTTTGGCTCAGGGTATTTGTGCGTTTACGCGCGCTTGTGTGTGTGTGTGTTAGTGTGTCTCCAGCGTGTGTTCGAGCGAGCGAGCAGGGCCAAGTGGTCCAGGCCGGCTGGCTGAGTGGAGGATGAGATGGAAATAGAGGAGGGGAGAGAGAGAGAGAGAGAGAGAGAGAGAGAGAGAGAGAGAGAGAGAGAGCTATTGTCGAGTCAAGCTGCTCTCTAAGAGAGGAAGGAAAAGAAAAAACTCTTATGGATTAGCATCTCATTTGTTTTGCTCTCCTCCTCTCCTTGTTCATCTGTTCATTCTTTGTTTCACTCTCTCTTTTCCTTCTTCACCCCCCCCACACACCCCCGCCCTCCCCATCATGTATTGCCCCGCATAGGGGCAGAATGGTGCGCCTTCTGCTGCGAGAAATGCTCGGGGCTGTTGATTTCACCTGTCTGCCCAATTTGTCCGTAGTTTGACTCGTTCCCTCTGTGGAAAAGAGGTTTTTTTTTTAATCCGTTTAGACGAATGGGAATCTGTGGTTTGTTGTCGGGGGTCTTGACCGGAAATCCACTCAGGATGTGTGTATTTAGCAAATTTGTTCATTGATATTTTAACATGCATGTTTTTTTTTTCTTTCTCTTTTGCGTTGAAATCGGTGCAGTGAATGAACACGCGCATCGCTGTTCCTGCAGAAAAAAACCCAAAACTCACCTTTTATGTAATTTGCGTGACGAAATTCTAACTTGGGGAACGGTCAGTCCCGGCGTCGGCCCTTTTTTGCGCCAGGAGCCCGCCCCGCTTTACCAAACCACCCGCGGAGTAATTGTAAATATTGATCAGAGGCGACAAATCAATGGAATGATTTTTTTTTGGATGGGCTTAGCCGGAGCACGGAGCTTTGTATTCAGCCGGCTACATCAATTAGAATACAATGGAATAAATTTGCTTTAACGTTTCATGCATTATTCATGGCCTCCAGCATTTAAACTCATTGCTTTAATTTAAAAAAAGAAAAAAAAAAAAAGAAAAAAGAGTCACAATGATTGCTAAATTAACATTGCAGAACGGTGCTGCTTCAATAAATTAAAAAAAGACATTTGGAATTTTAGGGAAATTAATACCTTGTGCTACAAATAAATCTACATACCATTCCGTGTGTGGTATATACTTTATTTTTAAGTATACCACGCATGATATGCCACCAACAGTAATCAGCTTTTGCGGTAAAACGCAGCATCTTCCCTGACTTGGTGTGCTCCTGCAAAAAGCGACGCTATTTTAAAAATAATCAAACAAATGACTTGTCTGCATGCAGCGAATCCATGTGTTGATTTCTCTCCTTGTATAGCAGGGTGTGTGTGTGTGTGTGTGTGTGTGTGTGTGCGGGCTGCTAGCAGTGTGTGGCTATATGGCGTTAATGGAGTGTACAGGGCTATTGTCACACCACGGCAGCTACCAGCCTGACCTCCCTAACCCCACATCTCCCCTGTGACTCGCCCCTCCACCTCCCCCTCCTCACTCCCCTCCCCCCCCACCACCACCCCCCACAGATCTCATTACTCCGGGATAGGACCTAAGCAAGCAAAGGGGCTGGAAAGCGAATGTCCCGAACGTCCGCCGGAAGAAGAAAGGGGGTGGGGGCGGGGGGCGAGTGCCGCCGGTCTCCTCCCGGCCCAGGTAAGAGGCTCGCCACGAGGAGCCCCAGGCCGCCACCCGCGCGCCCCTCTTCTCCCTACCACCTGCGGAGCTTTGTGTGTGGTGCCGCGAGAGAGGGGGGGAAGTGAGAGTGAGAGAACGAGTGAGCTGCGGTGATGAAAGTGATCATGCCAAAGGTTTGACCCAACCTTTTTTTTTTTCTTTCTTTTTTTTAAATTTCCCTCCCCTCCACGCAACACGCCGGCTCAGATTGAAAGTGCACCGTTGTCGATTTCTCTCTCCGTTGCAGAGGAGCCATTGATGGAGCCTTGCCTCACGCTGCAGCGAGGCGTCTTCAATCAATGCTACTGCCCTCTCTCTCTCTCTCTCTCTCTCTCTCTCTCTCACACTCTCTCTCTCTCTCTCACTCTCTATTTGCCGCTGGAGCCTGAAGGCGGGGGGAGGGGGCTGGCTGATGGTGCTGATGGTGGTGATGATGATGATGATGCCATGGTGGCGGCGGTGCTCACGTGGTTTCTGGTTTAGCTCCCTCTGTTTACTGAAAGACTCTCTTCGGTGACGGGTATTCTTGGGTGGATAATACGGATCACGTTGTTATTGCTTAAGAATACGCGTAGTCGAGGAGAGTCCTCTCTTCGCCCAACACCGACAACACCCCCCCACCCACCTCACCACACCTTACCCCACCCACCCTACCTGCGGAGGAACTGTCAGTGCTGGGTGAAATCGAAGCCCTGCCCCCTCCCCCCCCCCCAAAAGTGCACCCACTGCTCTGCGATGAGCCGGTTTCTTTTTGCCTGCCCACGTTCCTGTCTGAAAAAAAAAAAAAAAAAAAGATGAGATTTGGGCCAAGCCTGGCGGCGGCGAGGTTAGGTGTTGTCCCTCTTGTCTGTCTGTCTGTCTGTCTGTCTGTCTGTCTGTTGTCTTCGTGATGACGGGTGTGCCGCGTGTTTGTCGGCCATGTTGCTTCGTGATGGAGGAAGACTCGCCTGCTCTCGCTCTGTGGCTCTTTTTTTTTTTCTTGTTTGTGTGTCACAGCAGCACCTCGCCGATGCGTAACTCCACCTGCATGAGCGTTACCCACAATGCATCTCCGATACGATGGATGTGACGCAGTTTGGCCGATTATGACGGAGCGTTTTAGCGTCCCCCGTGGTCTAAATGCTGTTTCAGAGGCTGACAGGAATAAAATTCAGGGGCAAACACTGATTACTTGTATTTTTGGGGGATTTTTTTGTAAATATCGACCATCAGTAGTTGTAGTATCGGTACCACCATATCGGTCGAACCCTAATAGTTAAGGATGCAGCCAATGCTGCCTTTCCTCCGGCTGAGGATAAACACTGGAGCCCTCCTTTCATGCAACTCCATGCAGTGTACTTATTATGACGCCCTCCCCCCTTCCTCCCACGCCCCTTTTTTATGCAAATGTCTGTTAAAATGACACAAGGAACACTGCTGCTGCCGAGCCACACACACACACACACACACACACACTTATATCCACACACACACACTGTTGAGAAAACAAAATGTCCACCGCGACTGGCCGACAGCTCAATTTATGCACCGAGGAGAGAGCCGTCTAGATAAACAATTACCCCCGGCTCAAATGGTCTATAACCAGCTTTTCCGTGTTGCCGGGCTGGTGGGCGACGCGGCATGAATATGGATTCACGCTCTCGCGGCGTCTGATGGAACATTTTGAACCTTAACACCCATGTAAAATCCATTTAAACACCTAATAGGATCAACTTGACTCACGCAGCCATGTCCTCGCACACGTCACCTCCCATGATCGCACACCGGAGATCTCCCCCTTTTTCCCGCCGGGCCAGGATAAATCAGTTTTTTTCATGCGTCTTTTTCTATAGCTGGTATGGAATATCAAATGAACTGTGGGAAGTCGATTTAAAAAAAATACATTTGTACCCGTTTTATTGTAATGTATAATATTCTGAGGTAGGATTATTCACAAGAGTCATTTTAAAGTCAGACGCAGAGTCGCTCAGACATGCTCGTGATTGTAATTATACAAATCATTCTGGCCATTACCATTGCAGATTATTCAAATAATACAATTATATGTTTTAACGCTCGGCTTAGTCGATAATTACTATTCCTTTTCTGGGAATAAACAAACCCTAATGCTCAAATTTGTTTGCGTGGGAGGACAGAAAACGCAGGAATGAAAAAAAACAACTAATCTAATCAAAACACAACTCCTTTCCTCCCCTGCATTTCCTTAATTGTTTGAGAAGAAAAAAAAACGGGAAATTAGAACCAAGATGCGGTGTGGATGTCGTTCTTGCCGTGTTTGTGTGTATCTTCGTGCTTCTGTGTGCCTCAGAGTAAATCGACTCGCTTTGTTGTTGCTGCAAGGCCTCGGCTGACGTCATTCTGTTCGGTCGCCGCCACGTTACCGCGATTCCCAGTGTCAGTTTGTATCATTTGAACGCCACGCTTTATACCCGCCTCCACTGACGAGCCTTGGGAAATTATTCATCCCTTATGATATTGAGCTCAATATGGCCACAGTTTTTTAAAATTGTGTGCGATTTATTATGTCAATAATTCAAAAGGAATGTTATCGAATCGAATCGAATGTTACATTCAGACATTTATTTTCCGCATCAAGTCTCCACTGATAATGTGTTAACAACCACACTTAAAAAAGGCTTGTCAGTGAAGGCAACACAGTATAAAGTGCTGTCTGGTGTCATTGTGTGTGTGCTGCTAAACTATACTAGGCTGTGTATCAGGATTGTCCCCTGCCTGTTTCCAAATTGGAGCCCTTTTAAAAGCGCTCATATGCTGTGGAAAACATTACCGTTGTTGATAGATGATGTACAATGTTATTGACAATTTGTTTCATGATTTAATGAATTAAGCATTATGTCCTTACTGATTTGCAGAAACGTCAAATTGTAAAAGCTTGTAATGGTGACATTAGGATGCTCAAATTGGTAGTTGTCTCACGTGAATGCAATTGTTACACAACTTTTTTTTACCCCCCCCCCTATTGACTGGAGTGAAAGAGCTATCCCTAATACAGGATGGATATTGTGGTCTGCGCTAAATGTATGCTGCTCTGAACTAATGGCATGCTGATGTTGATTGTTTTAAAGCTAACCGGGGAGGCAACTGGTGCACTTATTTGAATCATTTCAACAACAGCAGCAATGTGAATGTCCTATTCCACTGTAAGTGTGCCTTGTTTGCGTAAATAAAATGTGGCGTCAAATGTAAACGGTTGCATATGCCTTTCTTGAAAGTGAAATGCTCAGTGAATGTGGAACAAGTCTCCGATTAACATATATAACATATGCATGTGCAAAACATACACAGTTTTGCCTGCAAACATCTGCACAATGAGGCCTTCTCTTAGTGTTAATATTATTAGTAGGTATTTTCAAAACATAATTGAGAATCTGAATTATATTTCCAAAAAGGTTTTAGACTTGGCTCATACCATATCAGTGCAGATTAAGGAACTATTTTCTCTATGTCTTTTGTTCCAAATAAAGTCCTTTTTGACAGGCCTGTGCATCTAAAAGGTTTTAACCCTAAATGCTTCCTCAACCACAGGATCTGCCGCCCAAACATGTCCCTTCTCTTTCCCTTCATCTTCTAACTTAAAGTCACCTAGATCTCACTCCAGAGGACTTTTCGGACAAATCTTGAGATTTAAAACCTGTGTGCTCCTTTCTTTTTGGGAGTTATACCAAAACAACAAAATAAGGAACTAAGAACTTCTGGTTCACTTCTTAGGTATCATTTTGTTTCTTTTCACTTTTAACAATAGAAAGGCCAAGCCTACATAAATTATTAAAAAAAATTCCCTGCGTGAAATTCCAAGACCCAGTTACACAAACCACCATTGTTGGATTGTCTAAATCACATAAATAAATAGTTATTAGGTTATTAGAAATAGTTAGGCCGTCTCTTAAGCTCCCCAAAACGCCACTGGCCTTCCCAGCGTTTGAGGCCCTCTGTTGTAAACTTTCTTCCACCTTTATGTTTCCCCATACGAATGAGAAAGCCAACCCATTGTGTCTATACAACATAGTCATTGGTTCCCGAAGTGGTGGTAAAAATAAAACAGAAATTTGAAAAATGTAAATAACAATAAAAAAAAATCACCATACGGGCTCATTTCTACTCTTAAGCATATGCGTATAAGACAAGCAGTCGTCCGCATATCGTGATATAAATCGCCAAATTGCGGCCCTTTTTCTGACCATATGAGATACTGGAACTGATTGGGACCAGGAAAGTCCCCCCCGCCCCAACACCAACAACACCTCACCACTACCAAAAACACTATTGTCATGCACACTAGATAGCTGATCTACTGTCAGTGGCGGTTTACATCCTCTTATCGCCACACACTGGATTACCATATTACATTCTATTTAATTTAGCCCCGCGCGTCTTAGCACATTTTATCTCTTGTAATCCTGTTAAAACCATGGTAATTGGAATCCCAACACCGACCCCGCTGAATCTATTGTTTTTAATTAGTGACCAGTGTAGCCATAGGTGCAATATTTATAGAATATTTGACAATATTCTGTATGGGGGGATTCAATTAGTAATCTATGTTTATTTAACCCAATTTTAATTTCAGATTAGGTTTCTAGCCTCAAGACTCATTTTATCCATCAACCATATTGCATTTGGTGTAAATGTGGGCTACACCAGTGTTGTTAAAATCAAATATTCCAACAAAGGTTCATATTGTCGGACTCTGTTGGAAAAATTGACTGAATTCAATTTCAGTCAAACATTCCAAGTATGTTTTCTTTTGGATTGCAGCGTTGTCTGTTACTTAGTGTAGCAGGGAGGGGTTTCCACCCCCAAGGCGAGGTGTGCAGCTATTGGTTAGGGCTGTTTTCAGGCCACTCATTACTTATTAAGCACACTATTAAGGAAAATTGACGGTAATGATCGGAAGGATACGACCAAGGCTCATTTGGCAGAAATGCCACAGGAAATATTCAGCTTTTGTACCAATTAATTATGCATTGTCTTTACTTTGCTCTATCCGTAGACTGAAATTGGGCATAGCAGAGTATGCTTCTGTATTTAACAGGCAAAAACCAAAATACACAAGAAATAGTGGCAGATGTACAGAGGCATATGCTATTTTTGTTTTGCATGAAATGTGGAAAATGCATTCTTTCTTTTAGGATAAATGTTGTGCAGAGGCATTCAAATTAAGGCTCTGTTAATGGAGGGAATGTGGTAAAGCAATGGCTCACATCTCAAGTTTAACACCAGAAAGGTTAAGTGCCATCAATTGACTGCCAATTTGCATTTTAGAATCGAAATTGAAAATGTTGAAAATGTCCATTCGCTTTTCTTTTGTACTAACAAGTGTTTCGGATTCCAAAATTATCTCAGACCACCAAAATGCATCGCCCTTTCTGGCGTTAAATGGAGGGAATGTGGTAAAGCAAGGGCTCCCATTTAAACATGGTTTTAAATGCAGATAGTCTTTTTCTACCACCATCTTTATTTTTTGCATCGTTTGCCAAAACTCTTGAGAATTACAGATTTAACCGGTGCTGGAAAGTCGCATGCAAAACCCACAGCATCGTGTTCAAAGATAACTAGGCTGGTTTTCGCTCTACCTTCCCATAAAAAAATCAACAGCATGAACAGTGAAAACACCAAGAGAGAAAAACCTTAAAGTGTCTTCTGAGCCGGTCCCCCCCGCCCCCCCCCCCCCCCAGTAAATCGTGATAACAATTCTGGCTCTCCTCCTTCGCCTCCATCCCCCCACCCCCCAACCAGCAGTATAATGTGGTTTCCGCCAACAAGCCCTGTCTGCAGTATTAATCAATTGGAAATGTGCTGCATTTCCTCTCTTCCTGAGACAAAAGCGCACAGACATTCCCCACTGTTTCCCTTTCGCTTTCCCCTCGCTTTCTTTCTTTTCTTTCTCTCTCTACCTCTCACCCATTCTTTCTCACCCCCCCCACCCCCTCCCCGCTATATTGACTAATGAAGGACTCCGTGGAGCTTATATAGACAAAATACCATGAAATTAATAACTCATACACTATATCTCCCTTAGCCGTTGAAGTATGTATTTTTCCTCCCTCTAATGTGTCTGTAATATATCTTTTTAATTCCATTTGTTTTTGGTGTCAAATGAGGGCTATAGGAGCAGCACTGCAGCCTTAATAACGGCGGGGTGAGTGGCTCTGCTGTTAAATACGCCGGCACTCGTTTAAACACGGGGCCCTGCTATGAAATGTATCCACATCAGTGGCTCCAAGATAGGGAGCTAAGCAATCTATTTAAAAAGCAATCTATTTCTCGGCGTCGTCGAGATTGCACAGATTGAATGGGGGAGTCCGATCCTCAGCGGACCTCTCGATCCCACCCTCCACTCCTCTTTTTATCTCAGAGCTCCTCTCCAAACTCCTCTGCCGAGGGCAGCTTAGGCAGAATAGGAGGAAAAAAAATGACGATCTCTCCTCATAACGCATCCAATTAAAACAAATAACCCAAAACGATTTCAACAAAGATTTTAACTCCTCATAAACCTTAGGCCCTGCCGAAGAGCCACATATGGCTGGCGTTAAAATGTTTCAACTGTCCAATAAGCGTTCACTTTTACAGTCCACCCAAATGATCTGGATTGTAAATGTTACATAACACAGTGATATCGAGTGTTAGAGTAACGATAACCGAGACTCAGATGCTTCTTTGCCAGAGAGCTTTATTTGGGCTTTTAGGAACGAGGTGTTCAGATGCGTTCAGTCAAACCTAATGGTCATTTCTACATCGGCAGGCGATGCAAAACCAGGAGGTGCTTGGTTAATTTAACCGGTGGTGGTCAATGCTTTCTGTCCGACACACACACACACACATCCAAATGACCGTAATATATCTGTGGGGGGGTTGATAAGGCTGCCGGTCAATACCAATGACTCACCGATTACCTGGTGGAGAGATTTCTCTGTTGTAGAACCCCCGTGCTCTAAATAGCTAGCGTACTCATCTCTGTTTTTAAGTGACTTTATTATGTGTTTCAATTACAGGCCACCGTGACTTGATACAGGTCATAGAAGACTGTTTTAAATCCCACCCTGTTAGTTTTGCACTTTGGCCATGCTTGTGGCTGTGAGCGGGGTTTTTTTTCTACTTCCCATAATTCCTTCCCTGTTGCTTTTGTGACATCGCCGATCTACGGAAACAGTCTGAGAAACAAAGGAAAACATCTCCAAGACAGCCTTGTTTGATTTTCCTTATCACTCCTGCAGCTCATGAAGGAAATTCTCTCACCCCCCCAACCCCTCGTCACTTCGCAAATCAAAAATGTCCTCACTACGAACACACACACACACACACACACACACACACAGCAGCATTAGTTAAAAGGAGCAGTTGAGGAATCAGATGAATGATGAGGCTGTTTCAGAGGGACGGAGGAGAGAAAATATACCCTTCACCACCATCACCTCCTCCTTCACTGTCTCCTCCCCCACCACCACCACCATCACCTCCTCCAACACCACGCATGCATCCACATACCAAGTGTCTTTCAAATCCATACAAACACACAGTTAGTAGTTTGTAAGATCTCCTCTCCTGTCCGTCCTTAATTACCTAACAGCAATTATCAAAATCCAATGCCAATTAGTCAACCGCGTGAGTCAAAAAGCACATGACTCATACGCCCGGTGCCAAGTTTATATTGACGGCTTGCATAATGTTACCGTATGACTCATGGTGTAGGCATCAGCTATCAGCGCTTGTTGGAAATGCTGTTTTTTTTTTTCCATTAACAATGCCGCAGCATCGTTTTGGGCAAAAAAAAAATTTGTGGTTGTTCTGTACAATTACTAAGACAGGAACACAAGCGATAAAGTTAATTTCTGATGAGCTGCTATTATATATACCGAAATGTTATGTTGTACCGAGGCAATAAATACGAGACGCCGAATTGGTGTCTGTTTTGAATATTTTTTCAGCGTTCAAAATGTCCTTGTAGAGCTTTTCCTCCACCTCCAACGACAAACCGGTGCAAGAAAATAACGACTAATAGTAGACACAATTATATTTACCATTGTTGGCCTTCTCTTAGACCCCCCCCCCCCCCCACACCAAAATCCACCGGCCTTTCTAGTGTTAAACAAATACAGGTTGCCACAAATTCCTCTGCTGGGATGTTTTGCTATTCTGTCCAGGTGTGACGTCATTCATGAACACAGATGAGGAATCATCCGTGTGTGTGTGTGCTGTGCTGTACCTGTGTTATCTATGTGCATTGTGGCATTTGGCATTTCCCCCCCTCAAAGCATCAGTCCACCCCCACCACCCAACCATCTCTCCTAGCCAGCTGATTTTAATTTAGCATTATTTCACAATGTGTGTGTGTGTGTGTGTGTGTGTCCCTACATCACATGATCCCTACAAAATGATCGGAGTGGAGCGTTACTCATCGATTGTTCTGAATACTCTGAAAACACCTGTACAATCTGACTGACTGGCAGCATCTCATCTTGTGATTGTGTACAGGACAAGCTAAAGCATTTTTTTGTACATCAAAAGCAATGTGAATAAAAATGTATTTTTTCCCCTAGAATAACTTTTGTCATTTCTCATTCGCAGCCGTCTCCAATTTCTCTTGAAGTGACGACAACATTTATCTTGTCAACACATTACACGTTTGATATTGGTTACAACGACCATGTTAATGCCCTCTCTCTCACTCTCTCTCTCTCTCTCAGTGCGTCTCTATGTCGCTCTCTCACCTAAGCCCACTCGATAGGATCCCCAGTGAGTCACCATATCAAGTACAGCTTGTCTCTTTTGGCTCTGCTCATGACAACACTCATGGTCTATAAGCACTGCGACAACTGCAAGTGACCCTTCTCAATCAGTGTGTGTGTGTGTGTGTGTGTGTGTGTGCACAGACAGTAAGCATTTGTGACTTGCCCATTCAACTGTATTATATGGTGGGTATATAATGTCTCACTGAGTTGAACCAGTTGTCATTAAGGCCCTCTGGTGTCTCACACACACGCGTGTGTGTGTGCGTGTGTATGACTGCTTATTTGTGCCTCCACGCATCCCTGTGATGTGTGGGCATCCATTTTGTGAATCAAAGGCTTGAGTCATGTGTGGGCAGTGGGAGGGCCGGTTTCCAGTTTAGGGAGGTGGAATAAGCACCGGGGCTGCTGATGAATCCCAGTCCACTCAGCGCTCGACGCTCGCACCGTCACCGCTACCCTGCTGCACCTCACAGTTTTTGTTACACTGTCATGACAGCTGTCAACGAACACATTTTGCAGCTGTAAGCAGCTGGTAAATACTGCAATAATAACAATAATTATTATAATGACAATAATCTTTATTTATATAACACTTTTCAAAACAAAGTTACACAGTGCTTTACAATAGGAAAGGAAGGAAAGGAAAAGTGAACAATGAGAAAGAACAATGAGGTATTAAACAGTAAAAGCCATTTAACGAAAAGGAAGAATAGCAGGCAACATGGATAAAATTAGTAAATGCCAAAGATTATGGGCTGATGATAAAAGTACGTTTTAAGAAGTGATTTGAAAGGTGATACTGACTTTGCCAGCCTGAGCTCCTCAGTCAGAACAGTCTGTTCAGAAAGATAACTAGGGGCCGGGCGCCTTACAATCAGTAAAATCAACTAGTGAAGAGATGCTGAAACCCAACGTATAATTCTCTCTATATCACTGAAATTTAAGAAGAGAATTTTTGCAATGTTCCTGAGATGGAAAAAAGCATGACTGAACAAGCTTTTTAGTATGTCGCTCAAAGTTAAGGCTCGGGTCAAAAAGAACTCTGAGGCAGAGTTAATATGTTGATTTAGTGGACCCAGGGAATTAGGCTGGATGCACTCTCAGGGTCTATAACAAACAAACAGTACACTTGTGGTTGTTTCATGACAGCTTGAGCAGATTTAAACACAATATAGTGTTATTGTTTTGAGGCAAAAAAAAGTCTTCCAAAACCAGAGATCATATATGTAGAGTAAAAACTAAAAGGTAGGGCCTCGGTTATGGGTTGGATCAGACAAATGCTGTTTCAAATGGAAGAAATCAGTAATATGAAAAAAATATATCACCAGCAACAATGATTTTGTCAAGATGCAGCACAACACAAAGAAACAAAAAGAAATCAGCATTAGATTTGGGGGGGCGATACAACAACCACATAAAGAAAGAAAGAGTCTGAACAACAGACCTTGAACACCTCAAAACTAGAGGATACATTAATCGCTGATGGGCTACATCTAAATGACTTAATAAGTAAACAGCAGCTAGCCCTCCGCCACGGCCACTAGACCTGGCTTTAACCGGGTCTCCGTCACAAACAGGAAGTCTTCTGAAGCAATAAAAATCATTTAAAATAAAAGTCTCGACGTTAGAGTGATCTCACATGAAGAGTCTGAGGCATAGTACTGGGAGGGGCTCGTGCAATAGCTGAAATGTATCACTCACTAAGTGCATGTGTGTTAAGTGTGAAAAAGACGATCAGGAGCAACCAAAGTCTTTAGCAAACGTCAATCATGGCGTCTTCAAACGTGTGCTTTTAGCCATCTAGTCATTCCAACAGTTATTCCTCAGTATTTGCAAGGGTTTGAAAGTTCAAATATTGTTTTCCTGTCTTTTTGTTTGGTACAATATTCCGATTTTGATCTGCTGTGTAGCATGTGAGAGTTCTACCGAAGCTACTATTGTAGTATTAATACAGGATGAGGAACTCCTAGCTTGGCAACTGCAACCTGCGTGCCCTGCGGCCAGAATCACATTTTCATTGCTTTGCTTTGATAATCCACTTTCAACTTCAAACTTTTTTGATACAGGTAGTGTTTGCTAATTACAATCATACAATCAGACACATTCATACACTATATAGCCAAAGGTCAGTGGACACCCCTAGTAATTGGTGGAGGAGGGATAATGGTCTGGGGCTGTTTTTCAGGGTTTGGGCTTGGCCCCTTAGTTCCAGTGAAGGGTTATCTTAATGCTTCAGGATACCAAGACATTTTAGCCAATTGGGCACTTCCAACTTTGTGGCAACAGTTTGGGGAAGGCCCTTTGCTGTTCCAGCATGACTGTGCCCCTGTGCACAAAGCGAGGTCCATAAAGACATGGTTAGACGAGTTTGGTGTGGAGGAACTCAATTGGCCTGCACAGAGCCATGACCTCAACCCCATTGAACACCTTTGGGAGCAATTAGAACGCCAATTGCGAGCCAGGTCTTCTCGTCCAACATCACTGCCTGACCTCACAAATGCTCTTTTGGCTGAATGGGCACAAATTCCCACAGACACACTCCAAAAGCTTGTGGAAAGCCTTCCCAGAAGAGTGGCGGCTGTTATAATCTCAAAGGGGGGTCCAACTCCATATTAATGCCCATGGTTTTAGAATGGGATGTCCAGCAAGCTGATATAGGTGTGATGGTCAGGTGTCCACTGACTTTTGGCCATACAGTGTATCTGAGAGCTTCCCAGTATAACCATGGTATTCTGCTGTTGACCACTGATCAGCTCCACACATCACCAACTGGAGGTCAGTGCCTTGCTCAAGAGCAGCTGGTTGATAGTAAGGGAAGGTAGAGTGTTATTCGTTCACTTTCCCAGCCTCAGATTTTCCCAACCGGCCTGGGGTGACTTCTTAACCTCTAACCTGTAGACTTCCACTGTCCTCAATCGGTTGTTTTTTTTTAGTTGTTTTTTCTTCACCAGGTTTCTACACTTGTCCGTCAGTTTCCCTGTAATGGATTGTTACCATTCTTGACCGAAACAAAAGGGATACCGCAAGCTAGCTGCAAGCCAACGCACTGGCAGTTATATAGTCAAGCCAAATAATTAGTACAGAGCGTCTATTGACTTCAGCCATAAAAGGGCAAAACACTCCAACTTAACCTCAATATGAAATCTAAAATTACTTTTAAATGAAAACTCTAAAACACACATATAATTCTTCATCACTTTCCTGGATAATAACATGTTCTCTTCCGTTCCGTTGGGCTAAATTGTACTCTTGTTCTCTATCAGCGAGCGACTGAACGCTCAGCGCCACCAGCCGATGTCTATACCAACAAGAACAACATGCACCGTATGAAAGGCAGCAGTGTCTTCCAAATGACATGGATCAACATTAAAGCTCTGCTTGCCCTCCACCCCCATCTTTCGCTGGTCATGTTGGGTATAATGAGACGAACACAGCGGGCCATGGCTGCTCAGTGGCAGGAGGCCAGCTTGACTGGACTGAAGCGACTTTCCTTCTTTATTTCCCTCTTTCTTTATTTGTCTTTCCCTTCCCTTTCTCGCCGTCGCAGGTTAAAGACAAACAGATGGGGGGTGTCGCGGGCTTCCTTTCAGCGTGGAAGTAATTAAGGCCTATGGCAGCTGACGCGTCAGATTCGCAGTGACCTGCAATTAAGAAGAACACTTGAGTTTGGAGTGCTGGGGATATAGCAGCCTAACGCACAGCCCTCCAAGCCGCTTGCTAACTGGGCTTTACACACTCATTAAAAGTTGTTTTGTGACATTTTACTTTGGTTACCTACCTACCTACCTACCTACTTTTTTTTCTGGTCTGTGTGTGTGTGTGTGTGTTTGTGTTGTGTGTACTATTATCTTTATGAGGACCAAATGTCCTCACAAGGATTCAAAGAGGAGAAAAATCCTGCAAAGTGAGGACATTTTGCCAGTCACCTCTAACAAGGGGCTGAGATTCGAATTAGGATTAGGTATAATTTAGGTTCTCACTGGTTCTCAATCCTGGTCCCTGGGGCCCAGAGCCCTGCTGGTTTTAGTTAATTGCGTTCCACTGGTGTCCCAGGTGTAACTCAGTCCCTGATTGGATGGCTGGAATGAAACCCAGCAGGGCGGCCCTGGGCTCCGAGGACCAGGATTGAGAACCACTGATTTATGGTATGGGTGTATGTAAAGGTTAAACTTAATTTCAATTTAGGATTTGGGTTTAGAGTTCAGATTAGAAATAGGATTGGGTCTAGGTTAGGGTGGGCATGTACTGGTGAGGGTATATATTAGGGTTAGGGAATGAATGTAGGTTCTCACAAGTATAGTAATACAAGTGTGTGTGTGTGTGTGTGTGTGTGTGTGTGTGTGTGTTTGTGTATCTGAATCTGTGTATTTATGCATGCATGTTTGTGCCTACTGACTGTATACAGTATATGTGTGATAAAACAAGCTTTCTTACGGAGCAGATTTATTTTTCCAAAGGACAGATTGGCGAGACGTATTTACCATAATTCCTACTTTTTTTCTGCTAAGTGTGATGTTGTGCAGGTGTGAGGAGTGGGAGTGGACCGGCACCCACGGGTGCACCGAGCTGGCGAACGTGAGAAATGTGTGAAGATGAAGACAGCTGCTGTTTGCGGACCTTCCACATACCTGTCACTCGTACTGGTGACACCCTAGCGCTGAAATGCTGCATTCGTGTCACATGGGAGTAAAGATGAAGCTTTAACGATCCCTGTGGGGAAACTGGGCGCACACAAAAAATTGGATTCAGAAGTGTTCAAACGTTCAAACTCGTTTGAAGCCATCAAGACTTCTGTAGACTTTGGTTGCTCCTGATCAGCTTTTTCACACTTAACACGCAAGAACTTTGTAAGTGATATATTATTTGTTTCCTGTAAGTCACCAAGTAGTTGGTGATGTCAGAATTCAGAAAGTTGGAGAAAACCAAACCAAGCCAAACCCCAAGTTCCCAAGTAATATTTACCAGTGAAAAATGAGGAGAACAGTATTTTCTAGTAGGAAACTTAAACTACCAATTTCCCCATATGACTTGAATGCAGCATTGGACCCTGGAAGAGATGAACGTTTTCCTGATGATGAATTACACTCCAGGGAAGGACTTTGTAGGTTTGGATGGAGAGCTGGACAAACACATGTACATGCAATATAGTTCAATACCCTTTAATACACACACACACACACACACACACACACACACACACACACACACACACTGATGGGATGAGTGGCGTTCCAACATTGCAGGATATTTCTGGAAAGTTTCATCATGTTGCCAGAATGGCATGAAGTGGGTTGGTAATTCTGTTGTACTGGGAAATTTCTAGGTTTGACTCCACTGCCTTCTGTTTTCAAAGTCAAGGTCGTCCCTTGGTGCAAAGAGAAAGCGTGCTGTTTTCTCCCTGTTTTTTAGACTTTTTATTTACCGCTTTTGATTTTTTTTCCGATTGTCACTCACAGTTTTTGCTTTGTCATTGTACGAATGCCCAAGGACATTAAAATAATTGAACAAAATGACACTCTCTCAATAGGAAAGTTATATAGTAAGTTGTTCAAAAGTACAATATTATTCAGTTGGTGTGAATCGGATTTTGGGGCCAAGCCATAAGGATCTTAATGAACTTCATTAGAGTCTTAAAAGACTTGACTGCTTAAGTGTTTAGGGCATTATTGAATTCAGCAGTGCTGTCCAATGGAATCCTACAGTACTGGTGTCCAAAACATGATTGAACCCAGATGGATTTAATTAGATTTTGGGATTAAATATTGGATATTTGAATTGAATATAGGACTTTACTATTTGCCTCCTAAATTATTTTTGACATGGGCTGTCTGCATGTTGCAAGCTCTATATCATAAACAATAAAACTGTTTTTACATTTCTACAATGTCTTTCCCTCTGACAAATTAAACTGATGTTCTATGTACCATACTCCAAAGCGTTTTCCTTTCATCCTAGTTAAAATTCTCCATATCAGATGTTGCATTTTATTAATACCGACATATTTAAATTTCCAAAACACAACACTGTAAAATACATAAACACTGTGTTTAAGTCCAAAAGGTGGACAAAGTAATAGAAACATCTACTAATATATGAAAATCAAGTAGTTAATAATAAGGAGTATAGGGCCACCCTTTGCTTTCAGAACAGCTTCAATCCTCCATGAATTGGCTGTCATACATGTCCTAGTCTAACCATTCAATAGAGTGGTGCAGGGATGACGTATTTGTGTAGGCCAACCCAGAAGTTAGCATTGCCCTGGTTCCCTCGACAAAAAGCCAATGGGATTTTTCCATTGGATTTTGGATTATTGCAGAAAATAAGCTCTGTGGCAAACAAAAGTTTACGATACTTACACATTTTGTTCAGCAAGATAATCTTCACAAATGAATACCACCTTTTATGATTTTTGAAGCGTAAATGCAATCGCCAGAAGTAAAAAGCTAACGTTAGGCTATAAACAAACTACACCACGGTCGCATGACTTCAACGTCACCGCCACTAAAAATACTATAAATTGATAAATCTACAAGTTGGAAAGTTTGAGTTAGAATAGTTTGGAAGAGCGCGAGTATAAACACAACTAGAGGCTGTAAAGGCGGACTAGTGAGTAGATGAGTTTCCGTGTTCGGCGTGATGGTGTTTAATGTCTCTGACAACCTCTGTAGTCTCATTTAGCCACTTGTTAGCAACCGCCTTTTGTAAGACTTCAAAATGCTTCAAAATTCACGAGTGGGATATTTACTGATGTATGTCGTAGAACAAAACGTGAAAATCTCTTAAGCTTGTGTTAACCACAGACCTTATTTCAGGCATCTAACAAAAACCCCATTCAAAAAACCCATTGACTTCGAGACGAGGGAACCGGAAGTGCAAAAATGCTAACTCATTTCCTGGTTTTAGGACTGCACCACTCTATTGCGTTGAACACTACTGGAAATCCCGCCTCCATTTGGCTGTTAAATGAATTCAACCAATCAGAACTGGGGAGCGGCCTACGTAAACAGAAGCCCCTGGAAACTTACCGCTGTAGTAAACAAATTTTCAAGTTTATATTTAACGTGGAGGATTGGAAAGAAAACAAAAAGAAAACAAATGTTTCAATAGCAAACGAAATGGCAGAAAAAGTTTTGGGACCCAAAACTCTGTGACAGTAGGTGAGAAAAACCCATTGCTCTTGGATAATTCTAATGTTACAATAAAACTATATAACACCGTATAAACTCCAAACTGAGGATCCACTCAATGCTGTTTGTCATTCTTGCAAAGACCTTCTTATTAAGTGTGATTGGAAATTTGTGACTTAACTGCAAAGCCTCTAATGAACCAGCAGTATGAACTATCACCCTGGCTTCCATTTGACGGTGTCTCTAGCAGCCAGCGAGTGAATTTTCACTCCTATAGTGTTAGTAGAGATTTTCATATATAGCCTAGAGTACAGATTATTATGATATTACCATTACAAAATCTTGTGCAAACTAGCTTCAGCTAAATAGGCCTTAATGAAGCCAACAATGCAAACCGTATCTTTATTATAGCTGATTGTTTAAAATAGTTTTATTATTAGCATTAGCATTAGTGTTTTTTTTCCTCAGGAACATCAGTTAGTGTTGTAAAGGATGGGTCTCATTTGGACTGCAGACAGTTATTAAGTCGTAGCTTATGGAACACAATATGGTCGGCATATTGGATGTCTTCATTACACAATTACAGTGCCTTTGTTAAATTGGTTGGCCGGCTAATCTTGTTAAGCCATTTTCCTGAGGCCTAATTGTATGGAAGGTGATACATCGAGCGACTAGACCACTCCGAAGCATCTCTCTACCTTTCATTTCACAACCCTGGTATTGTGTTCGTAATAGGCAAGCGGTATTACTGAGATATGATGTGGGAGTTTGGGTAGATTATGTATGATGACTTATCTATTCTTATCTCCCTATTTGAGGTCTCTGGAGACTTCAAGGCCATGTGTATTTAGTCATACTGGGAGACGTTAAAGCAAGTTTTCACAACATAATCAAATATGAAAATGCAAAGGGAAGGGGAAAAAAAGCAGGTTGTGTGATGGAGGTTTCCACAGAAGTCTGTGTCTTTTGGAACTATAACTTAACAATGATTATGGTTCACAGAAGTATCACATCAAGTCTCCAGACCCTGACCAAATCCAAGTGCATGGTATAGGCAGGATAGATGTGCCATTTTAAAAAATCCACTGAGAGTAAGGGCCTAAGCCAGTCCAATTAATATTTGTGAACATGAATAAGAGTCATAAAAGTCGGTCATAAAATATTACATATATATATATATAAATATTAACATCCAAATGTTTTATATAATTTTACACCGTGTGCCACCGAGTTGGATTTCACATGAAATCTGCTGGATTCCTTTATGGCACAAAGCCTGAAAGGGGGCACTGTTCTTCCAGTGCAAACAGAGCCAAAGCTTTCATAGTTTCTAGCAATAGCAGATGGTGGAAGGAGTGAAAGGCCAACGGAAAAGTCACTTCCAACGTGTTTATCCTCTTCAGTAAAGTCAAAGATGCCAAGGAGGGTGGGGGTATTTACTTGTGCGCACAACATGCTATCATATATGAAATGTGTGCTCACAATTCAGTGAAATCAACTAACTATGACAAGTGACTGGAATCAGTTTGAAACATGCTGAAGGAGCTAAATCAAGCTAAATCATCACACGCTTCAAAAACTTCAAAAACTTGAACATTTTTATTAACTTGTGGGCACCTGTTAATTTATTCGTTCATAACATTTTGTGCACAAAATATTGAAAATAGGAGCAGAAATTAACAAGGAATTAATGTATTACTAACGAGGGGACGATATGTATCTTGTGCATTTTAATTAATTTAAACAAGGGAACTAAATCTATTTCATGTGCACGTAATATTCCATCTCGTGCTCTTTATGTAATAAATGTAATAATAAAAAATAAAAAGATTCCCCCATGGCCAGTCCGGGCTCCGAGATAATTATACCAAGGTATCACAATTAATTTGACATTTGATGTTTAAAAGGCACCTTTAAGGCATGAAAGCTGAAATTAAGTGCTATTTTTCTTAAAATAGAAACCAATAGCCTATCCTGACAAGAAAATGCATAAAAGGATAAAAACTAAAAATGCTTCATGTAAGACTCGGGCCAATGGTCCTATGAAGCAGCTGGGTTAACTAATGCAAGATATTCTACATCTAAATAAAATGTGGGACAGGAGGAAAATTTGTGTTTGCATGCAAAGCTGACATAAATTCCCTGAACCTTTTTTTATTTGTAGCATAAAACGTCCAGTAAAGAGCGAGTCTCAAATAGTGTCTGGATCTCCACAATAAAAGCCAGGAAAGAAAATATGGCAGAACTACCAGAAAGGAGGTCATGCAACATTTATAGACTGAAATATCATTAAAACTACATTGTACATAGTGGAACGCGCTGACATTTTTATCTCATTGCCATGGATACAGGTATACAATGCTATATATGTTAGTCAGTACATGACAGAGAGATTTTTGATTCACTTTTGTGGCTTTGGCAGTTTTTGTTTCATTCTGTTTTGATGACCAGTATGTTCTGGTAGCCCACTGGAAAATATTCATTATTGTTATTCTTATTAGTGGTAGTAGTAATAGTAGCATCTGATATCGCTTGCCTATACCAGTAATATTATTAAGCTATAGGCCTAAACAGGCAATTGCATAAAGTTGTGCAGCCCTTTACACAATAGTGGTAAATCACTTTTAAGCATCCTGGGTACTGTGGACCTGCCAAAATAAATAATTGCTTGTCTCTAATAATAGCCTGTGTCGAATAAAGACCTCTCTTTTGTTGGGGTACATAAATAAATACATCAAATATGGCAAAGTAATGTGAAAGTAATCAGAATAGATTATTCAGTTTGGGTGATCCCTTGGATTATGTTACTGATACAATTTTGATGAGGTAACAGAATCAAATAGATTTTTAAAGTAACCTGAGTCAATCCCATGTACAATGAACATCATCATCATGGATGCCACTTGCCAACCCAGTACATCTAGGTGTGTTTGACGAAGTCTCTGGTCATATTGCATATTTCCAAATGGTGGTGACAGTAGATGGAGTGTTCTCTATCATCCTCCTCCATTTCCATATAGAACAGAAGAACTGAGGCCAGGGAGGGAGGGATGCTTAAAGGCCTGAGGTAAGGTGTTTTTGTGTTGATTGAGTGTGTGTGTGTGTGTGTGTGTGTCCTCTAGTAGGAGGTGTGAAGAGCTGGGCTGGTTGAGATGGACCCTAGGGCTATGGCACTGTCTGGACAAAGCCTCTGTCCAGCATTAGTATGTGTGTGTGTGTGTGTGTGTGTGTAAGTGTGTGACTCTAATCAGTATCAGCGTCTACTAAGACCCACACTGAGCCCGGGAGTCCCTCCCCTGCTGAGTCCAGCACCACAAAATGAGGCCTGTGCTTGGACCAAATCTGACGGGTAGAGAGCCAGGAAACTGAGGAGAAAGATTAAAAAAAGGGGGAGTGAGAGAAAAATGACAAAGAAGAAAAAGAAAGCTGAATGTCAAGAAAGAGAAAAAAATTTGATTGACAATCATAATAAATCTTAAAACTTGTAATGAATAAATAAATAAATAATGAAAGTTTTGGTTTGGCGATTCAAGATGGCCAAGTGTTTGAATGTGATGTTGCTCGTTTTTTCTTAACAAATGTGTTTTACATCATATTGATCTCCCAGATAAAGCGTTCATTAATTGGTCGTTATATCTCGCATTTCTGTTACCTTGTCAGAGGGTATATACTGGATGCCATGCTGGCAGCAGCTTGGCCTAGCGGTTAGTGAGGCTGACCCATCACTGGAGGGTCGTTGGTTTGATCACCGGCACCACCAGGAGGGTGTATTCCAGCTGTGAGCTGGTGATTGAAAAAAAATGACTGGCGTCACCGCTACGGTGCGATACCTTGAGCAAGGCACTTAACCCCAAGAACCTCTACAGGTGTGCCGTTCAATGTCTGCGCTCTGCCGTCTTACCTGAAAATGCATGTGCATGTGGTGATATGTTGTGTGTGTATCTAGTCAGGGGTGTGCAGAAAAAGAATTTCACTGCATGTATGTGCTGAATAAAGTTCATTCATGAACCTGTCTCTTTACAATGTAAAGGTTTGTACGATAAGGGATTATTTACAGTTTACCAGTAGAATATTTTCACGTTCAATTTTATTCGTACCTGTGTCCTCTTTGGGTTGGTCGGTACCATTGGCTGCAAGGATGGAAGTCAAAAGAAAGGGCAATTAATCTCTCCCTTAAATTTTGCTCTGCAGGAGTCTTGATGCCAAAATAAAATCTCCATTTACATTTACATTTACATTTTTTCTGACTGGACTATTATTATAGGGGTAACCATTTATGTCCCCTGTATTAGAAGTAACCTCAATCAAATCTGAAAACAGCTTTTCATACTTTTTTTGCCGACGGACCGTTTTACCACCCCAAGTCGACAGGGATATTCTGTTAGCGGGTTTATTCCTGGCAACAGGGAGACTCAATCTCAGGGTATCAAAAGGTTCATGTAAACAGATGAACCTGAATCAGACCTTAACCAGAACGCCACAATAGCCGTGTTACTGGTGCATGTAAACCTGGCGAGCGTAATCGAAATGGGAGAAAAGGCGCCTTCATTTCATTTTACACCTCATTCTTGTCTAGGAAAGGTAAATGGATTGTAATTGTCGGCGATCCTCTTGGGGTTCCATCATTGAGGGATTTCCCATTTGAGGTGAAACTTGCTGGGGGGAGGGGGGAGGGGGGAGGGGAGGTGACTCTTCATTCTGCCGACATCCTGCTTTTTTTTTTTTTATCCGGGGAAAGTCCATTCAAGTGACATTCATACAAATGCCGCACAGCCACTGGAGCAGTTGGGGGTCCTTGAGCGACTTGCAGGGCTACTATTGGCCCCTTAATTTGGCCCTTCAATTCGCATCACATAATCTGATGAGAAAAATATGAATGAATTGGTACACACACACACACACACACACACACACAAAACTGGAAATAGTCCATATACAGGCTTCCACCCGCAGCACCTGTGTGTCACTTCCTTGCATATATTCGCTCCAACTGGTCCTACAGTTATATAGATAGTTATATAGAACTGTAGTGTATGTAGAGAAATATTAGTGATGAGAGTGAAACTTAAATGATTCTGAAATTAACCTATTCCTCATTTGCTGGGGATCAACCCTGGAAACTCCTCGAGGACCCCTGGAGGTCCCCAGACCCTGCTTTGAGAACCAGTGCTATAGTTAGCAGATTGTGAACACCTCACATCGGGGTGCTCTGGCCTCGGCAGCGCCGGCTTCAATTTTTGGTCACATAACACGCGGTCACACAGGAAGAACAGAGGTATTTCCTCTGCCTTGCTGCTCTGCCGTCTCCCCGGGCTTAGTTCAAAGATACAGAGTTCTCCCTTTGAGCTCCAGCTTCATTGTTTACCAGAGGTTGAACCCCTAACAAGCCTTGACACTGTGCAGACCGCCAGCCACTGCTGCCGCAAAAATAAAACCCCACAATACCCGGCGAGCTCAGACTTAAGTGTAATGACAGGAAGAAAAAAAAAAAGAACAGTCTTTGTGTGTGTGTCAGCATCTCCGGGAAATCGGTTTTCTAATCTGTCCAGTAGTAAGACTACTGTCCTACGCCCACTGCCAACACACACACACACACGCACACACACACTTTCATGCTGCACAATCACACACACAGAGCTGTGGACAAACAATGCACAGGAACACACACTGATGCTGATCTCTGGTTTTTGCCCAGTGATAGACCCATTCATCATGGAAGTGGCTGTGCAGTACAGTGCATAGCCTACCCACCATCTAACATGACACTTCACCCTGCTAGTTCACTAGCTGGAGGTGCGCCTCTCCTCTGGTTATTTATTCTGCTTGTGTTTGTATTTCACCTTAAACTGCACCATAATCCAGTAAGCATCTATGCTTTAATTCATATATAATGCGACTAGTCTGGCAGGATGTGTGGTGCATTAGTGTATTAGTGATACAAACTCCCCCAAAAAAAATTGTTTTGGAAATGACCGAAGAATTCCTTAAAATACGTCCAAGGAAAAATAAAAGTATTTTTACGGAGAGGCAGGATCTCAATCTCAATCTGTTTCAATCCCATCAACCTGATTGAGAGGTCTAATATACACTTACATTTAAGGCATTTAACTGTAAGTGGATTTCAAATGAAGAAACTGACAAGCGTGAGAGAAGAGGAACAAGAAATTTCTACCGAGATGAGATTAGCAAACCTGAATGACTGTAGTTGGATGCGGTAGAGGGCGGCAGGGCGATCCACGTCTCGACGAGAGCAAGGAGGGAGGCAGAGTTTGACTCATCTCTGTGGACTGCTGATTGACAGCCGATAGCCATGTTGACAGGAGTGGCAAGAGGAGCAGAGAACAGGAATAGAAACAAAGCATATATTGTGGATGTAGGAGTGCTAGATAGGGAATAAGAGAATGTACAAGAAAAGACGTATGGCCGATTGGGCCAAGTGTCATGACCTTCATTGGCCTTACTTTGATGGACACTGCAGATAGACTCCTCCCTTTGTGCAAGGAGGCTGAATAAGACTCCACAGTGGCTGTCTCTGAATCTACCGCTACTGAGTGCCCCCACTCAGTTTGAAAGACATGGCTTACAGAGACATTACCAATGCACTCGGGGTCAGAGTTCTCCATAAATGAAGAAGCCAAACTTCAATGGATGCAAGGATGGATTTTGAACCCATGACCTTATGCACCCCCAAGTGTCTGTTCTCCCACTGAAGCAACAAAAATACTGTGATGGCATTGGCAAGCAAATATTCCATAGGAAGCTTGTTAACAGCCTTGCTTCGTCTTTCCCAAACTGATTCATGGAGGGATTCTAGCTTCCAAACATTACCTTTAATACATGCAAAGCCCGGTGAAGTGCACGTTCTTTCGTTTTTTCCTGGGGACTACAGTATTGCTCTATTCACTTGAATCGTCTGGCTCTTAAATCAAAGACGAGACTAGCATGCAAAAACCGTGCCCCTGAGACACGCGTTAACACCCGTGCCTGTGATTTAACTCAAAAATGTCAACTCGAGTGCCAATATCACAGAAATGTCAGGAGAAAATCTTGTAATATTGTATCAACAATCGCGTCACACTTGAGGTTGAATGCATTTTTTGGTGCCTTTTTGTTTTCTCGCTTTGGTATGACCGCAGTTCAAAAATGGAGTTTGCAAATTCACTGCCATTTATTTGAAAATATGAAAACTAGTTAACAAAATCAATTTTCCTCTGTCAATGGCGAGTGCTTAGTCACGATACTGTTTTCAATCTCTTGTTTTGATTAATTTGGGTCTTTGGAGTTGTATTTTCATTGCCATTATCACTGAAGTCACTTGTTCTGTTTTTCCTACCACCTATTGCATCAGTCAGCCAGCACCGTGGAGGAGGAGGGGGAAGGCTTTGAGAAGGGTGAGGGGTGGGGGTTGAATACAGTGAATAATGGCTTCATGGTTTCATCCTGAAAAATATAGCTTTACCCATGTAGGTGTCATTTCAAATAACCACCAATTTTCCATTTCATTCTTTCAAGCTTGTTTTATTTTTTGTAGATAATTGTATAGAAATTATACAGTACAAAACTCCATTGAAATAAACCTAGTCATTAAGTGTATTGTTTGATTCCATAATGATTTTCTCCATGTCAGATGGGATCTGATCGCTGAGGCCCAGTGAGTGGAACTCCAGGTTATAGTTTGGTAGTCAGTGTGGCCTCTTACACACACATACACTGACACACCGACACACACACAACCCTACAACTGCATTGAACGGACTTTATTCTGATATATGGTGCTGATATTGGCCTTTTATTAAATATCTGATATGGTCCAGTCAGTGTCACCCACCTCTGAAATGACATGATGATTTGTTTGATTCCATATTTATTGTAGAATTGATCAATACTACACTGGTTCTCTATAAGAAGCCTTTAACCTGGACATTTTGAGTATGCATGAAAATGAGAAGTACAACAAATTACTGAATCAGTTTCAATTTATTCAGAAATGTACATTACCAGCACAAAATAGGACCTTAATCGGCTTCATATATTTACATTATCATCATCAGGCCAGCCGTCCGCATGCCGCTCTCTGAGTCGGGCCACCTACCAGCATCCAACCGCTATCGATTCCCCTAATGAGAGAAATAAATGCTTGTAAAAGCGGAGTCCGTGTAAGGTGTTCCTTTAAAGCAGGGTCACCCCCGACATTCTCACCCAATGTGACTGCGATTCCGTGCGTCCACTCCAGTCAATGACATCCCGTCGCTTCTCCGCTGGCTTCCTACAGCAGGAGGCAGGTAATCAGCCGCCCGTCGCTGCCTGCATTAACACATCTGCCCTTCTGCTGCAAACTGCACCACAGCCTTGGGCACTGCTGTCAACTAGAGATCAATACAGAGTGTGTGTGTGTGTGTGTGTGTGTGTGTGTGTGTCCTTGTATTTCTATACTTCTGAGCAGGGGTGTAAAGTACTTGAGTAATTGTACTTCGTTACTATACTTAAGTACGATTTCGGGGGATTTGTACTTCACTCGAGTATTATTCAATTTGTATACTTATGTGTACTCTTAATTACATTTTCGAGAAAAAAAGATTATTTTTTTTTACCCCTTACATTTAAAATTCAGACCTACCAAGTACAAGTAAGTCTCACAGGTCCAACAAACTTTAGAAACTTTAAATTAGTATTCTTTTTTTCATTGGCTGAACTAATAACCCCACGGCCGTACTTTATTTAAAACCAATAAGATCCCTATCAATGGAAAATTAACCCGCCCATACCCATGCTTATTGGTCCTTGTGCAAGACCAGAAAGCGAGGCTCTTTGATGAAACCTGCTATCAGAATATGACAGTCAGCGAAGCTACAGAAGATGGCCTCTAAAGTTATGAGGAATGAGGACGAAACGATCGGCACCCATGGCCGATGGGGTTAGCTAGCCAGTATCTGGTTTGGTAAATACTGGCTAGCTTAACCCATTTGTTTCCACTTGCATTGATACAAAATGCTAACAAGCTTCCAGTGGACAGTAACCATAGTACCAATTTAAAAATCCTTTTCAACTCTTTGACAAGAACATGAGGATGTGCGATATTGAATTGGCTTTCGTGGTATCACAATTGTCTTTAGTGATGTTACGATTGGTTTTTATGATGTCACAATTGGCCTTTGTGATATAACAATTGGCTTTTGTGATGTCACGATTAGCTTTTATGATGTCACAATTGGCTTTTGTGGTGTTACGTTTGGCTTTTGTGATGTCACAATTGGCTTTTGTGGTGTTACGTTTGGCTTTTGTGATGTCACAATTGGCCTTTGTGATGTCACAATTGGCTTTTTTTGGTGTTATGTTTGGCTTTTGTGATGTCACAATTGGCCTTTGTGATGTCACAATTGGCTTTTTTGGTGTTACGTTTGGCTTTTGTGATGTCACAATTGGCCTTTGTGATGTCACAATTGGCTTTTTTGGTGTTACATTTGGCCTTTGTGATGTCACAATTGGCTTTTTTGGTGTTACGTTTGGCTTTTGCGATGTCACAATTGGCTTTTGTGATGTCACAATTGGCTTTTATGATGTCACAATTGGCCTTTGTGATGTCACAATGGGCCTTTGTGATATCACAATTGGCTTTTGTGGTGTTACATTTGGCTTTTGTGATGTCACAATTGGCCTTTGTGATGTCACAATTGGCTTTTTGGTGTTACGTTTGGCTTTTGTGATGTCACAATTGGTTTTTAAGATGTCACAATTGGCCTTTGTGATGTCAAAATTGGCTTTTATGATGTCACAATTGGCCTTTGTGATGTCACAATTGGCTTTTATGATGTCACAATTGGCCTTTGTGATGTCAAATTTGGCTTTTATGATGTCACAATACGCTACTTGCACAATCATTTCCGCGTTCTACTTATTACTGCTCAACCGTTTCTGGTTCAAAAATGGCAACGTTCTACACTCGCTGTCTACAAGAGCTGCCAAAGTTGAACATCACAGATGTTCATCAGATTTGCAGGACTACTAAAGCACCAACCAGCAAATTAGATAAAGGTTTTAAATTATATGCTGCATCATATATACACAACTACGAAGGTAAGAAAACAACTATAACTGACTAACTAGCTAACGTATAACATTTTCTTAACCTAGCGTTTTATATCAGCCTTAGCTATTGTTGGCGTTTTGGGTTAACGTAACGTTAGTCTTGTTGTTAGCCACTGCTATGCCTAACAGTAGGTAACCTTACTTGCTAACTTACGTGTAAAGTATCATGGATGTGTAAGGTGTGTTGATGTGAGTAATGCAGATATAACACTAACGATTGTATCTGTTATTTCATTCAGTGTCCAATAAAGACAGGCAGACAGGGCAGGTCGGCGTGAGAGCCTTGTGCTACAGGTCAATGAGGAAGAGTGAGACACCACACAGTTTAAGTGTAGGCAGGAAGCTGTGTAACTTTGTTCACCCCTGTTCAGTGGAGTACAGTTAAGCATTAGCTAAGTTTATTCCCACCCACCTGGATGTTTTCCGTGTCTCCCTGCTTTATCATACCTAATTTAATTGGTCAGATAGTTTGATAAAGTTACAATTAATAAGGATGAGATGGAAACGTGTGTGTTTGGGTGATCAGAAACAAATTTACATTAAGTGAACACTGCTAATATACATCTAGGCATCATAGTTATCAAGGAAGGTTAATCATTATTATAGTAGGGACAGAAGGTAACGCTAAGCATTCAGGAAGGTAGGCTTTTTCTAGGAGCATGGTTCAGTAACAATAACACTGTTCTACTCATAATAACCTACTGGCTCTTTTCTATGAAGCAGAGGTTATATTTCTAATCAGTATTTTTTTTAGATTAAGCTTCGTGATTCATCGCCAGTGGTGTTGACGCACAACCGATGCTCCTGTGTGGCAGGCACTGTTTTGTGCAGTCACACAGTGGCATTGCTGTTCCAAACAGCACATTATTCACAACTGAATGTGCCAGTTGTGCCCCCTGTGCATACCTGCACAGAATCTGAACAGCAATGGCACAAGCCGCGAACAATGGTAATTTAAATCAAAGTTTTTTTATTGGTGTTTTGATATAAAGTGATTCCATCCACAGTAAATGTGTTCTCTGTTAGGGTGTGAAGCCAGGACCCATCAACTCCATGGTCTTCACCAAGCCGGTACCAAATAGGATGGTCCAGACTGGAGTAAGGTAATTTGAGCTGTAAAATTTTGTGTCCTGTGTTACAAATACATGATGCTATTTGTTCATTTGCTGTATTCCTTACCTTTTATTATCCCTTATTAATATGCTGTATTGCCTTAACAATTCTTTGTAGGAGTGGATTCTACAGAGGCATAGTGGGTCCATTACCAGATCCCTGCATGTTTAGAATAACGGAGGCGTACGCAAAATTTAGTATCGAGGACAGGCCACTTGTGACCACGATGAACATGGGACCTGACAAGCCCCTTGTGGAAAGTGCCTTCGGGTTGGTGCAGGAGGGCAGCAGCCTGCTGTCGTATCAGCAGCCTGCTTTGACATCCCAGTACATCATACTACACATGATACACCACCAACTCCGCACTTGCCTCTGGAGGGGTACGTTATCTTGCCATCTGATTGTGTGTTTGTGTGCTCGGAAGAGGAGCTACTACATCTCAACAGCTTGTCTTTAACCATGGAAATGGCTCACAAAATTGAAGAGGCTACACGTGAGCAAAGCTCTAGCTCTGAGTGGCATCTGCTCCGCAGACCCAGGGTGACTGCCTCTAGGTTTCGAGAAGTGTGTCATGTCAGAGGCCAGAGCTCTGCAGAGTCACTTGCAGAGCGCATAATCAAGGGAACAAGGCAGACGGAAGTCGATTTTCAGTGTATCAATCAGTGTGTCCTCATCACGTAAGTTAAATATTGGAAATTAATAACTACCCTTAACTCCCAATCCATGTCTTCTCCATCTGGTCTCACTTAACCCATTTTTTAACTAATGCCTTGTTCTGATAATTTGACAGCATACATGCTACTGCAAACAGTTGGATGATGTTGTAGGCATGTGATAGGAGGATGACGGCATCAAAAATGTTGTTCTGTTTTATCCTCCTAATGACACGCTCCACATGTACCCTCAGTCTGGCTATGGCTTGTGTCTCCCTAACCTGGTATGCTGGCATCTGCTTCTGCTTAGACAGAAAAGGTGGGCAGTACACCTTGCATTTGCAACACTCGCTGATTAGGGAAGCCCTTATCTACCATCACTGCCATGTTTTCAGTCAACTTCTCAGCTATTCCTGATCGTTTGAAAATCTCTTTGTCACTAACCGAACCACCATACAGATCAGAGATGAATGTCACTGCACCATGTGGGGCTATGCCAACCAGGGCTTTCATGGTGCAGTGGGATTTGTATGCAGAATACATCTCGCTTTGGAGGAGGGGTGAGGACAGTGTTTGACACCTCAGCTCTGTACAATCTAGGATCACCTGTGTGTCTGGGAAATCTTTGAATGCCTCAGGGAGGTAAGCTTGCACTTCTGCTGGTGTAAGCCAAATGCACTGTGACCCCAGTAAAGTGGCTAGAAAACTTGTCCATGTTGTGATAATGCGGCTCACTGTGGACTGGTGTATGTTAAATCGATGCGCCAGGTCCCTCTCCTTCAAACCAACCGACAGGAAGACGCGGAAAAGAAAGAACTCGTCGATTGGCTGGAACAGCTGACTCTGGGGAGGTAAAAAAAAAAGTGGTTACTCCTTAAACTATGAACTAGCCAATACAGATGATTGTGATTCTCATGTATTTAAAGGGGGCTGAGTCCTTTAATTTAGCCTTTAGGCCTACACAAATGCAAAGATAGCCTGAGAAACATTTAACTCCCCCTCACCACTTTGTGTGTGTGTGTGTGTGTGTGTGTGTGTGTGTGTGTGTGTGTGTAAACAACAACGCCTACTCTGTAACTACCAACAAAGTACACTCAGACCATAGCCTACCGTTGATGGACGTGCATGTGTGACCACTTCATTTCTCCTTGCAGCTGATTTGGCTCTTGTGACCCGGACCATTTTATAAATGGAAGGCTCAATCAAAAACCAAAACACCATCAGGTGGTCATAGCTTGGAAATCTATTCACAGAAGACACATACATCATGTCAATCATGAACTGTAACAACTAAGCTAATGTGTCATCTCGTATGCTAACTTACCCAACTTAACATTCAGATAGACTGATTAAGAAGCTATTTGGTGCTGTGTAGGCTATTTTAACCACCAATGCGTCTGCGTGAAACATGCATATTGTCAGCGGTCACCCAGTAGGTAAATAAACGACAGGATCAAAATCAAAATGACATAATTTAACTTATGTTGACCACTTGGACTAGATACAACGTAGGCCTACCTGGTATAGAATCGGATGTCGGCGTCGGAGCCAGCAAACCGCTGTAACCCAAACTCTCGCTGGACACGTAACTCCTGCATTTCCTTTCTCAAATCCTCTATTTCTTTGGACAGGTCTTCTGCAGCTGGTAAGGACATGTCCAGTGCAGATGGTTCAGGGACTGCACAGTAGTCGTGATCCCCTGTGACATCCGTGTGCTGTTCTTGCTCCTCAGGAGGTTCTGGTTCTGGCCGTTCTGTTCTCTCCCACACACTACGCCGTGGTATTTCAACGGTATAGCCATTACATTCAAAGAGCGTCGGTACAGCACCTTTAACAAGCCTTCTTCGACCAAGTGTTGTTGGCTCTATGAGCTGATCAGCGGGGAAGTGTCTGCTGCAGACCTTAGTGTGAGAGGAGACGGTGAAATGATCCCGGCGATATGTTTACCAGCCATTGTCTTCTCAGGTCGGGATCGGTCGGAAAGCCATGAAAACTTAGCTACGCCGTTAAATTTGGCTAACGCCGAACAAAGTGGGACACAGCAACGCTCGGAGTATGTCTTCTCCTGTTTTCGAAAATGTTCCGTCTTGAACACTTTCCTGCGTACACTCATGGTGAAATAGCCTCAATATTAATTATGTCAAGAAGTCTGTCTATAGCTAGCTCGAAGGAAACAAACAGCCCGGAAACGGACGAGCGGTAATATTTGTAATCGGAAGTACGTCACGAAGCCTAGTGCATGTCGTCTATCGGTTTTTGTGGTGTTACATTTGACTTTTGTGATGTCACAATTGGCCTTTGTTATGATAATTAGTTACGATTGGCTTTAGTGAATTTAGTGAAGTAATTTTAATGCAAAAAATGTCCCCTATGCTTTTTTTATTATTGCAATGGATAGACAATTCTAAAACATTTTAATACTTGAGTACATTTAAAAGTAGAAAGTTTAGTTTAATAAGTTTAGTTGTACAGGGACAATGCACATCAATTAACATTTCTGTATATGTGCCAGTTTTAGCTGGGTAGCTAGTTTTCAACTGTAGTCCCTGGGCAAGGTGTTGATTGCCGAATAAAAGCACAATAAAAACTGTACCGGTTTCACTGGTCGGACCCAAACGCAAACTCAGAGGTAGAATAAACAATGAGGGTTTATTTGAGAAAAACCGGAGGGTAGGGTAGGAGCAGGGCGAAGCCGGGAGACAGGCAGAGGAACCGGCAGGCAGGGCAGGCAGGTGGTGGACGAGCAGGTAGACAGGCTGGCAGGCTAGGTAGACGGGGAGATGCGCAGAATGGCTGGTAATGAGTAGAGATCCTGGGCAGAGGGAGAGCAGGGTTAACAAGGCGAAAAAAACACAAGAGACAGGCTTGAATCCACAATTCAAGAGGCCGGGAACGCGATATACTACACTGGCTGAATCAACGATCTGGCGATGAGTGGGAGGAAATCCGGGGTTTAAGTATGGGTGGTGATGATTAGATGGATGGCAGGTGTGCGGGGTGGAACAGGTGAACGGGAGACGGTGATGAGCTGGGGAGGAGCCGGAGTCTGAAGCCACGCCCGCCAATACACACACACACAGACAGACAGAGACAGACAGGTAGAGACACATAGGGAACACAGGGGGCACGGCTGAGACCGTGACAAAAACACAATAAAAAAGCAGTGGAAACAAGCAATTAGTACCGGTAAGTATAGTGGTACATACAACACGGTAAAAGCACATTGAACACATTACAATACAAAGTTATGGTTCATGCAGACAGGCGCAGACAGACAAACAGTGCAGCTATGCAGACAGAAAATGCAGCCATGCAGCCACGCAAACATACAATACAGCCGTACAACCTCTTGAGAGGAGAGGAGAAAAACAAAAAACGTCAAAAGTCAAAAACTTTTTGACTTTTACTCAAGTGTATTTTTAGCTAGATACTTCGACTTGTAATTGAGTAAGATTTTGAACCAGTACCCATACTTTAACTTAAGTATAATCTGGGTACTTTTACACCCTGCTTCTGAGTCTCAAATGGTCTTACAAAGATAGAAAGATGAGGGAAATCTGTGAAGACATTTTGGCCGTCCTCAACTCTGCAAGTAGTTTAGGTTAAGATTTGGGTTAAGGGTAGACATCATATTAGGTCTAAGTTAGGGTAAGGGTTAAGGTCAAGGTTAGTTTAGGGGGGTTTGAGTTTAGGGTTAAATCATAATTAATCATACAACAATTTAACAGGGGTATAGCAAGCTAACATGATGAGATCATTAAAAAAAGAGAGTATACCTAAAGGAACATCCACAGGAGAAGTTGCAAAAGGATAATTATACCATATCATATTACCAACCTTCTCAAAATGTTTCTTTATTGGGGTTCTAGCATGCAAAAGGCAAACCGAAACGATTTGGACTCGTTAAGAGGTATTTTTAGAGGAGGAGCAGAGAGGCTAAAATTCTGAGGAAGATTTCACTCTGCTCTTTCTGCTCTGTCATCTCGGCTATTTTTCGCTTCAGCAGGAGAAACTCTTGGCGATCCATAGCCAGGCTGCTGAGCCCGGAGCTGCCGGATATCGAGGTATAACCCGCAGTAATGCATCCTCACACACACTGATTCCTCAGTGATCATGTGAAGAGCCATGACTGACACCTTACAGTGTTTCTAATAAACTATATCAATGCAGAAGCTCAAAATGAGATACTGGTTGTGCAGGGTTACTGTCAATCAAACAGTGTGTCCAGTACTGTGACGTGTTTTTCCTTGGGTTTTCTGTTGATGAAGTTTGAGTTTCTGTAGCTTTTCTTTTTCAGCCATGATGGCTATCTCTGCTCATGCTAACTACCCAGTTTTTCTTCTATTTATTATTTTGCATTTTTCACAAGAAAGACCTACCGAGTGTTTAGAACAGCGAATGTAAAAGCTGGCATGATTTGGCTACAGGTTGAATCACATATGGAGCAACAAATTGGACATTTATTTATATGGATATGGACGGTTGAGGTGGTTTTGTTTGGAGGCTCTTGTGTGAAATTGATGGAGGGTTGTGTGTCTGCAGAGTTGCATTAGGGCATGAGACATTTTTCTCAGTTTAGCAATAACAACGAATTTAATCAGATATGAATGGTGTCCTGTTCTGTCATAAAACACGCCTACGCTTCGCGTCGTGCTAAACCCCGAAATCATTACCTGCAACTTCAACTACCTGGATTTAATCCACAACAAGCAAATACGTTTTCATTTTCAGCAAAAGTCTTATTTAACCATGATTTGACCAAATTGTTATAGTTGCCTACCAACTTACTTCAAATGATGGCTAAACGTTTAGCCGTTAGCGAACCGTTAGATAACTTTTGTTTTTGCAATGAGTTCCTGCTCATTTCACAAAATTCTTTGGACTGTATTGTATATGAGGTTGGCATCTTTAAGGAAAACAGCATAAATTAATGCCATGTCTGAAAGTATTATTGATTTTTGGTGGTGGTTTGCCTCATGATGAACACTTTTTATTTACCACTACATCACTGGATATAACTACTCAAATTAAAGCCTTCTATCTATCAGTATTGATAGCTGGGGAAAATAGTGAATGTCAGTCAAGACAGCAGATCCCTAAGACAGCTAATGTTGGAGGTTGACTGCTCTTCAACTCCTGTGGAGGGGTGCATACTGAAAAGCAGAAATGCCGAACCACAGTTGAACCAAGTCTACCTATCATAATAGGTGAGGATGTCATTATATGAACTCTATCTCCCTCAGGCCCAGCCCTTCACTCTGCTGGTTAACCATTACCAAATATATACAGGCCAAAGGAGAAGCTCTGTCCCCGGATGAACCCTCCTGGCTTGATGGCAGTGGTAGCCAATGAGAGGCTGAGACGTCCCATAGGACATGAGGGAGACGTTCCAGGAAGACGATTCAGTTTCAGATTACTGACTCCACACAGGGTGTGTGTGTGTATGTGGAGATGGAGTCTGTGTGTGTGTGTATGCACTAGGGTTCAACTGTATTTATAAGGGCCAATGCTAATATTTTTTGGTCATATTTTGTGTCAATTGATAATAATACAAATAATTATTCTTATAAATATATTCTACAAACATAGTATAGTAATGATGGGAAAACTGATTATTTTAATTAACTCGATTCTTTTGGGTCGTATGACAGCAGTGAATTGATTCAGGACTGGTTCATTTAATTCTTCATTGTAAAAGTGACAATTTCATAGCCAACAGCACTTTTCTGAGTTGAACGAACAAGTCACTCACATTCGCACCGTGTCTTTTGACCAAAAGGCGACCTGAACAATTCCTCCAGTCCAAATGACACAATATCTGTATTATTAAAAATTATTTAAAAAAATATTTTTAAAAAATGTAGTCAATATGGTTATGGTTGTATAATTACCATTTTCCCCATATAAAGTTTTAGTAAAGCACCTTCTACTGTGGATGCTACTTTACGTATATTGTCTCTTTGTTGATGACAACATTGTCATCAAGTTGTGTAACACCAGTTGAATTTCGTGCAAGTAGGAGTAAGCGTGCCTGTCAACGAAATTACTCAAGTAAAAGTGAAAGAGTAGTGAAAGTTCTCAATTACGTTGTAACAAATATAATAAATATAAATATTTTTTTCTGCCTGTTCCAAAGTTAACAGGTAATCACTTTTGGCATGATCTTTGCAATTCCTCTGTTTTTTAATAATTTCCACAAAAGTAGTGTTGGGAAGTTACATTGTAAGAAAAAACAGATCTCACCGCACTCACTAGTGCCCAACATTGACATTGCCTGGAAATTATGAAGACCAGATAGCTCAACCTAAGAAAAAAACTTGAAAAACCTGAAAAAGTTAAAAGTTTGATTCATTTAGAGGTACTGCTCAAATAGTCGCCGCTGTCTAAAAATACAAATGCCTCAAAGGTAGCAGTAGGTCTTGTAAAACGTAACAAGTCAAGTAAAAAAACACCCAAAAAGTACCATTATCAGTATCAAACAAAATTCAACTAACAACAACAACAACAACAACAACATATAAAACCTATTTTTGTGTACTTATGTGGAATTAGATCAAAATGTCAGGCTAAGTGGCTTCCCATAGACAACCAGTGTAGTATTGATCAAGTCCACAGTTAATCTGTAATCAATCAAACTGCATCATATCAGAGGTGGATGACACTGGCTGGCCGATATACAGTCTTTAACAAAAGGCCAATATCAGCCTGATATATCAGTCTAACCCTATCTGTGACTATATCAGGCTTTGCTCAGTCAAAAAAAGACACATTAGTAAGACAATATTTTATGATGCATCTCTGTTCAACCTTTTTATGCACTTAACTGCTGAGTTAAATTCAAGTTGGATATGTTAGGGCACTGCGGGCTATTAGCTCCATGTTAAGTCGTTCACAAAATCCAACCAGCTCCGAAACAATTTCTTTTGACACAAATCATCCTTTTTCTCTCCTCTTGGTTCCCTTCCCTGCTGCACGCTGCTCCGCTGTCACTACACACTTCATAAAAAAGGGTTCTGTATAGTGCCAGAAAAGGCTTTGTACCTGCTAGGCTTGTACCATAGAAGATCCCGCTATGGATGCTTTAAAGAACCCATTTAGACAGTGGTTGATTTTCTGACAGCGCCTTGCTCAAATGGCTATACACTTATAGACTTGAAGTCTTGAAAAAGTTTGCACTTAGAGGATCTAATGAGCATTTTATTCTGAAATGGCAACCTTTCATTTCATATTTTAACAACTGGTCTGTGTTACCACCTGAATGAAATACATTAGTATTTGCTTTATCTTTGTATTCTTTATTTTTTGCTTTTTTGACTGGTTTGATGTGTCCAATTCCCTGGTCATCTGTCTTTTTTCCCTTTTTGTTTAATTAATAACATAGTGATTTACCACTGGTTTTATCAAGTATAAAGGCTAACAGGGGCGGGTGAGTTTAGGGGTAGGGTGGATATTTTTATTTTTTATTTTTTACTCTCAATTGTTGTTGTATATGAAAAAAATAAACAAATAGAAAACTGGAGACTTTGAATTTCTGTACATGTCATCATATTTTTCCACCAATAAAAATGTGCGAGAATTGCATTGAACTCTGCATTGCTACACAAAGAGAGATTGATTTATGACACGAAACAGGAAGAGGGCGCTGTTCTTCCAGTGCAAACGGAGCTAAAGATTTCAATGTTTCTGGTAATAGAAGATGGTAAAAGGAGTAAAAGAATAGTAAAATGACTTCCAACATGTTTATCATTTTCAGCTCGTCGTGTCGAGCGTGGTCTTGCGTCTTTACAGTAATTAGACCAAGGTGTCACAATGATGTGAGAGTGATATATTGATTTAAAAAAATGCTAAGAACCACACAGGGTTCTTTATTCTGATTTGCTTTTTTCCTTCAACAAAGTATTGACTTCAGTATATTCATTATCTAGAACCACTGCCCTAACCGCAGAACCCTTGAAGGTGCCTCCTTTTTTCTGAGTGTAGACGTCGGCCTCTGGGTTATTCCAGATCTTATCTAAAAGCTAGGCTAATAGGGATGAAAGAAAAATGCGTTTAGCTGGCACAAGTGGGAATCTAAAAACAACCTTTATGAAGCTACCGGGCAACAGAGTGAGCCTCAAACCTTTCATTAGCGTTCTTCATTCGAGGGCTGATGACAACAGTGGCGCAACCTTCGCGAGCCGAACGCCGGGCACTTAAGAGTTGGGGGCTTGGCCGGGGGGGTTGGAAATGGCTTTTGCAATCTCATAATAATAGCCGTGTTTGGTGAAATTATATTGTCCTTTTTTTTTTTCACCTACTTCACCTCCTGTCACTTACATGCCTTGGTTTTAATATCCACCGTGGATTGGGGAAGGAAAGAAGGGGCGAAAGGGAGGAATCCTGTAGGTGGAATAGATGGAGGGAGGAGGGGGACACAAGGACAGAGAGAGAGAGAGAGAGAGAGAGGTAGATAGAGTGAGATAGACAGGACAGGACGAGACAGGCCTTTTGTGTGTGTGTGTGTGTGTGTGTGTGTAGATTAATTAGAATCCTTCTGGACTGCCATTAGAGCTCATTAAAAGGAGCCACAGCCATACAGGCGTCAAACAAAGAGCTGGGCCTGAACCCCCATCCAACCCCCACTACTGTCTGCTGAATTGACATGGATTGTGTGTGTGTGTGTGTGTGTGTGTGTGTGTGTGTATGTGTATGTGAGAGCTGGGGCTGAACCCCCATTCAACCCCCACTACATCGCTGTCTACTAAACTTAAATGAAGTGTGTATGTGTGTGTGTGTGTGTGTGTGTGTGTGTGTGTGAGCTGGGACTGAACCCCTCCATCCCCCGTGTGTGTGTGTGTGTGTGTGTGTGTGTGTGTGCATTTGTGCATATACGCATGCATGTGTACATGTGCATGTGGGGACTGAATTCCCATCGAACCCCCATTACTGCACTGTCTGCTAAACTGACACAGAGTGTGCGTCGTTGTGTGGATTTCTACTTGTGTGTGTATGTGTGTGTGTGTGTGTGTGTGTGTGTGGGTCCTAGGATCAGCATGTAAATGAAGCATTATGTTAATGGTATTTTTCTCTCTTTTTTTTTGTTGGCTGCGTCTCCACAGGCCCTGTTAGTATAAATGATGCTCTCCCAGCTAGCCGGCTGAGGCTCGCCCGTCGCCGCTAAAGGGATGAATTAGGCCTCAGAAGCCCCGGATCAGATCCTTGTTCATTTTCAATAAGGATCGGAGTGGGGTTCCGCGCACATTATGATGAGAGTGTTTATGGGTGCTTATTAGTGGGTGCCCATAGTGGCACAGAATCATAATGTTCTGGAATTATTGCAGCAAGGTGCAGAGCAGTCCTAAGGCTTTGACAATTAGGATAACGATCTGCAAAGCATTGGTTGTAAAAAAAACATTGGTTAAAGATGTGTGTGTGTGTGTGTGGTCAGGTAGGGCAGGGGATCCACTATATCAAGTGTTTTCCATCATCAAAAGATGATGAGAACAGAACAAATGATTAGAGTTTGACCAATATGGGCCGATATTTTTGGATTGAAGCTGCTGCAAGTTGATATTTTATTTGTTGTGCTTCGACTCTGGTTGCTCCTGATCAGCTTAACACATATCGCAACCACAAACCACAAATCCAGCAAGTAGTTGTGCCCTGACATGATGTTTTAAGGAGGTCTGAGCATAAAATCGCTTCTGTGATGAAAATTGTTCATTTTGTTGCTTTATTTTGAAATGAATATATCATTCCCGACACTTGACTATAGGTGTTTCTTAGTAGTATTTACCACCTGAAAGTGGAAGGAATTTTCTAGTATGAAGCTCGTATCTACCGCCTTTTACCATGTGACATGAACGCGGCAAAAAAGTTCAACTGGGTATGACAGCAAATTGCTTACAAACTAAGATAGTTTGGAGACCTAGTTATATTAAAGCAATGAGAAGTGCATTGAGGTCCCCTGTTGGGGTTGGGGAAAGGTTTTGGGACTGTGCCAGCCAGGAAAAGTAAGAGTCTGCTTCTTTTTGTTTTCTTAGACACTTAAGATTTTCCGTAGCAGACAAACAGACTTGAACAGATCTGTTGTAGTTCAAGTTTTTCTTTTAAGACAAAGAAAATATTTTCTGAAATTATTTTGTATTTTTTTGGACATTGCCTTTAGAACGTCTTTTGCAGTCCAGCTCATTTAAAGCGGCATTATGTAACTTTTTTTAGGTAAAAATACAAGCTCCTTATCAGTCTAGTTCATGAAGTGAGGCAGAGACAGAGAAGACTGGCCCCTCCCCCTTCATTGAGCCGCTGTAGATTCACTCCAATGAAGTTTTGGAGTCGGTAGGTACACTGGCGGGAAGGTTTTCTCTGAGCACAGGAAGTGACAAATCAGAACTTACGAGCTGAACGCACACAGCTGCTACAGCAGTGAGCGAGCTAGCGCCTCGGCTATCGCTACAGAAAGCTAAGGGTAGTGAAAAAATACAAGCAAAAAATACAAGCAGTTACCTCTCGCTGTCACTTGGTCACACAACGACTAAATTACAGAAAGTTACATTAATTAATTGTTTAATGAATCACACTTCCTTAGTTTATTTGTTGCGTCTCCTGCATCTACTTTGCTCTATTTGATGTTGAATAAAGTGACAGAATGTAACCTGGAACACTATGTTACTATAAAAGACTTGCAAGTAGGGTTTAACTGATATGACTTTTTGAAAGACGATACTGACAGTTTTGGATTGATATTTTCAACATCTTTAAATTTGATCATTTCCATACCAAAAATTCACTGCATGTGTGTCAGTTTGTCTTTGTGTGTGTGTGTGTGTGAGTGTGAGTGTTTGTGTATGCCAGGCCCATCATGGTTTTGATTTTTCTTTGATTATTCCAAAGTTTACTGCGTTTTTATTTGGTATTAATAAAATTCTAAACTGTGAGAATTTATTTATTGTGGCACAGTTGTTGAAAGTGTGCAGGAAATGGTCACGTTTTTGTTAGTGATAAAGTATCGTAAAAGAAAATCATTCTATTGTGTGTGTGTGTGTGGCGATGCCAGCTCACCTCACTAAGTAGCATATTGTCGTAAGCTTGCCAGTTAGCGGGGGTTTATGCAGGGCCATTGCCTCTGATTATCTTTAACATCTTGCTGAGTGCACTGTACTGGGCTGCTGGCACCGTTTCACTCACACACACACACACTCGCACACACACACACAAGTGATAGTGGAACCAGTGAACCAGTGATTACTCACTTGGCCGAGCTTGCTCAGACTGGACTTTTAATCCATCAACAGTGATGATCCCTGGACTTGTGAGTGTGTGTGTGTGTGTGTGCATGTACGAGTATACAAGTGCAGCAGAGAGACAGATGAGTATGCACACATACATATCCATACACACACACACACACACACACACATCCACAAACACACAAAATGGTCACTGTAATATCTGATCTACCCATACACCTTGTGCATGTTTTCTGTAACCACATATGTTGTATTGGGTAGATTTAGAACTATCTGATGTATATTTAAATATGTGTGTGTGTGTGAACGTACATGCACACACTTGCATGCACATGCACACACACACGCACAAATCCACACAATCGCACACACACTCTGTCAGCGGATGTAATGTCTTGTTTCTGATCTCCTATTTACTCACTCAGTAATTCTTTATGTGTCTTACCTATCACACACACACACACACACTCACACACACACACAGACCATGTTTAGCTTGCACTGGAGGCTATGTATTTTTCATGATCCACAGTGTTGTCGGTGGTTTAGCTGAGCCTGCTAACATGTCACATGCCGTGTACGGTTCACCTCAGCTTTCAGGTGGTAAACACTATTAGAAAATACTGTTCTGTACGGTACAGCATTTTGTGCATCTTGCACTTGTACTGAATGTGAGGCCCTGTGAAACTGTCAGTATGTACTGTCACTAGGTGAGTTGTCGTTTCAAGACACTCCCAGTACCCTCCGTTTTCAACCGCTCAACAATGGAAGACACCGCTGCGAGCGAGGCTAAAATGCCTATACACGGCTGTGGCCATTAGCAGTGGCGTTAACGCCAGCATGTCCTGGCGAGCAACTGCAGCATGTGCTGGAGCGGTATGTGGGTGTTGACTTAGTGTGTCAAGGCCAGCGGTGGTTGAAACAGAGATCAATGTGTCCTCTGTGTGCTGGACTACATGAATACATGCATGACTTAGTGGCCATTATGCTAGTACAAGTGCCATAGCTCCCCACTGATCCAGCAACACAGGACGCTACTGTGTGTGTGTGTGTGTGTGTGTGTGATCCCTCAGCCCCTGTCTCAAGGAAAAAGCATTGTCTTTCACCCTGTGGAAACCTAGCACAGTGGATACACACCAACCCACGCCTTTCACATTATGAAAATATTATGGATGATATGGGAATTTGGCTTTGTTTTTGCACGAGAGGTGCCCACTTCGTATAATACGTGAAGACCGTCACGCGACCTCGGGGTCACAGAAAGGAAAGGTTAGCCGAGACGCTGCCTTTGGCCAGGGAGTTACACCGCTTGCAGCTGCAACGGCAGGCGGGTTTCCATTTTGTCCGATGTGATCGCCGGTTGTAGCAATGGTGTAAAGACAGCAGGGGGAAGAGGACAACTAAAAACAAAGTCAGTTACGCCTTACAATAAACTTTTTGAATAGAATTTGATTGCAAGATGATTGCATGGTTTTCAAAGAGTGTTATACAGCTAGGTTTGCCCTTTAGAATTGAGATTGATAGCAGCTATTATAAATGAGTTTTTTGTTCTGCCATTTGAAAACTGTGATGTCATGTCTACACCGAACCAAATGACTGCTGGGAATTAAGTAAAGACTATTGTGGCATATTACTTAAGTTATTATCTTGTTATAACTGTTACTTAAAGTTTTCTCTGTGGTTTGACTGATAGGCTTTTTTGAGGGTTGATACCAATATTTTTTTATTGAAGCTGCCGACAGACTATTATTATTACTATTTTCATGCCAGAGAAATTACACGTTTTCAGTGTTTTTTCAGAGTTTTATTCTTGTCGGGGTGGAAAAGCATCTGAAGCAGCATTTAGACCATCATGGGACACTTTTAATTGGGTCAATATATCAACAAACTGATATATTGGCCTCACTGTCATATATTTAAATTCTACTCCCTGTCTTTTTGTCTGTCCTTGTCTCTTGTCTATTGATACACAAACCCGAGGGGCTGGCACTTAGTTGTGGCCCGTTGTTTGTTTTATTGCACCGTTTCTGCTCATACCGGCGAACAAATTACTCTCTGCTTTGCTATATTTAATATTGCTGAGCCCCATGGCTGTTGTTCTATCTCCCCCTACATCAGATCAATATGTGGAAATACTTCCATCGATCTTAGTAGAGGGACTAAACAGTGCAAGGTGCAGGGAAATGCCTCCTCATGCTTAGCTATTCACAACCTCTGGCTGGGACATAATGTTTTGTTTATGGCATGGGGAAAAGGTTTTCCTTGGCTTCCTTGGCTTCCTTGGCTTGCAGAACTACCTGCATGCTCCGCTCTGCAGATAGCCCCGTTGGAACCTCAGCCTCTTCAGGATGGTACTGTGTTGTGATCACGGGAAGGTCAAGGTAATTTATTGCACAATATGGCTTTGCTGTTGATCAGTCGTGGAAAGGCCAGATGCATCTGGCGGGCTAATAATAGTCCCACGGACGCCTTCAGCAGTTTGTGAGCCAACTTGGCTTAAGAAAAACCACACTGTTGTAAATAATTATAGTTAAGATATAATATGCCTTGTGTTAAGCAATATTATCAATATCAAAATATTAAGTCTGCATAAATATAAAGAGTGTGTTTGATTAAGCATGTAACCTGAAGATCATAAAGTAATCATAAAGTTTCAAAAATACAGTCTAAAGTTTCCCCACAGTAATCACAAAGTTTTAAAAAATACAGTCTGAGGCCTTCTCACAATAAGGCTGTCCAAGGACGAGCTGCACAGGCCTCATTTTGATAAGAAGTACCTAAAAATAGACAGGCGGGGCATGTGCAGACAGGAGAGGCCCAGGTGGCCATAACGTAATGGTGAATGGGAAAGTCCCCAAAACTCCAAGTTTAACGGTTACGTAATGGTGTAAAACGGGAAAACGGGACCGCCTACATGCCCACAAAGATCCCCCCCATAGGACCAAATTTGGCATTTAGACACCATTATTTTCTTGCTGACAAAGAATATTTTCTTGCTGACAAAACTGAAATTAATGAAAAATGGGCGTAGAATCAGTATTCTCCACCCAGTCTCCCCCCAGTTTTTAGGATATATAAGATCATGCACAGACAGTTGTACTTCGGTCTGGTTCCGGAGCCAACCCGGGTTTTGTTTCTGTTGAAGAATAAAACTCTATGCATCGAACTCTGATCATCTCCAGTGAATTCTTTGAACCTGTTGTGAGACTCCAGTAACGACTGAATTATGAAGAAGATTAAGTGTTGGCGAGGAGGTCCAGTCCTTATCACTGGCCCTGACCGGGACTCTTCCTTCCCCCGACATCAACACCTGCTACCTTGCCTCTTGCCTTACAAAGGTGCATAAACTTTTTCCATTTCAATGGAATTCAGGTCTCATACCCTAGATATCAGTAACTCCATCATCCGTAACATCAGGCTTGAGAAACCGGCTGAGGTTATCTGTCTTCTCGGGGCTAGAGCTACCGACATAGAAGCTAACTTACAGGTGCTAGCGAAACCATAGGATCAGACACAAGGGGAAGGAAGAGGCGCACATTACAATGAAGCAAGCTGAGGTCACAAAGAATAATATAGCCATGACCTGTTACCTCGTTAGCAAGTGTGTCGCCATTGATTAATTGTCTCTTGCCCCTTACCTGCGAGGATAGAACAAGGACTAGTCTTTTTAGATAACTGGCCCTCCTTCTGGGGCTAACCCGGTCTGCCTTAAAGTTGACAGCCTCCACCCTACTGGGTTTGGCGCTATCTTATCTAGAAATACAGATACACGTTTAAGTCAGTTTAAGTCATGTCCCCAGGGCATACCGGGTTCCAGGCTATTAGAGTGCCTGCCAGGCATAGATATAGAGCTGGTGTGGAGTCTGCTGGGTTCGACTTCATAGCTTTCATAGTATGTCAGCCTGAGAGTGCATCCCTTGCCATTTGTTTCGCCATTTTCCTCACACATCTGTCAGTTTTAATCAATTTGCAGATACTTCACCTTCTGGTAGCAGCATTACCCAAGTAAAAAATTATAACACAGTTTCCAATCAAGACTGTGTCTCCTCCCCACCATCAAATTATTCGCTCACCCACAACCAATCACACCAAGTTAATTGAAATTAGACCTACGCATACTGCTGTAAATAAACAATAACTCTGGCAGTATTGAATGTCTGATGGTCAGCTTCATCAATACAAGATCATTATCAACCAAAGAGCTAATCAGGCCATTAATCTACAATGTTAAACCTGGTTAAAGCACAACACTTTCCTACATCTTAACAAAGTACGACAAAAAAGACCCTAATGAGGTAATCGACCATGTTACATCTAGCCGCCCCACCATGTGCTCGCTTAACCCCTCTCCTTCAATCTGTTGGACCAGAATCGGGTCAGGATCTCTCTGGTGTCAGGATCTCTCTGGTGTCAGGATGCTTTCCCTCTGCTTTCAAAACTGCCAGAGTCACACCCCTTCTAAAAAACACTTCACTCCTCTGGGCTCAAAAACTACAGACCGGTCTCCCTTCTTCCCTTCCTATTCAAAAGACTTGAACATGCTGTCTTTAATCAACTGTCTTTGTATCTCCCCAGGACAACCTCTTGGACCCCCACCAAGTAAAACAAGGTGGGTCACTCGACCGAGGCGGCCCTCCTTGCGGTGACAGAGGCGCTCCACACAGGTAGAGTGAACTCTCTCTCTCCTCTGTCCTCTTGGACTCTTGGACCTGTCTGCAGCGTTTGACACGGTGAACCACCAAATCCTCCTCTCCACCCTCGAGGGGATCGGTGTCTCAGGCTCTACACTCTGCCTGTTTGCATCCTACCTGACGGGTCGCTCCTACCAGGTGACATAGAAAGGGTCTGTGTTGGAACCAGGTAGGCTGACTACAGGGGTTCTGCAAGGTTCAGTTCTGGGTCCTCTTCTTTTTTCCCTTTACACAATGTCTCTTGGTTCTGTTATTCACTCACACGACTTCTACCACTGTTATGCCGACGACACCCAACTGATCATTGTCATTCCCTCCTCCGACACACAAGTGGAGGCACGCATTGTTGCTCGCATCCAGTTTAAGACTCTGGTGCTAGCCTACAGGGCAGTGAGAGGAACAGCTCCTTCCTACCTCTGGCCATGGTCAAGCCCTACAGCCCCGCCCGACCACTTCGCTCCGCTGCCTCAAAGAGACTGATTGCCCTGTCACTCCGATGCCCCTGTGGCCGATCTACCCGGTCACTGCTCTTTTCTGTGCTGGCCTTACAGTGATGGAATGAATTCCCCATTGATGTCAGGACAGTTGCCGCAGACTGAAAACCCACCTTTTTAAAAAATACTACACTGACCCTGCTCTATTCAGCAATGCCCTGTTCAGCAACAGTCCTCTAATGTTGACCACTAAGCAGCTCCACTAGATCGGCTGTGGGTTAAGCAATTTGACTTGCTCAAGGGCATAGGAAAGGGGGCGGGAGGTTTACAATTTTTACTCCAACTACATGCTTCCTTACCAGTGCGACGACGTAAAGCAGTGGCCTTTCGATCACAAGCTCACTCACTCTCACACCAAGGCTACCACTGCCCACATATTGAATCAACACTGCAGGCAAAAAAGACCACACTGCTGTATTCTCTCATATTCTAAATGTGTTCTAAATCCAAATGTATTTCAAGCAAAAGCTTCTCATTTGACTCTAAACTTTTGGTTGTAACATTGTACAAAGAAGAGCAGAATCTGCTTGTTTTATTTGCTTTATTTTTGACCAGCACCTATTTGAGTTTTGGGACCTTTATTTGAATCCCTGTTGTCATTCCAGCCAGATACTGCAGATATCCAATTTGTTGTTTTACAGCAACAAAAAAGATCTAGCACATAAACACAGCAACGTGGACCTGAATAAAATGCAACCTGAAAGTATGTCTAATGCTATAGCAGTTTGCTAGGTCAATGTTATCCAATAGAGATGTACCAATACCACCTGTTCACATTTATCAAATCACATTTTATTTGTATAGCCCTTAATCACCATTAAAGTCTCAAAGGGCTTCACAGTGCCCAGAGTGTGAAAGCAATAAATTGTTGGTACACGACACCCCCCAGCCTTGGACCCTCACAGAGGACAAGGAAAAACTCCCACAAAACCTTTTAGGAAAAAATGGAAGAAACCTTGGGAGGGGCTACTCAGAGAGGCATGGGCAAGCAGCGTATACAGAGTACATAAAAGTTTATTACCAATAAACAATACCACCTCTTCACTGGCAAATCTGCAGATTACTTTTAGTAAACAATGTATAAAATATTAGGACCACATGCTTTCCCCATGAACTAGAGTGAGTGAATCCAGACGAAAGCTATGATCACTTATTGATACCATAAGACGGAAACATGTAATAAAGTAGATTGCATTGATTTTGGAGGAGGCATAATAGATTCAGTGTGTTACTCTGCTCTCCACTAGTTTAAAGCCTAGCGGTTATTGAAGCATAAATCAAGAGCGTATTACAATAGATAATAAAATTGTCTTCACAAACAATAACCTCATTTAGCTTAAACAATTACATTACAATACATTAGTCATTCAGCTTTTATCCAAAGCGACTTACAATAAGTGCATTCAACATAGGTAGGCAAGAGAACTACGAGTCACCAGAAATTGTAAGTGCATTTCCTAAACAAGCATCTAAGAGCATAACCAGTAACCAGTACCATAACTCTTAACGTTAGTTTTCTTAAAAAAATTTTTTTTCCCTTTTTCTATTTTCATTTTATTTTGGTACAATAGTTACTAGTGCTAGAGTAAAATAAGGCATTTATCATTTAATTACATTTAAATTACATTACATTAAATTATATTTTAATTCTGGGTGAAATAATCTTCCATAGCACGTCTTTTGAAGAGGTAATATATTATGATGCAAAATACTATAATATTAATACTACTTTGTATTTGCTTTTTGATGCCAGTCACCCACTCATAGCACCTTTCTCCATCATTGAACAGTTAAAAATCTGGGGGCCGTGGGAGGGTATTGGAAGTGGGGGTGGGGAGTTTTTTATCCAAAACGTACAGGCTGGAAAGTGAGTTCCGGACGCCAGAAATCTCAGCACCTGGCCAAGTAATCGTTGAGTTATCAACAGCCCTATCAACCCCGTAGATAGCTTATGGTCATTTTGAGTTATGGGGCAGTAAAAATCTTACTTTTTGCTCCTTTAAGTTTCAATTCGTCATGTCCTGTTTGTGGGGGAAGATTCCCCACCAGTGTCCATACCTGGAAACGGAATTTCATTTGGGCAAATATGGTGAATCGACTCGAGTTAGTGGTAATAAGACGGCTTAATTTTTATATAAAAATCTTGTCTAGTGCAGCTTTAATCACCTGCTTCCCGTTCAATCCGATTTGCCCGTTCACCTTCTCTATCATACACTTTCCCACTGGACACACACATACTCTTTCCCCCTCAAACACAATTAGCTTGACACGAGCGCACAAACATACACCGGTTTGATTTCCTCTGGGGGGGGCTGTACGTTTGCATGCCATCGGCTATGCAGGGGTTGAAGGATGGGGGTAGTATTGATCTCTGAACTGCTTGGTGATCAGTGGATCTCTCTCTCTCTCTCTCTCTCTCTCTCTCTCTCTCCCCAAACCTATGATGAAACCATTCTTCTGTTTTCTCACATTGGGCTAGCTTCCAGTAAGTAAATAAGGTGAACTTAAACTATTTGTCTCTTTGCTTGGGGCCTAGAATAAACATAAAACCCAGCATGAACATAACATAAGATACAATTTTAATGAAGGCGGTTTGTTGCAGGAGCAAAAGTAATAGGATACCATGCAAAGAAATATAATCTAACTACCATAGGAGGGTATTTAAACATAATACGGCTGACAATTTCAACACTAAGTTGTGTTCAGTATCAATAAGAAGGATCTGAGAATATCAAGAATGAACAGTTAGGGGATTTACATTATATGTGCAGGATGTGCAATGTGTGCATCATATTGGCATTAGCAGGTCTGCAGAAGGTCATGCATTTGAACGGAAAGTGGTGTTGTAAAAAAAATGATTCACCTTATTAAATATACTACATTTGCAAATGAAAGATAACTGAATGTGCATATTTGGATATGCGCATTACTAGTTCACTTTATCAAAACCTCCCACATGTACAGAAAAAGTGACAATGTGCATTGTTGCCTGTATTCATGCACACATTTGGAAATACACTGGGCACTCCAATGTATACAAATGCAGATTTGCATTGCACAATGTAATAGCGTGTATGTATGCAGAAGTGTACGTAGTCGCACATGCACACACACAGATTCACACACCAACACATACAGGCATTCGTAAAGGATGCAGTGTTAATGTGCCAAACGCCACCTGCATATTTGATAACAAATTTTTCAGACACCCCATCATCACCGAAGACATGCCTGGCATTTTAATTTACTACCCATCAAAACCTTCCAATTGACTTGGACCGCAGCGCTTGTCACACGATGCTGGCAAGGTGCTATCATCTGTTTTCATACAACAAACCTGCACCGAATCTGCTTTTCTGGCTCCGCGGCATATTTCTGGAAAAACACTCCCTGCAATCAAAATGCCAAGTGTCTCACACAAGGACCGAAACGAGACGTTTCAGTTCGACTGATACCCCGAAGTCTAGTCACATGTCGACGTCCCCATCTGGAGGTGTAAAATCTGAGGCTCGGAAGTGTGAAAGCAAAAGAGGGCTGTTCTGTCTCTTACTGGGGAGGAGGACTATTGATCTGGATGTATGGATGAATGCCTCGTCCAGCATGCACTGCTGAACCCATCGGCCCAGATGAGTAACGTTTGATTTGTCTTGAGAAACACCACAGAGGCACACTAATAGCACTAGCCCGGTGGGGCAGATTGGGATTTGATTCCATTTGGGAAAAAAAAACTAAAAGCAGGTCGTACATAATGCACCCCAGAGGATGGCACAAGAAAGTGTTACTTAAAAACACTTATTTCCATTGCGGTCCTCGATGCAGGACAGAATAACTCTGATACTATGTTAATACTGGCCACTTCTCAATTTGCCCCAAAGTAATATTCCCACTTTCTAGTAGCTTTGCAGAACGGACTTTGATTTGCACGGGGAGGCAGTTCCACAAACCGTGGGCGTTAAAGAAAAGTACTGCCGTTGCTGGTCCAACTTTAATCCAGACCCGCCTTACCCTTTGTTCAGCAACTACAGCCTGATGTACGTCCTTGCCGGTGTGCTTTATATAATCCGTAATTCCAAAGGGCAAGCAAGTAGTGTCCGTTTTATTTGGATAAACGGTTCCTTTGTTCCGGTCAGGCCGGGGCTTTGATCTGACAGCGAGTTCCTAGATGACGACCATCAGCATCAATGCACTCAGCGGGAAGAGTGTACGCTTGTGTTGGAATCAATAGCTGCTTTTATCCAACATATATTGTATATTATACGTAGAGTTAGCCAGCATTTCCTAGGCTTTTACCATTCCAAAATCATCACAACAAAGCTACGTCTTTGGATGTTTTGTTGCCTGTGGAGAAAGAGACAGGTCGAACAGAAGATGAGCTAAAGAGTAACAGGCCGGTGCTTCCTCTAAACCAGTGGGTTTCAACCACGCGCCACCGAGGCTCAAGAATCTGCAGGGTTCTCATTCACAACCTAACACCACACCAGCTGATTTCACTGAGTTGGTTCCTCCTCTCTGGTTGAAGGTGTGGCAATGAGTGAAAACCTGCAGGCTCTCGGGCCTCAACGTGATTGAGAACCACTGGTTTGCACAACACTGGTCTGTCCAGCCTTGTGACATTTCATGAAATGGATGCGAGAAAGTGAAATGAAAGGATTACGTGGAAGTTTGACATGAGGAAAGTAAGGGTGTGGAGGAGGGTCTTTTCCCCATGTCTGTCAATGGTAAAATATAAGAATGCACACAGTATAATGAATGTAATATGCCCTGGGGGATGTCTTGAGCTCATGAGGAAAATGTCCAATTTGTGCTATTGTCACATAATGCAATTTGTGGTGGAAGAAAGTAATCTTAACATAATTCACATTTTTACATAAACCTATGACCAATCAATAACTCACCTCATAGCTTGCAAATCCACATCCCTTGTGAGTTGAACCAAGCGGTACATATCTATGTTTTTGTGCTTCTTTAGGTCTTCAAGATGCATCAAAAACCATTGGAGAGATGGCGGAGGAGCACTGCTGTCCAATTAGTAGTTTCTTTATCTTCATCTGAACATTTTTGGAGCTGCATCAGGTCTGACATCATCGCCTACATCTTCCGTTCGGTGAGAGCCAGTCGATACCGGGTTCCTATAAACGGGTCACTCTGAAAGTCAGCTCCTTGGTTGGGTTTCAGGTTCAATTAAACACAGAAATATATATATATTTTTTTATATTATGTTTTAGAGCTCGGGTTACTGCTTTTGAAAGTGTATTTTTTTAAATTCTCAAGTAGAAAACGTTCCTTATAGCAAGGGAAATGACAATTGACGTATTTGTGTTCATTTTTACCTTGTATACTTTTGAATCCCTTTGATTGTGCTGAATATCAGGATAGTTGTGAAGCACTTCTCAAGCTATGCCCTTGAAAGACTCAGAGGCCTTTATCCAAAGCATTTCATTGGTCGACTTGCTATCGACCCCTATATGGTTATTGTATCGTATTAGGACCGTGGCTTAGTCTCGGCCTGTTTGTGTTCGTTCGTTTGTCCTTCCAACACACGCAATATCTCGAAAACCACTAATGGGATTTTGGCGAATCTTTGGGGAATGATGCATCTCGACACTGCTGGACTGGCCTATCAAAACAAGGTGCCATGTTTGTTCCTGATTGGCCTGCATCCCTCATGTATACTGTTGCCTTGATACTGAAGGAATGAATGACCTTGTGTTTTTACATACATTGTTTTCCCTCGAATGTTTGCTTTCGGCTTTGTCTTTAATCCTATTTCTTTTTTTTTTTGCGTCTAATGCGTCGGAGGTCCACTGCTGCAGTGCTGCTGGCTAATCTGGCTGCGCCTAATCTGGCTGCGCCTTGTTGTTTTTAGTGCGTTTGCTAATTAATGATGTGGTATTTACATTCCCCAGGCCATTGCCTTTTGTCTCAGTTTTCAGGTGCGTGTGTGTGTGCGCATGTCACGATCATTTCAGTCAATCAATCAGAAAATCAAATCAATACTATTATGTTAAGTCATTTTCCCTCGCTTAGATGCTTTAATTAAACTGAATAAATTTAGGTGTCAGGTATAAGATGTAATGAGATTGACTGTGAATTACATGCAGACAAAAACAATGATTTTCATTCACATAATTAGGTTTTGAATAGAAATAGTCCATTTCCTGACTGCCTAGGAGTTGTTTTTTTTGTTTTGTTTTCTTTTACCACAAGTCACAAAACCTTTCTATACTCTCTTAAATGGTCTCAACAACATTAGCATTGTCCCCCAGCAAAATAACCTAACCATATTGAGTCATCACCCCAGAGCTTTTCATTTCAAAAGTCCACGAGACACAACGGCACATCTGGAAATAAAAAGAAAATCCCTGCCCCCCAAAAAAAGTGTGCTTTTATTGTTCCAATATGGACAGGACTCCCGCCTCGCCTTCTAACTACACTTTATTAACTGTGAAATGAATGTGATGAATGAGGTGATGGTGACAGGTGTAAAGAGAAGCCCGGACGCTGCATCGGGCCGGGCCTAACCTCGGTAGGCGAGATCCGGGATTGTGTTTTTGTCGGCGCCCCACACAGCCATCTGAAAATCATCTTTTCACTCACTGTCCTACTGTGAGCTGATTAAAACAAGTTGCTTTATGCTTTGCCACATAACCTGTGGGATACTAATTGAGGTGGGCTACTGATGTTACTGTTAAAAAAGAAAAAGAAAAAGGCTCAAAATGGCTCCATGGTGGATTGGAACAAAACATTTCTGAAGGAGGCTTTCTTGGGTTTTTATGTGTTGTTGTTTTTTTTTTGCTCATACCGAGGCTACAGGGAAATACCTTTCCCTATTGTTTTCAGAAGCAGTGCAAACAGGATGATTGCAGGAGGCAAGCAGAGCGCCACGGGGAGGGAGCTGCTGGTTTTTCTACTTAGCATTTGCACTAAGAGCAAGGAAAACTGCAGAAAAGGCATCTCTTGAAACAGACAGTCACCATAAGAACCGGCGCAGCTCGGTGTTCACGGAGTCCGGGCTGTCTCTGCAAAGCACATAAAGCAAAAACTCTTGCATTAATAAGAGCGCATCGACGTTGAAGAACCGTTAGCATGAACAGCGATAGCCACCGTGGCTGAACAGACAAAGAAAAGAGCGCCACCTACAGAAAGTACCTCAACAGAAAATCCAAGAAAAAAAGACACACTGTTTGATTGACAGGTGATCTCTGGGAAGTGCAGTGCAGAAACACCACAGCGATGAAGCTGAGAGACAAAGATGGAGACTAAACGTTCACTTTTTGTGCATACTTAGAAGTTGCTGCAAATAGTGTTTAGCCTAGAGTTGATTTGAATTGCTACAAAAGATGCAGCAATGTAATACACACCGACTTTAAACTGCTAAATTAATTAAAGCATCAATTACATACCTGCATTTTCGCCTTTTCCGTTATGCCGCTGAACCCGCACAAAGTCGCTCAAATAAAACAGCCATCAAAAAAAATGCTTTTGTCACAGGCTCTGTTTTGTTATTACTTCTGACCGAAAGCACTTGAATGCACCGACAAGTGGTATTTGGGACTTCTGACCTTGGAAAGTATGAGCTTATAACGAAGCACTTGAAGGTAGCATTTCTGCCTACCTGGTTATTAAGAACCATTTCAACTGAACACCCTCAGTTGATTTTTAGCATCTTTTATAAGAGAAAGCAACAATGAGGCTGGGTTAGTCATTACTGTATGTTGATGGTCTCACAATGGCCCTCCTTGCCACCACAACCTGGTTCCTGCAACACAATTTATTGGAAAACACAGTGAAATTACAGTTGCACATTATGATACAGCATATGATACAGCAGTTATTGTTGATGTGATTGCAACTGCTGAGTTGCAGGTAAACCATGTCTTTGCATCTATAGGCTTGAATAAACGATGGTACTATGAAAATGTGCTGCACTCAAACATGCAGCACTAAATGTGTGTGTGTGTGTGTGTATGTGTGTGTGTGTGTGTATTTCACTGATAACCACCATAGAATGGAGAGGCTGCTGATTGCTGATCACTGTTTAGCTAATGGTAGCCTACGTCCTCACCCCGTCTTTAAAGCTGAGTGGGGCCACACGGCTGATTGCAATGGACGAGTCCAACGTAGAGCACTCTGTTGGCACCAAGTACACCGCAGCTGATCAGCGTTCAGCGCGGAAGTGCAAGACAGAGGCAGGGATAAACACATGGACAAATAGGGAGATGGCGGGGGGGGGCAATGGAATCCTATCTGGTTTTGAAATTGTAAGGGGGAGAAAAATCAGGTAACTTTTTAATTCATTTTAATTATTTTTTACAACAAATGAGCATGAAATGTTTGAATTAAAAAAAAACTATTGTATTGAGTTTAATTGTACATAAACATAATAGAATACCTTTTACTTTGCCACAAGTTCTATTTATTACTGTATGCCCACAGACTGATCATCACGTGATCCTCCCTTTGGCGTGTACGCGGAAACACACATACACACACACACCAAACTGGACAAAAGTGAAACTAAACCAGAGTTAAATGAGCTGCTGTGCGAGGTTGGAGAGGACGCCAGGTCTGAACCCACTAATTTGGATCGTAGCAATGAAGAAATACAAAATAAGAGAAAATCAGGTGAATCGACTAAATATGTGTGTACGCACGGTTCTCGCATGAGGCCCAATGTCTGGTACAGTGTTACTTCACTGTACTTTTTAGAGTTTATTGGTACAGAGAACGTGCTACATGTAGCGTTTCTCAAAGATGAGACCACATTTCCAATAAATCCCATTGAACAGGGAGCATTGGGACTTATTGGAAATGTGAAGGTATGTTGCTTCTGGTCCTCCCTCCCCTCTTCCTGGTGTCGCTGCGATAACAGCAAATATGCATTCTGACCAGGTACGCTCACATGAAGTTGAAACTATGCAGTTAGAATAGTGAAACTGGAAGAAAGCGTTATTTGCCAAGTGAAAACGGTTTCCTATTTTGTTTTGCAAATCAATTTCCCTTTGTGCCGTAACACTAAAGGCTAGTTTTCAACTGTAGAGATAAAGTTTTCTGAATCTCACAATATCGGCCCCGTATATCGGTCTACTCACAAGCGCACATGCACACATAACTAGTCATCAGTGTCTGATTTGAATAAAGACACACACACACACACACACACACACACACACACACACACACACACACACACACACACACACACACACACACACACACACACACACACACACACACACACACACACACACACACTCCCAAACCATGCTCACAACACAGTTATCTATGGAGTCCAGACGGCAGCGGCAATGAGTGTGTGTTCTATCTGCAGAGGGAGGCCTGGTGGTTCTGTTGGCAGGTGGTTGCTGCTCTCCAACGCACCTTAAAGGCAACTGAGACTCTTCTCTGTTTGATGTAGACCCAAAACAAGATGGAGGCATTTTTTGGAGAACACGTTATATATACTCCCCGCTGACTTCTCTCCACGTCTGTTCAATTTGATTTTTTTTTTTCCTTTTACCTGTATTTATCCGGAGAAAGTTGACTGAGCACCATGCTGCCTTCCTGCAACACGCCAACGCACATTTCAATTACAGTGCACAAGCAGTTCCACACATTCATACTCGGCCACTAGGCAGCTCTACCGGTGCAGTTGGGAGGTTAATTGCCTTGCTCAAGGGCACCTCAACAATATTTGTTAAGGGAGTAGAGAATGTTATTCAATCACTTTCCCCACCCACAGTTTCCCAGCTGGTGTGGGGATTCAAACCGGTGACTTTCTGGTGACGAGCCCACTTCTCTAACCATATGTTCATGAGTTAAAACATTTCTGGACCATACCACAATCTATTTTAATGGTGAGGGAAGATGTTAACTTGTAAGTAGGAGTAATTATGAATAAAGAGGTTTGAATGAAGATGTTTTCAAGCTTAATAGTGATAAATGTCTTTCTCTCACCATCGTAATGGAAGCACAAATCAAGCTTGATGAACCAGCGGGAGAAGCTGAATTTTGACTAAGAGGTTTTTGCTTTTGTTTGCACTCATCGGAGTGTATCCAAGTAAATGGTACTCATAGTCGAAGGTGCTACATGTAGCATTTTTAAACATCAATATATCAGTGTCAATTTTAATTGTGATACTTTGATACAGTCCCCGCAAATAAATGAGACCGTGATCAAGATGATCGGTAGCCTCTATCTCACGCCAGTGGTGTCGTTAATGCTAGTGTCTCTCCAAATTAAGACATTTCCCATAAACCTTTTTTTGCTTCCTGTCCCCCCCTTCCCCTCCCTGGCGTTCTTGGCTTTACTGAAGAGGATAAACATGTTAGAAATTATTTTTCCGTCGGCCTTTGGCCTCTTTCTAAACTCTGTTAATCTAGCTGTTTCGTGCCATAAAGCAAACGAGCAAAGTTCCCGCCAAATCCAACCCGGTAGCGGCTGCCAATCTTCTTGGTGATGGTCTTGTTTGTTTTGTGGTAATGATGCAAATGTTTCAAAAATATAATACATTTAGTGTTAAACCACTGTAGAAGCTTTGCACCCCCCCCCCCCCCCCATTTTATGGTTTAGTGCTACTTAAAAAGCATAGCCCTCAGCCTTCTTCTCTCCTAAGTGCTGACTAGAAGCTCTAGTAATGATAGTTGAGTTTCAGTGTATTGATTGCACCAAACAGATTTATCCGCTTGCAGAGGGGGTGAAGAAAGCAATCACCTGCATGGGTACGTGCACACACACACACTGATTTTAAAATGTGTTTTGCTGTAACCCTGGAGCAATGCCCTAATTGTTCTCTGGGTCAAGACCAGGTCCCACCAGGTCAGGAACATCATTTACAGAAGGCACATTGTTGGATGAAATGGTGTTTGGCTCTACAGTGTTAAACCCACTGAGGGTCATATAGAGCTTTCAACCTACAATATAGAAAAATATAAGCAGCATGATATCAATGGACGGTCAGACAAGCTAACAATAATTATGAAATATTTCTTGTTAAATTTAGGATTATAATGCTGGTGTGGAATATACTGGGGTTTGTCTGATATGGGTTTTTGAACTGATAGCAATACATCTGGATTAAAGCTGCTGATAGCTGATATTATTTACCAATATGTATTGAGACTAAGACCATATTCATGCATACTTGTACAGAATCCAATCCGAATGTGACTAAGGGCTTCCTATAGACAACCAATGTAGCATGATCAATATGTGACCAAACAAATTGCATCGTATCCTTCATATTAGGTCAGAAACACTGAGTGGATCATATCCCATTTTTAATAAAAGGCCAATATCAGCCCGATATATCGGAAAAACATCGGTCTAACCACCGGAACACATTAATGGAACCTGAAGCTGTTGTCTGCACTGGCAGGTTGAGGCATGATGCAGCAGAATGAAGAATGCCTAGAGTGACTGGAATAATTACAATTGTTAATCTCTTTCACATCAGTGGCCATGTATCCATCCAAATGTCAAGCAAAATCTTTGCAAGCTTTTGAAATGTTGCAAAACCTAAAATTGTAATTAATTTCTAACAGCTCAATAGGAGTCTGTCAAGAATTGATAGCTCAGGTTGCCTCTGGGGCACCACAAGGCTCAGTCCTAGGTCCAGTGCTATTCACTATTTACATGATTCCTCTCAGTGAAATTATTCTTAAATATGACATTAATTTGTTATAATGATGATACCCAACTGTACATACCCATCAAGCTGGCATCCCACACACATTGTATGGACACACAACCACCATTCGCAACCAATTGCTAATCTAGAAGTATGTTTATCTACTGTGAAAACTTGGATGTCACTAAATTATTTATTGTTAAATGCCAACAAAACAGAGTTGACACAGATTTTGACAACTGCCTCATTACTCAGGGTACCACAGTTAAGAATATAGGCGTTTTGTTCGATGCAACCCTCTCATATGACTTCAAAACTATCACAAAGGTAACATTTTTACACCTTTGCAATGTTCAAATATATTCAATATTGCAAAAATCTGCATGATGTTGAAACCAACTATTCTCTGGCCTGGCAATCTCCAGTGTTAAAAACCTTCAACTTATTCAAAATGCTGCTGCTAGAATATTGACCAAAACTAGACAATTTGACTAACTTCAAAGTACTGCTTTTAACTTATAAAGCATTGCACAGGGTTTTGCCGTCCTAAAGTATATCTGATCTGATTATCCCCACGTGCCCTTCATTTTGTCTGGTGCGGGTTGTTGCATTAGCTTAGACTCAGTGGATATTGGCCGATGGATACCAGGGCGACCTCTTGACCCGACCACATCAGTGCAACTGGTTGTCTCCCTGTTTGTCTGAGTGAATGCGTAAATGGCTGAGCGTGTCTGGTGGCATGTGTGGTCAGTGTTGAGTGTGGCTGTATTTATGTGCGTGTTGGCTGGCTGGGTGTCTTCCCTCCTCCATTCAGGCACCTGCCGCAAACAGTGACCCTCCCTGGAGGTGGATCTAGGATGTGGGTGCTAGACCTTGGCCGATCTGGGACGTGGGTGCTGGAACCTGGTGGATAACGGAATGAGGTTGCGGGCCCCGGGCTGAACAAGGATATTGAACTATTCAAACTATACACACAGAACTACATGGCCTGCACTATATTTTGGCATTTATTGCATGCCCAGTCGTCCTGGTGGGAGGAGACTCTTTGAATTGCCCCACCCAAGGTTTCTTCCATTTTTTCCTCTGGGGTTTTTCTGGGAGTTTTTCCTTGTCTTCATAGAAGCCTTAGACTGGTGGTGCTGGCCAGGTTAGGCAGATTATGTAGGTTCACTATGTCCTTCACTCTGTTAAGTCCTTTCAGTCCTCTTCTAACTGTTACTCTGTTTTTATGTGTTTGTGTTCTGACCATATTCTGTAAACACCTTATTTGTCATAATTTATTGATAAATGATAGTGTCATAAATCTGATCTAATCTGATTCATTCAAGAATTTCGAATCAGATTTCTGATGGATATCTGATCAGCCTGATCTAGTTAGGCCTATAAAGTCCTTTGAGGCTTGTTTGTGATGAACCGGGACGTCGTGGCCAGATATCATACAGACACATTTCAGTTCAAAGCCACTTTTGAACTGTTGTGCAATTAGATTGAACCAAATCCTCCATGTGCGACGGGCTCTACAACTCTAGTCTAGTCTACTGCCTGCCTGAAGCAGGTACAGTTATGTGTGAGCATGGTCTGCTTAGAGCTCATCATGGCTCTGTCTATATTTTGGAATAAAACATTGAATTTGAAGGGACACATTTACTCCCTGCCAATCCCTATCTAAATGCTCTGGCTGTTTGGTGTGAGAGTGGCTAAGGGGATGTTTATTAGCCCCATGAAAGCAATTGTATTAATGAGCATCGATGAAAGCGAGGAGACAAAAGAGTTGGAGAAAAGAGACAAAATCTCCATAAGTGAATCTTGTCCAGAATTTGTCAAACATCTTAAATTACCATTTATAATTATCATTCAGTACCCTAGTCAGAGTCAACGTTCAATCATAAACCACAGCGAGAGGGAAAAAGTTATTTTTTTAATAACTAATTTTCATTTATATCACAATCAAATCTCAAGGAACTGAATTTTTTAATCTCTGTTTCATTTTCATTAGGTGCATAAATTAGAAACAGCACTTGAGTTTCTTTTTTTCCTCTCAGGTCTGGAACATTTTTTTTTCTACCTTGCTGATAATTATGGCCTGCAGTTGCACAAATCACGTTTTTGACAATCAAACCAAGGCTTTCTGCAGACTGAGGGAGAACTTGCTTGGGCAAGAAAACTGCAGCGGTAATTTTAGAAAGTTAACGAGATGTGGTCATTTAATCCAACTTGTATAACTGTGTAAAAGCTATGTTTTATATGTGGAAGATATTGAAGTAAATGATGATGATGGTGATATTGCTATGGATTGTATGTGGTAATATTATTGGTGCAGTTTTTTCAGTTCAGGGCAATTATGGCAGTGGTCATAAAGTGTCCTTTTGCAGATCAGGGATCTGTATCTGCAGTCGCATGATGAGACAATAATCCTTGCTGTTTGTTGCTTGTACTGTTGTTGATTGAGGAATTAAAGCAAATTCTACTTGAGTCACTCTTATCCACTGACTCATTGTAAGTCATTCTGGGTAAGAGTGTCCTCTGAATTAATAAAATGTAAATATAACGTTGATTGAGGACATGCTCGGGGTCAGCTGCGATGATTACATATGACCGTGAGCATGCTGAAGGAGCATATGGAGCGGTAGAGGACAGGTTTTTTTCATTCTCTTATGGAGGAGGAGGCGGATTTATGACTGGCTTCATCGTCCACCACGATTCTAAGCTTTGGGAAACTACTATACAGAAATCTGTGAAAACAGTTGGTGCCAAAAAATCGCTAGATTAACCGTAAATCTTACATTGTCTTTCATCCAATCACCATACCTGTCCTACAACCTAAAGTGACTGCTGATTGGCTCGCTAGGTAACTACATGCCACTCACCTCAAACCATCCTAATAGTGCACAATATTAAAAATATATATATTTAAAAAATGTTTTTAACCAAATAAATATTTTGTACTTAATACTTAAGAGTTGCCTAGTTGGGAAAACTATAGATACTCACTACTATAGTAACATTTAGTCTATTGCAATCCATAATAAACTTTTATTCAACAAGGCATGGTACTTTTTGGTACTGGTCTCGAAATCAAGGTACCGGTATCAGTGCTGGTGCCAAATATTTTCAAATGATACTAGGGATAGACCAATCAGGCCAATATTACCCTAAAAATCAGATATCAGCCAATCAATGGTACAGCCAATCAGACTCCTCCCTGACTGAGTCACAAGAGCAAGAGCTTCTTTCTAGACCGACGTTCAACAATCACACAGGGAGAAATCCATCGGAGAAGAGGAAGAGATACCAATAGCCTCAGTAGACCAGAATGCAATGCAGTCGCTTTTTCTCGACTGGAAAAAAACTCTTGCCCCACTATCACTATTGCTCTGTCCATGTCCATGCAAAAGCGGCAGCTGAATGCTCAGGCACGTTCAGGCACATTCTCTCCGGGTTGTCAAAATGCATTTCGGAGAACGTAGGAAATCACTAACTGAAGTAGAAGTGGACGAGGCAGGTAGAGGTAAAGTGGGTAAGCCAGAAAAAGTTAATTACAACACTTCATCACAAAATTACTCCTGAATTGCATTGGACACCACAGATTAATGATGCATAACAGTGCAGGACTATCTGAGGGTGGAATTTTCCTTTTCAGGAGCTGCTAATCCACCTAAAGGAATTTCACTAGTACAGAGTTTTTGGGTCCCATATTCTAAAAGCTGTTTCAGGGACAGGCAGATGCAGTGTGGATTTTCTTTAATATAATTTAAAAAATTTTAATGTAAAAAATCTAACAAAAATATCACTGGCCTTCAAAAACCCCATAGCATCTGAACCCTATTCTGCTCTGTCTTGTACCATACTGGGCTTGTTGGGAGGGAACCAGTCAGGGCTCCTTTGACCAATATATCAGTTTGGGCCGATACTGGCCTCTTTTAAAATAACCTATATTGGCCCTGTCATGTTGTCCCCTGTTGATATGATGGAGATTTTTGTAAATTAATTCTTCATTTAAAGAGTTTCCTGGGTTTCAGTGGAGGGTTTTAGTGTCCTATGATTGTCTAAATGCTGTTCCGGAGGCTTTTCCACCCTGACAATAAAAATTCTGTGGGAAAAGTAATTGGTATTTTTTGGCAAGAAAATGAAAGAATTTAAGATTGCATATTGTCACAAAATGTTGACAGGCAGCTTAAGTTAAAAACTAAAAAATGTCATAGGACAATCCAAACACCTTGTAAAGATTTGTAAGTAGTTCAGGCTGACACCATAAATGCAGGTATCATACAGTATATGATCATTGCCATGACGACAACATCCACATCGGGGCACCCAAAGCATCTTTGCAATTTATTAGGCCCTAGGGAGTCAACTTGGACAGCAGGGGCCCTTGTTAGAGATCATATTTTTTTATCTTTTTACATGAAATGATTGTCCCCCCTCATTCAGCATTATGGATGAGATCCCATTAAGGACTATGCCAGGTTTATGTGTCACCAATGAAACAATATAAATGAGGAACAAATCCTGCACTCTATGATCGCCAGATAAAAGTAAATGGATCATGTCTCTAATAGTTGGCACACTTGAAGGCAGATTGCTCGTTAAATGATTTGCATGTTGGGGAGAGAGAGAGGGGGGAAAGAAAGAAAGAGAGATCACCATTAACGTCGGAAAATATGAAGATATCAAAAGCGTGCGGCAGAAATGGTTCGTCTCGCAGTCTTTAGCCCTCATCGGGCTAATTTCTGATGACAACCTTGTGGTTATCTTGTCAGCACAGCTGAAACAAAGTGACATGTTTCAGATTTGGAGGGAATTTGAATTGATAGTTTGCTATCCTTTTTGGAAGGATATGGCATGCGGTCCATTGGATTGTAACAGTGATGGATATTGATAGTCGGGCTGGCTGCTTTCAGCATGACGACTTAAGTGTTTGACAAAACTATCTCCGGACCTTTTCCCTTTTCTCTCAGAACAACTGCAATCTTTCTCACTCATCTGTCCATTCTATTTGGCTTTCTAATGCATAAATTGCAACTGAACATGGATTTCAGTTTAGGGCATTGGAATTGATATGAATAGGGAGGGGGAAACTGAAGCTGTGATTGGCTGGGATAAAAGCCTAATCATGGACTTGGAAAGATGTAGGAAAATTCAATTTCTTTTCAGGGAACAACAACAAAAAAATAAATAAGGAGATGCCGAAAAAAAAGGCCTTAAAGTACAAAACCAATCCTGTGTGTATAAAGCACTCCAGCTAATACTCTCTAGATAATGAGGTGTGAAAACGTCACTCATCTGAAAACAGTCCTGGACGGTTCTTTGTTCAAAACCCTCACATAGCCTTCCCGTCCACGGAGTTCACATCTGGATTTCACAAGACTGCACATAGGGCGAAATCTTTTCCGCTAATTACCCCTGCAGAAAAAAATCTTAGTACTTCTACCGTTTATCTGGCGGAGGCCACGGAGGCTTCAACTTCACAGCTTCTTCAACTCAAATCCATTTTACTTCTTCTGGTGTATTGTGGTTTTGATCTGCCGTCTCCATTGGCGTGATGAAAACTTTGACATCCTCTGAAGGGTCAAAGCTACAGCAGGTCACAGTGAAAAACATGGCCTGTGTGTGGCTCTGTGTGTGTGTGTGTGTGTGTGTGTGTGTGTGTGTCTTATTTAGCAGCTGGTCAGATAGTAAGCGAGCAGCAGGCTGGCCGTTATCAGTACGTGACCTCTATAATTACAAGACACTGATCAACCTGGATATTGATTCAATGCGCCTGATCAAATGTCAGCATGGCCCACCCACTACGCTCTGTGTGTGTCTGTGTGTGTGTGTGTGTGTGTGTGTGTGTGTGTGTGAGAGAGAGAGAGAGAGAGAGAGGATGGGAGACTTTCATTTACAGATTCTTGATTTTGCAAGAGAATTAAAGGGTGTGAGGACTAAGAACATTATGCTGCATTCACATCATATGAGAAGAATGGTACACATGAGTTTTCTACTAGAAAATACCGTTCACCTCAACTTTCAGGTGATAAAGACGAACAACAAGGAAACACCTATAATGAAGTATACAGTGTTTGGGGTAATGTGTTACTTTTACTAGAAATTACTTTTTGCGGTAACTAGAAACTTAACACCAAACGTTTTTTCAATTCTTGTAAATCTGTTATTTGTTACTTTTTTTTTTAATTGGAATTTTGTTAACATTTTCTTCCATTTTTGCTTCATTGTTGTTAGCGCAAACATCTCGTGCACACAACACGCTGCTTATTTAAAATACGCATGCTAAGTATGCTTGACGTCATTGGCTTCCTGTTTTCAAAACTAAAAAAAAAGAATGGTTTTCATCTCATAAGTCATTGTGTGATCATAACTGTGAAAATGCCACGACAGGACACAGCTGTGGTCGACAATGCAATATTTGTTTTGCAGTAAAACATGAACACAAATCACTCAGCCAGGTTCACGTGTGTTAAGTGTGAAAAACCTGATCAGGACCAAACCAAAGTCTACAGAAACCTTGACAGCTAGACATATGAATGCACCTCCGAGTCGCGAGAGAGTAGGAGAAGGTCCTGGGACGACGGGTTGTGGGTTCAAAGACCAGGGGGTTGGGAGCACACAGACCCTTCCCTAAACACTCCCTATCTCCGCCTCCTCCTCCACACTACAGCATTACCAATGGATATGTGGAGTATTACCCAGCCCAAGTGCACACGAGCATGCCCACACACACTTGCAAACACACATACAAATATGTAGCCAATACACACCAATACACACACAGACAGTATGCGTGCACACACATTTGCACACACACGCACAAAAATACACATCCACGCATGCCGACATAGACCCACACATACACAGGCAATACACACAGACACACTTCCCTCTCTTCTCCCTAATCCGCTCTCCCCGGTCGGAGAATGGTGTGTGTGTGTGTGTGTGGGTGGGGATTATGTGAATATAGTTAAAATGTGATGTCAATAGAAACTCCTTATAATTCCCCCTCTTCCCCCCGGAGCACATTTCCATGCTCACTAACATACAATGGAAAACACAAAGAGCACAAAGAGGCTTGTCTCCATGCCTGTGGAGCTTAAAGATTACGCTACTGTTGTTGGAGAGGGTTGTAATCTACATATTATGCTACTGTATGTTCCTAAAAGGCTCTTAGATGGCTTTAGTTAAGTAGATTTGTTAGTCTGTGTGTGGGTGGGGGGGTGGGGGGGGGGGTTACATTTGTGGCCAGTCCCCAGTTCTGCTAGGAGGTAGCTCAATACACTGCATTTTTTGGGAGATTGTCCCATTGGTCAATTTACCCGTTAAGTGACGATAACACAAGCACCAAAGATCATCCACGTGTCCCCAGTACACCGTTGGCTCCGGTGCTCCATGCTAATGCTTTAGCATACACTATGTTGAGTGATAGTTGTTCATTAGCATTATCCAAAGTACGAAGGCCTTTTAATAATAAAAGATGGTTAGTAGTTCTTTCGTATGGCCTGTAGGTGATTTAGCCATTGATACTTGCTAATGTTAGCTTAGCATAAATAGAAGTATGTCGGTTGCTCTGCTTGATTACTATATTGCTAATTGATATGAACAACTATTTCAGAATTTATAACAAATAATTCATGAGGTTTATATGGGATTTGTCATAATCAAATGACATTATCCATGTCGGTCGATGGAATGGTTTATTAGTGGAGAGCGCAGAGAAGTAATGCTAGCTTACATAGCTTAGTATGGTTATGGTTCTGTGTGTGTATTTGATTTCATCAATATTGCCAACAATGCTGACATGTATAAACAGCAAATGTGGTTAACAATGTTTATATGATATTGCCCGTGTTGATTAGCTGGTAGTCTCCGTTTGAATGTTTTTAGTTTTAGATCTACCGGGGTGTTCCTTTAAGGTTAGAATTATGTTCAGGTTAGGGTTAATGTAATCAATGGAAGGCTCTCATAAAGTGTACTAATACAAACGTGTGTGTGTTCTCTAGGAGTGAGGGGGCAGTGGATCCTTTTAGAAACAGCCATGTTTAACATAAAGGTGGGGGCAGGACCAAATCAGGCCTAATCGCTCATATTAATCACCATTATTTTAGATGAAAATTCATAAATCTTACACGACAAGCTAATCTGGGTTTCACTCGACGAGGGAACCCCCCCACCAAGCTGTGAGCAGCTCAAACAGGCCATATGCCAATGTGCTTATTTATTGAATTGTTTACACAGATTACAAGAAAATATAAAGAAGCATTGATGGTTTGCCAGTGTGCAGGGAAGAGCAAAGAACAGCTTATCATGCAGTTTACTACTACCAATACTACTAATATTACTACTGTTATGCCCGGGCCTAGGAGTAACCTGAGCATAACATAAAGTGACTCCCCTTTTCTCCCATTCCCAAGGATGACCAGTGGCACAACCGAATGCAGTCCAAACAAAAATGGGTTTATTCATTAATCAAAGGTAGCATTGGTGTCGGGGAGAGCACGGCCAAAACAATAAACAAAACAATCTATAATATTAACAATTAACCTATCTTCAAAAGAAAGCAAACAAAATACAGGCGTCTTACCTACCTATTTAGCATAAACATGAGAAGAAATATCAACAAAAACGGCTTCTTACCCCTACAGCTACCAGAACTGCTTTTTAGAAGAAACAATACGCAGATCAGAAGGCTAAAGTCACACCACAATCACAATCACAATCACAATCACAATCACAATCACAATCACAATCACAATCCACAAACACAACACTGCATGGTCTGGTTGGGAGAGAGAGAGTCCAACTGGCATCGGGCAGGTGTCATTTTTAAAGTAAGCGCCATCAGTTTCCCGGCCAATCACCAGCCGCCACCTGAAACTCAACATACAGACAAAACATAGAACAGCACCGCCCTCAGGCAGGGAGGGAAAACAGCACAACAAATCACACAATCACACTCAAATGTAAATACACAATATGACCCAGGGTCATAACACTACTACTACTACTACTACTAATAATAATAATAATAATAAAAATCCTTTGTGGTATAGGGGATGGGTGAGGGGATGGGTGTCTCAGGCTCTGCACTCTCCATGTTTGCATCCTACCTGACGGATCGCTCCTACCAGGTGACGCTGAGAGGGTCTGTGTCAGAACCACGCAAGGCTCGGTTCTGGGTCCTCTTCTTTTTTTCCCTCTACACAACATCTCTTGGTTCTGTTATCCACTCCCACAACTTTTCCTACCACTGCTATGCAGATGACACCCAGCTGATCCTGTCATTTCCCCCCTCTGACACACAAGTGGAGGCACGCATTGCTGCATGCCTGGCTGACATCTCGGAGTGGATGTCGATGCACCACCTGAAGCTCAACCTGGACAAGACTGAGCTGGTGTTCCTCCCGGGGAAGGGCTGTCCGCACCGAGACCTGGCCATCACCATTGATAATGCTGTGGTGACGTCAACTCGGACTGCGAGGAATCTGGGTGTGACCCTGGACGACCAACTGTCGTTCTCGGCAAACATCGCATCAGTGACACGCTCCTGCAGATTCCTCCTCTACAACATCAGGAGGATTCGCCCCTTCCTCACTGACAAGGCAGCGCAGGTGCTCATCCAGGCTCTTGTCATCTCCCGCCTGGACTACTGCAACTCCCTCCTTGCTGGTGCCCCTGGCATCTGCAATCAGACCTCTGGAGCTTGTTCAGAAAGCTGCAGCTCGTCTGGTGTTCAATCGCCCCAAGTTCTCCCACACAACTACCCTTCTCCGTTCTCTACACTGGCTCCCTGTAGCAGCTCGCATCCAGTTCAAGACCCTGGTGCTAGCCTATAGGGCAGTGAAAGGAACAGCTCCTTCTTACCTCCAGGCTATGGTCAAGCCTTACACCCCCGCCCGACCACTTCGCTCTGCTGCCTCGAGGCGACTGGTTGCCCCGTTGCTCAGAGGCCCCTGCGGCCGATCTGCACGGTCACGGCTTTTCTATGTTCTGGCCCCGCAGTGGTGGAATGAACTCCCCACTGATGTCAGGACAGCTGAGTCGCTGCCCATCTTTCGCCACAGGCTGAAACCCACCTCTTCAGGAAACACTACCCTGACCCTTCCTCTTAGCCTTGCCTATTTGTCGTCAATTATTTGTATGAGCTCTTGTTTATTGGCTCTTGTTTATTTGATACACTTATTTGTCTTAGCTCTTGCTCATTTGATTTTCCTATTTGTCTCATTTGTTTAAGAAAAGTAGGTAGCTAACTTATTGCACTTTTATCTTAGCACTAGTTATGCTCTTAGTTGCTTGTTTAGGAAGGAAATGCACTTACGATTTCTTGTGACGAGTAGTTTTCTTGCCTACCTATGTTGAATGCACTTATTGTAAGTCGCTTTGGATAAAAGCGAAATGCCTGTAATGTAATGTAATGTAATGGTCCTGCAAGCAAATTTGTAGAGACAGGATAGCTGGCTGTGCACCACATTTCATTGGATTATTATTAGTATTTTTAAATTTTGACCTGTAATTGTAGTGTCCCCTTGTAGAGCCAGTCAGTGTAATTTTGAAAATGCTTTCACACACTATAATAGCTATTATCACTGCTTCTGGATGGCGGAATGGTTTGTGATCAAGTCTGAAAGGTCTTTTTAAGATAATTTGATAGTTTTTTGATTAATTAATTTTATGATACAACATGTCCTACCGAGGGCTTTCAGGTGACATAATTCATCCTCTGACAGCCATATTGGCGCTCCTCAGCTCTTGCGCAACAGTGGTTGGAAACAGCTGATTGAGTTTCTAAATGTGTGACTTGGCTGTCTGAACAGAATTTAATAGATATGGTTAAATCCTGTGATGTCTTTGACTGGGAACTGATCTTTGCCATTACCATTGATAAATCTTTGTTTTTAGATATTGCCAACTTGTTAGCTAGCTAATCAATAGCTACTCAATCAATCAATCTAATCAACGGTCAGCTGTCAATGTATTGTTATAGTTAGCATTATTAGGGGCTAGTTGTTGCGTGTTAACATCACTTGCTTTGCGAAATTAGCTTGCTGGCAACTTAGCTAGCTAACAATGTCAAAAAACAGGTTAACTAGGCTGACTCCTCTCAAGCTAACATAGCGGTGTCCAATTAGCAGAGACTAGGGTTAATACAGTTTCTTTCTTTGGGCATATTTGTTTCCAAATAGGTTACTGTGACAGACTATTCAGTTTTACTCATATTACTGAATTGACCCACATTCACACTACAAAAATCTCTTTCAGGTATCTCTTTTACTAGCCTGGTTAATATTTGCACACAGACAGCTCTCCATTGGATCTCCATGATGGCGCCAGTCGTGGTAGCTGGGAGATTTGTGACACAACTGCAAAGCCTGAATAGTGGAACGCATCAGGGAAGATGGAAGCATTACGACAAGGGTCATGAATTAGATTCATGGTTCCAAACTGACCAGCCCAACAAACGGGCATAATGTACAGGGAATATGTACTTCATTCATGCTACATTCATCTAAAAGCATTTAAAATGTATGTCAGACCACGCAAAGTATTTTAAAAAGCATATAAATGTGGATTTCCTTTTTTGGGTCAGTATTTCAATGAATTTCAATTCACAGGGCATTCTCCTGAACACACCATCCATCCATCCATGATGCTTTAGAGTAAAAGTCGCCGTACGTACCGTACGTTTTACTACATTATATGTGGTGACATGAGGTCAACTTGTAGTGACATAAATCAACAGCTCATTCACCACTGCAGCACCTAATGTGTTATTGTAATATCACTGCTGTACAAACCTAATGTGGCAACATTTCAATCTCATATCGCCTCTGGCCCAGAGAAATTATCTAAGGGGAGAAAAAAACAATATTAGGCAAATTGTTTGTGAAAGATATCCACATTCTTCTGAGATATTCAATAAACCTGTGTCCCCTAGAAGCTGTGTGTACAACGGAATAATTATCAATTTCCATATCATTAGGATATTAGGGTCGGAAACAGCATAACAGAAAACATTTGTTAATGCCTTGTGATTAGATAAAGTCTGCGGCGCGTAGCATTGGGGAGGATTCAATTTAAAATCCACCGACTTGTGCATTGGTTGCAATCATGAAAATCTGATGATGTCCATGAGAATTGGTAGGCATCCTCGATTATTACGGAAGACGGCGGGGGGTGGGGGGGGAGCCGCCATTGCTGCAAAAACTGCGCGCGTAAGTGAATAGATGCATTGCGGAGAGCAGCACTGCAGGGGAAAATATCGTAATCAATGGCAGCAAAAGGCTCTTGAGTGAGGAACATTATCAGCATACAGAAAGGCTCTCTCGTAAATGTTTTATTTACAAATAGCTTATGGATGCATTCAGCATTAGATATTGATGTTGTAATGGAACCGTGATTACAAATAATGAGACATTATATAGCGTGTGACCTTTGCCTAATGCTTTATTGAGGTGCTTTCCAGGACTATCACTGTGCATAATTCATGCAAAACAAACTCAACATTCCAACTATATTGACAGTCGAGGCTGTTATATTATACCATACGTCGTCCTCAGAGTGCCTACTAAATCAATAGCCCACAGTAAATGTAAACTATTATTATTACAATGGCATTCTATGAACATTTTGCCTGTATTTACTTACAGTATGTGCACATTTTTGTAGCAGCGATGGCGTTCCGATGATGTTATCAAGAGGCGATTCCTGGCTTCTTCATCTGTGTATGTACAGTATATGGCATGTATGGATCAGGTTTAACATTTGAATTGTCTTTTAGGGTGTTTATTTTTCCATGTAAAGTAAAAGGATTAATCACACACCAAAACATTTGGAATAAATGAACCGGATAGGGGAAAGATGTCAGGCGAGAACAACACCATTCCACGCAGAGAACCGTGGTGTGGTTTGTTCGTAGTGAGAACGCAATCCGAAACGACCACAAAACGCAAGGGATTATGGATATAAAGATGTTGACATCTGATAGCCAGCAGTTCCTCGTGCTTGGAAATATCTAGCATTAAAAAGCTAACACGCTAGTCGTGAGTCCGCGTGACTTCTGTTTACAAGCCCACGTTCGCTTGTAACTGGGTGGTGTGAACCGAAAATGAACCAGATACAAAAATGTCAGAAAAGTCAACTTTTCCACTATGGTTCAGACCAAAGAAAACAAACTGCAGGTGTGTCGCAACCCTTGGTTCACTGAGCATGACATGACCAATGAGCCCATGCGGTACCTATATACTGTACAGTAGCTCTACTGTTTCTATGGCTGTCTCTTTCTGCTGGCTCCAGTTAATCCTGCCCTGCCTCAGGTCTTAGGCGAGCTGCCCTCATACAACACCTTGTTTTGCTGCTGCCGCAGGTTGAAGTGGCCAGTTTTGAAGGGCTGATTGCTGTGTGTGTGTGTGTGTGTGTGTGTGTGTGTGTGTTATTAAATGTGTGCTCTGCACTCGGAGGAGAGGATTAGAGGCCGTGCTTATCGAGAGCCTGTGGTCACCAAGATGTGCACACACACATACACACACACACACACACACAAATCTGGCGTTGGTAAAGGATCCTTCCATCCTTTCTCTTCTCCTTCTCCCGCTGTCTCGTCCTTCCTTTCTCTTTATTTTCTTTAAAATTTCTCCTTTCTTCCTTCCCTACATCCAAAGCTACTTCTTCCTTCCTTAATTCCTTCCTTCCTCATTCCCCAGCTACTTCTTCATTCCCCAACTGCTTGTTCCTTCACTCCTTACATCCTTACTCCCCTGTATCCTTCCTTCCTTCCTTCCTTCCTTCCTTCCTTCCTTCATCATTCCCCAGTTACTCGTTCCTTCGCTCGTTCCTTACTTTCTTCCCTCCTCGCGTCCTTACTCCCCTTACTTCCTTCTCTCCTTTCCTTCCTATTGACCATTGAGTCTCAGTAACATCCGACTCTTGCACTGCTTGAACCCAGAGCTCACCTTTTCTGTGACAGCTCCCGGATGTTAGGGGGACATAGGTAGGGGCATAACCATAGCAACGGCTCACTCTGACACACTCACACACGTACAAATACAATCGCACTGATGAGGCGATGAGGTAATACATAGTGTTAGTCTACAGGTAAAGGTAGAAACACCTTTACCGCCCCCAGGACCGAGTATCAGCAAGGATTATCTGGTAGTGTAAAGCACTAAAGACAAAATCTGAACACTTCCGATCGACGCCCCGATATGAAACGTCCTGATGTGTCAAGAATCTGTGGAATCTTAATCATATCGTTTAGTGTGTGACCTCCAACCCCTAACTAGTCTAGTCGTCTAATGTGAGTATTTTAACAAGATCAGTTAGAATTTAAAAAGTCTTGTGTGTTGCAGGCTTTAGTCAAGCCAGGTCCAGCTCTGGGAAGGACTGGTGTATATGGTCTTGGAGGTTCGGCAGTATCAGCCCAATGTATCAGTCTAATGTTAGGCCAGTCATTTCCATGCGGTTGAGGAGAGCCGAGGGGAGGAAGCCCTCTGTACTGAGGAGGATTACAGCTAAAGCTGGGCTAATGGACCTCAATTAATGCCTCGAAATGCACACACACACACACACTGACAACAGAGTAACATTTTCCTTGCTCACACTAATCTCTCATCTCGTCCCCATTTTCTATCTCTTTGTGTGTGAAACCGAAGAACAATTTTCGTGACATCAGACACTCAACGCTGAGCGAACAAGGCACCCTTCAGGAAGCCATGAGGTACCATCACGATTCATACTGCCCCCCCGTCGTTAAGCGCTACCATAGCAACAGCCACACACACACACACACACACACAAACAGAGAAACAGAGAGACGTGTACATTTACATACTGTATGTACAAAGAACAAAAGTCAGGCAGCATTGTGGGAAAAAAATTGTTGTTGACAACGTTCAGCTGATATCGGTCTTTGACTGATACTGATACTGATGATACTGATCTTTTATTTTGACCGAGCACACAATAACAAAATAATTACTCGTGGTGAGTGTTTTCCCGCAGAATTTGATTCCTGTCAGTGTGGAAAACCCTCTGAAACAGCATTTAGACGATACAATTCTGATTAGAATCATTTCAAAATAAGGGCTTCTCATAGACAGCCAGTGTAGCATTGATTATCGTATCCATCACTTCAGGGGGGGGGGGGGGGGGGGGCGACGCCAATATCGGCCCGATATATCAGTCTAACCTTGGTGTTTGTCTGCAGAGAGAGAGAGAGAGTATCTGCTAATCTCTTTAGCTTCATTAAAACAGATTGAGACGGATTAGCGGGGAGGTGCATGTAAATGAACGTAATTCCAGCAGAAATTGAAACAGTGGCAGGGATAAATGCGTCACGAGGGAGACGCAAACATAATCAAAATAGCAATTAATTGAATTCCCCTTACGCGGTCCTACCCTGTTTGGCAGAATTACAAGCGGCTACAGTGAGCTAATTGCTACGGCCGATAGTCGGGATTATCGCCTTCTCCTTCGTTCTCCCTCTTGTATATCCATTCTTAATCCTTTATTCTCTCTCACATCTGTCTTTTCACCAATCTCCATTTCTTCAGCGCACTTTCTCCTCCATCTTCTTTGTCCCTTTTGTGTTTCCATTCATCATTTCCTCCCATCTGCTTGCCTTCTGAGGGTTTTGACTGACTCAGGGTTTTTTTGGGGGGCCAGCACCGATATCCTGCGTCGATATTCAATATCTTTAAATCGGAGCTTTTTGCGCAAAAGAAAAAATAACATTCATATACAAATACAGTAAAATAAATAAATAAATGTGGCACTAAAATCAGTTTGGGTTAAGGATCTTCCCATAGACAACCAGTGTAGTATTGACACACCGAGCCTGGTTCTTATTGAGCACCTAATAAAATATGTATTCAAGGAAATTGCATTGCATCATATCCATCATATCCGAGGTGGACGATGCTGACTGGCCGACATCACATTTTTGATAAAAAAAAAAAAAAAGACATATGTCAGTCTAACCCAACTCTTTCACGCTCTTTGGTTTTGGTTTCTCCCCCGTCTTTCGCTCCACATTGTCCCCCCCTTCCGCCGAGCCTTGCAGACAAACAAAGCTAAGAAGTCATTTGGTTGATTCAGACCCCGCTGCGCTGATTGTGATTCACTCCTAAACGGCCCCCCGCCGAGGGCGCCGACACACTTCGAGAAAAGATCCAGCGTTTCCCTAAAAGCTAATCATGTTAGACATCAAAGAGGGAGGCTGCTGCCTTGATCAAGACACATCTGAAGACACTGCCTGGTGCAGCGCCGCCACTCCTCAGGATTAGGGCCTAGTTGTGTGTGTGTGTGTGTGTTTATGCATGATGATAATGTGTGTATGATAGGAAGGGAGGTGAAATGGATACAGAGCTATATTGGGTTACACTACATTTTGCAAAATGTTAGAGCAGTCTGCTTCTTCCTTGAAACAAACTTCCAAGGTAAATCCAGGTGAAAGCTTTGATCCCTTATTGGTTTCACCTGCGTTAAAGCTGTGATATGTCAAATTTTCACGTTAAAATAATGAATAAATCGGATATATTCTATATGATCAGACAATGTGTGTACATGTCCTCATTTTTTGCCTGAAATTGGCTTCTCTACGATGTTGGGGACATTTTGGGGGCGTGTACCATTTGCTGTGGGCGTGGCCAGCGGGGAGGTTGTTCTGGCTGAGCACAGAGCAGGCAAGTCACAGCAACGACAACAATGGAGAAAAGCAGAACGTGCAGCAAACAAGACCCTGTTCGGGGAATGATAAATCTGTGTTCCACCAGTGTTTTGAAACCAATATCATTTAAAACCTATTTGGGCGACTGGAAATAAACCAAAATCCAAAAAATTATTATTATTAATTGAAATGATTATTTATAGTGTTACCTGGGCCTGCAAAAATAAGTATGAATTTTCAGAATCTCTTTATCCTGTCAGTGGCAGAAAGCAGAGAAAAAGACCCTAAGCATGTACAACCTCGGTGACAGCCAATAAGAAGACTGCTGCTGCATTGAGGTTGAGACAGAAATCCTCAGCGCTCCTCTTTAAATGTGAAAATTTAAATAAACCAGACAATTGTAATTTAACAAGGTCAGCTCCCGAAGCCCCTGTCAAGAGCTTGATTACACTTCACAATTAAAAAACTGTACTTGGAGAAGGACACATACACACACACACAGACAGATCCATGGGGGGAAGGGATTTACTTTACAAGTAGTGATCTCTTGATGCTTTGGTAATGTTGCTCTCTGCTTGCAATAAAGCAGCTTTACACTAATTTGGTGTACATACATAACCTCTGTTTTTTCTATTCTATTCTACATCTTGACAAATCTCCCCTCTGTCAGTATGGAGTGCCTACAGCATGGTCTGATCCCAGTAAACACATTACTACCATCAATATGGAGGTAGATATATCGTTTGCTCTCGCTCATTTGTATTTCCTTCACGCCGCGCCTTCCATAATAGCCTGGATATGCGTGTATGACAGGACTTTAATTGCCTGAGTTAACAAGGTGAACTCCACTCGGCCACCTTTTGCGCGGCACAAATCATAGCAGGTGATATTCAAATCCAATCCCCCCCGTAAACCTTTCACCCAAATGGGAAGTGCGAGAGCATAAATCCGGGCAATAATGGCAATATGTGCCGGGATCTAAAGTGGTAAATCCTTAAATGATGTTCTAACGCTCGGCGAGTGACTTCATTGGGGTGAGGTGACCCCGCTCTTCAGTGAGGGAGAGGAAGAGTTGGCGAAGGAGGGAGGTTGAACGAGCGGTGAAAGCAACAGCATTCCACATTGGTTGTCAGGTAGGAGAAGTGGCTAATAAAAGGGAAATGCAAAAACAAAAATAAAGAGAATCTGGAAATTTGTTATTTTGTAAGCGTATCTATTTGGCTGTGAAGAAGAATGGCATTATGGGAAGTGGGAAGTCAAATTTGAAAACAGCAAAAAGCCCATTCGAACTGAGCAAAGTAATTGGGCAGGTAAATAGTATTCTTATGTTTTAAGTGCCGTTTATTTTTGGTGGCATTTCTGCTTTAATGCAACAGTGGCCCGATTCAAGACATTTGATGTGATTTCCAGGCTGTTAGTGTCATTTTTATGTGACATCATACATATGAGAAGTCAAATATGGAATTTCATATCAAAGTGTTTGTGTGTGTGTGTCCAGTTTTGGCCACTATGTCATCTGATAGTAAACAGTGGGGAGGATGGGACGACACGCAACAAAGATCATTGTGCATACATGTCTGAAGCCTTATGTTGTGTTCACGTCTTATCGGATTTACTCTAAATACAAGTTGACGACTGGGAAAAGCCGATCCCATCAGCCTCCTAGTGGTGATCGCAAATAGGCGGGAATTGTTTGTAGACCCCAATATGCGACAAACATGGCGGCAAACCGCCAATACTGGCAGTCAAGGGGATAGAAATCAAAATGATCAGTTATAGTCACACTAATACAATCAACTGTGCTTACAAAATCTGCTGTTAACTTGTTAATGACAACAATTGGCCTTGCAATCGCCATCTTGGATGTGGCTGTTCCAACGAGTTGAACCCATCCTAAAAAAGTCCTAGCAATAAGATGTCATCCCGTTCTTCCACTTCTTACGATATGGCATGAACGTGGCACTCGTCCGCTGAGCCTCCTGCCCTGTAATGGTTCTTTCACCAGGTGTCTGAGGTTTTTGTTTTGCTTCTGTGAAGCAATTCCAGTCAGCAGCCCCATTCTCCATCATGGCAGATAATGGCAGCTAGTTCCTATTCACTACTGCCCAGGTGTTCCTTCTGACTATACACTGCTAGCTTGGTGTGTGTGTGTGTGTCCAGCTGTCTTTATTCCTGATAGATAAGCAGCTTACCAGAGAGTATGAACGTCAAACACAAGCAACCTTAACACTACAGGTGACAGCTTCTCTTTCTCTTGTGGAGGCCAAGGAGAAGTGCGTGTGTGTGACAATTTTTGCTAAAGCTTATCGAGGATATATGATTAGGGCCTTTAGGTGTTGAACTTAGGTGATGAATGTAGGTCACCGAAATGACCTCTTAAATAGAAAAGCAATGAATAGCACTGCAATAATAACAGTAATAGTATTACTTTACTCAGTAACAAGTAGTGTAACAACTTTATATTTCAATTTCAGTAATAATATTATTTACCAATCAGAGAATCATGATATAACGAGTAGTATAACGAATTACTTACACCCAGGGAGTAATAAGTAAAGTCTGATTGTTACTTTTGAAATGAGTAAAGAGGAATAGATTACATTTTTTGAAGTCAAACACTGTAAAATAGTACCTGTGTGTCAACAGTCACTGCATTTAAGTTTAAGGGGATAGGGTTCAACTGCCGTGGGTTTTTGACAGCCAATGCTGATATTTTTGGATTGAAGCTGCTGATAGAAAGTATTTTGTGCCGATAGTCATTCGCTTTTTTTTATTATGGGACTATACACACTGTGATTCAAAAATATCAGTAGAATTTCATATTGGTCAAACCCTACATACAAGGCCAGAAGACGAACGCTAGCATTGTCAACTCTTACTTTCCATCCATCCATCACTATGGAGTCTGTCGTGACCTGCAAAATAACAGGAACTGTGTGGAAGCCTGCCGCCCACCGCATTCGTCCGTCCGTCACAGGCATTATTCCAACACTTTGTTTGTTCGTGCATTTGTTTATTTGTTCATTTGTTCATCCATCCATTCCAAGCGGAATCTCAAGCTCCAGGGAAATGATGCGTCTCACTGCTGGCCCAAGAGCCCAAAGGGAAGCTACAATCACAGGTCGAAACAAGGCGTCATATTTGTTACTGATGGACCGAGAGGACAGCTACATCATTCGTTCACTGTTACCACATTCCATTCAGCTGAGGTTTTCCCTCCTCAGCCTCGGACCACAGTGACTGATGTACTGTCCAGGGAGAGGCATCCGGACCAGTATCCGCACAGCCGTAGGAATTTCAAATGCAGCTCGTGCTCATCCCAGTGACCTTGGGAACAGTGACCCTGTCCATGTCTGCTTCTTTGACATTACTCTTTGTCTCCCAGCCCAACCCATTCCTCACCTCATCTCCAGCAGCTTTTCCTCACTTCCTTTTCCTTTGGCTCTGCGATATCGTTTGGGATGTGCAATAAGCGATGCATATTTGGGCATGTGATTGTTGCCTAGTACACAGTCAAAACTCAGTATGTTCTTTCTGAGTAGGACCACTTGTACTTTCAATTACGTTTTCAAGAATGCATATTGGCGTAAAGGACATCCTGGGGCCATTTCTCAACTGATTCTACTTTGCAATGGCTTCCCTGCAGTGAGTATTTGCACTATATTTGAAAGTCCTTTTTTAGCGGGGCTGTCAGTGCAACATTATCTTGTCAAATGGCAACCTCAGTGTCAAATGCTTTATTTGAGTCACCGCTTTGTTTGTTCCAGGCAGGAGTCAAAAGTTCTTTCAGATATGTAATTTCTTCACCGTCTGTGTAATGCCAAACTGTTTTACTGCCTGGTATTGGAACAGCTTTGACAAAAGGCCTGTACAATGAGAAGATAAGTGCATAAATGATGATCTATGACTATGATGATCTATGATGATTTATGACTTAGATGAAGATAATCTAAGTCATAAAAATAGAAAGCATGGAAAAGCTTTTGTAGCCTTTTCCAGCCTTATGAACCTCAACAACTCTTCTCTGGAGGGCCTCTGAAGTTTCTTTTGACCGGGGCATATTCGACTTAACAGATCTCTTATTTTGGAGAGCAGACCAGAAACTTTCAGAAACCTTTTTTGCAACTCTGTTGCCTGCTGTTATGGTGCATTCCATTGTACTCGGAAGTTGATAATTCTGAGTCGGTATACCCAACTTCCAATCTAAATGTGTTCCAGTGCATCTGCTCGGGAAAACATGGACACCCGCAGCAAACTCATGTTTGTATGGCAAGTCTCAGAATGTTACAAGCATCTAAAGAGGACCTACATCAACTACTGCAGCGCCACCAGTGAAGGGACTCGGCGCATATCAGTGAACTAGTAATGTTTAACGTTAGTAGGCTACTACCGCACGCTAGTAAAGACTTCTATCATATCAGTGAACTAGTAACGTTAACGTTAGTAGGCTACTACCGCATGCTAGTCGCTAGTACGCTAGTACTAGCACGCTAGTAAGACTTCTATCTCGTAACGTTGTGCTCAAATAAACCGAATTACGTTACAAATGTAAACTAAGTTGTTTCAACATGTTTTCATGACAAAAACGACATATGAAGTAAAAATTGATGCAAAGGGAATTGTGTTTACTGTTCACAGTGTGCACCGCTATATTGCTGTGATGTCAGGTGTGTTTATATCGGCGAACTCGGGCCAGTTGGATCTTGCCCGGGTTTCCGACTGCAATTCCGACTTCTATTGCACTTTTCCGTGTCGGAGGTCGTTTTTTTTTTTCCGAGTTCCGATACAACAATGGAATGCACCATTAGTCCATCATAGTGAGTATGAAATCCCATGTCTATTTTCAGCTGCGGGGGTGGAACTTTCTGCTTTTCCTTCAATCGGAGCTTCATAGCTTGTTACAGTGTTCATACATGAACATTAAATAAGGCAAATAAGGCAACAGTGATTTGATTTGCTACACTTTTTGTAAATAAGCCATAGGTTTAATTCAGCTTTATAATCGTACATAGGCAGATTAACATTTTACACTTGCAGTACCAAATGTGAAGCAGTGAGTACACTTTGTCCTCAGAGGGTTTTTGAAGGCATAGATTACTGCGGTATAAAAATACATCTTACAGCATACATCTTTAGGAAAGTTGTCAGCTCCCTTACCAATAACCAGACTTTTCTTACTTTGACTTCAGTGTGTAAGCAGCAGTGGCATGACTGCAACACGTGGGAGCCGGTTAAAGTTTCGCCCACCCGTGAGTCATGCAGCAGGAGGAGGAAATGTAAAGAGAAAATGCATGATAAAAAAGAAACGAGAGACAAGACAGTGGTGTTTTCTTTACCTTCAGGGTCACAATGCGCAAACTGTACGTTGGCCGTGACCTTGGGGGGGAGGTTATTCTTTGTTGGGGTTTTTTTAACTCTTGAAACCTCCTTTTAGAAAACCTGGGCTGGTTTCGTGGGAACGACTTGATGAGTAAAAGCAACATTTTGGAGGTGCTCAACACATTCAAACTGTTTGAAGCTGTCAAGATGCATTGATTGACGTTTTCTGTAGACTTTGGTTGCTCCTGATCAGCTTTTTCACACATGCACTTATCGAGTGATGCATTTGAGTTCATGTTTTACAGCAAAGCAAACATTGCAATGTCAACCGTGAACCAAAAAAATCCAGGAAGTAGTTGTGTCCTGCCATGGTATTGTAAAATGACTTATGTGATGTTCATTTTGTTTGGTTTTATTTGAAAGAAATATATAATTTATATACACTATATGCCCAAAAGTCAGTGGACACCCCTACTAGTTATTGAGTTCAGGTGTTTCAGCCACCCCGTTTTTCAGGGGTTGGGCTTGGCCCCTTAATGCTACAGGATACCAAGACATTTTAGCCAATTGGGCGCATCCAACTTTGTGGCAACTGTTTGGGGAAGGCCCTTTGCTGTTTCAGCATGACTGTGCCCCTGTGCACAAAGCAAGGTCCATAAAGACATGGTTAGATGAGTTTGGTGTGGAGGAACTCGATTGGCCTGCACAGAGCCCTGACCTCAACCCCATTGAACACCTTTGGGAGGAATTAGAACGCCGATTGCGAGCCAGGCCTTCTCGTCCAACATCACTGCCTGACCTCACAAATGCTCTTTTGGCTGAATGGGCACCAATTCCCACAGACACACTCCAAAAGCTTGCATCACAGCAATATAAATACAACCCAGTCTTGACAGACCCGGTCTGTCCAGCTTCGTCTCTCCCGGCCGGCGCACCTCCCCTCTGTCCCGGCAGGTCAGCCGTGGAGCACCAAAGCATCCCCCTCCAACCACGACTGGGCAGCTCTTCCAGGCTGCTCCCGGCTGCATCCTCCGTGGACCTGGTCGGTCGCCGCTCGCTCTTGCCGCTCCATACAGCCGACGCGATCCTCCCGATCTCCTGTCGACTCTAGCACTCAGTCAGCTCTCACGCTGACGCTCTCCCGTTCACACATGCACACACTGGTTAAAAGGGCCCGGTTGCAATCAGACTTAATTGGCCACAGCCGGTACTGGATACAGGGAGAATCAGTCCACTGACTCAGCTCTCTCCTGGATCCAGTTTATGCCTCACCCACACCCTCCCCCCAGTCTGCCACAGTTACATACACATTTTTACACCTCATCAAAAAGCTGGAAACATAAAACAAACACATCACTTCTTGTGCACCAGACCTATTTCCTGTTTCGAGCAGGAAATGTAAAAGCTTTCATGAACTCGATATAGGTTCACTATTGTATTATATCAATCAGCAGTAGTAGCAAAAATGACATATGAAAATGATGTGGATTATTACTTTAATACCCTTTAAAGAGGCAAGGTAACAAGTCGCCAAAGATTCCGAAACAAAATACTCTGACAGACTGGCTCTAGCAATTACCTCCACTGCAGTCTGGACGGCTGTCCAGTTCTGATCCTAGGTCAGTTCAGTGTTGAGCGGCCATTGTTAAAACTGAACAGAGGTCAGATCTAAAGTGCAAATGGACGGGATTGTGAGGAATTACAGCTGAGGACTGTGTGTGCGTGCGTGTGTGTGTGTGTGTGTGTGAGTGTAGGCTCATTTTGTGACAGAGAGGTAGGTAAAAAAAGAGAAATTGTGTGTATTGTACTGTGTTTTTTTTTGTGTGGGTGCACAAAATGTGTCTGTGTTTGTGGCAGATAGATAGAAAAATATGTGTGCATCCATGCCTGGGGGTGGGTCTGTGTGTGATACCATGTACATTTGTGCTTTTTTTCATTGTGTGTTTGTACAGACAGTAAGCCAACAACCTTATCCAGCCTTATGCTCTATTATTCATAACTACTCTGTTCTACTCATATCATATTGTACTATTCATATTCATTGTATATTTTTATTGTTAATATGTTTGTATCTCTACTACTGTGTGACTTTTTCAAGTGCAGCCCACTGACGGCTATTTACCAGAAAAATTGAGGCTGATGAGTAGCGGGTGACAGTGTTTCATCGTGGTATATGGGGTTTCTCTCACATGCACAACTGACATGTTCTCATAACTTGAGCAGCGTTTTTTGTTTCGTATGAATAAGAGCATTTCAGCAGAGTTTTTTTCTGGTCGTATAAGGTATACGACAGTGTTTCGTCTGCGGTGTTGAAAGCACTTCAGTTGTGTAGATAGGCGTCTCAGTAGCGTATATGAACATGATGTATTTCAATAGTGTGTGAGAGTGTTTCAGTAGTGTATATGAACATAATGCATTTCAGTACTTTTTATGAGTGTTTCAATAGTGTATATGAGAGGGTTTCAGTAGTGTATATGAACATAATGCATTTCAGTACTTTTTATGAGAGGGTTTCAATAGTGTATATGAGAGGGTTTCAGTAGTGTTTGAATGAAGCATCTCATATATGTATATAAATATTTGTTTTTATTTATAGAACGTTTATTTATATTTTATATTTTTTGACTATGTCTTACATATCTCTGTATATTTTACTAGAATTTTGTCTCTATTTTTGACATTTTATGTACGCAGGCCCAACCTGAAAAAGAGACTTCAGTCCCGATAAATAAAATAAAATAAGGTATATGAGAGGTACGGCACCTCATAGCTTTTCTCCTGGTCCTATTCCCATTATCAGCTCCAGTATCCCGTTGGGCTTTGAAAATGTAGAGACATATAATATCCTTTACACATAATATACCACAGATGTCCTATATCCGTTGATGAATGATGAACTTTCTTTCTTTTTTTTTTTCCAATAGTGGCCTCTTGCTGCTGAATGAACGCAAGGGTAAACGCCATGATGAGATCCCCCCCGCAGAGCATTCTACACTTCGGAAAGGTATATTTGAAACTTGAAAAGTATCTGAAATAGGACATGACATGACGGTTATTGTACCAACCGCACGCTTTTCACACACCTTTTTTGGAATATTAAAAATGAATATCCTGACACTCGAATGGGTTTCATCTACCTTCCTCTGCCTTTTTTTAATAGCAAAACTCTTTTTTTTCCACTTCGCACACCCATTCTCACTCGACTAATTGACATCTCTAATCATTTGTTTCACTCCAGATAGCTGTTATTTCAGATAATTAATGTCATTGTGGCCGTGTTTGATTTTAAATATTTGAATGGACGATTTGAATACGGGGCGCCTCTGCCTCTCGTCTCCTCCCGGGCCGAGCCGATAAAGCGCCATGTCTAATTGGTCTGTAACTTTGACAGTTAAAGCAATTAAGATGACAGGTAAGAGTGTTTAAAGGGGGCTTGTTCCTTGTAACCCCCACCAGTCGGCGTTGACAGCTCCCTCCCTGCACCCTGTTCCACCTCCTTCCACCTCAGCTCCACTTTACTTCCCATTTCCCTGCAACCCCCCCATCCCCCCCCAGTTTCGGCAATTTAGCCTGGGAAATGTGTCACTGGGAAGACACGGCTGCCATTCTGTGTCACTAAGCACAAAACAACGTGGCGATCCCCGGGGCCTTTTTTGTATTCTGTTTGAATGTGAGTCTTGCTAAAGTACTAATAGGCCCCCTGAATTTTTTTTTTTACATCCAGTCAGATTGCATTATCTTGGAAAGCACAGAGGTATGCTACATGATTTGTATTATCAAAATGCCTTGTTGCGTCGTTGCTGATTTGGCAGAGAGGCTGTGGATAGGCGGAAAGCGGCATGCTAAAGGGATAGCACTCCGTGGGAATGATTTTCTGGGTAAAATGCTGAACACTCGTCATTTTATTTTTTGAAACATATTGAATATCGGCATAAAATATAAACAGCTTCAGTCAAAAAATATTTTGGTATCTGCCTTTTAAAAACCCATGTCGATCAAACCCAAAAGCACATATCTCTTTACTCTTGGAAATCCCCCTCGTTGTTCCCACCATGGACTCCCTTCTATTCCGGTCCACCCCCCAGCCCTCCCACCCAGGTGTTGCTTTGTCGGCCACTCTGTTGAGCTGTCGGAGGCAAGGCTGTCTGTCTGCCTGATCACATCGCCCCCCCCCCCATGTAGCAGGTCTCAGTAGGTCATCTATCACAGCTGCTGATACTTGGTGTGTGTGTGTGTGTGTGTGTGTGTGTGTATGTGTGTGACCTGTGTCTGTTCGTTCCTGTGTGTCTGTACCCTCATGGCTGCAGCACCCTGTGGAGACAGTTCATGGTGTATAGTAGGGTTATACTGATATATTGGTTGAGAAATTGGATATCATCCAGTGAGTGAAATATTGGAGGTTCCTCCCTGACCACAGACCACAGATTTTTAAGCTGTATGAGTCATTAAATAATAACTACATTTTAGATATATTTCATTTATTAAAAACATTTCCAAAAGCTGGGTGTCCCCAAACTTTTGACAGGCAGTGTATATATATCAAAATCAGCCAATTACATTATTTCCCCTCCCTTTTTTTTCTGTAAAACGATTCAAACTAATCTCTATCAGGTTAGTTGAGAGACCTGTCCACGGTGTTTCCCTGCCTTCCATCCAATGCATGCTGGGATTGTCTCCAGCCCCCCCGTGACCCTGAATAGGAATAAGTGGGTATAGAATATGAATGAATGAATGAATGAATGAATGAATTAATGATTTCTGTCATTACTCAAGTTCCCCAGACATCTTTATTGGTTTTTCCATCGTATTCTTTGAAATAGTATGATGCTTTAATTTTTTCTCCCTCCTTCGTGTCTTGTCTTTTGTGTCACTTTCATTTTTTCCCATTGGGAGATATTTGGGAAGGAAAGCTATCGCCTGCACGTCTCTGTCCATGGTGCTGATTGTGTTGTGCTAAAGCGGGGGCCGGAGTTGGAAAAGTATCGGTATCAAGTGGCGCCTCTCTCGTGCCAAGGAGGGAAGATGAAGTTGGGATTTGTGATCTAAATTGTGGAAAACCACAAACCACAGCTTATTCCAAATGTGAAAAGGATCCAAACACTATCCATTTCGGGAAATAAAAAAAAAATAGAAGATTCCATCCTCTAAAATGTTACGAGTTGTCAAGCTAGCTAATAACTTAAGTTTTCCTTTCAGGTTTGTCAGAGTAGGTGTGACATTATTCAGTTAGCGGAGATCTCATAACACATTTGACCAAAAGACTTTCTCCATCCCCCCCAAGTTCTGCTGTGATGTACGATCTGACAGTCTATATACAGGAGGCCTCAGCCAGGTCAATGGAATGAGGGCACGCTTGGAAATGCCTCCCCGGCAGCCAGTCGGGGTGGAGCACGGGGGGGTTGAGGATAGATCTACCGATGTGCTAGGACAGCAGAGATGTAATCCCAAATGTATTCAGGTCCACAGTCCTGACGTTGGGATTCAAGGCTAGTCCGACTTAAAAATGACAAAAGTGAGGCCAGGGAGCCGTTTACCATACTGATGCAAGTACATAAGGAAGTAGTGAAAAAAACAAAAGTTTTTGTTCTGCTCGCAACAAGCCACACCCATTTCACACCCCTATTCATTTTCACATTAGACTGAAAGGGGGGTGGGGTCCGGTATTTCTTATTTGGGACGCTTGAGAGGACAATGGCCATTTCTGCTGGGCGGAGCCTGGGTGAAAACATGCATTACTCTTTAAAACAAAAGGCCATGGTAGCATCACCTCTGGAACAGCTGGCCAGCTCAGTCTCTGCTTTTAAGAAAAAAAATTGATGATCAAGAAAATGATTGATGATTATTGATATTATGGTGTCGGGTATCGGTCACTGGGGGGGGGCCATTTTCTCCACCACCGATGGCTGAACCTCTTCACCACCTCCACCCCACCACACACTATGCAGAAGAGATGTAGTTCAACTAAGTCAACTAAGACAACAGCGTTCTAATCCAAGACCAGTGATATTTCACCAGGCGCTAGTTGCTCTCCAAGCTTATCATTACCATAGGACTTTGATGTCTGGCACTGAAGTTTCGGGAGATAGCGTTATTACACAGCAAAGTATTATTTCTATTTCTGAGGAAGGAAAAAACAACACAAAGGGAACATTGATAAGTGGCGGGGATGTTCGGATGAGGACAAATAAATGCGATGGGGGGTGGGGGGTGGGTGGGCTGAAGCAATCATTCAAATGAAAGCCCCTCAGAGGTGTGTGTGCTTTATTGAATTCCCCATTTTTTTCCCTCTACTGCTAGCTCATCTGGCGTGGCAATAATGGAGAGAATGTTTTTAGTTGATTAGCTACCTGCCGCGCGGCGAGGAACACACTCATCACAACATTCAAAACGGAACTGATTACGAGAAGTGTGAAAATGTGGAGGAGGAAGCGAGCGAGACAGAGGGGAAAAGAGATGGAGGAGGGAAAAAAAAAACAACAACAGCTGACCAGATGAGCTCTCGCTGGAAAACACCAGAGGGATAGTTATTCGTTTTTTTCTTTTGCAATGGGGGATAAAGAGAAGCAGAGGGAGGAGAGAGAAAAGAGACTAAGAGAGAGAGAGAGAGAGAGAGAGACATAGACAGAGAACGGCAGGCCTTTGTAGTGCTGCGGCGGTGGCTCTTCTCCCTCCACGTTGCCCGGCTGAATTGCAGTGACCTAGAGCGATTCTTGAACAAATAAGATTGCCTTTGTGTGTGCATTATTTTCTGTTGACATTTGCTAAGCGCTAGGGCTCCTGGCCATGGGAGATAGATGAGGCCCCTAAAATGTCTCTGTATCTGCCAGGGCCTTTCATGTTACCTTGAGAACAGTTTTTCTCTCTGTGTGTGTGAGAGAGAGAGAGAGAGAGAGAGTAAGGAGGGAGGAGAGGGTGGAAAAAGCAATGTGATTGCCGTTCGGTCGAAATCCACTAGAGCTTTATTTCTGACAGCTGAAGGTAAAGGTTATTGTTGTTTTGGAGGAAAATAGGCATAGAGATACTGTATTATTCTAGGTGACAGCCCGTCGAAGGTGCCCTCCCATTCACTTTCCATTCATCGGCAGAGATAATAGATCTCGGGGCTAGATCTCATATGTATTCATGTGTAACGTCAGCGCAGCTTGACCTGGAAGCAAACGCGAAACACCCCAGCAGTAGTGCAAGGTCCGTCGCGGAGCTGATGCGGCTCACCACAAATGACCAATGGACCGATGGATGTGAAATGTTGTAATATACAGTACTGTGCAAAAGCGAAGATGCATATAATGAAATAATGTTTCTAAATATCAAAAAATGTACTATAAAGAGCAGTAATGTAAAACAATAATGCAGAAAAAAATAAACATCTAAGACCAAATTTATATATATATTTATATATATATATATATATATATATATAGAGGGATGTAGTGGAAGATAAACCGCAGAAACTGCAGAAACCCAGTTTACCCACCGTTTAGAGTTGATCCACCTTTCTAGGCTGACATAAATCTTAATGATGATGACATGATGAATTAATCATTTTCTGAGAATATGCAGTGTATGTGTGTTGCAGTGCATGTATCATCAGCAGGAATCGCCCCCCCTACTACAAATGAATGGGAGTTTTGTTTGTCCCAGTAACCTGAGAGTAACCTGCATATGTGAAAAATCACATACAACGCGACTCTCTGTGTGTTTTCCCATTGTACTTCTGCCTCTGCAGCCCCCCCCTCCACCTTCAGTTCAAGATAGACAGCTTCAATAACTGCTGCAATGGAAGGCCGGGATGATTTATTGTCAAATAAAAAAAAGCAGGTCAATGGTTAATGTCGCTTGATGAGCAAATACATGTGTTTTAATAAAATATGTGCGTGTGTCTGTGTTCACACATGTGAACGTGGGTTTCTTCTCATGTTTTGTGTTTGCAATTTTTTTGCTTGTGCATTTATTAGTTATTTACGCGCTTGCATATGTGTCTATTTGCGCGAAAATGCAACTGGGTGCATTCATGAAGTTGGACCTACGCCATAATCCTAGAGAATCAGCACCTGCAAGGCCAACCTGGTATCAGATCACGCCCTGCAAGATCTGATCAAACATCTAAGAATTAACATAGACTTACAATGGCGACCCAGGAATTGACCACATGTAGTGTAGCTGTAATGCTGGCATAATGTCTTTCCTTTAGGTGTAGTCTGCATGTAGCATTCATGCAGTGGTGGCTTATAGTGGTGGAGTATAAATCATTGCCCTACACTAGATTAATACACATTCATGCCTTTACACATTAGAGGATATTGCAACTTTGATAGCGATCTCCTTAGAAATGATGGCTGCACAAGTAAATGCCTTTCTTTCATTCATTTTTCATACATGCTTATATGTATTCAGGGGCACGGGGTGGGGTGGGCTGGAGCGTATCCCAGCATGCATTGGGCAGAAGGCAGGTCACCAGTCCATCACAGGGCGAACACATAGACAGACTCACATTCACACCTACGGGGTGATTTAGAGTCTCCAATCCACTTGTATTTGGACTGTGGGAGGAAATCGGAGCACCCAGAGGAAACCCACAGCAACACTTAAATGTTAAAAAAAAATGAAAAATGTATAAATCTTACTTATTATTTTACTTATTGTGATCAAATTAGGACATTGGAAACTGCCCTGAGGGTGTTGGCGAGCCTGATGGACCATTCTTCAGGTGTATCTGGCAATTCTGTTATTGAGCCTGTCAAAGTCAAACTGTCAAAGTGGCGATGTCCACTAATTCATGAGCACAGATGCTGTAGGTACGTACCGGCTCTCCAGATCAGTTGGTTCTCAAGAGTGCAAGAGTCTGCAGGCCGACGAAACACATCTACTTGAAGATGTGAGAAGAACCAGTGGCGTTACGTCGGAATGAAAACCTGCAGACTCTCGGGCCTTCGAGAACCATGACTCCAGGATTATGGCGGAAATCCAATTTTTGCGTGTGGAGGTGGTTGTGGGTGGTGGGTGGTGGGGCGTTCACGGGATTCCCCCGGCGCCCTCACCGCCTACCTGGCCGCACCCTTCCCCCAGACTTCTCCCTTCAGTAATTAGTGTTGTGTCAGGATTACAAGTGGTATTAATGGGACAGCGCTATTAGAGGTGGCCAGCTGCACAGCACTGGGACGGGCGAGGGAACCCAGCTGACTCTCGTCTTTTTTCACTTGCGTTTCATCCTCAGCCCATGTGTCTCTATTAAGTACTCTCTTTCTGTCTCTCTCTACATTTACGTTAGCAGAGGTGCAAAAACATTTCAGCAGCGGATCGGACCGTACAGGGGCGTCCTGGTGGTTCAACTAAGGTGCCACGTAACCGCGATGGGTTCGAATCCATCCTGGGACCTTCCTGGGATCCTGGGATCCATCCTGTCGCATCTTTCCCCATCTTTTCTGTCTCTCACTACTATAAACTATCCAATAATGCAAAAAGACAAAAACTCCTTCTCTTTCCTTCCTTCCTTATATCCAATCCGCGACCTCTCTCCTTTGTTTCCTTCTGCCAGCTAATCTTAAGAATAAGACGTTCATCTGTTCATTACTTTTACACCTCTAACGCCTCGTTAGCGACAACGCAGCATCTTTTCTTCCCGCTCTTCGTCAATCTCTCTTAAATTTCCTTCCTCCCATCTGCCCCTCCCCAAAGCAGCTGTTTACAGACTGCTCTGTAGTTGTAATGCTGAAGATACACACACACACACACACCTGTTGTCTCATTACAAGGGAGCACATCCATTTTGTCTGAGCATGAATATCGAATTGGCTTACCACCCCATTTCACCCTATTTATCATGTTATATTGGGCTGTTAGTACTAACCAATGTGCTGGCTTCCATCACCCCCATATAACCATTAGCGCATTAGCCATGGTTGTCATGTAGCGCCATTGGAGATTGTGAATTATGATGATGACAGGTAGCGTATTGTTTTTGAATCTCAGGAAAATCACACCGCACCTAAAGGAATCTTCTGTTAAATAGAAAACCAACAGCATTCCGGACCCCGAGGACCAGATTTGTGGACCACTTGTGTAGAGGTTAGCAGATCTGGAACCAGAAGGTCACTTGGTTTCTTTTCTTGGTGCAACTCGGAATTTGGACATAAAAAGTGCATGAATAACACTTTCTCTTCAACAGCTACTGTCAAGGTGCTCTTGAGCAAGGCTCTTAATCCCCAAGCACACCAGTGATGTCACCAAGAGTAGACTGTGGTTGTGCTAGTTAGCGGCCGGGAGTGAATGTGCGTTTGCATGCTCAGCAAAACCTGACTGGATAAAGGTTAAAAAAAGATAAATCCTTTTGTGAGGAATCAAACCTTTGACTTCCTACCGTGTTTCTAGCACCGCACCTCAGCCACCTGAGCCATACAGCATGACATCTTGTAGAAATTAAAGAGCAGGAGGGGTGTGTTGCCTGATAACACTGTTTGTGGACTCACCATTCCTTACTGTTATTGGCTGAGATAGACATCAATAACAGCAGATAGGATCAGTCATTTCACCAGCCATACAGATGAAAGCGCTCCAAAGAACAGCGGCTTACAACTGCTTTATTGCGTGTTGTGAAAAAAGAAACACATTAAAAGGGGGACTATTTCTTGTTTTCAGATGTCTCCCTCCATTTCATTAACGTACTATAACCCATCCAATATTGTTTGTGAAAGCCAATATTTAAATGGCGCGTGTATGCTACGCAATAAACCCAGTAGCGTGTGGAATAATATTAATAATAATTGTGCCTCATTTCTTCAGCGTCTCCCTCTTTTTTCTCGCCTCCCTCATGTTTTTTTTCTTCTTCTCAGGGCGAAAAAAGGTTTAAAAGTGAGTAAAAGTGTCTCTTTTCTATGCTACAGCCTCATGCATGGCTGTTAATTTGCCGTGCGGGGGAACATTATGGGGCCATTAGAAGCTCTTAAATTGGATTCAAGTGGAAAAGTCATTATCGTCCACATAAGGAAGATTTCAATTGAGAGTGCTTCATCTGATATTTAATATAACTACCATATTAAAGGGAAATGTTGGATTGAATTCTCGGGGAAAGATAATTCTCTGCAGCGTTGCTGGATTAACTTTTTTTCACTTTAATAACAGTTGTGGATTCATTCATATCTTATTTCCCTACTGAAGATGTGTGTGTGTATGTGTGCGGGTACATTACATTTTTCTGTATCTGTGAGCATGAGTGTGTGAACGGTCAGGAAAAAGGCCTTGAAACCACTCACAATATGTCCCTTCTAGCCTTCTGAAGGTCATTCCTTGCAAAGCTAAGAAAATGTCTTGGTCGTTCAAGACAACTTTCCTTCATTCCTTTAAACAAAGAAAGCAATGTAGCTCAGTACGTAAGCTTTAGGATTTATGCAATTTATGCAATCCACGATGAATGAAATTACAGCCCTTTCGACATTAAAACATTGTAAACATTCATTTTCATCAAATGGAAAGCACAAAAAAGGGTTTTCCAGTCAACTTTTGATATTGTTACCACACTAGTTAGCGTCAGCATGCTAGCCAGTAAGGTTAGCTAGCCAGCAGGGTTAGCTTGTCCTAGTCAGCAGGGTTAGTTCGGGGCTTGTCCTGTTGTACTGTACGCTATGTATGGCCACCACTAGTTATTGTCATGGCTATGCTGGCCTCTTCCGCCCCTGCCTCTGTTATCTCTCTCCCTCTGTCTGTCTCTCTCTTCTCTGCAGGTTGGTGGGTGTGTCACTGAGGGCTCCCATGCTGCCAGTACTGCTCCGATGTTCCCCATTGCCTAATCACCTGTGTATATGCTCTGCCCTCACCAGGCTCCAGTGCTAGTTTGTCGTTTTGTCAACCGCTATCTAGTGTGTTTGCCTAGTACCAGTCTCTTAGTTCGAAGTGTTTTCGCCTACCTGTACCTGCTGAACCTATCTTCCAGTAAAAGCCTGCTTACTTTGAACTCCCTGACTCCAGCCTTGTCTGCTTTTGGGTCTGCTTGTATTAAGCCTCACAGTACAAACTAGCCAACCATGGACCCAGTGGACAACGGCCAGCTCAGGACTGCTCTTTCCACCCAGGGTGCAGCCATCGGCCGCTATGAACACCTGTTCCAGGAGGTAATGGAGGGGATACGCGGGCACCGCTTCACCTCAGCCCCCATTCTGATCAATCCTGACCCTTCCCTTCAGTTCATTGTGGAGGTGGACACCTCGAATGTGGGAGTGGGAGCCATCCTCTCTCAGTGTTCGCCAGGGACGTGCAGAGGATGTTAGAGGGGCAGGGGCCCAAATTCATAAAAGGGCACGCCGGCGATTTCTGTAAATAATTAAATAAATATATGCCTGGAATGACTACTTTTGCGACACTGTTAAAGGGATATTAAAATGTATGTATTTAAAACAAACCCATGACTGAGGTTGGTTCAAACACTGCTACATGACAGTTAATTAATGATACATGCAAAGAAATGAAGTGTATTTCAGTAAATTTTCCTCACATGTTAACCAGCCCAATTCTTACCTAGCCCTTGTGTACCTGTATACAGTTCATATAACAAATAAAACTACTACTACTACTACTACTACTACACCCCCCCTAAAGTAAGCCAGCATATAGAATAGTATCATCACTGCTTGGTCTCACACACACACACACACACACACACTGCGACATGCCCAAACAATATACACTTTTAAACATCACGTTTTTAGAAAACTGGCTATAAAGAAAAAGGGGTGACTAATCACTAAACTACCAAAATGCAAAACGTAACTACCTGCTTCAGAAATTAATTGCATATTTGTAAGTTGTCCTGCATGACTGAGATAACGTCGTTTTAATGATAATTAGAATAGCTTGCTTGCTCACGAGTACCAAGGCTAGTAATGACGAAATTACAGCGTGTAGGTGGCAAGTCCTACTGACCTACTTCATAGTTTTTTAACGGATATATAACTGTGGCGGACTGGGGGGAGGGAGGGTGGTAGGCTTAGGCTGGACTCAGCGGCTGCGGCCAATTAAGGCTGAGTGCAGCCGGGCCTTTTTAACCTGTGTGTGGATGTGTGAGCGAGAGGGACGTGTGAGAGGCCAGTGTGAGAGGCTGGCGGCGTGGATGCGGGAGCCGGCAGCGATCGGGAGGATCGAGGGCCGGCGGACTGGAGGAGCGGACAGCGAGCCAGCAGCAGCCGCTGCTGAGCGAGGGTCCGCGGCTGGAGTGCCGGGACGGAGGCGAGGGCGCGAGCTGGAGAGGACGGAGTGGGAGAGACAACCGTGGCGACAACCGACGGAGGTCCCCGGGGGTGCAGTCGGGAGCCGCCTGCAAGAGCTGGTGACAGTCGGGGTTGGGGCGGGATGCCCCTGGAAGCCTGGCAGGCTGGCCGGCTTTGGGGTTCCGCGGCTGACCCACCGGGGAGGACTGAGGTGCTTCGGCGGAGGGAGACGGCGCTACCAACTGCCGTCAACACCGGGGCCGGGTTTATTGATGGTGATAATAAAACGGCCCTGCTGGCCAACTAACTCTCCTCATGCCTTGTGTCTCTGTCTGTCACGAACCCCGGTAGTTGTTTAACACTAGAAGCGCCAAGGCGGTCTCACAGACGGTTTGGGGTTTTCTGTTGCAAATATCTCTGTTAAAATAAAGAGTATGAGGCCCCCAGTCCATGACTTTTCCTAAATATAGGGTTAACTTTATTTTCACAAAGTTTGAAGGTTCTAAATCAAAAGACAAAAGATTTCTGAGCATTTATACCTAGGAACGCCATAGCGGTCAGATTGACCGCATACTGTATGTCCATACATCGCTACGTTACAATGTGTTTTTTTTCAAATTTCGCGGGTTTAATTTTGCGCGTCTTTGGTTGCTAAGCAATGTTTCTTGTTTTCCTTCAATAATACCCGTTGTCTATATATAGTATAGTAATATCTCAATCCAAAACACAGAGCAGTAGCATATTTGAGTTGAGTCAGTATTGTCTGCTATTGCCCGCTATTTGATGATCAAGAGGACGAAGAGAGAGAAGATGAAGAGAGCAAACAGAAGACTGAATGTAGAGGAGGCTTTGGCATTATTTCATGAACTGGGTGAAGGGGAATCTGATGGTGGAGAAGTTTCAGACTTGAGTCATGTGGACTGGAGCGAGGAGGAGTGTTCGTCTGATTCCGACTATCAGCTAGAGGAACCCCGGCGTAAAAAATCCAAGCCCAACAACGCTGCCCCAGTTCTGCCAGCTGAGCCATCTACTTCCACATCCACTCCATTGGTGCCAGGTAGGCATAGGTTATTATTTTTATTATTGCCATCAATGCGCACATCTTGTACAAGACATGCACAGGGAACAGCATCGCCCGAAGAGTCTTCATCCTCCAGCTGGCCAAGGAGCTGAGAGAAGACCACATGCGCGTCAAGGCCAGTCTGCCCGCGCATGTTCCGAGAGAGCCACACCAGCAACAGCCCGCAACACGGAAGCAATGCCAGATCAACAGCCACTGCAAAAAGAATAAGACCCTGATTGCATGTGAAGGATGCAAGCGACCTGTTTGCGGGAAGTGCACTGCAAGGGTGAAGAGCTTTTGCCCCGGCTGCAGTGCGTAAAGCAAATTAGGCAGCTGGACTGCCTATTGGACCTCAGGTTTGTTCAAAATCACCTATTGTTATGTTCTATTTCGTTTCCTCTGACCTGTAAAAATATTCTGTGATTATTTGTTTGTTATATTGTTCCTAATTGTTCCTAATTATTACTAACGGATTATTAATATTACAATTATCCTTATCACAGCACACCAACGCCTGGATATTGGTAGTGATTGAAGAAGAAGCCAGAGACTGTCAACTTCTACAACGTTTCCAAGGTGAGCTGTGTAAATGGTAGTATTATAGAGACAGATAAAAACACACTGATGTTGTGACAAATATTTGCGTTGGACAATGATTACAGCTTGCGCTAATTTCTATCTCAGGTTGGAGTTGACGTGGTGGATCCGATGGCTCGGCTGTATTCTGCTCTGCAACATCCTGGACCTGGCTGCCATCAACGCGCACATCTTGCGACACATCACTAGTCTTGTTTCGTTTCCCCTGACCTGTTAAGATATTGTGATTATTTGTTCGTTATATTGTTCATAATAATAATTAATTATTAATGTTAAAATTTGACGAATTGTATTGTATTTTGTTTACTCTATGTAGTCTACATCATTATTATTGTTTGTTATTTTCTAATATTCATTATTTTTTTTCTGAATATTGTGTGATTTTTATGTGTTTTTTGCCTGCTATTTTGTGTCGGGACACTGATTCCTGCAGCCAATAAATGTTTTTATTTCGTTTATTGTGTCATTTCTGTATTGATATGCATACTTGTCCTATCTGATAGAATAGTGTAAATTATTCTATTTTAGCATTGTCAATACTACAAACTGTTCAGCTTTGGCCCGTGCCGTGAAAGGCTACTGCGCACTGTGAAAGAAGCCTAGAGCAAAGCCCGTCGATATCGCCTATAGCCTAACACTTAAGTTGACTTTGCATGTGTTGTTTCCTTGGTTGCATATATCTAAGAGCGGAGTACTTTCTAAATTTTTAAGGTGTATTTTTTCGTGGACTATACATTTCCCTCTTTATATTTGACAAATAAAGAAAAAATAAAATACAGTTAACACCAGCCAAAAAAGGGCACTTTTTGACTCTGAGGGCAAAAGGGCAGGGGCTCAAACTTTCTGATTCTGAACTCCTCATCACCCATGTTTTCCGCATCCATGGTCTTCCCCAGGACATAGTCTTGGATAGGGGCCCACAGTTTATCTCCCAGTTTTGGAAGGCTTTCTGCTCTCTCCTAGGTGCCACAGTCACCTAGAAGTACCTTCCTTGGATTGAGTATGCCCACAATACACTCCCTTCCTCTGCCACTGGACTCTGACCCTTTCATTGCTCCCTAGGCTACCAACCCCCGTTGTTCTCTGCTCAGGAGGTAGAGGTTGCTGTCCCTTCCACCCAAGAATTCATCTGCCTCCAGCCTTGTCTGCTTTTGGGTCTGCTTGTACTAAGCCTCAGTTATTTACTGATTGTTTTCTCAATACTAGCTAGCTAAATTATAACATCCATTTCTCCACATTAACAAACGATGGCGCGGCCGTGTCTAGACGCCATCGTGGTAGCTCCGCGGAGATTGTGCGTTTTTTTAGTTTTGTGTTTGTTTTTGATATCTTTTTTTGCACAAACACATCGGCACTAACATTCTACGAATGTAGCACACTTTTGGACATAAACTTTTGCATAAAACAAAGGTTTTTGTCCACTTTTTCCATCGACCCAGCATGGCCGGCGGAGATCTTACGAGCGAGCCACAACAACAACAGTGAAGACGCATCTCTGGGGAGACGAAGGAGAAAACATCGAGGAAAACGGAGCGGAATTCGGAACAGATTGAGAGCCCACCGTCCACCTCTGCCCAGCATCCTTCTTGCTAACGTCCAGTCTCTGGAAAATAAGTTGGATGATGTTAGGGCGAGGATTAGATTCCAACGGGACATGAGGGATTGTAACATTTTTTGTCTGACGGAAACATGGCTGACCCCGCTGGTGCTGGATCGAGTCATATGCCCAACCGAGTCCTTCTCTGTTTTCCGTGCGGATAGAACGGAAGAATGGAAGCCTGGTAAATCTAAGGGTGGAGGGGTTTGCTTCATGACCAACAAGTGGTGCAACCCCAAGGACATCTTTCTTGTTCCTGCTCGTCGCCTATGGCAGGGGCTACGGACTATAACCCACTACCAGGGCAGACCCCCCACAATTGTGAGTGCCGACGCATCCCTAGCGGACGACCTGAACTCATTTTATGCACGGTTTGAGGCTAGCAACAACAGTGCTAGCTCGCCGGCTAACAACAACACTGTTAGCGTAGCCGAAGTGAGTTCTACCGCTAGGGATGAACACACTCTCTGTGACTGAGCACAGTGTGAGGAGGGCTCTGACGAGGGTGAACACCAAGAAAGCTGCAGGCCCAGATGGCATATCTGGGCGAGTACTGAAGACCTGTGCTAATCGGCTATGTGAGACTGCTGTTCATTGATTATAGTTCAGCTTTCAACACCATAGTCCCAACCAGACTGACCGGCAAGTTGATTGAGCTGGGACTGAACACCCCCCTGTGTGCCTGGATCCTGGACTTCCTGACCACCAGGCCCCAGGTGGTCAGGGTAGGCAGACACACCTCCAACCCCCTCACCCTGAACACAGGATCCCCCCAGGGTTGCGTCCTCAGCCCCCTACTGTACTCCCTGTACACACATGACTGTGTGGCCAGGTTCAGCTCCAACTCCATCATTAAGTTTGTGGATGACACAGTGGTGGTGGGCCTGATCTCTAACAACGACAAGAAGGCCTACCTGGAGGAAGTCGCTGACCTGTCACTCTGGTGCCAGGACAACAGCCTCCTCTTGAATGTCACCAAAACTAAGGAGCTGATTGTAGACTTTAGGAGGGCACAACAACAGAGGACATACTCACCATTGGGGATTAATGGGACTACTGTGGAGAGGGTGAGCAGGTATAAATACCTGGGAGTCCACATCACCGAGGATCTGTCATGGTCCACACACAGAGACACTTTGGTAAGAAAGGCAAGGCAGCGCCTTTACCACCTCAGGCAATTGAGGAAATTCAAAGTCTCTCGGAGGATCCTTCAGTCCTTCTACTCTGGAGCTGTAGAGAGCATCCTGACAGGAAGCATCACTGCCTGGTTTGGCAACAGCTCCGCTCAGGACAGGAAGGCTCTGCAGAGAGTAGTGCGTTTGGCTGAACGCACTATTGGAACTACACTCCCCACCCTGCAGGACTTATACACCAGGAGGTGCAGAACCAGAGCCTGTAGGATCATGAAGGATCCTCACCACCCCAACAACAGACTGTTCCAGCTGCTGCGGTCAGGCAAGCACCTCCGCAGTCACGCTGCAAAAACAGAGAGACTGAGACGGAGTTTCTTTCCTCAGGCCATCAGGACTGTGAACTCCGACCTCACCAGGGCCCCCACCAAGTCCCACACACTGCCCCTCTTATGCACACACACACACACACACACACATTTAGGTAGCAACTACACATAATTTATATACATATATACAAATTTTTCATATTTTTCTATATTTTTTACTTATATTTCTTACCATTGTTAATAGTGCTCTTATTGTAAATATTGTGTTGTTGTTTTTTTATTGTAAATATTGTGTACTGTTGCCCTTTGAGCATTGTCACTTTTCATTTCACTGCACACCCTGTGTGTGTATGTGACAAATAAAGTTCTTGAATCTTGAATCTTGAATATAAAGTATATGTTACTGTGGCAGACTGGGGAGGGTGTGGGTGATGCGGAGAGAGTTGAGTCAGTGGACTGACCCTCCCTGGATCCAGCACTCTGGCTCACTCAGACGCTATCTCGTTCACACATGCACACACAGGTTAAAAGGGCCCAGCTGCAATCCGCCTTAATTGGCCGCAGCCGGTGCTGGATCCAGGGTTACCGAGTTGAAAAAGGCAGAATAACTATGGATAAACAGCTGCATGGAGATACCTATGTTTTATAAAGAATGCAATTGAACTGGACAAGCAGTCATGTCTTGATTTTGCTCTTTGTCTTTCACACTTAGAATTTTATAGTTTCCCATACATTTTGACACATTTATTTCAAATCAGGAGAGACTACAAGCTATAATGGATAATGAATCAGGTGAACATTGGCGGTGGCTCCAGTTGAAATCAATGTTCATGGGTTAAAGGAGCTCTGTGAATCTCAGATGAGCGGGAAACTTCCCCCCTTGTAGACTGCTTTTCCATTGGGCAGAGTGGATCGACTGATGACCAACTGGAGTCTGGCACTGGTGATGGTGGAGAGGCAGAGGGGCACAGTGCCAACACAGCCTCAAATGAGACAGATATATACGGATGTGGTAGTTTGTAATTGGTTCCCTTGGAAAGAGGAAAAGGAGTGTCCTTGCTTAATGGGCTGATTGAATAACAAGCAAGGCTGATTGCTGTGAGAATACATGGAGTCATTTTTATATCAGTAGAATAGAGTACTTGGCATAGAGGCAAAATCCAAAATAAATGCATTTGGAAATAATACAACAAAATGTTTTTGCATTGTAGTTTGATTTTTGTGTTTTTTTCTTTTTCTTCGTCACTATGCAGAGATGATGACATACAGCTTCAGTCCAGGTAAATCACCTAACATGCCATGGTTGCTGTATGACAGCATGCCATGTTCAACTATTTTGTCCAATGCTGATCTGATTGTGGTACTTAAAAAATATATACATTTTCAGAATGTATTTCCAAAACGCTGCTCATTTACTAATGATTGTTTTCAGTCCTTTCATATAGATCTGGGCGTCCAGCATTCAGTCATAACAAAAGTTCTTCAACTGATGTGAATCCACTGATACCCATTCACAAACATAAAAATGGTGGAACCATATTCATTCAACAATGGAAACATGAGCATGAGCAAGATGTGCAACAAATAATGAGCTGAGATAGATATTTTTGGTCAAATACACTATCAACGGTTGTGGTATGTCATGTGGATAATATTGCTTTTAATGCTGAGATATTATCAAGTAATTACTATGAATGTGCTAAAAAGAAAAGGGTCTAAAATCTGCACATGAAGTGGATGTCCAAACAGATTGTAGATAAATGCATAAATGGCAATTTGGTGGCATTTTCCTTTTGCATATTGACACATAGCATATTGACACATAGCAAATTGTTCTACATATATTTAAATTTTTACACTATCATTTGTCATGGCTGCATAACCACTATTTCACACTTTGATCCAATCTTTCATCTTGAACCTATAGACCATTGGTGATGCTGGAACCTCCAGTGTTGAGAGTACAGATGAAGAGGAGGTCACCCAGCCGATCAACAGTGTGTAAATTCTGCTCCCGTTCCGTCAACCCTGGCAGCGCATCAACCTGATGGTGCTATTTAGCTTTGGCACTGTACCCTGCAATTGTACCGTGTACTATTGTGTGAATGAGATTTAGTTTCAATAGGCAAAAACAACACGGTACATAAACCCGCTAACACACAAAGTCCTTTTCTCTTACACGAGTGCTGGTTGGCTACCACTGGGAGTCGGAGATTATCATCCCTCCATTTGTGTCAGGTTAGTTGTGGTAGGTACATGTCAAGTTGCAGGGAAAAGTCAGAACGTGGTCAGTTCCTGTTTTTTTTTTTTTATGGCTGCTGTTCACACAGAACTGGGGAGTGCCATGGCCAATTATCTGGCAATTGACCTTCTACTGCCGATTGCACTTGACAAAAGTGTCCATTGAAGATGAGGAAGAGGAGGCGGATGAAGACAGAGCAGACTATTTATTGCCCTCCCCTCCAAGGGTTGAAACATGACGTCATTGGAAAGAGGGCTTTTACCAGTAATCATCTTTGTCTCACAAAGCTACGTTTCTGCAGCTTTCGTTGAAGCACTGTGGTAATTGCGCCAAAGGTCTTCGTGATGGACAGCGCCAAGCATCGCCTTCCTTCAAAACCAAAGTTTCTCACGTGGGCACTGCAATGCTCGTTGAACGGGTTGGTCCAAAATTTTTGTGTTATTTCTAATTGCCTTCTTTCCAGACGACGGCGAAACAACACAGCGAGAGACAAATTAAATTAAAACCAAGAAAGGGAAGCGATATGGTGTCCACGTCAAGCCGTGCAAATGGTGAATTTTAATGTAATTTTTCTAACGCTTATCTCCAGGTCTGCTCCAATGGAGACACAGTCTTGGAAATGGAAATCACAGCCCACCCTGTCATTTGGGATACTGGCAGGGGATTTCATGTTGGCAACAAACATTCTTCTATCTGGAAACAACTATTACAAGATAGCACGGCTGTTACAATTCATGAATATGGGCTTCTTTCGGGATCCAAGATGCCTGCTGTGCAGATGTCATGAAGGAATTCTGGAAGGAGAGAAGACAACAAGTAATGGAATGATTCTGTGACAAAGATGCTGTCTTAAGACACTCATTTCTAGATAAATGATAGAATGTATTTTGATCACATCCTCATATTGTCGTATTGTTTGTTCCGTTCACCATCCTCATCTGTCTATATTCCAGGAGATGGAAGGGTGGACTTACAAGGGAAGAAGTTCGGGAATTTTCACGCCTGTGTTTTACAAAATCAGGAATCACAACAAAAAGTCTTCCGTACCGCAGGTCATAGCGCTCGCTCAATTCTGTACCCACTCCTCCACGGAAAACAACTCCCAATAAATCATTTCGGTGGTGCGTGTTGACAAGAGGGAGACGCAACGTAGCTTCACGCTCACGGAGAACGAGGGATTTACGAACATGTACAAGTTGATGACTGAAGTGCATGTTGTTGAGTTCTGCGCACACGACCACCGTCGGATACAAGGTCTCACCAGTACGTGTTTAATCATTTGAAATGTCACGCTTGAACGTTGGAATGTAACTTCATGAACAGACCCATCGGAAGGAAAATACAAAGACGAGGGCGTGAGGCACATGTGGAGGAGGCCAGCACATATAACGCTTCATGGCTAGTGTTTTGTTTATATATTTGGAACAGAATAATGATATGATATGAATGAATGAATGATGACAATAATGAACTGGAAAAATCACTGAATTTTTTTCAAAGCTTCATTCAATTTCATGGTCATTTCTGCGGTAGGCGGAATCTGCTGTTTCTCCACCACACTGTGAACAAGCACATCTGGCACTATGAAGAGCGCCGTCATGGTGCACGGCAGGCGGTGGTTGGTGAAGAAGAGTCGGTTGGTGAAGTTGACAGTAGACGCTGCGGTCAATATTACTGTGATGTACTGTATCCCATTTTCAGCATGGAGTTCAAGCTATTGATTAAGTTCATGCATTTTTCCTATATGACGCTCTACTCATTTCCACTGCACAGCTGGAGTCGTACCACAACCACACAAGAGGTGTGCCTTCTCTCCACGTGTCTATGAGGCTCGCCGTCTGCTCGCTGCCATCGACTACATCTTGCACAAAGGACGGTTGGCCGAGGATGGCGCAAATGGTAATTAGATTAATAACACCAGCAATGTTTCACACCGTTTTATATAAAGGAAAAACAGGGCTTGCACACACAGATCAATCGCTGTCTGCCGCCATTTATTTTCCTCTCGGATTTCACCGCTGTATAACCGTCTGCTGTTATCAAATTGTCAGTCTTTATGTTAGCTTTTAATGGTAAATGACCTCACCGTGCGCTGGACTGTGTGCCAGATAAAGGAGAAGAAGTATCTGTATATACACAGAAAACTGTCATCTGTAAGAGGAATGCCAAAAGGGAGTCTCCATCAACATAGGTGTGTTGTGTGAGGCATGAACTTTGTCATTCCGAAAATCTTTTATTCTGTTCTACATCATCGATGTTGTTCTGCTTTCCTTGTGCGTGTGTCCCAACAGGATCAAACCAGCATACAGTGATGGTGCTTCACATTGAGAGAAGAATCCCAATAATTGCTGAATTGGTGGTGTCCTCTCTGTCCTTTATCTGCAAACCAGCAGCTAACATAGTTAATCTCTAAAGTCTTCATCCACCTTGACATTTTGTTGTGTTATAGTTGTCTCAAAATGCATTAAAGGGGAATTCCGGTATTTTTAAACATGTGCTCTATTTGTACATATTAGTCATTTATACCCCAAAATAGGTCCAAAAAGGTTTGGAATTCCTCCAGTAGATCGCTTCAGCCGGCAGTCGTGAAACGGGCTGCAATGGCTGCAACATAATCAGCGTGATCAAAGTATTATCCACTAAAAGTGCTTGTTTTTGCCGGTGACAGGCTCAGATTGTTATTGGAAGTGTCTGACAACATTACGGAAAGGATCCCTACAGAGATAGACCTTTTTTTAACCAGAAACAGATCGCAAATCGCTCAAGGAGAAGTCTCGCTCTGAAATCTGAAAGATGAGGTGAGTTGTTGCAGGAAGAGGTTAAACAAAGGTTTCTGGTTAAAGAAAGGTCTATCTCTGTAGGGATCCTTTCCATAATGTTGTCAGACACTTGTCAGACACTTCCAATAACATGTCAGTGGCAAAAACAAGCACTTTTAGTGGACGTATTTTGATTGCGCGCTGTTGCCCCTGCGGATTATGTTGCAGCCATTGCAGCCCGCTTCGCGACTGCCGGCTGAGGCGATCTACCGGAGCAATTCCAAAACTTTTTGTACCTAATTTGGGGTATAAATGACTAATATGTACAAATAGAGCCCAGGTTTAAAAATACCGGAATTCCCCTTTTAATTTGAGTCTTGATTTCTATGCCAAGTACTCTATTTTATCAAAGCAGAAATTTAAATTTTAAACTTAGAAGCTCATGTCAAAATGTGACACTCAAATGTGTACCTCCGGGCCATTATGAGTGTATTTATGATATGTAAATATCCAACTGGCTGCATACTGCAAACTATTTACAGAACTATACAGTTCAATCACAATTTACAAGTAGTAGAGCCTTGCTGGACGAAAGCCAACACATTGTCCATATGGATCTGGGAAGGAGTTGAGGGTCACTTTTATTCTCCATTATCCTGTCTATGAAGGCATGAGCTCTGTCCAGATCAATGCTACAGGTCCATGTCTGCAATGACAGATGTGCTTGTAGCTTCATAAGTGCATGGATAGTTCTTCACTCAAACATTGGGGCAATTTAATCAAAGTGCAGTATTTTTCATCAATCTTTCCAACTGTAGGAATATAGCCTAAATAAATGTAAGAGCCTAGACAAGCAAGACTGTGAAAGGCAATGCACAAAGGGCTGTCTATGGCTATCTATGCTTGACCCGTATTGACCTTGCCATTAAGTAATGGCGCATCATGGGGAGCTGTCTTCTGTTGTCTACTGCTCTTCAATTTATGACAGCAGATAGAGACTTGTCCTGCTAAAACTGTCTGCTTCTCACTGTCTATCTCTCACTCTTTGTTTCTGTCTCTCTCTGTCGCTCACTCAGTCTATCTATCTTTCTCTCATCTCTTTAACAGTACTACTTCATAATTTATGGGCTGGTTGCTAAGGATACTTTCAGGTTATCAAGGACTGTTCTCCGGTTTCTGTGGGTTAGGTATTGGTTATTATGGGCTGTCCTATGGTTGTTATGGGCTGTGCACTTTTATTCTAGGCTGTCTTGTGATTGCTATGCACTCAGCAACAACTTTGCCACCACTTAGTAATGCCACTAGCCACTCCAAAGCCAAAACTTGTTCTGTTTCCTGTCGCCTGCCATGAGTTATGATAGAATATCATGCTGCTTCATTCACTCATACATACAGTATCAATCTATCACTATTATTTTAATTCTTGAAATATCATCTTCAGCCTTTCATCAAACTAACTTACTTTAAAATGATTCATCATACAATAAAAATATACTTTCTTCAGTCAATAAAAATCACCTAAGCATGTGATTATCAATATTGAAAGTGAGGAATACATAAAATCTTTCCCAAGATCTGCATTAATCAATTTTATATCAGAATCTCCGCCACACCACGTCCACTTTATTATTATAATAATAATACAAAGAAGAAGAAGAAACATTATTAGTACAGCATGAACAAGGTGAGATGTCATGGTGCAAAATACAATTGGATAAATAAAATCAAGATGCATACAGATTCAAAACAAGGAAATGAAAAAGAAAAATGCACAATTTAAAGTGGCAATTACAAAAAGGCTTGTTGAAAAAAAAATGCTTTTAAAGAAGAGATTGAATGAATGAAGATGAAACTGATTTTGCTAGCCTAATCTCCTCAGGCAGGGCGACTTTTGGATTTGGTTAGTTGCATTTTTTCATTTTAAACGACAGCAAGGGGCCAAGAACTGACCCCTGGGGGACACCCCATGAAATATGAGCTGAGGAAGATGAGGCATTCCCTACCACAACAGAGAAAGGTTCTATTGGCCAGGTATGATTTCAACACTATTTCAGCATCCATGTCTGCTGATAAGAACTCTAGCACATCGCAGCATAATAAGAGACAAGCAATCTGAGAATTCTCCAATGAAGTTCAGGTCAATTCTGGCGGTCTGTGGACTAAAATGGGGACGTTTCGACCAATTAAAAAGCTTCAAAACTTGAAAATTTGCCAAATGAAATAGGAGAGCATTTGTGACAACTTGGCAAGCCAACTTTCCATGGAAACGGAGTTTACTTAATGTAGATACACTTTCTGTTGCATGGCTATTCCCAGTAGTAAATGACTTTCTGGAGCAGACCGGGACAGAGGGTATAGAGGAGAGCGTAGGGGCCAGGCAGGATAGGTTCCTGAGTAGGCGTACTCCCTACCAACCAAACCCATGACAATGAGCCTGGGATGGATAATGAGATAGGACTGTCATTGACTGTCTACTGAGCTCCTTGGCTCTGGAATACGACTACTCTGAAGATAACATTCTGACACTGGTGCATAGGCACGCTTTGGCAAAAGGTGGTAAATTGCCATCCATTTTCCTTACTTTGACACCCCAATTTTTGAAATTGCACAGTGAAAGGGACTCCCTAATAGTGAATCAAATCACTGTATTTCCACACAAGATGCAAAACAAAAGTTTGGAGCTCACTTTTGATCAAAGCACAAAATACCCCCTCTCCCTCAGCAGTATATATAGAGTAACTACCTATCATCAATATCTTAACAAACTTTTCAATAGAAATTGTTTAAACAAATCAGACAAGAGCCACTGCCACCACCTACGTCAGCTCCAGCAGTTGCAAGACACACAACAGCGAAGGTAGGCTTTCTCTTTGCTAAGCTGCAAGTATTATGAATACAAATATCAATTAATATTATTTTTAGCAATCTTGATAGAATAATAATCCACTGGGTTCAGGTGAGTCAAATGTACTAATTTTCTGCAAAGACATGAATGCAGAAGTCAGAATTACTTAATGCAGAATTACTTCCTCCTTAGATGGAAGATCTAAAAATAACAATGGAGCAAATGAGGGAAATTGAACATAATGAAACTGACAATTACAATGAGAGAACATGTTAAGTAGAACTAGAAGAATTAAAAGTGTGAAATGTACTGTATGAGTAATGGCATGTCTGCAGGGAGGGGGCACAATAACAGCACGAGAACATACTAAGAAAATAAACGAATTAATGGAAATATACCTAAAAATGAACTGTGAAAATCACAAAAATAAAGATAGATGCAGTAACATCTGAGAAGGATATGGAAAGAAAACAAATATGTGAATGTACAGCATATATTGTATACATGTTGTGCAAAATGTGTCATTTTAGTGAGTCTACAGAAGGCCATACATGAGCACAGAAAGTGTCTAGGTGTGCAGACATGCTTTGTAAAAAAAACCGTTATCACTATATTCAATTTACACATGCACATAGCTTGTGAACAGGGCGTGCATTGTGCATATGTGCAAGTTGTTCACCTTATCAAAAACACCAGATGGAGTTACCATATGTTCAGAAAAAGTGACAGAAAAACTATTCACCTTCTATTGATTGTATCCATTTTGCCCCCAGATGTTGTACTATAATCCAACAGTCACCTCTTCAGGAATTAAAGTGGCAATTGATTTTGTCTCCATCTTTGTCTCTCAGCCTCATTGCTATGGTGTTCTTCACTGCACTTCCCAGAGATCACCTGTCAATCAAACAGTGCGTCCAGTACTGATGTCGTCTTTCTCCTTGGTTTTTGCAGTTTCTGCAGTTTCTGCAGGTGGCGCTCTTTTCTTTGTCTGTTCAGCCACGGTGGCGATCGCTGCTCATGCTAACTACCAAGAACTTGGTAGTTTATGCCGAACAAATCAGAAATGTCCTGTCTGCCAGAGGATTTTTCACAGGAAAGACCTCTCTGACGCCGGGTGTTTAGAAAACAGCAAAAAAGCTTTCATGAAACTCCAGGTTGGATCACTGTTGTGTTACAGCAATCAGCAATAGAGCGCAGAAAAAAGGGACATTTATTTGTATGAGAATGTTTATTACTTTAAGAACAATTGCCTCATTTCCCCATTGACACCCGTGTTATATTCAAAGCACCAATGGCTTTCAAGATGGGTTTTGTGGACCCTACGCCATAAAACCTACCCAGCATATAAAAACCATAACGTGCGGTTTCAATTCAAAGTAAAACAGCAAAAATCAAAGTTGCAAGGTTTCCCTCCCTTCTCTCATAGTGTGGGGTTTTCATTTCTGATCACACAGCCATGACCAGTAGCAGAGTGGCGTGCCGCTATTGATGGCTTCTCCCGACCCTCTGTTATGGTACGGGTGCAGGTCAGGGTGAGGCATCTGTCACCTACAGCCATTAAGCTCATCCTTCTCTTCTTGTTTATCGCTAAATGCTGCTGCCTTTGCCACCCCACCACCCGCGCAGATAAACAGCGCAGAGAATGAGAGGTCGAGAAATACAACAACAGCCTGCCGACTTACTCCGGATGTCACAGATAATAAATAGAGCATCGGCAGATGACTTGGTTCTCGATGGCGGTTGGAGGGAAAACATAAGGAGGGATTATTTGATCTGGAAAATGTAGGAGTTAATGGTGCAAAGGCAGTCCTTCTTGTTCTCGTCTAAAAGGTTGGAAACGTGCACGAAAATAATCAGGGGAGGCTGTTGGTTGGGGGTGGTACGGGGCCAAAAACACACTTGAAAGGGATGCTGTTCTGATCTGTTCTTCTTTTCCCCGCAGTAAGTCGGTATCAGAGAGGGAATCTGCGCACTTCCAAGGGAACGTCCTTCATGTGCCATGACGGTTATCACCGGTGGCAGCTTTGTAGTGTCAGGCTTGCTTGTTTTTTTTTGTTTTGAAACTGCTTCATGCCACATTTGTTTGATCATCGGCCGATGTTTTATTGCTGCGTTGAATGATAATGATGTGCGTCTGCTCGTCTGTGTGTGTGTGTGTGTGTGTGTGTGAGTCTTCATGAAGCAGCTTAGAGAGATAATCAGGGTACCGGGTTCCTGCCAGAGTGCTCGTGAGCTTTACTTAGTTCCATGGTAACTGCTAATTAAATGAAAATGTTGTGTGTGTGTGTGTGTGTTTGATTCACTGCCTTTGACCCACGCTCCCACACTGGTGTTGTCCTCTCATCATGATGGAAGATTCTACACCCACCAACAGGCCACCTAAGCAGATTTAAGCGTATAAGGACTTTCAAAAGGCAGGAAGAACGACTGCAGTTATCTGTGTGTAACAGGCGGTGCACTAGGACCCAGAGGTGACAGAAGGGAGCTATATGAAGGGAGGGTGTGCTCGACTCATCCTCTGTCCCTGGTTGTCACTTCCGGCTTGTTGGAAAGCCACATGGTTGAACAAACATTTCACTGCTGCTTCAGGCATCAGTTTTCAAGAGTACTATGGCCTACCTATAGGATATAGCTGCTAGCTGCAGTATTTGCCTCAGCCCAGAGAGTGATGAGCGATACTGATGAAGCTTGAAAGATGTTAAAGATTCAAGAAGAGACATACAGAGAGCAGAACTTGTGGGCTCTCAGAACAGAGTAAAATGGTCCAGGCTACCTTGTCTTAGCCACTGTTTTTTCCTACCTTTGTGCCTTAGTGGGTTTTAGTGCCTTAGTGGGTTTTATTGCCTTAGTGCGGGGTTACATTTCCTCTTTTACCTTCCTTTCGTATTTTACTTCGGGCCTTGTGCATACAACGTATCCCATTATAGGCTTGTCTGATTGTAGGCTAGACGTGTGGCTCTTTTGTTTACCTGGTTTGCTGTGCTCGGGCACTAGTATGCTCATTGTGTGTTGTGATAATTACAAACTTCAGTTTGTTGGTTGTGTGTCACCTCAGATATTGCACTGTGTGCTTTTGAGTACTCATTTAGAGCCCTATCCTTTAGTTATAGGGTTCCCTACACCGTTTGCTGTGCATGCTTGCACCTTTACAAAACTGCTCACGTCTAGGCCTGCCTTTAAAGCCAGAGTTCATTCACAGGCCCCCTTTCCCCTGGTACTAGCCTCCCTTGCCCTCACACTGTAATAGTGTTTATTGCTCTTCATATGTTGTTCCCAATTTGTGATCTTGTAATAAATTACATTTATTGTTGATACACCAGCCTCTGGTCTAGTTCATTCTGGACCCGTCCAAGCGGGGAACTTAGCCTTAGCGAACTTCAGGGTCCCTCACCCCTTAGTGTGAGGGTGGCGTTGTCAATTAGTGTTATTACATGCTTATGACTAGTGTACAATTCTCTATGCCACATGTGCGTATTTGACATTTCAACCAAGTAGAGAGAACAGAGCCCTTCTTTCACTGCGGCTTCGGCAACATACTGTACGCCTTTTCCTAAGCAAACACAGGGCTTCCTGGAGATTGTTCAATGCAACCTCGATATGAAGGGCGCGATCGCACCTTTGGTCTGAACCATAGCGGGAACGTTAACTTTGTTGCATTTTTGTATCCGGTTCCTTAAGGTTCAGACTGCCCAAGAAGACAACCGGGGCTTGCAAATGAGTTCAAGTGGCATCAGTCTCATCTGGCCAATCAATCCGGACTCCAGAGTTGAAATGAACTGCTTCCATTATGGTTGGTGTGTAACCCGTATGGGCCTTTCAACTGTTTGCATGAATAGCTGCAGTAAATTACTGGATCTGTGCAACGCTGGAGTTGAGTTGGAAACGGGTAATTGATAACATGATGATTCTCAGTCCGGACACGTAGTCCTGCAATGTCACATCAGAGCTATTTAAGACCGCTAATGAAAGTCTTCAGAGGTGACAGGGAAATAATACGGTCCCTTTTTAGAAAAGCGGCAAGGAATATATACGACTCTCCTTTCGAACGTCTTTCATCGGAACGTCTGGTCATCTCAGATTTTACAGGTATTGTGCACTGTATTGCAAACATGTTGACCCTGACTTTTGGAATTTATTTGGGTATAATAGAAAGAGAAAAAAACTTACAGACAAACCAGTACACACAAACACACAAAGCGACTTTTTTGCCAATTCCATGACTTACCAACTGGCGACGTTGTGGCTACGTCTCACCATCGTAGTTTTAATTAATTTCCTGGTATGTTCTCGATTTACGTACCTACTGTAGAAGAAGATGCAGGTCAACGTAGTTTTAATCTCACAATTAAAATTATGTTTGTTAAATTAACCGATTTGTACCAGTTTCAAGCCAGACGGACTAAAAGAAATGTAAGTTGCGCTCTCAGTTTTCAGAATAAAACCCTCTTGGATGAGTGTATACCGTCTTTAAGTCGACACCGTCAGCCTTCGCCGGTGCTGCATGAACCGGTCATTGAGTCCAACCAATCCTGAGCCAGATTTGAATTTGACTTTAGAATAACACTGTATTGATTATGCTGATAGATGGAACTTTTAGCATCAGCCTGGTTGGGGTACTTTTCTGGTATGCATCCCATCCCTACTAGCCTGTAATCAAAATCTGACGAGGAGGATTTTTGCACAAGCTCAGTCAAAGAGCTTCTACCCACCGGCTTGTAAAATACATGTTTTTTTTTATTCATCACTGGTCTCTTTTTTTCAAGTTTTGAACATTGCATCTTTGGTATAGAAGGGAAATAAAGCTGTTCAAAAACAAAATAACGGCTCTTCCTTTTCTCTTGCATGTGCACCCACCTCGAGTCCTTTTGCAGTGCATAGTAACCTGGTAAAGAACTCGCATGACAGTTTGTCATCCCTCCCCCCCTTATTCCTGTCTTACTTTAGGAACAAGAGGAAGAGGCGGGCTAGCCTCAAGCATCGCCTTAAGTTAAACTCTTCATCCTGACACATCTGCCAGCTTGTCAGGTCTAGATATAGGCTGTGTGTGTTAAATAAACTGGCCTGGAAAGTGAATGTCGTTGGGACCTGACTGTTGGCACTTTTACCTGACCTCCCCCTCCTGCTGTTCTGTCACCATCACCTCTAATCCCTAACGAACCCTTGGAAGGAAGGAAGGAAGGAAGGAAGGAAGGAAGGAAGGAAGGAAAGGAAGCAAGGAAGGAACATGGGTTGTTTCATTTCTTCCCCAAAGATAAAAAGGCGTAATTACCAAAAGGCCTCGTAGACCCGCCCACGCTCCCTCTCTTTTAGCTCTCCATCTTCCCCACCTCCCACCCACACCGCCTGCCGCTGCTCTCCCCGCTCTTATTATATACCTCTATCAAGGTGCACTTTCTTCTCTCCAGCTTGAAATGTGAAAGGTCAGGCCAGTGATCAGGCTGGTAATTAGACAGACCCGGGAAGGATACTAGATCACCGCATGCCACCCTCTTCAGATGAACAGCACAGCAAGGCAGTGTCCCCTCCTTACCCGGCCGCGGATAAAAAAGTCCATGCCTCTTTTCATTTAAGAGGAAAACGAGAACAGAATGCAGTGAGGTTGGCTTGTCTTTCTTTTTTCTTTTCTTTTTTTTTGCCCTTAATCCACTGGCGGCTTCTAAGCCTATTAGTGTCTAGAAACTTTAAGACGGAGGGTCAAAGAAGTAATCACCCCAGAGAGTGTGTGTGCACGGGGATGGGTTACAGACGTGTGTGTGTGTGTGTGTGTTTTTGTCCATGTCTGTGTGAAATTCACTCAAAGCAGAGTCTAAATAATTACTGACATGAGTTTGTAGTTCATTAAAATAGTGAGTAGTAGTCCTTTTATTAATAGTAGGTTTTTTTTTAATCAAGATTTAATGCATCCTGTTATGGGAGGTAAAATCTAGAATGGCTTTTATTTTGAAGTAATAATCAGTGACAACTTCATGTACAGTTTCTGAACCCTACAGGGGATGGTCATTATTTCATGTATTATAGTGATGATGTAATAAAATCCTCATCTAAACCTCGAATCTGAATAAAGATACCACGAGTCAAAGACATACACAAATAAAGATGATACTTTCATTGTTCATTTAATTAAACTGGTTTATTTAACAAAAACCCTGCATGCAAAAATATGGGAACAGCTTCTTTGAGGTATTTTCGGTAACTGGAATAATTGTAATCAGTTACTTTCTACCCTCTCCTGTCAATAAATGTGAATTCCAACAGATCGGAAGTTTCTTTCTTAGCTTCCGTGTCGCTGTCAGCCTTCGAAGTCTGTTTTCACTGTCGGTGTCGAGCCTATAGCATGCTTAGGGCGACTCATTTTCCAAAAGTGTCAGCTACCCTTTATTATTCATTATTCCCTCTTCGGTATTACCCTCTAGCCTACCTTTTTACACTGTGCACTGACGGCTGTGTCACCAATGTGTCCAACCGATATGTCGTCACACATTTCTGTCACCTAACATGGGGTTTTTACTCAGGGAAACAAAGTAGCACTTCCTAGTATTAGGGTCTGTATTAGCAGTATGACTTATCGAGGCAAAGAAAAGTGCAAAATATTTATCATTAGAAAAATATCCCAAAATACGAAATATGCTACATGCATGCAGTATGAAATATAGGTGTATCATATATATGCAGTTTGTAACAATGGGAACTGAAGGTGAACACACATGATATGCATAATATGTGCTCTTATTCACAATACGTGTAGGCCATACATAAGCACAGTGTTGTAACAAATGCTGATACAGGATTGTGCAGATTTTTATACATTATTTTATGTGTTTGTGTGTGTTTATATATATATAAATAAGGTCCTTGAGGAGGTTCCAGGGTTGTTTAGGCCCTCCAGCAACAGCAGGAATGATTTAATTTCACTCAATTTTAATTCATTAGAGAATGTATAAGAATGACTTTTGTAATTCACTCTCAGCACTATTACCTCACATACTGTACAGCGTTGACAGTTTGACAATTCAATACTAAATCAAGAACAAAAATCTTTGCCATGAAAGGGTCCCTGGGTAAAAAAAAAAAATCCATCCATATACTGTCCATTATATTTTGTAAAATAGCGAGAGGGAATGTTCTACAGTAGCCAGGGTTTGTCATGAGGACTTTGCTGTCGGTTACTTCAGTTTAGGGAGGTGGGGGGAGAGAGAAAGTATTTGGAAAGTGCGCATTGTTTTGCCTCAGCGTCACTGTAATGACAGGGCAGACCTCTGCGGCGATCTTGCGGCATGATTAAAAATGCATTGTCATGCAGCAAATTGAGCTTCACAGTTGATGAAACTCATGAATAATTAAATTAATATTACCTATAACATTGCCCGCTAAGGCATAATATTGTACTGGCAATCTGAGAGGTCATATATGGATATCTAGATAACCTCATTAGGGAGACTGATCTCTCTTTCTCTTGCACATATCTTTAATAATGGATGCAACAGCACAGATACTGTATCATTCCAAAACGCTTGTGTTTTAGTGCACTGTATGGAGTATCGCTTACAAATTGTGTGTGTTCAAGGCCATCTGAAATGCAATTACATGCCGTACTGTTAGTCATCATTACCTTGTGGTATCATCTCATCACTGGACAGATGCTCCCATAAAGGAATGCAATTATAACTATGGTGTGATCCAATCAGAGATGTAAAACGAGATCAGGAAGAGGTTGAAGTGCAGGTTGAGGATTCTCTGTGTAGGGTTAAAGGGGCAATAAGTAAGGTTTTAGGTTGTTGTTTTTTTGTTGTTGTTTTTCTTTGGGCCTGTACTCTGTTTTGAAACAAAAACTCCCAACCAATTGGAATTTCAAGACATTCCCAATCCCTTCCCCCCACCTACTAGCATTTTCAACTGCTCAACGACGGAGGACATTTCAGCTACGAAGGCTAAAAGGTTCTCAAGCCGCAAAAGCAAAGGACCAAGCAGTGTTGTTATTACTACAGTGATACCTCTTCGCTAGACTTTTCAGTGGGAGTTCTGCTCTAATTAGCTACTCGACTCTTTTGTGAAAATGTGACTTTTTTTTGTTTTGTCAATTCCAGGCCACCATATCTCATGGGGACAGGAGGAGTGAGAGCAATTCAGTGGTTGCCAATAGTTAATTAATAGTGTTCCTCTAAAGTAGATCCAGTGATTTCCTTCCTGCTAAGTTTTGAAACTAAGTCTTTCAGCCATGTAACGCATTTGCTGCGTCCCTTCAGACTTTTCATAATTTGGGTGTGTCTCCAGGTGGCGAATGCAGCTCATCCACATCGAGCTATGTTAGCCCTTCTCCACTGTTCATTACGGGTTTCCCACAGAGGAGAAAACACACCACTCCCTTTGTCTGCCAGTTATCCCTGGTCTCTATTAGCTCTGTTCAGGCCAGCTGGGGCTAGCTGCCAGTTGCCACGGCCTGGTTTGTGTCTCCCTTGATTAGCAATCTAGCAATAGACACCCAGCGTCTGAAATGAGAACATCTCACACACCTAGAATCCAAGCCAGGCAGCTGAAAGTTGGATTGTTTTACTGCTCCTAGTTTGTTGGTTTGGTGAAGTAGATTTTTGCATCACTGTTTTGTTTGACCATTTACAGTTTAGAGAGACAAAGGTCCCGAGCCAAATTACATTGGGTTCGTCTTAGTCAACTGAACCACCAGGACACCCAGAGAGACATCTGAATCACAATTTTTTTAGCAAACCAGCCGATTGCAGCAGAAATGAGCAGAGGCGACTTTAAAATGAATGGACCTCTATTGTTGCTTCAGATGTGGGCTTTTCCTGAGATTCAAACCTAAGCTATTTCAGTTCCAAACATAAAATATTGATATTGGCACAAAATATTGGCGAAAACATCGGTTACGGCCTTCAGTCGAATCCTAGTCATGGTCCATTCTAAGACAGCAGAGATACCTTGGACAAGATAGACCTGGCAAAAATGTATCTCTTTGTCGTCACACCTTTAGGTGTTCAGTAAGCTGGGCACGCCCCAGGTGAGGAACCAAATGCTCCTTCCTCCTGACCAGACGCCCCCACAGCTGCCACTCCAAGATTGCCGTGATTGGCTGCAGTCCGGCCAGCATCAGCTGTGCGTCCGGCATGGCTACGATGACATCATGTTTGAGAAGCAGCGGTATGTATGGCAGGCTGAGGTAAGCTATAATGCCTCGGGTACTAAAAGCACCAGGTTTGATTGAACGTGCTTGCGCTGCACAGTATATATTTCTGTCTGCTAAAAACAACAAAATAAATCACCGGAACTTCAAAAGGTGGACCCTGCCAAATGACCCTATTTGAATTATTGTCGACTTCCACTAACTTCCACTCCAAAAATTTACAGCGCCTTCCGTGACTTTGCTACGACGGCTGCATTCACTTAATCAAATAAAAGTTGCACACTCTTCCATTTTTGAAAGGAGTGGTCATTCGCCCTCCCTCTCCCCCATTCTAGAGCTTTGATGGTTGCCAGGATGAGGGCATTCGTTTTTTCTACCCAGGAAACACGTCTCTTATTGCTTCCTTCCTTTAGAGTAGGCCATCCATTGCAATTTGTGAATTCTTAACTCCTTTAACTGCCTTCGGGGTGCAGCCATCCACTCAACACCCTCTGATCACTTGTTTTCCCACCACTGCAAACAAGAACGTATTATTGCCCCGGCGTCTCATCTGATGCGGAACGGCCGGGCTGTTGTTGCGGTGAGCAATCTCCACCGAAAGGCCAGTTTTGACTGTGGTCCGGACGATCGATATGAAGGGAGCTCGCTAGAAGGTCAGACGCTCTAATGAGAAGGCTGCAATTGCGAATATTCATCTTTCGAATGCCCAGCTTTGGGATCAGGTTATCAATTACAGACACACTCACACACACAAAGACACACACGGACACACAGTTATGCATGCAAGCATACACTCAGACACGCACTTACTACATGTACACCAATAAAATAATCATATGTACTTTCATGATTGCAGCAGCAAATAAACTGGTCCGTGTGAGGCTGGACTGAACACAGACACAAGCTCACACACACAAATACTTGCACATCACTTTCTTTTTCTCTCCCCACTCAGACTGGACAGGAATGGGAAGGCATTGATTGTCGTCCACAGTCTATGTATTTATCTATGGGAGGTTTCAAAGTACTGAGTTCAGAGGTTTAGACCCAGGGGATGAAATTCTTGGCAGGGAAGTTAAAATTTGAGGAGGAAGAGGAGAATATGAGAACAGCAGGAACTCTGGTAGCACTGTGCACTGCTCTAAGCCATCTAGGCTGTTAGTCAATAGTTATCAACCTGGGGGTCTTGGGCAAGGTGATTCTGGCAGAGGTGATATAATCTAGTCTAAAAGTATGTTGCTTATATAAAAATGGAATATTAAGGACGTAGTGGAGGATAAACTCGTTTTAATTGCAGAATACCACCATCAAGGCTGACATAAATCTTTACGAGGTAAAAAACTTATAGGATCAATAGGATCTTTTGAGGGAAAAAATAATTCATTGATGCTTTTCTGAAATTATATATTACAGTTTTTACGATCACTAACTACTTTTTCTAAACTCCTAACACAGCAATACACCTACATCACACAATTAGCCAAATAGTTAATTTTCTGCTCAAAACCACATTTTGTTAATTAAACACCAACTCTACATTTCAAAATGCAAAAAAACTTTCTCTACATACACTAACTCTATCAAAACATGGCAAACCCGACTCAATATCACATTCTTTCAAAACACTAGCACATTTCTATCCAAGAGGAACATATAGTCAATCATAGCACAATGACTTTCAAAATACTAACAGTTGATGGCATTACAAAAACTGCATTACTTTTCATGTTTCAGTTCTACCTGCATACAATAGACAATATGAAAGCCATTGTTTTTTATAATTCAGTTTCCTTTTACTGTAAACCACTGTTTTTTTGGCAACATACTATCTAAAAGTGAATGAATCATCTTTACTTTATAGAATGTACAGTAGAAAAAAAAATAGTAAGTGACAGAATTGCTGCAGTAAAAGCTTTATTAGCAACATGAAATTGCTGCCAGTGATGAACAAAAAAATCCAACATACATGGCCTTTGGTTCCAAATGTGTAAAAATAAAATACACAAATACAGTAAAAAAGGCACAGAAGGGAAAAAACACCAAAATGCACAGTCCTGTTCTACAGTTTTTTACAGTCGCTAACATCCTTTTGTCCAATCTGTAGTTACAATTTCAAAACTCGAAACACAATTAGCACAACATCCGTCGGTTGTGGACCAAACTGTAATCTATACGATCTTCAGCATTTGGCCACATGTTCTCATCTACATCACATCTTATGTCGTCTCTCGCTATGCACCTTGGATAGAAACGCTTGGCATGCACAATATGTGTAAACACAGTATGTGTAAATGCTTTTCAGTATGTCCTACTGTATGTAATGTAACCCATGTTTACATGTAGAGTAGCATAGTGTAAAACTCACTATAGAACAAGACATATTGGAGAGACACCATACCTGGACGTATTGGTGCCGGTGCTGGTGACCCGCTCACTGTTCCTTTCAAAAGGAACTGTGTACAACTGTTTCATTCAAACTCTGTGTTTGGTCTATTTTACACAACTTAAATCAGCTATTTCTCAATGTTTCAGTGATCTGTTCATTCAGAAATGCTTATCAGCTGTTTCAATATAGCTTTTGATCTGCTGTTGTTGCAGAAGTAGAGGCTTTATACTATATTTAAGGTTTTGAGCATTTCTGGCATGCTGTGTGTAAGCATTTGTAAATAAGACAAGAAAGATCCATCATTTTGGTATTGGGTAAGCTTGTATGTAAAGAAAATCTAAGCATTTTAGAAACGTGTTACAGTTTTTTTTCGATTGCTTTGACTCAATTTGCACAACAGAGTTTCAATGTGCAAAACTCTTAACACAGAATGCTATACTGCTCATTTTAGGTTCAAAATCTAATATAGCATGCAAAATATAAATACCAGTGTCAAATGAGAGAATATTATATGCAAAAGTTTATCATAGCACCAGAACATTGGATATGTTCATCGTTGAAGTTTAATTATTGGTGCATTTTCAAATACAATGGCCATTATCAAATAATGCTGTCAAACACTAAATAATTGTCATCAAAAAAGACTATGCAAGGGTCATTTCCTCATAAGTAATTCAAATGAAGTACAGCAAGCATCCCCTGTGATCCTTTGTGATAGACTGAGGTATATATATATATATATAGCTTGTGTTTTTATGTAAGACAAACAAAATATTAGATTACAGTAGATTACTGTATATGAAAGAAATCATACAGTAATGCAGTAAACTCAACTGAATTTTAGAGTAAAAACAAAAACAACAGTAAAAGCAAAAATTACAGTAACAAAAAACAAAACAAATGCATTTCAGTGCTTAAGCAGCATTCTGCCTCTCTGCTGCATTTGGCCACAGAATCGACTTCATCGGCCTGCTCCATGTTGTCAGAAACTGCCATTCAGGTTTCTAAGCAGCCTTTTATGTAGTGGTGATGAGATTATCAATTGTGTTACAATGCTACTAACCTGGGCAAGGTTGCTGGAAGTAATGAGACATGGCTACAAACACCTGATGAACTGATTTAGTGACCTGCGTTTGTAGTAATAAGCATTTGAACATTGTTGTAATGTTAGGTGGCTGTACTCTGAGGATGGAGCAGATGATTTAGAGATTTGCACTTTGTATGTCAGCATAGGATGTAGTGTCTTAGAGTATGAAATTCAGTCAGTTTGGAAGTCAGTTTGGCACTTTGCATTTAGAGTTTTGCACATTGAAAATCTGTTGTGCAAATTGAGTCAAAGCAATCGAAAAAAACTGTAATTGACTGCTTATTGTGTGAAAACAACATGAATTGTGTTAATGGTATGGTCCACAACTGACGGATGTTGTGCTAATTGTGTGAGTTTTGAAAATGTGACTACAGATTGGACAAACGGGTGTTAGCGACTGTAAAAAACTGTAATGCTTTTCTGAAAAAAAAAAAAAAAAAAAAAAAATATATATATATATATATATATATATATTTGTTTATATTGGTGGTTGTATGCCTTAAATAATAAAGTAAAATAGCCTGAAAAGATCAAATAAAAATACTTATACTGATTAAGGCTGGTTCTGGTTGACATGCATTTTCATTTATTATATGAACATGCAGAGCAATCATCAGACCTTATGGGCTCTACTTTTGTGACGGCGAATGGCGTGGCTAAGTGGGAGGAGATGCGCAGTAAGGGGTGTGTCAGTAATGATCAAGCAATTTTGGTACTTCATTCTAACTGTATACACAATGTGGCTGTAGTGTAAATGATTGTCGTCCAATATAGAACTGCCAGCAGCCTATGTGCTATGACGCATGGAGAACAAAATTTAAAAAATAGTATTATTGCCAATAATGCTGAAATTGAATGTTTTCATTTTTAAATATGCTGTTTGTGTGACAATGAAACTTGCATCACAAGCACTATTGTAATGTAAAAATTTCAAGTACCCTGTCACCGTAAGGCATCAGTTGATAAAAGGAATCACTGATTTGCTGAGCTGAAAGCATGACAAGTCGACAGTTATTTCTTGTAATTTGTCATGCATCTCAGAAGCCTCTAAATAATTGTTAAATAAATATACAAGACAAATACAGCTGGTAAATATTGTAATTCATTACTGCACTTATACCTCAACTTCTGTAAGTTAAATTATTTGGCACTACTGAAAGAAAATGTCTGCAGTCAAAATAATCTATTTTGTTTTTTATTAAGAGAGAAAATGACTCAACAAAATACACAATGTACTTTACACAATTTCAACCAAACTAGCAGGCATAATATAGATTGCCAATCTGCAGGTTTTCATTCCAAACAAAGACTACCTTCAACCAGAGAGCAATGAATGAAATTGAATGAATGAAAACCTGCACACACTGACACGAAAATTGAATCCATTTCTATTGGATGCTCCTGAACAAGTGATGGGCAGTCAATATGGAAACAGATTTATGCCAACAGAGATTGTATTTCAATTGCATGAATTTGAATTTGTAATGCTCATATTTAACTCTTTATTATATTTAAAATTTGAATTTGAAAGGCACAATTTGAAATGGAATGCAATGGCTTGAAATCAAATGTGATTATTATTTATTATATTTAATTTAACTTTCAAATATGGCTGTCCAATTCAAAGTCTGTTTTTCTTAATTCATACTGAGCTCTCTGATAAACACATCCGGACATGTTCCCCGAGTGTTGAATCCAAGGCGGCCGCCTCCAAGGCTGCAAACAGTGGGCCCACCTCCGCTCTTCACTCAGCCAACCACAAGCAAAAGAGTTGCAAATGTGAACATGTGGAATATTTAGTTGCTAGCTTTTGGTTAGGTAGTAGCTAATAGATAAGCTAGCTTGCTGGGCAACTAAATATTTGAAAAAAAAGTGATCACTTGCATGATTTATTCTAAAACAATGTTGTGTCCCTCACTATAGTGATTATGCATGCAACAAACATCAGTGATCTTCTACCCTACCATGTCTAAATATCCAAATATGATGCTGCTGCTAATGAGAGAGAAAAAGGTTCATTAATGAATGTTAAGTGCCTTGCTGAAGGGCACATTGGCAGTGTTGGTGGACACCGTAGCTGTGACACCAGTGATTTTTTTCAATCACCAGCTCACAACTGGAATACTGGTGCCGGGGCTCGAACCAACAACCAACAACTCCGGTGATGGGTCGGCCACTCTAACCGCTAGGCCAACCAGCCGCCCACTGGTATTTGGTCCTGGTATTTTCTATTGGATGCTTCAGCACTCACTAATATCCATGTCTAAAGTAAATACTGATATCAATTTGGCTAATCAAGTGATAAATGTTTGGATTCTGAAATAAATGGTCAAAATACATACTCTATTCTGAGATAAAAGAATGATTGATACGCAGTAATAGTGCATGGTCCATTCATTCCTCCAAGAGCAAATTCTAAATTCATGGCTGGTATTTGTGGAATGCGTTCCAAAATGCTACGCGGTTGTACCTAAATTTAAATGCATTGAGATGTGAGAGTTTACCCTGAAAGTAACTGTGCAGACAGTTTCCCTTAATTGCCACATTCAATACTTTTTACATGCTCCTACCATTTGGGAACCAGCTGTGACTGTATTACACTATAAGTCTGTCCAAATACAAGACTCATGATCAAATGTAAGGAATATGATGGTACATGGTTAAAAATATGAAGTTAGATCCACAGCATTGAGGGTCACTAGCTTGTTTCTGGGTTCTTTTGCCCATTACGATGTACCAAATATGAAAGCTGAATGGAAACGGCAAAGTTGGATAAAATCTCCTCAATGTTGCAAAAATTATTTTACATATGCATGTATGCTTGTGTCATTTGTTTTGTCGATGAATAACTTATGGAGTGAAGCCTGCAAAGCTATTTCAGGCAGACATACTCAAGTGGCGCTACAGCTCAGTCAGCTGACGTGTGCATAGCCACTGCAAATTGTGTGGTCTATTTAAGTCGTCAATCTCACTACTCATTATCTGCTGCCGCTCTGCACACTGTGTTGCTCTGTAACTGTTTATGCCGATGCTGATGAAGCTCTCACATTACCTGCTAGCTATCGCCATCACCATGTCCGTCGCTCTCTCTGATTCTGAGAATTAGGCAATCTTACCAGGAGGAATCTCCAATTCCTTGTTCATGCTACTGGCTAATCGGTGCTTCTGAGAGACTTCTTTGCAACGCAGTCGAAAGGCCAAGCTGTGCAACAAGGAATGGCCACACGGTGGCTGGTGCCTGGCTATACACATAGAAGGTCTCACATAAGGCTAGAATGACCGAGTTAGATCCAGAAATGCAATAGCTTGCATTTTCCATGTTAGCGGGGGACCCGGGCCTTGTTGATTAGGCCGGTTGCAGATGGGAAGAAACTGTTCTTGTGGTGTGAGGTTTTGGTCTTGATGGACCGCAGCCTCCTGCCAGAGGGGAGTGACTCAAAGAGTTTGGTCAACAGATGGTCAATCTCCCACCTGTAGGTGGACTCATCCTCACCAGAGATGAGCCCAATGAGGGTGGTGTCATCCACGAACTTCAGGAGCTTGACGGACTGGTGACTGGAGGTGTAGCTGTTGGTATACAGGGAGAAGAGTAGAGGGGAAAGAACGCAGCCTTGAGGGGAACCCGTGCTGCTGGACCAGGAGTCGGAGATGTGTTTCCCCAGCTTCACATGATGCTTCCTGTCAGACAGGAAGTCTGTGATACACCTGCAGGTGGAGTCAGGCATGCGCAGCTGGGAGAGCTTGTCCTGCAGCAGAGCCGGGATGATGGTGTTGAAGGCGGAGCTGAAATCCACAAACAGGATCCTTAAGTAGGTTCCTGAGGAGTCCAGGTGTTGAAGGATGAAGTGAAGGGCCATGTTTACTGCATCGTCAACAGACCTGTTGGCTCGGTAGGCGAACTGCAGGGGGTCCAGGAGGGGGTCAGTGATGTTTTTCAGGTGGGACTGCAGAAGGCCCTCAAATGACTCTGAGGTGGGTAGTTGTGGAGAGGCCCAGGCCACTGCTGTGGTGGGGGAGGTGAAGCTGGTGGGATGGAGCTGGTGGGAAGAGTCACGGGGGATGGTGTCAGGACTGTCCCATTGCCTTTCAAAGCGACAGTAGTGCTGATTAAGGTCATTGGCCAGGCGCAAGTCGTTAATAGAGTGGGGGGCTTTGGCTTTCAAGTTGGTGATCTGCCTAAGCCCTTGCTAAACGTGTACTTTGCCTCAACAAACTTGGCCTTGTCTCCACTCCTGAACGCCTGGTCCTTTTCCAACCTTAGCTGTCTGAGTTTAGCTGTGAACCAGGGTTTGTCATTGTTATAACTCACCCTGGTGCGTGATGGGACACAGCAGTCCTCACAGAAGCTGATGTATGAAGTTACAGCCTCTGTGAACTCATCCAAACTGTTGGTAGCAGTCCTGAAAACATCCCAGTCAGTACAGTCCAAGCACGCCTGAAGATCCTCCACAGCTTCACTGGTCCACTGCTTGGATGTCCTTACAACAGGTTTAGAGAGCTTTAATCTCTGCCTGTATGTAGGAATCAGGTGGACCATGACATGGTCAGAGTGACCCAGTGCAGTGCGGGGGATGCCGTGATAGGCATTGCTTACTGTAGTGTAACAGTGACCCAATATATTCTCCTCTCTGGTCGGGCATTTAATAAATCTTCTGTATTTTGGAAGTTTGTGGGTGAGATTTCACTTGTTAAAGTCACGAAGGACAATAATTAAGGAGTCCGGGTTTGTCCACTCCACACTGTCTGGTCGCCAAGCATGCACTGTGCCTCCAGCACATTGGCCTGCGGTGGAATATAAACGCCGACCAGAATGAATGAAGTGAGTCAAAAGGGTTTGCAGTTTATGAATAAAGTTTCCAGATCAGGAGAACAGTGCTGCTGAATCACAGTGAGTCACATCATTACACCAGCCACTATTAGTATACAAACAGATACCTCCACCTTTCGTTTTGCCTGATAGGTCTGTGTTGTGATCCGCTCTGAGTTGGAATCCTGCCAGCTGCAGCACACAGTCCGATACCGCTCCACACAACCACGTCTCCATGAAACACAAAACGGAAGATGAAGAAAAGTCTCCGTTTTCCCCACCAGTAGCTGAAGTTCATCCAGTTTGTTGCACAGTGAACGCACGTTAGAGAGGAATATTCCCAGTAACGGTGTTCGAAGTCCGGGCCAGCAAAGACACATGAGCGCACCGGCACGATTCCCCCTCCTCCGGCGTTTTACTGCGTGGACAAAGGTGAGCGGACCAGAATGTCCAGTAATTCCACGGATGGGGCGGAGTGTCGGCAGGCACATACAGGCTGTTGTTGGCCATCCCTCCCCCAAGGTCAGAGTTTGCAAAGATCCCTCCATCACTCGATCTCCAAAAGTCTCCTACCTGGACATTGATGAATTTGTAGTTGGCATCCACCAAGGCTAAAAGGATGATTGAGAATGTTTTCTTATAATTGAAAAACAGACTACCTGAAGAGTCAGGGGCCTGGATGTTTATGTTTCCCATCAATTGCCCCAAGACAGTTGGGAAAGTTCCTTTCTTCCCAAAAGCTTGAGGCAGTCTCTCTCCAGCTGTTTTGAGTTGGCCTGGGAATTGTGTGGCCATCATCCTCCTAACGATTGCCCTGCATGTCATGTGGACTGAGGTGGCCACTGTGGTTCTGCCCAGGCGGTAGCTGAATGCAAGGCTTGAGAAGGTCTCCCCTGTTGCTAGGAACTTGGTAAATACAAAAGACAAAACAGTGTGTTATTTATTTTATTTGGTTATGTGACGGTGCCGGTTCTCCCGGTTGCCGTCTGCCGGACTCTGCTCCTGGTTTTCTTTTCCGATTCCATTCCCAGGAGCGGGTAGGTGGGCGGAGCCGTGGAGCCCTGACACTTTGTTTGATTTTGTAAAACAATTCATTTTCACTCTGTTACAGCGGACGATGTCCAGAAGAAATGGAAATACATCCGAGACCAATTTGTTAAAAATCGGTCGAAGTACACCCCAAGCGGCTCAGGTGCCGGCAATTTGAAAGACTGGATGTTTGCAAAACTGATGGGATTCTTGCTGCCTTTTGTGCAGCCCAGAAGGTTAGTATGCAAATATTTTGGTATTGACAATTCAATGTAATTTCACGTAACATTAGTTAAAGGTATTATTCAAAATGGTATTCTGATGTAATCATTATTTTAGAGTAATTATATATGAAATGGGAAATTATGTGAAAAAGATTATTTATACTATATATTTATATTGTAGCTCAAAAAGCACCCTGCAGTCTCCGGATTCCCTGGATGAAGGTACTGATGACGAAGAAGGACCACCAAGAATGGCATCCAGAGCTGGCACTCCACTAGCTGGTCTTCTATGGTCAGACACCCCCACCACAAGGCCAGGCACCCCCACTGCTCAACTACAGGGAGATGTACAGCCACAGAGGTCAGGCACCCCCACTCCTCAACTACAGGGAGATGTACAGCCACAGAGGTCACACTCACCCACTCCACACTCCCAAGGACAAGCAGTGGCTTCAAGGTCCACTGAAACCACCCCACTACGCAACAGGTCTGACCAAGAAGTCACATCTATACCTATCTAGCAGAGATGGATCTAGAGGTGTCTGAACAGCAACAACAACCCACCTCTGTCCTTCCGATCCCAAGGCCAAACCAGCAGCAGCATCTCTGTCATCTGACACCCACCTACCACCATTCAGCACCTCACCCGCCACTCTCCTACCACCAGCGAGTTATTCATCCCCCAACATCCTACCAACTGAGAAGATCCCAAAGGGCTGGTCAAGAAGAGTTCGAGGACCCTGCTTCACCTGCTTACCACCTCCTTGACTAGAAGTTCAGTTTGTCATTACATTTGACCACCAATTTGGTTAAAAGGATGCCTAAGTCCAGTTTTTAGTTATTACATTTTATTTATTAACTTTTATTTTAGAAATCTTGAAAAAATTAATTTCTTAATAAATATTATTTTACTATTTAAAAAGCTCTTAAAAATAAGTAGAGAATTTGGTTTTTTTTTAAATTGTGCTATATAATCTTTATGTTTGTAAGATTCTTAAATTTGTTACAGAAGTTTTGGCTGTGTTCTGGTCAGTTGTGTTACACTTGATAGGCAATAAGTTTGTTAATAAATAACCATTTATTTAATTCTCTCTCTCACTCAAACAACTCACCTGAGAGTAACAGCAAGCCGTTGTTTTAGTTCGATGGCAGCCCGGTAATTCGTTGTCATCCTAGTCCGGCCAGCATCAACCAAGGCAAGGATCTGGTCAATCTGTTCAGCACTCATTCTGAAGTATTGTACATGACGTTCTCTGTCCAGCCTCAGTTCGGCCACCAGTTGGTGAAAGGCTCCCTCCTTCTTTGGTTTATGGGGTGTACCCACATTCTTCTCCTCCTTCGGAGCAAGAGGTAAACCGCAGTTGCCTTCCTCCTGTTTACAACTCGTACACAACAAAAAAAAGTTATGACATAATTTTTGATTCATGTGTAGCTATTTTCCCATGTACTAATATATTGACAGTATGCAAGTTTTCATTTTAATTAACCTGTCAAGCAGTAAGACATATGTAATAGTAGTATTTACTTACCCATTATTAAGCTCACAAATCTGGAATGTAGACTGTTTGTTTGTATAGCGCGTCTCTGTCATTCACGGATTGCGCTCCGAAAAAGCAATAAGCGTCTTTGAGCTTCCGCGTCTGGTGGGTTCGGGGCGTCAGTGGACTGACACTCCCTGGATCCAGCACCGGCTTCAGGCTGATTGCAGCCGGGCCATTTTAACCTGCGTGTGAATGTGTGAATGGGAGAGAGCGTCTGAGTCAGCAGCTGAACTTCTGGGACAGAAGGGGAGGTGCGCTGACCGGGAGAGACGGAGCTGGAAACAAGACCTGGTCGTATTTACTGCTGTGTGCAAATAAAGCGGCCTGCTGGCCTGTTAACTCTGCCCTCCTACCTTTGTCTCTGTCTGTCACGGCCCCGGTTGTAGCGAGCATTGCTACAGTTTCATTTTCTCTCTCTGTTCTTCATGCCTCAGTTTCGTCTTCCCTACCAGACATGTTCAATCAGTAGCAGTCAGTAGGCTGTCAGCAGGCTAAGCGGTCGTGGCTGCGGTGTTTTTTGTTGTAATTGTTTGTCTCCATCTTTGTTACTCAGCCTCATTGCTGTGTTTCTTCACTGCTCTTCCCAGAGATCACCTGTCAATCAAACAGTCCAGTATTGTGACGTCTGTTTTCCTTGGACTTTCTGTTGATGAAGTTTGGGTTTCTGTAGGTGGCGCTATCGCTGCTTATACTATATTCTATTTATTCCAAACAAACCGCAGACATAAAACACATCACGTCCTGCCACCAGAGGTTTGATCACTGTTGTGTTATATCAGTCAACAACAGAGAGTAGCAAAACGGACATTTCTTTGAGTTTTAAACACCCCGCTGTTTTTATTTCACATTTACAATTCATTCTCTTTCCAACCTTGCATAGCTTTCTTTCCTTTTTCTTTCTCAACTCCTCCATCCCCTCCATCTTCAGGGCTGAAAAATGATGGACAGAGGAAAGAGAAAACAGAGCGAGACCAGACAGAAGATCAGCATCCTCCCAAAATGTCAAGAACATTCATAAAGAGCAATTAAAGAGAGTGGAGTGGAGGCCGGTCTACTGAGATCTGCGTCCGTGTGTGTGTGATTTTGTGTATTTGTGTTTGTTTTTGCCTTTATGATTGAACGTGTGTTGGCCTATGTCTGTGTGTATTGTGCTTTTGTGGGTTTTCGTGTCTTTCTGTGTTATTAGGGTGTGTGTTTTTGTGATTTTTGCATTGTGTGTGTGTGTGTGTGTGTGTCTGTATTCTACATGTTGCCCTAAGGGGAAATCAGCCCTCAGATACTCTTACACTGTTATACATCATCAATTTCTGATGTTCAAAGCATTCCAGGAGTTATTTTGTAGTTTACCTTTTTCTTGTACACACTTTCCCCTCAACCTGCCTTGCCTACTGAGTCACCGTCCTTCTGCAAAATGCAGAAGTTGTTTGTTTTCATTGTTGAAACTCAGGTGAAAATGACTGCTTTCTGTCATTACAAACACCCCTGACGGTCTAAACTGTTCACAGCATAACGGTACACAGCTAGCTAAAACACTTGTATCCTGATGGTAACTGTTGCTGGGGTGGAACTGTAGACCTTTGCTCGAAACTGTCTTGTACAGGGTGAGGGTGAGGGTTTATGGCAAGCCGTTTTAACATTTAATCAGTAGGGCTGACTAGTAGCGATTTAGTTTTCACTAGTGGAAATGACATTTCGACATGTCAAAATGTCATTTTGACTAGTTAAAATGTTAATTTAAGATATCTGTAAAACAATTTTGACGTGTTACAAATATATTTTCACATGTAGTAATTACATTTCGACTCGTCAAAACTGATTTACAGTTATCTTTAATTATAGATATCAGTAATTCCTTTTTCACTAGTAAGAATAATGATTACAGATATCTACAATTTAATTTCCACATGTTGAAAAAGGATTGTGACTAGTGGAAATGTAATTTCCTATTTGAGATATCAACAATTGCATTTCCGATATGTCCGACATATCAACAAACCATTTCGGATATGTGGGCGTCATATCATGAAAGTACCACAATGCCATTGGTCAACTTTTAAATAGACCACGCCCACCTCATGAATATTCAATAAATATTACTAATACAACAGCTAATACAACACAGCTATTTTCCGTTGGCACTGGCGCCATGAATTGTCTTGGAGTGGAAGATCGATTCGCCACATTAAAAATTCTGTCAAATGCAGAAAATGCCGTCTCCGTATTACTCCGTATTACGACATTCCTTCGCGCTCCATTTTCGCTTGTCATCGTCACCCTAATTACCATATTCATTTCGGATATGTACGTACGTCATTGATCTACAATGACATTTTGACTAGTGGAAATTCCTTTTTTGATATCTAAAATTCAATTCTGACTAGTTATGAAAGGAATATAATTGTTACTAGTATGAATATAATTTTCACTAGTTACAATTGTATTTCAGATATCTGAAATGCAATTCTAGATATCTGAAATTACATTCTTACTAGTTAGAATTCCAAGCCGACATATCAATAATTTAATTTTGACTAGTCAGAATTGAATTTTAGATATCTAGAATTCCATTTATGATATCTGTAATGTAAGAACAATTGTAGATATCTACACTGAACATTGCCACTAGTAAGAATTGAATTGTTGATATCAATAATTAACATTTCCACTAGTAAGAATTGAATTGTTGATATCAATAATTAACATTTTGACTAGTGAGAATTGAGTTGTAGACATCTTTAATTAGAATTGCAATTGGAATTATAACACGTTAAAATTGAATTATAGATATCTGTAATTGAGTTTGAATAGAAGTCAATGGTAAAAGTTGACTAGTTGTAATGAAGTTACAGATATCTACAAGGAACATTTCCACTAGTAAGAAATTAATTGTTGATATCAAGAATTAACATTTTGACTAGTGAGAAATTAATTGTAGATATCTTTAATTAGAATTGCAACTAGTCAAAATTACATTATGGATATGTTTGCTTGGAATTCTAACTAGTCAAAAAGCAATTGTTGATATCTACAATTGCTATTACTGCTACTGATTAAATGTTAAAACGGCTTGCCATAGAGGGTTAGGGTTAAAATGTTGATTTGATGGCTTGTTTAAACAAACACCCGCACTGCTCTGTATTTATACTTTTACAGAGTGAAGGGAAAAAAATGAAATGGAATGCACGATCACTTTTCTGGTGTGTGCCCAATGACAGCCCAGTCTGCATGTATGTCTTTGTATATCTGCAAGTTTTTACTTTGCAATATACCACCCAAATTTATCTGAATGCCTCAGCTCTCTGGGCCTCTGTCCATCCTAGCATATCTACAATACGATGAATATGAATACGTCTTTGCAGCCAGCTCACCTGACAAGGCTGTATCCTGTCCCTTCTGTGAGCGGAGTTGGTGCAACAATCGGTCCTTCTTCTCCTCCTTTAAGGCCCTTCTTAAACTGTCTTATCTTTAGCCCTAGTCTCTACTCCAAAACACGCTTGAGAAGAGTCAGCTCAGTTAACCTGAACAATTTGGTGATTTTTGGCTTCCGTTAAAAATTAGTTAAGGACAAGGCAGGAATGGTTAGCCGACCAAATACTATGGTTAGCTAGCTAACAAGCTGACATTATGCAAACACAAAATTGATCAGATGTGTGATCAGTGATGCAATGATCAGTTCCCAGTCAAAAACAGCACAGAAATGAACCATGTCTTTTCAGTACCGTTGTACATTTAGAATCACAATCAGCTGTTAACAGCCATTGTTGCGCAAGAGCTGAGGACCTCCAATATGGCTGGCAGAGGGTGCGTTACATCACCTGAAAGCCCTGGATGGGCTAGCAGCACCAGCTGTGCAAGCTCAAGGATGTCAACCCTCCATTCCAGTCTCATTAGTTTCTCCGGTTGCATCGGTCGCCGGTCAATTTATTTATTGAACGGAAGAAAAATCTGTAGGCAATTTCCATAACTCTGCTGCTGCTTGAGTTACAGGGGAAGCCAAGACGGGGAGGGAAATAAAAGCAAAATGAAAACAATGAATCTAAATGCAGCAACTGTTGGTGTTTTGTATTGATCTGTTTGTTTCATTCAGCTGAACCAAGAAAGACAGAAAGGAAAGAGAAAAAGAAAATAGTAGTGAGCCTTTTGCCATGTTAATTATGGCAGGAGACACTTACTTCATTTACTTTTTTCCCTCCACAACTGTGGGACCCACAGTAATGTTGGGCATAATAATGGACACTGGATACCCCCCATTCTCATGTATTTGTTTTATTGTTTTGGTTTATTATTTTGTTCACTCGTAATCTGATAGCAACTGTAATATTTTAGTAGGTTAATTTATGGTTACAATGAGTAAAGCTCACACAGGCACTTTGGGCAGCTTAGGGGTCCTTTGGGTAAGACGCAGGATGCACTGTTTACCTGCATCATTCAGTAGACCCAGACAGCCTGCAGCATGTAGCTACGTTACGCTGATGTGCTTTGGTATTTTCAGGTGAGCTAAAGTGGTAAAAAGATGTATAAAAGTAGCGACACAGATGTAGAATGAATGTGTAAGAGGAATGGACTATCGGTAATGCAAATATGAGATTTATATTGGAGTTTTGCAAGTTAAGTGAAAGAGCATGTCGTGTGATACAGTGCTTCGCCTAGCAATTCGCTAATAAGAAAGTCAGTAGTGTAACCACCTGTAGCCTGCTAGAATAAGTTGTGTGAGTGTGCAGAATATTGTCAGTGTGAGTGTGTTTTGAGAGTTATGTTCAAGAGTAACGTGAATGTTTATAACCTGCATCATTCAGTAGACCCAGACAGCCTGCAGCATGTAGCTATGTTACGCTGATGATACGCTGGTGTTTCAGTATTTTCAGAACGAAAGAAAGGAATTAAAGGAATTATTTTAAACTTATGCACGCCTGGAAGTCCCGTTTGTGTCCAAGTGTGCAACACAAAGAAAGGTAAAAAAAAAAAGTACAATTCCCAGTGAGAAAGCGTGTGGGGAGAGAGGCAAAGAGTGTGTGTGTGTGTGTGTGTGTGTGTGTGTGTGTGTGTGTGAGAGAGAGAGTACACACATGTGCGTTTCACACACACTTTATGTGCGCGCGCACTTCGCAATTAATTTCTGTGATTTCCTACCAGTCCTTTTACAGGCTTTTTAAATGTCATCGGCTGCCATGATTGACATGCAAATTTGTGGCTGGCAGAGGGGCTAAATGGGAAGGCAGGTTGAGCGAACCAGATAAGGGCATTGTTTCCCAGCTATAGGCTTAGGGAGGCAGAGCAGAGGTTCATTGGGTATAAGGAGGAGGTTAACCCTCGCCATGCCACACATGCTGCACTGGGGTCAGACAGCTATATCGGGCCAATATTGGATTTTCAAGGGCGGCAATCTGTTAAACCTGCAATGAAACCTGCAATGAAACCTGTATGGCGAGTGGATAGGGTCAAAAATCAACTCAGGAGGAGCACATAACGTCTATATTTTTAAAAAGTCGCATGACGGACTTCAACCAGATGCAGCGCGTAACACGTAGACGACACACGTAAGAAAGGCAGAGGAAGCACTGTACGTGTTTAGACCAAGCCCAGAGAGCCGCGTGGAGAAACTTGTGTCTGACTTGCATCTGGAGAAGCATCTGGAGAAGCCATGTGCGTGTCAACGTCTACAGTAATACGTTATGAAGCCGCTAGATGGCGCTCTGAGATACAGGCTGTTGTATGGAAAACAAGGGAAATGAAACGTATCAGTGTAAAACTAGTATAAAGATGGTGTCTTTACTCTCCGCGATATCACTTAAAAAGAAACTTCAGTATGTAATGGGGGGGAAGGTTTTGTATTAGTTTGGACGCCTGCTTGCATGTGTCTTCGTGTATCAAGGTCCTACAATTCATTATGATTGGGCCGAAGAGTCACATTACAGCCTCTGGGCTGTTTTTTTTGTTTATCCTTTTCCATCTATGATCATTTCAAAGAACCGGATCTGGCTTCAACCTGGATTGGATGGATTCAACCTACCCATTATATATAAAACTTTATTGTACACTGTACGAAAGAGCTTTCCTACCTTTTCCACTATCATATGAATGCTGATCTGGCATCAACCAATTCTGGTCTTCTGGTCTTTCATCTTCATTCAATAGAGTTGATACTCCTACATTGAGCTCCATAAACTCTCCATACAAATTGGAAGAGTCTTGTAGAATCAAGTCTATTCAGTTCTGTTTAAATTAGTATCATCTTCTTTAAGGCTACAAATTTCTTTATTGACGGTAAGCCGAGCCAATTTTCCTCATCTGCTCCTATGAGCCTCATCAGCTCCTATGAGCTTCTGAAGTCTGTCTTTTAATGCCTTTTCAGTGGGCTTTGGCGCCCTCTCAAGCTCTTCTGTTGCCAATTGATTCCCAGATAGTTCTGCCATCTTAATTAATCAATGCATAAACTGCTTGCAATTTCAAAACTCTTCGAATATAATTTTCCAATAAAAACTGCTGCACAGCAATTACCATGGAAGTGCAAAGACTATCCAAAATTAGCTTGAGTTCAAACTTTGACTTGACTTGCTTAGAAAAGCTCTGACCTTTAGTTGTCTAGCATCTGCATCAGATTAATTTTAGGTTTCTTTCTTCATAATTTTCTTTCATTTACTGGTTGATTCTGCTCAAAATAATCATCTCTTTCCATTTCAGCATCTGTATTTTTGCCGATTTTTGCATGGTCATTCAACTCATTTGCCCTTGCGTAAGTTTGATCCTTTCGATTAAAGGGACTGTATTATATGTGTATAAAAAAAACTATAGAAATAGCTAATAATCTATAATAATCCACAAATATGACTACAGCACAATTTAACTATTCAATACTTAAATGTCCATTGTTTCAAAAATGGAAAATCACAAATGTCTCAAAAACAAATGTATCTTTTCTCTTAAAGTGGCTTTTATACTATGATCTAAATGCTGTTTCAGAGGCTTTTCCACCCTGAAAAGAATAGAAATGTATGTATCTGGGTGTAAATGGTCAAATTAAAAAAGCTAACAGCAGCTTCAATCCAAGAAAAATCAGTATTGACATCAGCCTTCAAAAACCCAGAGCGACCCTACAATGCATGGTGGGAATTAACAGTCAGGGTTTGCCTTTGATTCTGGCCACAAACACACATAATGAGATGGATGCATATGCAAGTGCAGACAAGCGCGTACACACACACAACAGCACACACACACCAAATGAAATGTCTTTCGCTTTTGGTTGTCCCTAAAAGTGCCCGTTCGATAGCAGATGTTTAGAGCGGAGCTCGGCTGAGAGGCTTTTCATTGATCCGACTGGCGCATCTTGAAAGAAAGTAGAAATATGTTGATGTTGGCTTCAGAGGGGAAGACAGAAAAGGGGGGAACAAGCAGAAATGGATAAAAGTAGCCTCGTCCTGAATGGCTGTAAAGGAGAGCGGGCGGCCACTGTAAAAGGGTCGGTTGACATCGAAATCCTCCATTAGTTGCCTGCCTAGGGTCTTTGATTTACAAGAAGAGTAAATACAGAATGAAAAATACTTTTAAAAGGGGAATGCTGCCAGGTAGTTCACCTTTGTTACTCTTATGGTACACAAGAGTCCCTTCAGTATTAGTGAGCTTGGCCAGTGCTTTCCCAAAGCCAGGGACAAGAGACTGACTGCACTTTTTCGACAAAAAGGTACCATGACGGTTATCTTCTCCATCTTTAACATCTCATTCGCTATGGAGCTGCACATCAACGTGACATCAGAGATTAGTCGGACTAACAACTCTGCTTTCTTGTTTCTGGCTATGATAGTGTTGAACTAATAAAAGCCAAACCTATATAGAGTACGTGAAGGATATTTTCAGATTCAAAACAAACTGTTCCCCTAATTATCTGACTGGCAACTGTGTCTTTACATCAGTACTGCTCAATGTTATCAGAGATCTAAAGCAGTTATCGAGTTATTGATTGAAGTATTATGCAATATGAAGCTGGGAAAAACACATCAACATAGAGGAAATCTATGTGACCGTAAGCCAATTTATGTGAATTTTAAGTGAAGATGATATTTGAAGTGAAGTGATATTTTTTGCTTGAACTCTATTTTACATTTGAACAAAATCTGCCCACACTCGAGCTCCCTCCAAGGCCACAGCCCCCCTCATTTAGAATCGTTGTTATTCACTTTAAACACGCGTCGCGCTTCAGATTCATCAGCAGTATGCAAGTCTGGACTTTCATTTATGTCCGAATTTGTCAAATGGATCCAGAAAACATGTTTTTTTCTAGTCCCCGGCGAGTGGATTTGGTTACTGTACAAAGCGTCGCAACACTGCCTCGCTTGCCATTGTCAATAGAGCTGCACCATTCACTTTAATAGCCGAGCACTACAAAAGGTATGTTCAGAAGTCAATGCCGTCTCGTCTATTCAGCTCACCAAAGCCACGCAGCACAAAAGAAAGACAAATCTGAACGTTACATCATAATCCCCCAGGTCAGAAACTTTCACAATGTGACTCGAGTCCATCTCTTTTTACAAGTTGCCCGTGTCCACCAGTTCGCGTGGTCAGGCAGGTCTGACATCTCCCTCAGGAGTTGTCCATCTCTCTGTCTGACAGGGTTAATGAGACAGCGGTGCCAGGGCCACCCACCGCTCTACTGTTCCTTATTTATGTTAAATCTTAATGTACTCAGTGTGCCTGGGCATTATTTAACACCGTGCCCTTGGGCTGCTGCTGCTTCTTTATTCAATTCACTGACGTGGCAGGAGGTCAGGGACTGTACTGTGCTTCTGAGTCACGCAGCAAGCATGGAGAGAAACATTCCTCCATCACCTCCTCCTTCCATCGCTCTCCTCTGTCCTCCTCCCTCGCTTCCCTCTCCCGTTTTAGCCCTCCCTTCGTTCAGATAGCAGCCGATAAGGCGTGATTAATGAGGGCCGGCTCCTCACCAAGAATGCGAACATCTGTCCGCAATTTATTCTTTTTTTTTTTTTAATTCTTACATCCGGGGAGGTTTGAGTGAGTGTGTGTGTGCGCGACCACCTGTATGCCATCCCTGCAGACGTCGCCGGGGACAGGCTTGCAAAACAACCCAAGTTCAGTGAGATGCAACATGTGACAAATGGCGCCTACAGTGGAGCTGTCAGAGGAAGGGATGTTATTGAAAAAAAAAAAATCCACTTTGTCATCGTCAGTTGCTTTAGGGGTCTTTCAGGCTGTCTCGATGCCAAATGCTAATATTGGTCACAGATTATGGTTTGCTGCATTTACACTAAAAACCTGTACTACTGTCCAAGGTAATGTAGCCAGTCAGCTTCGTTTCCTTACATAAAGAACTGCTGGGTGTATTATGTCAGAGCCTATTCAGACGATGATAAATTAGATTTCTTGTATTTCTTGTTGTGTGGCAGTTGGCCTTGGCTGTAATAGTCAGCGAGTGTTTCGAACATCTCCAGGTCATTTGAGAAAGCCTTCCATTTTCTGTGAGCCGTATCCTTGAAAAATGCTGCATGCCTTTTCTTCCCCGACAACGCAAAGAATTTCCAAGTATAGAGCTAGTGCTACCCCCCGCCCCCCCTTCTGCATTGCCTTGTCGTTTGCAATTGGCATCTTCCCCTCTGCTTTCACTTGAAAATGTCCCCTCCTGGAAATGAGAAGCGTGAATCACTGTGCATGTCTGGCTCCAACGTGCCCACTGTGTCACATCAGCCTGAATTTTTTACAACGTGGAAAGGAAAGCACCGGCGCCGTTGACACTGTTAGTCAACCACTCATATCCATTTTTAATGAGCTCTCAGCCATGATATAGTGTAATTTCACCTCCAGGACCTGGTGACACGATTTACTGTTAACGAGAAACAGCACAGCGCCGGCCAAATTCTTCCCAATTGGAGCGTTTCTGAAATTCACGGGTTTATGACTCGGACAGGGTGTTGTGTGTGTGAGTGTGTCTTATTGTTATGTTCCTGTTACGCCTTTGAAGCAAGCTTTTTGTTTAAGCACACTAACATATGTTCAAACAGATGAAAACCGAGCACAGGCCATAGCCATGTCACTTCGAATGACCAGGAGGTTTTTAAGTGGAGGTGAACAGGTGGTGCTGATTCCTTCAACCAGTCTGCTTCAATAAAGCGTTCATATAGATAGATAGATAGATAGATAGATAAATAGATAGATAGATAGATACTTAAAAAGTCTGATGGCAGCCAGCAGGAAAGACTTTCTGCAGCACTCTGTCATACCGTGGTGGGATCAGTCTGTGGCTGAATAAGCTCCGCTGCTTCATGATCATGTCATGGAGGGGGTGGGAGACATTATCCATGATGGCCAGCAGTTTGGCCAGCATCCTTCTCTCTGCCGCCTCCTCCAGGGTGTCCAGTTTAATGCCCACAACAGAGACAGCCTTCCTGATCAGTTTGTTCAGCCTGTTGGCATCCTTGGCCCTGGTGTTAGCGTCCCAACACCCTTGGGAATTGCCTGGATTCCTGCAGTTAAGTCATAATAATAGATACACACACAATCTGAATAAACTGATAAGACATTATTGATGACAGTATTTAAGCATTCACTGTCTTGGATGAAAAAAGTATGTGAACCTTTAGACGTAGAAACAGGTAGAACCTCCTTTAGCAGCAATAACCTCAACCAGACATTTCCTGTAGTTGTGGATCAGACCACAGTTAAAGAGGTATTATGGACACTTTTCATAGAGTGTAACATTGGCTATTTGCTTAGGTACCACTTGCAGATAAGTTTGTTGTCAACATTTGCTCGCCGGTTTGCCATCGATGATAGTTGGGATTTGATTCTTGTTCAAAACAAGCCTTCTCTTGAAGCCCATTTCCACCGCCATGGTGTAGGAGAACACTGTGGATGCCACAGACAAAAATCTGCCTGGTATGCAGGCTGTCCTCCAGCCTGAGGAACTGCATCCACTGCCGGTAAGTGTCAGGAGTGTCAGAGGTTTGCGCAATAGTGACTGATACAATTTGGAATTCTTTGTTCCCTCAATGATTGAAGCTGCTCAGGCCCTGAGGCAGCTAAGCAGCCCCAAACCATGATGCTCCCTCCACCATGCTTCACGGTTGGCATGAGGTTCTGGTGTTGATATGCAAACTTAAATTCTTTGTATCAAAACATTTTTGATACGATTTTTGATACGAGTCTTGACACACAGAACATCTAGTAGTGTTGTGGAACATCCAGGTGGTCTTTAGCAAGCTTGAGGCCTGCAGATCCTCAGCTGTTAAGCTAGAGTTCTTTGTCACCTCCTTGAGATTTGTGTGGGACTCTTGCAGTGATCTTTGCAGGACACCCACTCCCAGGGAGAGTAGAAATGGTGCTGAATTTCTTCCATTTGTTATCTGCCTGACTGTTGATAGATGGAGGCCCAAGTCTGTCGAGATGCTCTTGTAGCCCTTTTCCAGTCTGATGCGCCTCAACAACTCTTTTTCTTAGCTCCTCTGAAATCTTGTTTGATCAAGGCATGTTTCACTTCAACAGATCTCTGTTGTGAAGAGCAGACTCTTTTGGTAACCAAACCTTGTGGATGTTTTTGATAGGGTAGAGCACCTCTAACCCACACCTGAATCATCACATTGATTGGATTACATGACTCCAATTACCCCTTTCATAGAAGCCATTATCCTAGAGATTCACATAGTTTTTTCCCCCCAGCCTGGACTGTGAATGCTTAAACAAATCTTCAATAAAGACATGAAAAAGAAGAATTGCTTGTGTGTCATTTGTTTATTCAGATTGGGTTTATCTATTGTTATAAATGAAGATCAGGCCACAATGTAGGACCAATTAATGCTGAATTCCAAGTAATTCCAAAGGGTTCATAAACATTTTCTCACAACTGTATTTCACCATGCTAAAAACTGGATTTAATAATACGGCTTTGTAATTTGCTTTCGTGGCTTGAGAACAAGGTTTTTTAGCCGTTGTGGCTGACTTTCTCACTTGTAGCACTATCCTCCATCATTGAGAAAATTAGGTGAGGGGGCGGGGCACCTGGCCAAGAACTTGCTGAGACCTTTTAAGGACCTATGCATACCCTTGCGCCGTAACATCATGCAGGTCTATCCAAATTTCATTCGCTACTTACTTTCACGTGGCAGATGGCTGCTAACAGGTCTACCAAAGGTCCATCTTTGAAGGGCCGACGATGGAACGAGGCTTTTATACCTCCAAGGATTTCCTCCCTCTGCTCACGAAGGCCAGCAAACAGCAAAACACTTCTGCCAGAAAGGACGGGATGTTAAAACGAGCTGGTGGGGGGGGGGGATTGCATGGGGTTGCGGGAAGGTGAGGTATGCATTCAAACTTTTAAGAAGAGCAAAACGCAGCCTCAAAAAGCATTCCAGAGCAACTACTAGTTGGCATTACTAAGTGACTCTCCCTCTCTCTCGCTTTGTGTCGACTGTTGAATAACCTTGTGCCACATGGAGAGTGGAGGAAAAGCAAACACATTTGGAGAGTGAGTGGGTGGGTGGCTTGTGGGGGTGGGTGGTGTGGGGGGGCGAGGGAGCACTTAAAGAATGTGGAGAAAGGAAAACTTTTAACTACAGAGGAGTCAAATTAAGCCCTTCTTTGCTTTTTAGATGAAGACAGACTGACCTATTGGAAGAAAGGAGGATTGGACCGAGTTAATGCTCATCAGTGGTGCTGGGTAATTTGCCGGGGCTGTTCAGTATTGGGTAGACTCCAGACAGACAGCTGACTGGAGAAAATATTTTGCTCTATTATAAGATAAATAGATTTTAACAGTATGAAAATGGATGTCAAACGGGATAAAGTAATTCTAACTTCAGTGAAGTGTTATTTTATGAAATGGACTCAAATAGAGCAAAAATAAATTGAATCAATTTAAATGCATAAAATTTCTGCCAATGCGTCTAAAATTCCATCACACTAAAGAAACTATACATTATTTGGTTAGACAGATCCAAGAAGTCCGACAATTCAATATATTTAATCAGTTCATTTTCTAAGTTTGTTTTAAGTTGATATTAAAGGAAAACGTTTTTTTTACATTGTTAATAAAAAGCTGTTGGTAATGTACCTTGCATTTCTGGGTGCATTCTGCTGTTTTTGTGGTGTATTTTTCTTATTCCCATGGATAATTGGCCAAATGTAGATTACATAATGTCACATGGAGTTATTTCCAGTGCAGCTACATTGGAGTTAGACAGCAGAAAATGTTTCAGCTATCTGAAACACGGTAAACGTCAGGATTTGTTCACTAACTATATTTATATGCCCATGCACCCACCTTTGATTGACAAGTTCATGCCCCTTTAAGGGGTGGTTGACACCTTCATATTTTAAGAATTTATTTTACCTTTTTTATTTACCCAAGGAATGTCGACTAAGCTCCATGCTCTTTTTCCACATTCTTACAGTTCCACACATTCACATGCTTCCCAGTACAACCACAGTCTTCTACTGGTGGAGCTGTTGGGGGTTAAGTTCACTTCAACACTAGTCGTTGAGGGAGGGCAGAGTGTTATTCATTTTCCCTATTCAAACCCATACAATAACAATTATAAATAATCATACAAATATAATATAAATGTATAATGTAATATAGTGCCCATAATGTAGAATGCTGGACACATAACATACTTAATATTTTGGCAGAACAGATTAAAAAAATAAATTAAAAAATTAACAGGTATCTGGGTACCTTTTTAATGGCTTGTAAAAGTTTTCCATGAGATATGGCACTCAAATAAATTTGACAGGTACCCATTATAATACGTTATATACGTTTTTACATTATTCACCAAAAAATTACAACTCACTTTATAATGTAATTATAAACAGCTTACAATATCTGCCAAAAGGTTATTACTATACGTGTCCATCATTTAACTACATTATGGATACTTTATTACATTCTGATTTTGTATTCGTTTTTCAAATAACATTATGCACTTCCTACAACATGCAGTTATTACAACATGCAGTTATTACATTATACAGTTATTACAGTTATTACCACATGCAGTTATTACATTATACAATTATTACCACATGCAGTTATTACATTATACAGTTATTACAGTTATTGCCACATGCAGGTATTACATTATACAATTATTACCACGTGCAGTTATTACATTAGTTATTCCAACGCAGTTATTACATTATACAGTTATTACAACATGCACTGTTATTACATTATACACAGTTATTACATTATTCAGTTATTACATTATAGTTATTACATTATGCAGTTATTACAACATGCACAGTTATTACATTATACACAGGAATAAAGGTGTGTTTTTTTACACACATTACTGCACTTTGCCTTTTTAAAGTTCTTGTTTCTTCATTTATGTTAGTATAAAATGCAGTGTGTTTGCGCACTCAAAGCCACTGAAGCAAGGACTGAAGTTAAAGCGATGAAAGAGACAGGGAAAGCCCTAGATCGCAGGCAGTTGAGTACAGAGAGGAGTCGAGACAGAAAGACACACAAAGAGAGAGTGAGGAAGAGTCAGCATCGTCGGGGTGGTGGTGGTGGGGTGGTAGACGGGCAGGAAGAAAGGGAGACAGACAAAGGGCGAGTGATGGCGGGAGTGATGTGGGGTGGGGGGGTGGAGGGACCTGAGGGCTTTATTAAGATGTCTGTGCGAGAGTCCTCTCTCTGGCCCCTCCGACACCTCTGCTAAGCCTCCCTCCTCTCTCCTGTTTATTACAAAGACTGGGATAACTGTCAAAGCCACCCCACTACTGTGTGGGTGTGTGTGTGTTCTTGCACCCAGTGTCTTTGGTTGTTATAACAGAGAAGAGCAAGGTCGACGTGGGTTGGGCTGCTTCCACTACTTTCAAACTTCTCTTTCTCTGTCTGAAGGGTATTCGCCAGACGAAACTTCTCCTGGTGTCATTGTTGAACCCTGACATCTAAAAATTAGACTAAACTAGGCCTTTGATTCATAAGAGAGTCAATGAACCTTTATGACATCATTGGAAAATTAATAACAATAAAAGTATTCAACCCCCTAAATTCTTTGTGTATTCTGTTATTATAACATCTTATATCTTATCATCTTATATCAGTCACATTTTTGAGGATGTAGTTATCTGTACAGTGCATATTGCGCAATAAATATTAAGGTATTTCCCTGCCATAATGTTTGAGCAAGAAAAATTTATATTAGCCAGACCTGCGGCCTGCGGGCCCGTGATCTCTCTACTCCTGCCTGTGTCTCTGTAGCGAGTCTGCTACACTGATATTATTTGAAGCTACGTTAATGTAATACAAACCTACCAATCGGGTATAGTTTCTTGTAACTAGCAAACTAGCTAGTTCTACTCAAGGCTATTTACGTTTAGTAAAAAAAATCCACTATAGCTAAATTGACAATAACAATGGAGCATATATACCATGCTGGGCGTGCGTTACGGTGCCAGTCATAGTGGCACATTATGTATCCAATCAGCACATAGTGATCAATCTCCGCGCACCAATCAGGTAGCTCTCTGTTCTAGCCCCCACCTCCCCTTTACTTGCAAATCTTGGATCTCGCTTGCAAATCCTGGCCCACACGCTTGCAAATCTTTTTTGGCAGGCTTTGAGCGATGAAACGCTGACAAAAGTCGGCACGCGCAAAATTGACTTTTGCATGTTTAAAAGTGTAACTGAAAAGAGTGTTTTGTGAATACAAATCAGATTTCCGTGCTCAGATTTCGTGCTTTTGCACTTTTGCAAATCAGTCTTTTCACTTTTAAAAATAGTTATTTGGAAATACAAATTTAGTTTTCTTGCTCAAATTGTTTTTCGCTTGTGCAAATCGTGAGTTACACTTCTGAAAATAGTTTTGGCAGAGACATACCTTCATAAATAAATACCATGTATATTGGAAGTCACCCTGTTTGTGTGAACATGACAATGCACGTAACGTTCATTTGTGTAAGCCGACGCTCTCTAAACCCTACGCAGGCACAGTCAGGGATGTAGGAAAACAACTGCTTTGTTCAAATATCGTGCACAGATACACGCAGAACACTATCATTAGCATGAGCGTTATTATCACTTGACATCTCCTTGCGCCACTGTCGCGCCGAGCTTCAAAGTCGACGGGATTACGGTTAATAACAACTTTAAAGTTCTGACAAGTTTGCCTGCTACTTTTAATTTTGATCTCGCGGTGGAATAGAAATAGAACCACGCGCCTGGAGACGCCGCCTCTACCAGCACGGTTCAGGGGTTGACACACTCCCTCCGAGCGCCGCATATCAACTTTTGTCACGCACCGTGTCAACCACTCGCAATCGGCTGCCATGGCAACACTGAAAATAACCCCCCGTTAACCAAATGAAAAAAAATAAAGTAAGGTGATTATCAGTAGATGTTTGCCAGCACACACCCCCCACCCCCCCTTCCCATCTCCCCAACACCTCCGACAGTTAAGCCCCGCTAGCACCGCCTCCCGCTAATTAAGTTTGTTTACAAGGGATATTAAGTTTAGGAGGTGCGTGGGTGTAAGTAACCTTCACAAAGTACAGAACAGAAAGAGGGATCCTGCTCACTATTGTGTGAAGCATGATCAGTGATGTGGAATGAGACAATTTGAGCAAATAGTGGGAGAAGTAAGAGCTATTTAAGCACACGTACGCCCACCGACAACACCTACATCATGCCTTGCGAATCCATCATTTGAGACTCCCTTTCAGAAGTCTTTTTTTCATATGAATCTGTATGATGAAATTTAAAGGCTATAAAAGGAAAGGCAGGGGAAACTTTCTTGAGTGTCTTTCTTGTTCTCTTGCTCTGGGGCTGATAAATAGTCTAGCAGGGATTGTAGTGGCGAGCAAAGCCATCTAAACTCAATTTGCCCAGTTTTTATTTGCGGAGTGAAGTTACCTCGGCTTTTTAGCCTCGATACCATAAATTACTAGTATACATCGTAAAAAAAAAAGGAGCATTAAAATTGCATTATGCACGATTTTTAGGAAAAAATAAGTGGGGCTGCAACAGAGAAGAGAGTCCCACCCCTGACGGAGACACCGTAGATAAATCTTCAGAAATAAATGGTATCAAGTAACCTCAAAGGAAGAGCTAGGAACATGAGCGCTCACTGCCATTGGGAACCTCCAACGTGTGGAAATTGTATAGCACTGCTTACAACTGTTGTCAATTTAATAAAGATAGGGTCTTTGGTGGTTGTTTACCTCGCCTCACCAACTTGAGGTCACAGTGTACCCACCTTTTTATTTACCGCTACATCGCTGGGTCTTCAACATCTGTTCACCATACAGATTTGTCACCCAATTATGTCTGTTTTCCATTGCTTCTCTGCAGACGAAACTGGCCAAGAAGAAGAAGAAGTGTGATTCCCTTTCCCTTTCTGGGCTCCTCAGCAGGTCGTCCTGAGGGCAGAGCAGAATGAGGTGGGCGAAATGGACGAAAGACCCCGGACCAGGTCATTCTCCTCAATACAGACTCCTCGCTGCCTTTGGCTCCGGGGCTGAGCGACCCCTAAAGCTGAAACAGAAACCTCAACTTCTGTTGTGGAGAAAAACAGATCTAAAGAGACAAATGAAAAGGGGTGGTGCAGTCACTGGTGTAGAAGGCAGATGGGTTTTCTTTGGATCTTGCATCGTTTCTCAGATGTGGCTCCAAAACAGCTAGCGACAGAAGATGTAATCAATACAAATGTGGAATAGATTTAGGTGTGCTACACGTGGACAAAACAAGTTTGACTGAAGGCAGCTTTGTTGTAAGGCCGATATGGGTTTTTGAAGGCTGTATTTTTGGAGTTGGTGATATTCAATATCTCTCCACCAGAATTGAATTCTTCTCAGGGTGGAAAAACCTCTGAAACAGCATTTAGACGATGGGGACAAAAACTCTCCATTGAAACCTATAATAATAATAACATATTGATGGATACTTGTGTGGAATCCAACCAAAATGTCGCGCTAGAATTAATTTAGGTCAAGTGCTTTCCATAAACAACATCTACAATAAAGTTTTTTAATAAAAGACCAATATCATCTAACCCTACTTAAGATATTTTCATGTCATTTTTACTTGAGGTTCTTCGATCGGGCCTTCCGTATCACAAGGCATTTTCCGACTGCTAAAAATGCTTCCTATCTCCCAACTTGCTCACTCCTGCCAAACTTTTCGCATTTACTCCTTTAATTGGAACAAAGAGATCCAGCTAAGGGGAATAGATGCCAGAGTCTCGGTTGTTAACAACAACACCTGCATCTTAAATGTTTCTAGAGGCCTCCCTTCATGGTGGCGGAAGACAGCAGCGCTCCCCTTAGTACCACAATCACGCCACTTCCTCACTCATCTTCATTTGAGCCACTTAGAGACTCACTTAGTCATCTCTGCCTCAGAGAGAACCAAAGTCTGAGGGAGGCTGTGTTTTCAGGCTGGGTTGGAGATAAGTAGCACTGACGAGAAGTTGATGCACTGGTGTTGGGTCCCTGGTGTGTTATGTGTGTGTGTGTTATGAGGGCCCTAAAGCGGGTGGTATACTCAAAAAGAAGTATAACTTTTAGATGTGTTCAGAACAAGAAAAGAACAAGAGGACGCGGTGATATGGGTTTTTTCAGTGTTTTCGGTGCAAGTGCCGTCTTTTTCTCGCTCTGAGAGCTCACCTTGTCGGCGATTGGTCCATATGCTGCTGCGTCACGGCAGGGGGTGGAGTTCAACCTCCTTTTCCAGTTCATTCACTGTACTGGGAGCAGTTCTGTTTCTGTTTTTCCTTTTTTTCCCTTTTTAAATACACCAAAGCCGTACACAGCTCAAGGTGCTCTACAAAAAAGTCTCAAGAACTAGATTTTCCGCCATTTTGAATTTTTTGAAAAACACATTTTTGACATCTCCTCCTAGACCATAGGTCCGATTGCTACCACATTTTCTGTGGATTATTATTGGACCAAGCTTATCAAAAGTTGCATAAAGGTTGTTGATAACTTATTTAGTTTTCAAGATATTGACCAATTAACTTCAAAAGGGCGTGGTTCAGCACATAATTACACCAAAGTCAACAACCGTTGCTCCAATCATCACGAAACTTGCAGGATATGTCCACATAAGTACCTGAAACACACCCCGAAAGTTTCATTGAAATCGACCACTAGGGGGCGCTACAAATGCAAACAATGGGCGTGGCATAACACAAATCAGACTATAAATCAGAAATTGTTTGTCCAATCATTACAAACCTCGCAGGATATGTTTGATAACAATGTTGAACCACGTGTGTAAAATTATTCTGAAATCGCTCAATAGGGGGCGCCACCAGTTCCAAACGTGCATGGGCCTGGCGCAAATAACATTTTTAATTAAGCTGTTGAAACATGTCCCCAAATTGTTTTTGAAATTGACCAATAGGGGGTGATGGCGTTGTCGAACAAGGGCATGGGCCTGGCAAATTGTGCTATAAATACATGAGTTTTTCCATATGGGTGTAACCCACATTAAAATATGGTTATAAAAGTAGTAGTTTTTTATAAATTAAATTACAAATAAATTAGGCTACAATTAAAAATGTTGACACTAAATAATTTGTAAGAAGAAACAATTAAAACGTATGCCTATACAAATTCATAGTGAAACATTCCCCTTTAATTAGTGAATAGCCCTTTAAGAAAGACGATGTTTTTTTTCCTCTCAGAAAAAAGTTACAGCACAGGTGCAGAGTTAGAACCGTGCACTGCAGAGAGAGAAACGGAGAGAAAGAGATAGATAATTTACTTTGTAAAAGACATGAATAACTACTTTTTTACCATTTAATGCAAGCCTGCAAATACCTTAACAAACAAACTGAGACAGGATGGCGAGCTACCCACGGATCTGAGAGCTGAACACACGTGCCAGTGTGAGAATCTAATGTACACGTCTGATGACTGCTGAATACATCGCTGCCAGTGTGGTAGGAGTGTTGTGGATCTGAAAACAGAATTGAACTTAACTACAGTACAAAGAACTAGAACTGAGTTTGAAAAGAACTGAAAAGAATATGGTACATTACATTTATTTCAAGAATTTCCAATGTTATGTTGTTGTGATGATGTAATGTTCATTTGATGTTTAGATTGAAGAAGGGTGAATTTTATTGTATCTTACCTGTCGGGGAAGAAAGGAAAACAGTTAAACCCAAAGGTTATATCTCTGATTTACCTGTCATGGATTTTAAGGTTTACTTACCTGTTTACCTGTGAAGGGAAAATAATAAGACTTAACTCAGGGAATAAAATAAGACATAACCTATTAAGCTAAAATAGGCATAACCTACTAACCTAAAATAAGTTATGTTAGAAACCTGACTAAGCTGACTAATCTAACTAAACTGACTTAAACTGACTAGACTAACTAATCTATAGGAAACTTAAAGGCGAAACAAAAAAGGTTTGGTTATACTTACCTGTGATTTAGGCCTATAAGAAGATTGACTTATTTTATGATAACTGTTATTTTGTTTGTTTGTTACCTTTCCAATGACTAAATTGCCGGCTGTTATATTTAAAGCTCTGTGTCTCTGGTCTGATTTATTATATTATTATCACCACTCCCACAAACCTAGAACTAGTCCAGTTGCATACTTACGCTGTGGATACAGTGACACAAGTGCTACATGGGCTTACAGTATAGTATTTTTCTGGGGCTTTTATGTTTAAACTGGGCTTTGTTGTTTGAGAATGGAAGCCTCTGTCCTGGTGGCCTTGCTTACTTAAACATACAGTTAACTGCATATATTTTTTTGTGGAATTTATCTTCTGTCACTCTGCATGCAGTTTGCAAAGACATAATGGTTTGAACCCGTGAATCGCCGCTTGCGGCTATATTTATAATTATTATATTATTATTATAAAATATAATATATTTTATTCTTTTATAATATATTTTATTCTTTTACTTATTATGTTGGTTGTATTTTATGTCATGTTTCATGTTCTGTTCTTTGCACCTCGGTCCTGTGAGAAACGATATTTTGTTCTGCTGTATGTGCTACATGTATGGCTGAAATGACAACAAACTCAACTTGACTATATCATATTTTTATATCAAAATCCCATCACTTCAATCAAAATGGAGCTATTTTTTTTATGTATACACTCCTGTGTCAACTGACCGTGCTGCTATGGTAACGCTCCCACAGTGTCAAGTGCCAACAGTCACTTCTCAATGGCTGATGTGGACATTCCTGTACCAAGTTTTACAAGTTATACAAATGTGGAAAAAGTTCAAAATTGTCTGTGACACATGAATGACCAAAAGGCTGATTCATGACAGGACACTACAACTCTCCACTGAAGCCCAAGTTAATAACCATAATAATTATTACAAATATATTCATGCGTACTGATCAAAACGTCTCATTAGAATCAGTTCAGGTTAAGGGCTTTCCGTAGTCAACCGGCGTTAATATTAACAAATTCTGTTATAAATATGTAATCAATCAAACTGCACCGCATCCATCATATCAGAGGCGGACAACGCCGACTGGACCACAGGCGTGTGCCGCCAAGCCGCCTCTTTTACGCTCGTTGATAATCGGCGCTGGCATTGCGCGGGAAAATGCACACTTACTCATCCATGTAATGAGGACGGAGGACGGGCGGCGGCTCGGCGGGGCCCGTTTCCCGCCTATCCGCTCGTGACTTATTGACTTGATAGAGCGTGGCCGCGGCTTGATTGACCCGATTGTTATCCTCGTCAGCTCCTCTTGTTCCCTTTAGCCAGCTCCCCGTCGGAGCCCCTGGTCGGACAGGAATGGAATTTTGCAAGACGGGTTTTGTTTGCTGCGACACCCCCCCACCACCTCCTCCCCTCAAATTAACGGACAAAGCCCTCGGTCTTGTTTCAGCATTAGCTTGACATCTCTCTCTTTGATTAGACATATGCTTATATATGATAAAGCGTGCGCACCTAATCAGGCCCCTCTCCTGGAAAGACAGGTAAACAATTAATCTTAATTACAGATTTATTTCGGACTTCACCGGCAGTGGCCGTGCAGTCGGGGCGGAAGCACCGGGTCCCAGAGGTGTTGTCAAAGTGAAGGACCATATGGTTATGATTAGTAATTAGCGCACAAGGTTAATGGAAACATGGGGAAGTTCCTGATAAGGGGTAAATGGAATATGGTCAATAATTGGCATCAAAGTAGGCTAATTCAGTGGGCTTCCCTTAAAGCTAATTGATTGAATATTTAGAGGTGTGTGGGCGGTTACATGTTAAGTTGCATGTTTCTGTTTTTGTTTTTTTTCATCCCATGTTGCATATTTGTGTTGTCTATCCTCCCAGGTTTTGGATTTCATATCGCTCCTTTCTCACGTTTGCATCATCAAAAACTCCACAACGCCGCCCTTCAACCTGCAACACGCTTTGCCATTGGACTAATTCGATTTTTGCTTCCCCCCCCCCCCCTGTTGATCCAGTGTGATCTCTCAAGCTGAAATACCAAGCCATGTAATAATAATAAGCCAGGCTGAAGAAAAGAGTGCAATGTACCAGCAGGGGCATCATTTCACAAAACACTATGGCAAAGTCCCTGCATCTAATAGCCACCAAGACTTCCAGACCCGCTATCCACTAAATGTTTGGGGACTGAAGACTTTAAATTGATTTATTTTCATGTATTGTTTTTCTTGTTGTCTGTTTGCTGATGGCTTGTTTGTCTTATTTTTGTTCCTGTCTCACCATGTTATCTTGTTAGGTCTGCATTTTTCCCCCCTCTTTGTTTGTTTGTACCGCTGAATGTATTGCTCAAAAAAATAATAATACAAAAAAAAAAAAAAAAAATCATCTTAGAGTCCACTGATTTTTTTTCCTTTTTAGATTTGGCTTCCAATTCATTTCTACCTTATCTTTGCTTTTCAAAAAAACCCAAGTATTATCAGGGTCCTACATACAGTATATTACAGCTGAAGCCTGTAGCCTAATCTACAGCTGGTACATTTTAAATAGTAGTGAACTATGGTGGTTGTCATATAACATATGAATATATCAATTACCGTACTGTTACCGTATCGATTTTGAGTTACTGTAATGACACTAATAAATGTGCATAACCATTTTGACTCGCTGTATTGATGCTTGATGATTTCATTTTTAAAGCTGAAAGATGTTGCGTGCCACGCCTTAGCGTACCCGAGAGTACCAGTGCCCTGCCATTACAGTAACAGCCAGAGGGGAAAAAATGGACAAAAGCACTGTGGCGGAGCAAGTCGGCCAGCGTTCAGAAACGAATAGAGCTTCCTTTTGCTTGAGCTCTCTTCGAAGCCAGATGTAAAAAGCCTAATTTTTCACTCCAGTGTATGTAGGCGCTGGCTTGTCAGAGCCATTGAAGACGCCTGGTGGGGCGGGGAGGAGGAGGAGGAGGCAACGGGCTGACTCGGCAGTAATGTCTTGGCCCACGGTTAGCCTGGTGGGCCAGGCCTGGAGAACGGAGAGGGAAAGCTATTCCATGGCAGCCTGGGTTTGACTGATGGACCCTTTCTGCTGACTATCCAAAGGGGCGAGGCTCAGAGGAAGCCACACATACGTGTATGGGCTGTTTCAAATGTGCGTGCGTGCACACACACACACACACACACACACGCATGTGAGGACATAAGGAAGTAAGTATGGTAGTATGGAAACGAGTATAGATGCTTACATATATGGAAATGTAATCAGACCATTCGCTCTATAGGGGATTGTATTGCATAATGTATGGCAACATTCATGACACCACCATGACATCATAATGTCCCACGTGCTATGTATATATATGTAAACATGAAAAATATAGAAATAAAAAATATTTCAAACAAAATCAATGTGTATACCGACATAGTGTAGCATAAAACAGGGTGCTTGTCACTACTGGAATAAAGCACTTTATTATGCTTCGCTGTAACATGCTAGAGACACCCAACTCACCTTGTGTGTGTGTGTGGAGTCCATAGCCTGCGTAATATTCAAACATCAGCAGGCCATTCATCACCAGTTCGTCAGCTGTGTTCACTCTATCCCACTGAGTCTTAATTCATCACTCTGCTTTGTTTCATCGGAAACCTGCTGCTGCGCCTTCCCGCAACACATTGCAGATAAATACACTGAAACAGTTTGCTGCAGGTCTATAATACACATGTCAGGCGGGTGAGGGAGTGATTTTATGGACGACCGGCGCCGTCCACCGCACCAGAGAGTCGGAGCAGCTTGCAAAACGCAATATGTCCACGTACGTTTTGCTGCCTGACGTGATGGTGTCTATTTTATTAATTGGTCCAGGTGTCATTACATCAGGCATTCTGCTGAGAGGATCATATAATGTATGTAAACCTGACTAACTGTGTGTTAGGCTGTGTGTTTTCATTTGCTGCCGCTATATTTGAAACCAATAAACTGAGACAAGTAATCCCCACAATAGCAAGCCAATAGCAGCGCTGCAGTTTAGGGTGGAACGATTTGGAGAAAATATCAAATTGCGATTTTTCGGACAAATATTGCGATTTATTATTTTCTATAGGCTATAGGATATACATAGTATCAAACATCAGTTTGTCAATCAATAATTAGATTAAATGAATGCATTGCTACCGATATTTATTTGAACAACACTATTATAGAACTATTGTAGCAAACATTTCAGACAACACTAAAACAATCTAATAATCTAGCTACCTGATCTTGTCGGACTTCTTTTGAAAACTTCTTTTCTAAACACCCGCACGTCTGAATGCGTAAGACGTAACAACCTAACCAGATATAGAAAGTACTCAGACATTACATTTTTGGAAACATATTCACATTTCTTTTCACAAAAGACTGGATTAATGAATAGAATATAAGTACATTCATAAATGGGATATTTGTGTGCTGTCAGGGAATAGCAACTGTGTTGGCAAAGGGGGAAGAGATAATGTCAAGTGGCGTGTAAAATCAACCCCCCATCGCCTGCTCAGCACGCCTGAAGCACGCTTGCTGCTAATGTTGCTTAGTTGATGATGGTTGCGTTGTCATGTACAAGCAGGGCTAGCGTCGATTAAAGATAGCAGCTCTCGCGATTTCTTTCAAATCGCAATTTTCGCTACGAAAGCAATTAATCGTTCAGCCCTACTGTAGTTCTTTCCAAAATGGCATCATGCACATTGATTCTGATTCGTCAATTGCTTCACTGTAGAGCTTTACATACCCCCTCAGTTGGAAGGGAGGGCTGCTCTCCAGTACAATCCAAGGGAATCTCAAACAGTTGAAGTAATTGAGGAAATTTTGATCAGACTTGAACGGCATGATGGCAAAGCAGCCTCTTCCAGGGGGGATGTTACTAAAAGACTGTTACTGAAACCTGCCTCACCCTAAGGCGCCGCTAACCCACCCTGAAGAATTTCATCTGCATGGCATTGAAAAAGAGTTTGAGCATCCCACGACGGTCTTCATTCAGTTGCAGAAGGTCTTCGAATCTTTGTGCTTTTAGGATTTTTTTGTGTGCGTGAAAATGGTCACATTCGAAGATATAGAATATTGGCACAAAATATCAGCTATGGGCCGTTTCTAAAATATCAGTTGAGAAAAGAATACTTGAAAAAGATCTTTCTATTCTAGTGCCTTGGCTTCGTTTTTTCTCGAGGATTCTTGTACCCTTGACCCTTGACTGACCTTAACCCAGACCCGGAGAAGCACAAAGCAAAGATCTGCTCTCAAACCCTATCAAAAATATTGGCACCGGCTTCCAAAACCCCCATATGAGTGGGTTCAGCGTATCGGTGTACTGTGGGAGTTAGCTGGCGGTACATCTCCTCCGATGTCACCGCGACATTTCTCGTACCCGATGACGCGAATCTCCCCTGAAATCCGCATCTTGGTTTCATACAAGGTTTGTAACCATCCCATTCCACACTGTATTTCTTAGCTTCGCCTCATCAGATTAATGCATTTCATTTACACTGCAGAGTAACTATGGGTGTCGCCGTGGAAAAACTCCCCCCCCCCCCCCCCCCCGTTGACTAAGAAGCCCCTCCGAGCCATTCTAAAAAGGATGTAATAAATCTCGCCTTTTCCCTCAGATCTGTACTTAAATGTCCTCGCTGATAAATGTAGGTCTTCGTCCACGCCGAAATGCATTCCGTTAGAAAGATGAATAGTTGCGAGTGGCGGTGGGGGGGAAAAGAGGGGGAGGGAGGGAGGGAGGGATAAATGGGGGACGAAAGCGAAGAAAAGGGCCATTTTGTAATGTAGATGGGTTTGACGGAGTATCTCCCGGCTGGTGCGGCTAGCGGTGAATGAAATGCATCAGGAGATGTTACATTAAGCCGGGGAGGGAGGGAGGGGAGGCGGGGGTAGGAGAGAGAGAGAGAAATCCATTTCAATGTCATTTGTCTTGTCACACACCTCGTATTGCACACTGGTTTGGTTTCACTTGTTCTGTCTCTCGCCTTTCCATCCCTCCCGCCGCTGTCTCCCTCTCCTCTACGTCTGCTGCTCTTACCAACCTCTCCTCTATTTCCCCACCTCCTCTTAGCTCTCTCTCTTCTCCCCACTCCAACACCTGGTCTCCGGCTTTCTCCGCCCCTATTTCCATCTCTTTTTTTTCCTTCCTGGCCTCCTCCTCTCCTCTTCTTGCATCTCCTCGTATTCTTTCTTTTCTAGCCTCCCTGCCCTTCTCACCTAACCCTTATTCATTGACCATCCTCTCCTCTCTCCTCTCATTTTCTCTCCTCGTCTCTCCTTCCTTTCCTCTCATGGCCCCTTCTTTCCTCTCCTGTTGTCTCTCCTTCCCCCACTGCTCCTTTCTTTCCTCACCACTTCCCATCTCCTCGCTTGTCATCGCCTCTCTCCTTCCTCCACTCCTCATCTACTGTCCTTCCTCTTCTCTCGTCTCTCCTACACCTCCTTCCTCCACCATCTACTCCCTTGACTCCTCCCTTTTCCTCGTCTCTCCTTCCCCTACGTAGCCCTTTCTCTCTGCTTCCTCTCCTCTGTTATCCCTTCCACTTTTATTATTTCCCCACTTCTCCTTCTTTTCCATCTGTCTCATTTCCCCACTCTTCTCAAACACCTCCGTGCAACACACACACACACAGTGAAGGAGGCCATGTTTGGCATCAGGTTGACCCACTGGGGTTTACCAGAACTCAATCCAGAGCCCATGCGGAGCAGTCTGGCTCGTTGCCAGCGGCGATGTGGCTGGCCTGGCCAACACCACTGTGGAGTGGTCAATGACGGCTTCCTGGCATATCCACAGACACCTGCAGGTGGGTGACAAACACACCGTTCGCTCGTTTAAGGGCTCGGACAAAGAAGTTTGTCCTCCTGACCTGCCAGCTGTGAATCAACGGTGAAAACTGGCCACCAATCTGAACAGTACTCTTCAATTCAGTGGCCAAATGTATCAAAAGAAACAGTCCACTTCCTTATCTCTTGCTATGTAGCATTTCAACATCAATAAATCATTACCACATTCATTTTGAGATATTTGTATAATTACCGCAAACAAACAAGACCAGTGAAGCTGAATTTGGCAGGAAATCTGCTGGATTGCTTTATGACACAAAACAGGAAGAGGGCGCTGTTCTTCCAGCACTAACGGAGCTAAAGCTAAAGAGTTTCTGGCAATGGCAGATGGTGGAAGGAGAGAAAGGAAGATGTTGATCATGTTGATCCTCTTCAGGAAAGATGGGCTTATGGGAAAATCGTCTTGACCGCCATCTTATTAATTTACAGTAATTATACCGAAGTATCTCAATTAATTTGATTGATATATTTAAAAATGCTACACGTAGGACCTTTAAGACTTTTTTTTTTTTACCCCAAGAGCGCATAAGAAAGATGTAGATATTCACGATTGATGTTGCTGCTTTATTGGTATTGATACAATTCTCTTCTTCTCACTCCATCTTTCATGTTTAGAACTTGGTTCCAGTCACAGCAGCAAGCTCCGCCCTGGCCAGTGTTAGCCCATCACGTGCACCCATGGCTGAATTAATGTCGACCCCTAGTAACTAAACCAAGCCACGTCAAAATGATTTCAAAAGTACTTTTAACTTCACCAGTTTGTCACAAAGTGCTTTTGCAGAAAACAAAAGACACCAATGCAGATTACACACACACACACACACACCATCCTCCATACACACCATGCCTTGTTGTTGTTTTTCCGCCTTAGAGACTGCAGCAGCTGTTGGTGTGTTAGTGTGCGAGATAAAACCAGGAGGCTCGGATATACAGCGGGGATCTGAAGGGCTAATTAATTAGGATGAAGGAAAAGTGTGTACGAGCACGTCAGAAACCCACGGCATCGGCGCAGATGTGGAAAGCAAGCGTTTCTTAAAGTGTGGGTTGGGGACCACATGGGGCCCCTTTTTTCGAAATATTAGTTATTTTCATAGTGATCCTCTGACTACATTTCTCACGTGTCCCTGGATGAAAGATTTGTAGAAACTCAAGAGAGAAAATAGGATTTTTGATACAATTTATCTTTACACTTAAAGTGGATTTTTTTTTTGCAAAACTTTCTTTTTTATGAATCAATGGCATACAGCTTGTGGCAACTGTTTTTTGGTAGTTTCGTGGCCAGAGGCACGTGGCACACCTGGGGAATAGTTGGAAACAGGGTTGGAATAGGAGGAAGGCATTATCAGTAGGTGTGGTGGGCGTGGCTTCAGTCGTGACCAATCAAATCATCTCCTTCCCTTTAAAAGCAGTGCGCTCTGTCCACATACTTCTGACAGTTCTGTGTTAGATGACAATCATCCACACCACAGCCACACGTGTATATAGTTAGAATGAAAAATATCCACAAAAAGAATTGGTAAGCTTTTGAATAGGATCTGTTTGTGCGCGTGACGCTACAAAAGTAGCACGGAACCTGGCGATGCTGGCGGCGACGCAAGCGCAAAAACCCACCATAATCCTCGACACTAAAATGCACGACTGCACCAAAACATCAAACCGGTGCAGAAAAAAACCTGTGCACACAATGAAAATGCCATTCGGACCACCACAAAGCCCCGCCATCCATCCATCCGTCATAATGCTAATAATTAATTTAGCCAAAAACAGCCTTAATAATAGCCAATAATAACAAAATACTCTTTGAATCTGAATTTGGCACAGTTGTTAAGCTGTATTGATAAATTAAGCTGCATTTGAATGGTGCATGAATATGCAGGAAAACCCCTTTGCTCTCCGCTAACTAGCATAGCCTGCCTCCAAGGCTTTGGCAATAGAAATTAACCAAGCTTAATTTGAAAAATATCTCTCAGTTACGTCACCCATGTAGTTTCACAGCACGACAGTATAAAGTACATGGACAGTATAAATACCTCACCAATCAATGAACTGCCTGTGCAGTCCTATGCAGCCCCGTCCACTTCCTGTTCCACTTCCTGGGCGGCTGTGGCTCAGCGGGTCGTCCGCTAATCAGAAGATCGGCGGTTCGATCCCAGGCTCCTCCAGTCCACATGTCGAAGTGTCCTTGGGCAAGACACTGAACCCCAAATTGCTCCCGAAGCTGCGCCTTCGGTGTGTGAATGTGTATGAATGGTTAGATTCCCCTGATGTGCAGGTTGGCACCTTACATGGTAGCGCCCTGCCATCAGTGTATGAATGTGTGTGAATGGGGTGAATGTGAATGTAGTGTAAAGCGCTTTGAGTGGTCGGAAAAGACTAGAAAAGCGCTATATAAGTACAGTCCATTTACAATAACGGCTTTTTTTTTCCCAGTGAAAGTCATGGCCACTAGTGCTGACTGGAACAGTTATAATGGTGACTGACTCCTACTTTAGATGACACTGATGACACTCCTGTAGCCCTTAGTGTACAGGGATGAAGCCAGACTAGTTAGAGGAAAGGCATCTGGGTACAGTATGCTTTCCTGAAGGTGCACTGAGTACGCTGCCGCATAGGTGAGTTGGGTTTTTATAGGCCAATACTGATACTTTTGGATTGACTTTTGTGTCGATATCCAATATCTAGCACAGCATTTAGACCACGGGATAAAAGAAGAGGAAATATATTATGCATCCTCGTGTGAAATCTGGCAGAAATGCATCATTAGAATCAATAGAATCAATTAGAATCCCATAGAAAACCAGTGTAGCATTGATCAAGTCTACAATAAATATGTAATCAAACTGCATCGTATCCATCATATCCGTGTGCGTGCGTGAGGTCAGCATCAGCTCGATCCAGAGCTGGACAATATCTTCCTCCTCAGGTCCCCTGTGTAATCATCTTGTTTCCAGACCTCCTCCTCCCATCCCGCCGTCTCCCCCAGATTACACAGTTCAGAGCAGTACTTCGGAGCAGCGCTGCTTCCCGGAGCAGCACCGTGGTTCACAGTCAGGTTAATTGTGGGTGGCGAAGCGCTGGGCAGCGCAAAGCTAAGAAAGGAGTTTATTTGCAGATTAAATTACCACTCGGAAAGCAGCAGAGGAAAGACGGAGGTAGAGGGTGGCACGTAGATTGCTTTGGCCTTTTCTTTTATGGTATAATGGGCCATGGGAGGGGAGGGAAAGAAGAGTGGTGATGTGGAGAAAGGGTTGGAATATCAGTAGGGTTAGGACTGATATTTTAGTTTGCTGATATATCTGGCTGATATTGGGCTTGTATCAAAATAAGAGTTTTGGTCTAACTGCTGTTTCAGAGGCTTTTCCACCCAGACAAGAGTAAAATTCTCTGGGTCATTTTCGGCATCAAAATGGTCAAATTTATTAATGGTTACACGTAGATATCGAACCTTGGTACAAAATATCGACTTTAGGTTGCTTCGATCTGAACACATCTATCGTTGTGAGCTTTTAAACAGTCCCATCAAATCTAGCAAATTGGTCGCTAGATTTCGCGACTTTTCACACCCCCAGCAACTTGACTGACTCCCAAAGCACGTCAATTAGCAATACTCGTACATCCTCAACAAAAGAGGTCTGACGATCACAGCGTAGCCCCTCCCTCCAGCTGTAGCAAATAAATTCATAGCCAAATAAGATGTCACCCGGCCACTTCTAATGCCTTTTATTTTTTGAGCAGCCAATAGTTACTTTTCTCGGAGAGTTTCTCAACCCAGATACAGTCAATTTAAACGGTATTGACACCCAAAGCTCACCACACGCTGCTCAACACACATTGTGCCAGGGGGAAGGTGTCGCTTTCAGCGGTTGCGCCCGTGTGCATTTTGTTTGTGCGCTCATGCGTGGCTGGATATAGACCTTGTCATTAAAAAAAAAATGCCGAAGAAACCTTTTGTGTAATTTCTTGGCAGGGAATCAACAGCCATTGTCACGCTTAATTCCTGGAACGCCGGTAAGGTTACGTTTCAACACAACAGCGCCATTCACGGGTTCCTTGTCGAGGTCAGCCTCACGCTGTCGAAAAAAAAACAGAGAGAAGCTGCTTCCCGACGCCTGGCGACGGCGGCCCGGGAGAGAGAGAGGCGGCGAACAGAGACGTCGCTCCCCGAAAACATTTCAACTTTTGACAGCTGAACGTCGGCGACTGCAGGCCCCCTGGCATTTCTAATAACTCCTCTTTTCTATTTACATTTTTTTTTTCTCTCTCCCCGCTGCTGTTTTCTTTCCTTCGCCCTCCCTCCTCACGCCCCTCCATCCTCTGCCCGTCAAACCCGTCCGGGGAGAAAGAGGCGACGCGGCTGTCATGTTCACAGCGTGACGCCTCCTTACTCATTATGCGCTGGTGACATCATTACAAAAGCAATCACAGGGCTGTGATAAACGCCGGGATAATTAAAAAGACAGGCCGAGGGACGCGACGAACAAATGCGCGTGCAGGGCCTGTGCGCACACATCTGCACGCATACACATTTGTGCAAAGGCATTTTCTTTCCGTTTCGTTTTGCATTGTGAACATATTGCCAGTTTGCGCAGATCATTTCTGATCAGACATATCGGCCCGTTGTACTAGTGCACGGCGCTTTGCAGGAGAACAGGTACGGACTCCAATGCCTGTTGCACATTGTTCACGTCGCCGCCTACACAGGCCCACGTTTTCATTAGCCCGAGAGAGTGAAGATATTAAAGCTTAGGAGGTTTTAGGTATCATAAGTCTTGAGTCTTTTGACCTTTTCGGCACACATCACTGCTGTTGTCTTTAGGTGTGAGGGAATTAGAGGGTCTCCCGGGGATAGGTTGTCTCATCTAATCAACGGGAAAAGGGGGCGAGGAGCGAGGAAGGGTGAGAGTCTGCAATATGAGGTGTGGGAGTCCGTATACACACTCTTTAGCTTCCTCCAAAGGGCATGCCTTCATCAATTGACTGGAGCTGGACAGTGAAAGCGAAAATCCACCCTTAAATAGAATTCTTTATTCTCATGATAGGCTTTGTTGTCATTGTTTGCAAATTTGGATTTGAATGACTCAAGAGGAAATGAATAACATGGGTTTTTATTTTTGGCTGCATTTTCTCTAAATAACTTTAGTGTAGAGGCTTTCGGCCAAGAGTACAAATCTGGGGGAAAAACAGTGAAGCCTGCTATTTTTTATTTTTGGCATGAAAATTGTCAAATATAAATATATTGAATATCAGCACCAATTACTGGCTACAGGCAGCGTCAAAATAAAAAGTACAAATATCACCTTTCAAAAAGCAGATTGGCGTTTTATCATACGCACATATGTCAGTGGCAGAGCTGCTCTGGAGGCAGAATTAATTTCATTGGTTGAGTCAAACCTCAGTGGGTGGAGCCAAAGAACCACAGTTTTTTTCTGACTACGTAATGTTAAATTGAACTGAAAAAGGCAATGGATAAAAGATAGGAGATAGCTAATATTATGAAGCCTTACGCTCTTGCTACTAACTGAAAAATTAGTGAGCCATATTTAGCCAGTTAACCTAGCAGACTCAAACTAGCCATGCTAGCTTGTAGGTAGTCAAGTTTAATTATTTATGTAGCCCTTTATCACAAACAAGCCTCAAAAGACAGTGACAAATAAGATGTTACACAATACAGAAAGGTGGCCCTAGCTGCAGAGTTTGTAATTCAGAAGGCTATCATTCCATACGACTACAGTGCTTCACTTGATCAAGATATGCACTGAAAATTGTGCAACAATCCCTAATCAAATAAAAACAGCAAGAATAAAAAACATAATGACTTCCAGACTTTTTTTAGAGTGCATCGATTTGTGATTGGTTCTCAGGTGAGTGTGAGAAGTTGTGGAAATAATTAAGCTTAGCTGATTGGACGATGTCAACCATCTTGAGATATATACTGATTGGATAAGTGGCAAATGAAAGGGTAGAGGAGAGTTTGTCAATGAAGTAGCATCAAAGTAGTGAATGTAAAAGTAGAGGGGCTATATTTGTGAATGAAGTAGTCTTCCTAAATTGAATGAAAATAGAATTGTTTTTTTTGTTTCCAAAATGTGTATATATTTCTATCAACATGACTTAATTATTTATTCCGCCCACTATTTATTAAGTTAATATATATTATTTTGAAGAATCGTCTCACTTCCTCACTTAGCTCTGCTCAGCTCTACCCATGGTGCATTAGCTAAGAGCCACCTCCTTGCAGCTTCTTGATTAGATTGTGTTAAATTTCTGCAACAAAAAAAAATTATTGTAGAATCTATCTCTAGGATTAGTTCACAGGAGATTGAGCATCACCATGGTACATCGGTAAGAATGTAGAAGGGACAACTGATGTTCCGTTTAAGCCATTTATTGCCACTATGCACACATGTAGAGCAATATGATGATGAGGCTTGATGGTTATGGTTTTCTATAAATGATAAACAGAAAAACACAAGAATTACAAGTTACAGTTAACCAATGTACAGCATCACACTTAGGTACCTAACAAACAATGAATATTAGTACTCTAACCAAGGGGGTGAGGGGTAGGCCTACCACTGCTGAAATTATAAAGTACTACATAACAGAGAAACATTAATTTAACAACTACATAACATAAGAAATCCAATATTCTAAATTAGGTTATAAGGATTCTTGCATTTCCTTAAGAGCTACAATAATAATAATAATACAATAATAAATCATGTGCACTGCGCACTTACACACAATATTATATCTGTAGTCTCAAGGCAAACAGACAAGGTGACGATTATAGCATTTACCAATATATATACTGGTGAAGCATTCAATCACATCCAATCAACAAATAACCATTAAAGTACAACAACATATAAAGAAAGTGGTAAACTCACAACGCACAACCATAGGTGTGTATCTGAATCACAGGTACAGAGGGCTCTCACATGTGGTTCGTGTTGCTGCCAGCCAGAACAAAGGAAATGGGCGGGATATATAGAGTAGGCCATTGATTAGGAGGGAGTGAGGTCAGGTGAGAATGGGCGGATCCACGCCATGGAAGTAGGTGGAGGATTGATGATTAGTATGGCTCTATTCTACAAATATTATTGCACTGGATAAGGAAAAAGAAGAAGAGGGAAAAGGAAGTAGAAAATAAGATATGGATATCCAAAGCAGGTTCAATAGTAGTTCCTATGGCTAATGGCTGTAGTAAACAATCACAGAAATGCACCGACACACATAAAGACAAAGGGTTCGATTTACGGTTCAATTTATGATTACATTGCGGGTCTACATGGCCCGTTGTCTTGAACAATACATCTTTACTGCCGCCATAATTTATTTACATGGGGGTATTGCTATGATAACTCACAGCAGCTACTGCCAAGAGATAATTTGCCCCACGAATCACTTCAAGAAACAAAAAAATACATGCCTTTGATCACAGAACCTCAAAGACGCCAAGCTGCGGTGGAAGCCAGCAGAGAAATGAAATGGATTTCCATTCCAAACGCATTATTATCAATGTAAAAGAGTTTTCATCAGATTTTAAATGGAAAGCAAAAACGCAATTTGTCAAACTTTAGGTGCGTCAAACTTTAGAATCCTGCTTGCACTGGCATGGGGGCCAAAATTAGGACCCCGTGTTTGTACCAGGTGAGTGTCCGCCTCCTTCATTACACACGCTACAAACTTAAGTCCTATTTGTGGTCATATTATGTGGGGAATTAATGAATTCCCCCACAACCTCTGAGTTTCATGACAAGGATAAAGCCCCAGTCGGACGGGATTAGTTTTACAGGGTAACGTGGGTAATAAAACATTTGCATGGCTCCTCGGTAATTTCAGTCGTCGATCCGGACAGGATTAAAATTTACAGACGGAGGAACGTAATTGTCGGACGTACCCGGATGTTAAGTCACTCGCGCACCAATAGCTAGCTAGCTTGAGAAAGCGCGACTGGACTTTGAAATGAGACGAATGGAGACGCAAGAGAGGCGTGCAGCCACAAATGGCAAAAAATCGAGGCACTGGACCAGGGAAGAAAGCCTGGCCCTTATCTCTGTTTGGGGAGAGCCACGATTTCAAAGCCAATTCGAAAATACAATTCATAATCATAAGGTATGGGAGGCCATTTGGGAGAAGCTATGTGAGCTGTGCCCCTCTGTCACCACTTTCGATTGGATGAAGTGCAAAGAACGTGTCGACTATCTAAAAAGAAAATACCGTGAGTGCATAAAGCACAACTCCAAGACTGGTTCTGACCCTCAGCATAGCCCGTACTACGAAGAGCTGGATTCCGTCTTGGGTAAGTACACTTTTAATGCTCAAACTGATTAGCTAACTGGCTAGCTAATGTTCTAAACAGCCTGCGAACTCTGTGATATATATCTCAAATTACCAAGATGTCTATCCGGACGGTACTCAAATTATCAGTGCACCCGTGAGTTTGCTGAAAAACAGTAGGTATTTGGGGCCGGAATTATTACTGGGGTAGGAGGGAAAAATCACTGACATGGACGTTCCGGACGGGATTAAAATTACTGAGTAGCGTTGTAATAAATTGAATTACCTGACCTCCCCTAGAGAAACTAATCCCGTCCGAATGGGGCTTTTGAATAGGAAATCAACAAAGATCAAGATTTGAACAATTTGTCACTTCCTGATTTCGCAAAGCCAAACTTTTGTGCTGGACATGCATTCAAAACCTCTATAGTTTCCACTACTGCCTCCGTTTTTCATGACAGGAGGAAGAGAAATCCTGCATCTAGACATAAGAAATAGGGTGCCATAAACAAATTAAAATGATTGCTTTACAACTCACAGACATGGCAGATATGTCTTGTGTGGAGCCCAGGAAGAGTTGCGGTTGCTAAATGCACAGCTAATGGGGATGCTAATAAACTGAACTACTACTAGTTGTCAACTCAAGACGACTTTAAAAAAAAAAGATAAAAGGTGTGGGAGTAAAAAGAGAAAGAGACGAACTAGAAGAGTTGGTGACAGCGTTCATCTCGACGTAATGGTTCAATCTGTCACCAGCAGCGGAGGGACAGAAAATACAGTGATTCACTTGATGATTGGACCGAGTGTATCGCCCACCTCGAACCCACCGACATTTCAGTGTGTGTGTGTGTGTGTGTGTGTGTGAGAGAGAGAGAGAGGCCACATGTGTAAATTTAACTGGTACACCTAATGGAGAGAGAAGTGCGAGGCGCGGGACTGGGCCCTGTTTAGATGAAAGTCTCTGCTTCCATCACTTGTTTTATAGACTGGCTCCCTGTCATTTGGAAAAGGTCAACCTTCTGCTTTTTTTTTTCCAAGAGTGGCAAAATGGAGAGAGAGAGAGAGAGAGAGAAATACAGAGACGTATCCCGCCAAGATCGCAAGCTACCGCCGCTATGATTAACAAACGCTACCCGCTGGCACGGGAACCGTGAAGAAAATCGACAGTCAACCTGCTAGCACTGCACCCACACACACACACACACACACACGGCACAATATACTTTGGCTCTCCGCGAGGAAATGTATCAAGATTGACAGCTGCTTGCGCGAGCCGTCCGCGCTGCCGCCCCGCGGAATATGTTGACGTTGAACTTTGCTTGTCTACCCAAGAAATTCATGCATATGTTCGGCCCGCCGTCCACGTCCCTCCCCATCCCTCCCTCCTCCCCCTCACCCGAAGCCAGGCGTTCTTTTTCCTCTTGACATTTGTAGATGCCAGATAGCTGTCTAATATACTGTTGCAGCTATTGGCTTTGGGGTGTGTGTGTGTGTGTGTGTGTGTGTGTGCGGGGGAGGAGGGGGGGCACCTGTGAAATAGCAGCTGATATCTGGGTAAACAGGAATCATATTATTCTTTATTGTGCGCTGGGAGCTAAGCTGCCTGAGATTGTTGCCGGGCCTCTGAAGGGAGATAAAGCAAAGTTCTTAATGTCAATATGAATGAGGCAGCACACCCGCCCCCCTCCCACCTCCCCCCTGTCCCCCCCTCCCCTTCCTGGCTTCGCCTCCTTAAACTCCAGGGACCTCTCTACACTTCTTTTTTTATTTTTATATCCTGTGTACATGCGTGTGTGTGTGTGTGTGTGTGTGCAGCAGCTACAAGGGCGTGCACGCCTGCAAGCATTTCTGTATGCAATACCTGTGACCATGCACTGCACCCCTCCCCTATCCAAAGTGTAAGCTGCGCTCCGGTGGCCTGAGTGGATTACCGGGGTGGATATGAGGATCTCCTCTGGTTTCCGAGTGGGGGGGGGTTACTGATCATCGCCGGCTAAAAGAGAAAGAATACAAAGAAAAAAAGGCGGTTAATTAGTTTACAGAGGCCGAGCAGGGAGAGGGAGATAACAAAGACTTAGGGGTGGGTGGGGGGTAGGATGGCGGGGTGCAGCGTTAATTAGAAATAATTAATTGTTTAGTAAAGGAAAAAGATCGGGTTGCATCACACACACATATACGTGCACACGCAAAGCCGACTCACTTTCTCTCTCTTACTCTTTCTCGCACTCCATCTTCCCATCTTCCCAGCTGCTCCACCTCCTTCCTTCTTAAGACTGACAAGTACATTTTTCCTCACGTTGTTCCAATTACCCAACTGTTAGATGCCTTGATTGATACACAGATCTATTGGTAGCAGATCTCTGTGTGTGTGTGTGTGTGTGTGTGTGAGTGCAGGCTAATTACTAAATCTCCAGATGAATATCAGTGTGCAGCACAGTCGGAGCGAAGCGTCGCATCAGCAGCATTAGCCGCGGCAGCATGTGTACCTGGGATAGATCAAGGTTCCGACAGGCCTCGTTAACCTCTGCTCGCTGCGTGTGCGTGTGTGTCTCTGTGTGTGGATACGATGAGACTTCACACCTGTAATTGGATTCTAACCCACTTACACACCAACAGGGACTTGAGTCGCTGCTGGTGCCATTTTCATAGGGAGCTTTCGCACTGCGGGGAGTGGCCATACATCATCCAGGTGTGTCCTTGTGATTGTCGCCCACCACGAATGCTGTTGGAGCTGAGATGAGCTCTGCCCTGGAGTCTCCGATCTCAGCCACAGAGCTCCAAACAGACCCGCATCAGACCGCAGACCCCCCCATTTGGTCAGATTTAGTCCCACATGGGAAGATTTTAGTTGCTGTTGTTTTAGTATTGAATTGTATGGAGGTAATAGAGGTGAGAGTGAAACCTCAGATCACAGTAATCTTTTTTTTTCGGGATGCGCCAATCAATCACTCTCCAGACGTAATAGACCTTGTATAGACAGTGTTTCAACTGCCCGATCACCTTCGTTATTCATGCTCATGTGCCATTTGACAGTAATAATAAGTAGTAACCTAGTTAGCCTTTACAAGATCATGTGGTAGGGTGGAAGGGACAGTGGGTGATGGTGAAGGAGAACTCAAAACAAAAGCATGGTCAAAACAGAGTCATTAGCTGATGTAGGGCTAACGACAATAAAGCACATAATGCAAGGATTAAATGGGCCTAAACGTTAGGGCTAGGGTGTATCGCTAATGACAAAATAGTATTGATCCAAGTCCAAATATAACTCGGTCATGAGGTGATGTAGGGCTAACGGCAAAACAGTATTGATACAGAGCCAAAATGAACTAGGTCATTAGCAGATATGGGGCTAGCGATAGCAATGCCGTGGTAACGACAGGGCTGAAATGGACTGGGCTGATGATCAAAACACTTAATGGGGGACTAAAATGGACAATACTGGGTCAAAATGAATTGAAAACATTGAAGGACGCAATGCTAAATTAAAAGTGCTTCAGAAAACAACCACCAATTAGATGCATGCATGGCCGGATTAACCCACCTGGGGCCCCTGAGGCAAGCACGTCCACTGCCACTGCCTCACTGTCATGATCGATTGTGAGCGTTGTGAGCCGCTCACACCGCGTCACAATCGATAGTGTTCGAAATGCACATATTCTGCGCAGGATTATATAGCAAATTCATTGGTTAAACACTTAAGTGATTGTGTCTGGGGCCCCTTTCATTTGGAATTGTGGCTGAGCACATTTTCCAATTGAAATTGGAAAAAAACAACAAACGTTATCCCCAACCCTCTGGTTAGCCTACCGTGCACTAGCCCACTTTGCGCAGTCCGTAATCCAGCCTTGGATGCATGGCGACTCACCAGCAAAAGACCTTTAGCGGCGAGTATGGAGGCCGCTTCAGGCCTGATGTATGAAGACACTGCAGATACTGCACCTATTCTAAATTAATGGCTCAAGAACCTTTGACTAGAGACTAGAAGTGTCTAGAACTGAAGATAGATGATAACAAAAACAGGATTTGTACAGAGGTTTATCGGAAGGGAAGAGAAAGAGAGATGAGCCATGGGTGACAGGTTCTAAATTTAAATATTTAGCCATAGACGTAGAAGGACAACATGTAGAATTACTTAATGCAATTACCACCGGGAAAGTCCTTCCAATCTTGGAACATTTGATGAATAGTTCATAGAACCTATGAAGGACGTGTAAATTGGCTACGCCTCAAGACCCATAAGATGCCAGGTGGAAAACGCTACCCAGAAGAGAGTCAGCATAGGGTGAGAACGTGCCACAACTCGCTGCACTTAACATCTCGTGTGATGAGACAGTGTGATTGGTGACCTAACATCTGGTAAAGTGGAGAGACGTTTTTAACACTAGAAGCGCCAAGGCAGTCTCACAGACGGTTTGGGGTTTTCTGTTGCAAATATCTCTGTTAGAATAAAGAGTATGAGGCCCCCAGTCCATGACTTTTCCTAAATATGTGTTAACTTTATTTTCACAAAGTTCTAAAGGTTCTAAATCAAAAGACAAAAGATTTCTGAGCATTTATACCTAGGAACGCCATAGCGGTCAGATTGACCGCATACTGTATATGCATCGCTACATTACCATGTATTTAGAGGAACTAGAGGAACCCCGGCGTAAAAAATCCAAGCCCAACAACGCTGCCCCAGTTCTGCCAGCTGAGCCATCTACTTCCACATCCACTCCATTGGTGCCAGGTAGGCATAGGTTATTTTTATTATTGCCATCAACGCAACTTGTACAAGACGTGCACAGGGAACAGCATCGCCCGAAGAGTCTTCATCCTCCAGCTGGCCAAGGAGCTGAGAGAAGACCACATGCGCGTCAAGGCCAGTCTGCCCGCGCATGTTCCGAGAGAGCCACACCAGCAACAGCCCGCAACACGGAAGCAATGCCGGATCAACAGCCACTGCAAAAAGAATAAGACCCTGATTGCATGTGAAGGATGCAAGCGACCTGTTTGCGGGAAGTGCACTGCAAGGGTGAAGAGCTTTTGCCCCGGCTGCAGAGTGTAAAGCAAATTAGGCAGCTGGACTGCCTATTGGACCTCAGGTTTGTTCAAAATCACCTATTGTTATGTTATATTTCGTTTCCTCTGACCTGTCAAAATATTCTGTGATTATTTGTTTGTTATATTGTTCATAATTGTTCATAATTATTACTAACGGATTATTAATATTACAATTATCCGTATCACAGCACACCAACGCCTGGATATTGGTAGTGATTGAAGAAGAAGCCAGACTGTCAACTTCTACAACGTTTCCAAGGTGAGCTGTGTAAATGGTAGTATTATAGAGACAGATAAAAACACAATGATGTTGTGACAAATATTTGCATTGGACAATGATTACAGCTTGTGCTAATTTCTATCTCAGGTTGGAGTTGACGTGGTGGATCCGATGGCTCGGCTGTATTCTGCTCTGCAACATCCTGGACCTGGCTGCCATCAACACGCACATCTTGCGACACATCACTAGTCTTGTTTCGTTTCCCTTGACCTGTTAAGATAGTGATTATTTGTTCGTTATATTGTTCATAATTGTTCCTAATCCTTCTACAACGTTTCCAAGGTGAGCTGTGTAAATGGTAGTATTGTAGAGACAGATAAAAACACACTGATGTTGTAAAAAATATTTCCATTGGACAATTTAATTTCATTCAATTTTTACCACCAACAATTATGACAGTTTGCGCTAATTTCTATCTCAGGTCGGAGTTGACGTGGTGGATCCGATGGCTCGGCTGTATTCTGTTCTGGAACATCCTGGACCTGGCTGCCATCAACGCGCACATCTTGCGACACATCGTCTTGTTTCGTTTCACCTGACTTGTTAAAATATTCTGATTATTTGTTGTTATATTGTTCATAATAATAATTAATTATTAATGTTAAAATTTGACGAATTGTATTGTATTTCGTTTACTCTATGTAGTCTACATCATTATTATTGTTTGTTATTTTCTAATATTCATTCATGATTTTTTTTCTGAATATTGTGTGATTTTTATTATGTGTTTTTTGCCTGCTATTTTGTGTCGGGACACTGATTCCTGCAGCCAATAAATGTTTTTATTTTGTTTATTGTGTCATTTCTGTATTGATATGCATAGTTGTCCTATCTGATAGAATAGTGTAAATTATTCTATTTTAGCATTGTCAATACTACAAACTGTTCAGCTTTGGCCCGTGCCGTGAAAGGCTACTGCGCACTGTGAAAGAAGCCTAGAGCAAAGCCCGTCGATATCGCCTATAGCCTAACACTTTAGTTGACATTGCATGTGTTGTTTCCTTGATTGCATATATCTAAATACATCAGAGTCATGCATTATTATTTCTTGTTTATTGGTTTAGGAAATATAGCTTGAATTCCACACTTGCATCAGCTACAGCGGCTGTCGTAATACCATATACCATACCATATACCGAGACCCTATAGCTTATTTCGTATTGTATTTTTTATTTTTATTTATTTTTGATAATTAACACGCACCTTTATCAAACAAATGCATTGTTACTGCAACTGTGAACGCCGTCAATGTGGCGCTTGAAGGTAGTGCTATAATCCTGGCGGTCCTAGTGTTAATGACTTTCAGTATCTTATTTGTTGTTGTGGAAAAAAATGGATCATAGCATTTCAATTTGGACTACAAGACCCCAGAGGGGTTATGTCTTCAGCCCCAGGGGGTTTTCCTGTCTCCAGCCTGTCCCTGGGGATCTTCATCCTAAGAACGGATACTTCTTGGAGTCTATACCAAACCGCTGTCTTCATCACATTTCATCTTGTTGTCGCAATCAATTCTCTTGTAATCGTAACCCTAGCCTTTCATGATTGAAATGAATTTGTCACTTCAGTTCAATAAAAGTTCATGACTGTATTTTATTGCAATCAGTCTATAGAAAAAATTTAAAAATTGACTATAAAGATAAAGTACATTTCAGAATAGTTATGAGAGAAAGATGTATCACATCTGAAAATTCTCACTTCACACTATTTCACACAACTGCAGGGATATTAGTGGCTTCTTAATTGCACACATTCTATATTCATATGGTGGGTTTCCATCCTTTTGGATGAAATGCATCATTCATGTTTGCTGAGGTTGCATGATCATAGGTCCACATCATGGCTCTTTAGTGCTTGTCTCCATTTGTCAGGAGGTCAGGTCAGGTACTTTGTCTAGTGGCTTGGAAAGTAGTGCTGCTTCTGTGCACATGAACTGTTACAGAGGAAACTTTCAGATATACCAATGAAAACTTCAAAATACTGATCTCTGGTAACACAGTGAGGCGCTCAGTATTTCATTTTGTGCAGGCTTTATTGCTGAAGCTGACTGACATTTCAGCATCCTTTTCCAGAAGTCACCTGGTGGGGGAAAGAATAACAGCAAAAGAAAAACAATAAAGATTATAGATAAAACCATTTACTGAGACGACATAACAGCACACATTATGCATCAAATGAATTAGTAGGTTTCATTAGCATTTCAAGTCATGGAATTAGCCAGTTAAGGATTATTTTACTCATAACAAAGTGAGTTTGACATCTTTTGAAAAAGGGGAATACAAATTCACACTGATTTTAATTCTGTAACATTGAGTTCAAATTATACAAATTATACATTTTCATGCCATCTTTTGTCAAGTTGGCTGTCTAGGGCAGAACTCAGTGTGAAGGAGAAGAGTTGCTGGCATCCATCATGATGTGGTTCTTAAAGTCTCAAGGTCAGCAGTAGATCTACAAGACGAAATTATGAACCACATGTATTCATTTCTCCCTGATGTGTTGTACTGCACTGAGTCAATTGTGGTGGCGGCAGGCTACAATCGGGGGTCAAGGAGTGGAAGGACGTGTCTGCAGGGAAGACAATAAGAAGAATGTAGAATATGCTTTCTTAATGCGAGAATGTAAGAGTTTATGAACACAAAGACTTACTTGAAGGTTAAGGCATTGTGACATCACATTGAGATATTTCCAGTTCAGCAACAATGGAGTTTAATAGGAGAAAAAATCTTCAATAATCTAAAACATCAATGGTAAACATCAGTGTAGCAACTTGCTACGATACCGGGTCCTTGACAGACAGAGACACAGTCAGGAAGGCAGAGTTAATGGGCCAGCAGGGTGTGACGGGGGCGGGGGGGGGGCGAGGTTGCAAAGCCAACCGCAGACCACCGGGGTTTCAAAAAGCTATTCTAAAGGCGAACAGCCACTAAATCTGTGTAAACAGACTATGGGGAGGGGAAACGAAGGAGATAAGGAAGAACTAAAATAATTCCGAGGTGCCCCTACAAGGAATATAAAGGTGAACAGAAATCAACCCACCACGGGCGATAATCCCCCCGAAGGACTAACAGAAATCTACCCCAAACGGGCGACAACTTCCCTGAAAGGAAAGAGACAGAAAGAAGAAAAGAGCAGAGACGATAGAATTTCTAGAGAGAGAGAGGGAGAGCACCGATACCGGCCAAGCGTGAGAAAGACTGACACTGAAGTGCTGAGCGCAGGGAGAGGCTGACTTATAAAGGGTGCGGTGTAATTACCGGGATGAACAGCACCTGGCGCTAAAATGGTGAAGGAGGGAGAACTAAATGGACAACCGCCCTCAGTGGCTGTGTCAGTCACTGAACCGTGACAGGACCCCCTGCTCTAAGGGGCAGCTCCAGACGAACATTCGGCCCCCCCGTCTGCGGAAATCCCGGATAAGTTCCTGATCCTAAATGTGCCGGGACGGGACCCAACAGCACTTCTCAGGGCCATAACCCTCCCAATCCACCAAGTACTGTACACCTGTACACCCTGCCCACCTGCTGACAGGCCAAAAGGTGACGCACAGTGTACGCCGGACCACCCCCAATGAGTCGAGGCGGAGGCGGTACCTCAACCGGCGCCAAATCACTGGTGAGAACCGGCTTAAGGCGTGACACGTGGAAAATGGGGTGAATCCTCATGGAACGGGGAAGTTGCAGACAAACCGTCATTGTTTGCAGACAAACCGGCATTTTTAAGTTCCGAGCCCACCTGGCATCCACAAAGCAATCTACTGCCCCTGAATCCAAAAAGGCGTCTATTTTAGTAGATTGTTGGTTCCAGGGACAATTCCACCGGCAAAAATGTCCTAAAGGAGGTAGTGTGATGTCTCGCTAGTGTCGCCCGGTCCACTAACGAGAGTGCTCGTTTCCCTTCAGTTTCGGACACTCCTCCTTAGTATGGCCCCTCTGCCTGCAGTAATGACACCAGTCACTGCGAGGCCTCTCCCCTCTCCGATCGCGCATAGACATGCTGTCTACTTGCATAGGGTCGTCACTCCTATCCAGAGGCCCCCCGAGACTGTCCGGCCACTGAGGGAGGTAAGGGAAACGAGACGCCCTCCAACAGAGCGCGACTGCGTTTGTCCCGCCTCTCTCGCTCACCGTTCTCTAATCCGATTGATTGGACCTTCAGGCCAGCCAGTTCCACCAGCCAATGTCCTGAATGCAATAGAGAAGTCCGCTACACTGCTACTACCCTGGCGCATACGCGTTAGCCTCATTGCTGCCTCTTTATCATAGAGCTCATGATCAAAGACCAGTTCCATCTCTTTCATGAGCCTCTGGGAATCATTCAGCACTGGGGCCTGGGACCATATGAGCGGGACTGCCCAATCGAAACTAACTGAGAACAGCTGGTAGCCAAATCGCGCATGGAGTTTTCCATCGTGCGCAATCTCTCATATATGGCACCTTGCTGTGTCCCGAGATCAGTTTGTTGCTTATACAGCTGTCTGATAGCCTCCTCATGGGAAGCCAAAGCCGTTTGCTGTGCAACCACTGTGTGTTCTAAACCCGGGTTTTCCGCTGACTTTGACATTTTGGCTTCAGTGTACTGTGAGGGGGGGGGGAGGTTGCAAAGCCAACCGCAGACCACCGGGGTTTCAAAAAGCTATTCTAAAGGCGAACAGCCACTAAATCTGTGTAAACAGACTATGGGGAGGGGAAACGAAGGAGATAAGGAAGAACTAAAATAATTCCGAGGTGCCCCTACAAGGAATATAAAGGTGAACAGAAATCAACCCACCACGGGCGATAATCCCCCAAAGGACTAAGAGAAATCTACCCCAAACGGGCGACAACTTCCCCGAAAGGAAAGAGACAGAAAGGGAGCAGAGATTATAGAATTTCTAGAGAGAGAGAGAGAGAGACGATACCGGCCAAGCGTGAGAAAGACTGACACTGAAGCGCTAAGTGCAGGGAGAGGCTGACTTATAAAGGGCGCGGTGTAATTACCGGGATGAACAGCACCTGGTGCTAAAATGGTGAAGGAGGGAGAACCAAAGGGACAACCGCCCCCAGTGGCTGTGTCAGTCACTGAACCGTGACACAGCGCCGTTTTATTTGCAACATATAGCATAAATACGTACATAAACATAAACATGACCCGCCGTCTCCCTCCGCTGACGCCCCTCCCCTTCCGTCCCGGCAGGTCAGCCACGAAGCACCAAGGCGGCCAGTCCCCCAGGCTTCCAGGAGCATCCTGCTCGAATCCCAACTGGGCAGCCCTTCCAGGCTGCTTCCGGCTGCAACCTCCGCGGACCCTGGTTCAGTCGTCACTGCCGCAACCGCTCTCCCTCACACAGTCACACGCACAGGTTAAAAAGGCTTGGCTGCAATCAGCCTTAACTGGCTGAAGCCGTGCTGGATCCAGGAAGAATCAGTCCACTGACTCGACTCTCTCCTGGATCCAGCCTACACCTCACCCACTCCCTCCCCCCTGGTAACAACAGCTAGCACTACCGCTATTGCTAACCCTGCTATTGCTAACTACCGCTATAGGAAATCACATGACAAGGCAGGTTGAGGGAAAATGGGTACAATAAAAAAAATACAACAGTGTAAGAGGCTCTGAGGGTGGAATTTTCCTTTAAATGTGCTTCCCTTCTGGTTCATTCTCTTTTTTCTCTTGAGCTGAACCGTGATTGGCTGTTGCCTGGATCACTGTCAGATTTCAGTCTTGGACTGTTTTGCTCTAGAAAAGCCTGAACAGAGTGGATCGACCATATCAAACAAAGTGGGAAAATTTGTGTTGGGTCAAAGGACAGGACTTTCCAGTTTGAGCTTGACCATTGTATGGGATAATGTGTGCCGAATCATAAGTTCATGAGTTTTCAAAGTTAAAGCTGCCAGTGCTTTCCTAATATAGCCTTTGGCACAATCTGACATTGCAAAGAATGGGGGAATTATAGCTGATGTTTTGTTGGCCTAAGGGCATAAACCCTGGAACACCTGAAAATGAAAATGAGATAAAGCATCTGCAGTAACATCACAATGCCCTGGGACAAGACAAGCTCTGATTCGTTAACAAACAGAAATTGTTAAATGGCATAGTCACACTCAAATCCCACTTTTGGTATGGATAAAGTCATAATGCATTTCCTATTTCATTCTGATGAATAACTAAATAGTTGGTAATTTATAAAACTTTTTTAAAAAAGTTTAATTATTTAATTATAAAATACTATTTATAGCCTATGGCAAAAATCAAACAAAACTTTGTCAGCTATATCTACAAGTTAAGGTGAAAAAAGTGTTAAGTCAGGGGATAAGTCATTTTGAGAAAATTGTTAAAGGGATAGTTTGTGATATTTTCATATAAATGAATGTATTCCTACTCTCTATCAATGATTGATATAACACAATAGTGTAATTCTGTTTCTGTTACTGTCACTATTGACAAGTGATCCCTGGGAAGTGCATTGCAAAAGACAAAAGCAATGGCTGCTAATCACCAAAAATGTTGCCAAAATAAATTTGAAAAAAAACAAGAATCTCTCTTTAAAGGTTTTTGAGCTAATTGTGTGTTTGGTGTATTTAATGCAGCTGGTCTAAAATTAATAATATAACTATTTCTTGTTGGTTTTGAAGATTGCTTTGTTTATTTAATTAAATTATGATTTTTACCTCATCCTCATCTCTTTTAACTAAATGTCATAACCTAAGGCATGTATTGTCTTAAACTAAGATGCATAACTGATACCATGCAGTACACATACTGTAGATATTTTTAGCCGTATAATTGTGCCGCTGGTTTCAACTTAGATGGATACAGAAAAAGAAGCAGAAACATAGGAGGCAAAGTGTTCAACAAGCGCAAATCAAGTTTCTCTTAGTAAATGAATCGCTCAGAACAATGTCTGTTTAAAGCTGGACAGGTAGGCGCAATTAAAGACAAAATCAGATGGTGTTTCACAATGTAGCCCAGATTCAATTACAATGGACCGTTTTGTCACCATAGGAGCGGTGCGTCTATATGGGATCAGTTAACTCTCAATATTCACAAATGAATACAACACGATTCACAAATATATTTTGCGATTTATGTATAAATGTCTCTGTTCACAATATATTTTTCAATGCACACACAAATATGTATCGTTTCGTATAAATGTAAATATATATATATATATATATAAATGATATATAAATAATTGATTTTACAACTTCTTTTTTAAACTTTGCACAACGTTGCACTTTGAAGCAGCTGTGTTTCCATGAATGTATAGGACCTATATTACAATAAATAGCCATATAATCTAATCTACACAGAGGCGCGATCCGATTGACGGCGAACTAATTCAACCTAGCCCTAAACCCGAAATAGGCCTACGTGAAAAAATAATAACCTATGCCTACCCGGTAGAATGGGGACTACGGTCCCTGTGGCTCATAGCCGGAATCAGACGAACACTCCTCCTTGCTCCAGTCCACATTGCTCAAGTCTGAGACTTCTCCACTGTTTCAATAAGTGTTTACCTATAGTAATAAGTACAAACAACGACGTATCTTCAAACACCTGACTGATATCAAACATGTCTCGGGCAGTACAGCTCTATGACTTCCGCGACAGTCTTCGACTGGACTCCGCCCCCTGTGTTACTCCCTCAAAGGTCCCACTGGGAAACACGTACTGCAACGTCCACCAACAGATTCCCCCTCACCCAGTTCATGAAACAATGCCAAAGTCTCTTCTACATTTAGTCTTCGGTTTGATCTCTTCATCTTCTCTCTCTTCATCCTCTTGCTCCTCTAATAGCAGGCAATAGTGGACAATCCTGACGCAACTCAAATAGACTACTGCTCTGTGTTTCGGATTGAGATTGTCTTGGGGTGCTAGTGCGAAATGGCCTAACATGGTTCAAATTACCTAGCTAACTTTTCTAGCTGTGTAAATAACACATTGTTAGCAAAATCAGACGATTATAATTCAAATGTATTCAATCACGAACAACAAGGGGATTATTGGCTAAACATGTTATGTTTAATTTACACTTGGAGTACTGCTACCGGACGCCATACTCGTCGGGATTAGGGACATTGAACGCAGCATTGAAATCACACGCTGGTGTGATTGGCTGAACTTGAAAGAGACGTCTGATAAGCTACAGAGAAAGGCCCTTTAGAAAAAATGCATTTGTGAATCTAACCACGTCAGGAAACTCTCAAAAATCCACACACAAATGTAACGAGGTTCACAACTCATCTGGAGGTTAAATAAATGTAACAACATTTAAATATGTTTTAGATGGACACTGCAGCTGTTTTTAACTAAGTATATTTGTGGATTTGTTTTACATTTATATAAAACGAGACGTATTTGTGTGTGCATCGAAAACAGACATTTGTGAACACTAATTTATTTGTGAACCTTCTGTCATTTATATATATATATATTTTACATTTATATGAAATGATACATATTTGTGTGTGCATTGAAAAATATATTTGTGAACAGAGACATTTATATATAAATCGCAAAATATATTTGTGAATCGTGTTGTATTCATTTGTGAATATTGAGAGTTAACTGACCCCATACATCCATGTGTCTACATACATGCATGCAAGCGTGCACACACACACAGGCATGGACACACATACACTCTGCCAAGCCATCATGGAACAGAAAAATTAGTTGTAGCTGTATTGGCATTGCACTATTAATGTGCACTATTAATTACACTATTAATGTATACATTCACATTCATTTTCTTTATGTAGCAGGTACTACCCCTTTAAGGGATAGTGACCAATCAGAGGCAGGTGGCCTTTAAAAGCAGCTGTGTTGCCGGAACCGGCAAGCCATTCAGTTTCGCCTTGGGTTTTGGCAACCAGCTGCGCAGGTAGGACCGCATGCCGCACTGTTGGTTGCTGTTTTTGCCATCTTTTGTTATGATTACTGTTTAATTTCTGGTTCCTTATCTTTTGATCCTAACTGGTCATTTAAGTGTTTCCTTTTCTCTTTTCACTGCATGTGGTGTGGTAAGGTTTAATTTTATTCACCTTTACTTATTTACTTGTGTTTCATGTTTTTTTTACAGTGTTTTGTATTTGGCGCATCACGTGTGGTGTGATTCCCAGAGGGGGGAGACTAGCTCCATAAGTATCTCCCCTGCAGTTGCAGTCCTGCCCTTGCTGTTTTATTATCATTCTTCTCCTGTTGTTATTATTGATATTATTTGATACTTCTTTGTCTTAAGTTTAAGTTGATCAATAAAAACCTTATGATTTACACTTGAAACGACGGTCTGTGTACTTAATTCGATTGGAGGCCTGAGCGGGCCCAAGCACACAAGCTGAACTATTTCCCTGGGCGTAATTCCCAGGGTGGCGTAGTCTATTCCGCGTCACAAATTGGCGTAGTCGGCAGGAAACACAGACTGTTGTTCAGGTTTTTGGTATATATTTTGTTATTTATTTATTTTTTGACCAGTTGGGTTTTCATTTGTGTGGGCTGACTTATTTTGTATTGTAGTTGTTCCACACGTGTATTTTTTTTTTTTCTTGTGTTATTGTTTTTTTGTTTGAGGCAAAAACAGCAACTAGCACTGAGTACACCAGAACTACAGGAAGGAGGTGACTGCTGAGGGATTGGGGTGTTTTTCTGCAATTTCTGCTCTCCTGATTCTTCTCTCCCGTTACCATGGAAGCTGAGCTGAAAGAGATGGTGCAACAACTGAGATCTGAAAATGAACGTCTGCGGGAAGCAGCATCAAGCCCTGGCCCCTCTTCAGCATCTACTGCACCTCCTAGTGAGATCCAGCCTCCCAACTATGTGCCTCTAACTCCTAGGGATCCCCCGCCCGTAGTAGAGCGGGTAGTCTATGTTCCCCGTGACAGGAAGTGCCCCACCTTCTCTGGACGGGGTGGCATCAGTGTCCAAGATTGGGTTGAAGAGGTAAAGTCTATCCTTAGGACTAGGAATTTGTCTACTGCTGACCAAGCCTATTTTATTTATGACCATTTAGTGGGTGATGCCAGGGATGAGATTAAATATAGGCCAATTCAGGTACAGCAGGACCCTGAGAAAATTCTTTATCCTCAAAACGAATATGGTTGGTCAACATCTTACATCCTCTTCAAAGAGACATTTTATGGCAGGAAGCAACTTGGGGGGGAGACCTTGAGGGAATTCTCCCATGCCTTGTTTGCTCTCATGGAGAAAATGGTTAGGACTGCTCCTAATGGCCTACCTGATTCTGATATGTTGTTACGTGACCAGTTATTGAGTATGTTTGACGATAATCTTAGCAGGTATTTAAAGGAACTAGTCCGGGCCAACCCACAGTATGACCTGCATAATGTTCGAGACGCAGCCCTTCAGTGGGAACGGGAGGGGAGGAAGAGTGAGTGGAGACCCAGGAGCCATTCTGTTTCTTCAGCCTATAGTATGCAGTGTGAGACACATGGGTGCTCTGAGGCCATTACCATGAATCCCACTCTTAGGTGTGAGTTGAATGAATTGCATAAAATGGTGAGGAAGCAGCAAGAACAGTTTAATCAGTTTTCCCAGACATTAGTGTCATTGCAGCACCCTCACCAGCGCCACCCACCAAGAAGTAATGGCCCAGTTATTTGCAGGCGTTGTCAGCAACCGGGGCACTTTGCTAAAGACTGACAATGAGCGAGTTGTACCAGGACAGTTTTCCCACACTGTACACCCCTCTAGGGGGGGGAGACTACCAGCCAGCCGCCAGTTACCAGAAAACTAACTCCCTCTGATTCACAGAGCCATGAATCAGATGGGAGCACTACAGGCTCAAGTAGTGCAGTTCAGGCAGGCCCTTTATCTGTTTCTAAACTATTGGGGGTCTGCTCGCGGGTATCTGTATGTATGGAGGGGGTTGATGTTTCCTGTTTATTGGATACGGGTTCCATGGTGTCGACTATCACTGAAAGTTTCTTTTCCCAACATTTCCAGCCGTGGGGCCACAAGAAACTCCAGTCGTGCCACTGGCTACAGCTCCGGGCAGCCAATGGCCTGGACATCCCCTATGTGGGTTATCTGGAGTTGGACATCAAAGTACTGGGCAAGGTAATTCACGAGTGTGGTGTCCTGGTAGTGAAGGACCCCCCAGGTAAGTCTAACCCAGATAACCCCGGGGTGTTAGGGATGACTGTCATTCACGAGTGCTACGGTGAGTTGTTTGGCCAACATGGCGTAGACCTTTGATCTCCCCTCTGTAAAGCAAGCTGCTAACTCTTGGCAGCATGCATTGTCACCAAGCACAGCTGCAGCCAGAGCCAGTAAAAGCTGGAGTGGTAAAGGTTCATGGAAAGAAAGGTATACGCATCCCAGGGGGCACCCTTAAGTTAGTGGCCACTACCTGTAACCAGCATTTCTCCCATAATTCTGTTTTTATTTGAACCCCCAAGCAACAGCACACTTCCTGGCGGGTTGCTGCTGCCTCCCGCTATGTTCCAAGTAGTTCAAGGCACAGCTTATATCCCGGTTACCAATGTAGGGGTCACTGACATTATGCTCTTCCCTCGTGCTGTTCTCGGTACCTTGTGTCAGGCTGAGCTTGTGAGTCTACCAGAGGGGATCACAGAGGTGGAGGGCCAGGACCCTGACTTTGTTCCAGCCTCTTCATCAGCGCAGACTGTAGAAGTGAGGTCAGCCCAGGAGGGTGTTGAGGCTGTTGAGTTGTCTGCATTGACCGTGGAAGACCAGGGAAAGGTGAGGTCCTTGCTAAGAAAATATGAGTGTGTTCTCAGAGGATGATAGTGACATAGGGTGTACACACCTCATATCCCACAGTATTCCATTGCTTGATGACACACCGATTAGACAGAGGTATAGACGTATTCTCCCTTCAGAGTATGATGCAGTTAAAGCCCATCTACATCAGCTCCTAGAGACTCAGATTATTAGGGAGAGTAGTAGTCCCTATACCTCTCCGGTTGTCCTGGTGAGGAAAAAAGATGGCAGCCTCCGCATGTGCGTAGATTATCGACAGCTAAACAACAGAACCCGCAAGGATGCTTTCCCCCTCCCCCGCATAGAGGAGTCACTGGACGCCTTATCTGGAGCTCGCTGGTTCACGACACTTGACCTCGCAAGTGGATACCACCAGTTCCCAGTGGCGGAGGCCGGACAAGATGAAGACTGCATTCTGCACCCCATTTGGCCTTTTTTTGAGTTTAACCGGATGCCTTTTGGTTTATGCAATGCCCCTAGCACCTTCCAAAGGTTAATGGAACGAATGTTTGGGCCCCAACATTTTCAGTCACTACTGTTGTACCTGGATGATGTTGTTGTTTTCTCATCCACCGTGGATGAACATGTCAAGCGCCTCGATATGGTGCTAGGGAGGTTGGCGAAAGAGGGCCTTAAGCTGAAGTTGAAAAAGTGCAACTTCTTTCAGGAGAAGGTGAAGTATTTGGGGCATGTCATTTCTAGCAAGGGTGTGTCTACAGATCCTGACAAAATCAGTGCAGTCTCTAACTGGGTACCACCTAAGCATGTGTCGGAGCTGAGGTCATTTTTAGGACTTGCCAGTTATTATAGGCGTTTCGTTGAGGGCTTTGCAGCCCCGCTACACCGCCTCGTGGCAGAGCTGTCGGGTACTAAGACCAAGAGGGCCTCAAAGAAATGCCTTGGGGAATCCTGGACAGAAGACTGTGAGAGGAGCTTTCAGGAGCTCCGAGCCAGGTTGGTGACAGCACCAGTGCTGGCATACGCTAACTTTTCTCTCCCTTTTTATTTTAGAGGCTGATGCCAGCCATAGTGGACTGGGAGCTGTGCTCTCCCAGGAACAGGACGGTAAGATCCGGCCAGTAGCGTATGCAAGCCGAGGCTTGAAGCCAACTGAACGCAATATGTCCAATTACAGCTCCATGAAGCTTGAATTTCTAGCCCTTAAATGGGCTATGACTGAAAAGTTTAGAGAGTACCTGCTAGGTCAGAGGTGTGTAGTGTTTACAGATAACAACCCTTTAAGCTATCTGGCCACGGCAAAGCTTGGTGCTCTGGAGCAGCGTTGGGCTGCCCAACTATCTGTTTTTGACTTTGCCATCAAATACAAACCAGGCCGGCGCAATGGCAACGCGGATGCCCTTTCCCGCCAGTATCAGTCGGAGGACCCGACCCTGCCATTAAGAGCACTGACACCAGGTATGCCTGTCCCCGAGCTACTCCACCATGCCCTGGGGACCCACCCTGTTAAAGAGGTAACCCAAGCTGCCATTTCTGCCCTTCCTAGGCACTCTACTGCCGACCTGGTTGTATTGCAGGAAGCTGACCCTACCATCAGTGCCTTTCTGCAGTATTGGCAGAAGTACCCTGACAAAAGCGAACGTCAGCACCTCTCTAAGGCGGTACTGGAGATGCTCCGCCAGTGGGGCAGAATGGTAAAGGAAGATGACCTTCTTTATCGTTGTGTTTCTAGACCAGATGGAGGGGAAGAGGTGCGCCAGCTGGCGCTACCAGAGGTACTAAAGGAGGAAGTACTACACCAGTTACATCAAGGACATGGCCAGTAGAACGTAGTACAGAACTGGTGAGGCAAAGATGCTATTGGCCGGGTATGATTAATGAAATTAAAGAGTGGTGCTGGCACTGTGAGAGATGCACCCTAGCTAAAGCTGTCCAGCCAAAGGTGTGTACCTCTATGGGCCACCTATTGGCTTCCAGGCCAAATCAGATATTGGCGATTGATTTTACCTGCCTCGAGCCCTCGTTAGATGGCCGGGAACAAGTACTTATCATGACAGATGTTTTCTCAAAGTATACGCAGGCTGTTCCCACCAGGGACCAGCGAGCCTCTACTGTCGCCCGGGTGTTGTTCCACGAGTGGTTTTATAGGTTTGGTGTACCAGCGAGGATCCACTCTGACCAAGGCCGAAGTTTTGAAGGGGCCCTCATTCAGCAGCTGTGCCAACTACATGGTATCCAAAAATCCCGTACCACCTTTTTGCAGGGCACTGTTGGTTGCTGTTTTTGCCATCTTTTGTTATGATTACTGTTTAATTTCTGGTTCCTTATCTTTTGATCCTAACTGGTCATTTAAGTGTTTCCTTTTCACTGCATGTGGTGTGGTGTGGTAAGGTTTAATTTTATTCACCTTTACTTGTGTTTCACTTTTTTTTTTTTGCAGTGGTTTGTATTTGGCGCATCACGTGTGGTGTGATTCCCAGAGGGGGGAGACTAGCTCCATAAGTATCTCCCCTGCAGTTGCAGTCCTGCCCTTGCCGTTTTATTATCATTCTTCTCCCTGTTGTTGTTGTTGTTGTTATTGATATTATTTGATACTTCTTTGTCTTAAGTTTAAGTTGATCAATAAAAACCTTATGATTTACACTTGAACGACGGTCTGTGTACTTCATTCGATTGGAGGCCTGAGCGGGCCCAAGCACACACAAGCTGAACTACTTCCCTGGGCGTAATTCCCAGGGTGGCGTAGTCTATTCCGTGTCACATTTATATTACCATATTCTCTCATTTGTCATAAATATGTATATTGCATATATCTCTATTTTCATAATTTCTTAGTATTTTCTTTTAGCTTTACCTTCTCAGCTCCATGTTTACCCTCTGTCAAGGTCTAGAAATGCATCCCACTGCTCATCTAGTTCCTTCCCTAGATCTTGCTCCCAGGCATACTCAGTTGGGGATGCAATGTTGATATTGATTGACAATCGTAAATCTCACGCACAATCCCCTTGCTGATTCAAGAAGTTTAATTGTCACATACACACACGAGGTGTGCAGTGAAATGCAAAGTGGCAATGCTCAGCAGAAATGTGCAAAATAACAGGTTCACACTATTTACAATAAACCAACACAATATTTACAATGTCAGTTTTAAGAGCTCTATATAAAAAAACAACACAATATTTACAATAAGAGCACTTTATAAAAATAGTGAAAAAGGGAAATTGTATGTATAATATAAATTATGTGTAGTCTTTACCTGAGTGTGTGTGTGCATAAGAGGGGCAGTGTGTGTGTGTCTTGGTGGGGGCCCTGGTGAGGTCAGAGTGCACAGTCCTGATGGCCTGAGGAACGAAACTCCGTCTCAGTCTCTCTGTTTTGGCAGCGTGACTACGGAGGCGCTTGCCTGACCGCAGCAGCTGAAACAGTCCGTTGTTGGGGTGGTGAGGATCCTTCATGATCCTGCAGGCTCTGGTTCTGCACCTCCTGGTGTATAAGTCCTGCAGGGTGGGGAGTATAGTTCCAATAGTGCGTTCAGCCGAACGCACTACTCTCTGCAGAGCCTTCCTGTCCTGAGCGGAGCTGTTGCCGAACCAGGCAGTGATGCTTCCTGTCAGGATGCTCTCTACAGCTCCAGAGTAGAAGGACTGAAGGATCCTCCGGGAGACTTTAAATTTCCTCAGTTGCCTGAGGTGGTAAAGGCGCTGCCTCGCCTTTCTCACCAGAGTGTCAGTGTGTATTGTCCATGTCAGATCTTCTGTGATGTGGACTCCCAGGTATTTATACCTGCTCACCCTCTCCACAGTAGTCCCATTTATCCCCAATGGTGAGTACGTCCTCTGTTGTTGTGTCCTCCTAAAGTCCACAATCAGCTCCTTAGTTTTGGTGACATTCAGGAGGAGGCTGTTGTCCTGGCACCAGAGTGACAGATCAGCAACTTCCTCCAGGTAGACCTTCTCGTCGTTGTCGGAGATCAGGCCCACCACCACTGTGTCATCCGCAAACTTAATGATGGAGTTGGAGCTTAACCTGGCCACACAGTCATGTGTGTACAGGGAGTACAGTAGGGGGCTGAGGACGCAACCCTGGGGGGATCCTGTGTTCAGGGTGAGGGGGTTGGAGGTGTGTCTACCCACCCTGACCACCTGGGGCCTGGCGGTCAGGAAGTCCAGGATCCAGGCACACAGGGGGGTGTTCAGTCCCAGCTCAATCAACTTGCCAGCCAGTCTGGTGGGGACTATGGTATTGAAAGCTGAACTATAATCAATGAACAGCAGTCTCACATAGCCCCCCTTCCGGCTGTCCAGATGAGAGAGTGTGGTGTGCAGTACCTGGGAGACAGCATCATCCGTGGATCTGTTGGGACGATAAGCAAACTGCAGCGGGTCCATGGAGCAAGGGAGGAAGGCGCAGATGTAGTCCTTTATCAGCCTCTCGAAGCATTTCATGACCACCGAGGTGAGGGCCACCGGTCGGTAGTCATTCAAGCATGCTGGAGAAGCATTCTTGGCCACAGGGACAATAGTGGATCTCTTGAAGCAGGCGGGGACCACAGACTCAGCCAGGGAGATGTTGAATATAGTGGTGAACACTGGAGCTAGCTGATTAGCACAGGTCTTCAGTACTCGCCCAGATATGCCATCTGGACCAGCAGCTTTCCTGGTGTTCACCCTCGTCAGAGCCCTCCTCACACTGTGCTCAGTCACAGAGAGTGTGTGTTCATCCCCAGCGGTAGAACTCACTCCGGCTGCGCTAACGGTGATGTTGTTAGCCGGCGAGCTAGCGCTGTTGTTGCTAGCCTCAAACCGTGCATAAAATGAGTTCAGGTCCTCCGCTAGGGATGCGTCGGCACTCACAATTGCGGGGGGTCTGCCCTGGTAGTCCGTTATAGTCCGTAGCCCCTGCCATAGGCGTCTGGTGTCGCGCTGCTCCATCTGCGACTCCACTCTGTCCCTATACCTCCTCTTGGCCTCCTTCACCGCCCTTCTCAGTCCATAGGACGCTGCCTTGTGCTCGTCCATGTTGCCGGATACAAGACCGGAGTTATAGGCAGCAGTACGGGCGTTCAAAGCGTCGCGGATGGATCTATCAACCCACGGTTTTTGGTTAGGAAAGGACCTAACTTTCACCGTGGGGACGATGGTGTCCACTAGCGTTGCTATGAAGCTCGTTACTACTTCCGTAAACTCGCTGACGTCCTTGGAACTGGATTGGAACATGTCCCAGTCGACGTCACGCAGAGCGTCCTGTAGCTCAGCCTCTGATTGGTCAGACCACCGCTTTACGTCCCTCGTCACTACCGCTTCCCGTGCTATCCTTTGTTTATACTCTGGTAGCAGGAAAATGGCGGCATGGTCTGATTTGCCGAACGGAGGGAGAGAGACAGCCTTGTAGCCTCTCTTGAACGGCGTATAGCAGTGGTCCAACGTTCTTTCCCCTCTGGTAGCACACGTAATGTGCTGGTGAAAGTTCGGCATGACTTTTTTTAGGTTCGCCCTATTAAAGTCCCCAGCCACCACCATAGCTGCGTCGGGATGCTTGTTCTGATGCCGACATAACACATCATGTATGTCCGATAGTGCTACGTCGGTGTCCGCTTGTGGTGGTATGTAGACGGCTGTGGTGATGACCGAGCTGAACTCCCGGGGAAGGTAGAATGGACGGCATGAGATCGTCAGATGTTCCAGGTTCGACGAGCAGGAACGAGAAAGAGTCTTAATGTCCTTGGGGTTGCACCACTTGTTGTTGGTCATGAAGCAAACCCCTCCACCCTTAGATTTGCCAGACTCTTCCGTTCTATCCGCACGGAAAACAGAGAAGGACTCGGTTGGGCATATGACTCGATCCGGCACCAGCGGGGTCAGCCATGTTTCCGTCAGACAAAAGATGTTACAATCCCTCATGTCCCGTTGGAATCTAATCCTCGCCCTAACATCATCCAACTTATTATCCAGAGACTGGACGTTAGCAAGAAGGATGCTGGGCAGAGGTGGAAGGTGGGCTTGAACTCTCAGTCTGTTCCGAATTCCGCTCCGTTTTCCCCGATGTTTCCTCCTTCATCTCCCCGTAGATGCGTCTCCACTGTTGTTGTTGTGGCTCGCTCGTACTATCTCTGCCGGCCACGCTGGGTCGATGGGAAAAGTGGACAAAAACCTTTGTTTTGCGCAAAAGTTTATGTCCAAAAGTGTGCTGCGTTCGTAGAATGTTAGTGCCGATGTGTTTGAGCAAAAAAAGATATTAAAAACAAACACAAAAACTAAAAAAACGCACAATCTCCGCGGAGCTACCACGACGGCGTCTAGACACGGCCGCGCCATGTCTCAACGGATTGAACTGAAGGAAGACATATATCGTTGACATAGGGGGGACATTTGGATGGATGATTATGATTATGTCATTGTGATTGTGGCTGCTTCAGGTCCTGCCACAGCATCTCAGTTGGATTTGGGTCAGGACTGTAACTTGGCCTCAGCTTATTTTGGTGGTCGACAGTTTAGCGTTGTTGTCCCATTCCATTGCAATGTCGCTAATGTGTTAGCTTTAGTCTAAACATAGCCAGTGCCCGACAGGCAGCCCAGAGGAGCAATATAAAATAATTCAGTAACGTCCAGCGCAGGGAGAGACCCAGCCACCCAACCAACAGGTGATGGTACATAGCCAGTCCAGGCGGCAGGGTGAAAAACTGTGGCACACCACCCAAAATTGAAAGGGACACTGCAATTCCCAACCAGGGAAACCCCAGCGGAATGCTCCGCTAATACAATCAAAACTCTCTGAACAAGCAAAAAAGAATGGGAGTTGAAGAGAAATCACTATAAACTCCAATGTTTTTTATGCCTTGGTGTTGCTGTTAGATGTGTGGAGGGAGGGGGGGGGGTCCTCTTCTTGCTTTCACTGTCCTTTGCTCTGTGTTTACCCTCCGTTGCCATCTTTTTTGCCATAGCTTTTGAGGAGTCGTAGACTCATTTTTCGCATTGGTACCCAGATGTTGCTCTGGTGATTTGCCGATATAGATTCGGTAGGTTTTGAACACAAACAGTTAACATGCAAATGTGGCAGACACTCTCATGTGCAGCTACTTAGACATCACAGAACCCAGAAGTCCGTAATTAATTAATTTTTTATTATTTTCTTTCCTGTATCCTATTATTTATTATATTATTTTACTGATTATTATCTATCCTACGATTTTGCTGCTACAATGACACAATTTCCCCACAGGGGTCATTAAATGTTCATATTTTTCTTCATTTACTTTTCTATTTTAACTTCTCTAACCATCCATGCTTTGTCGTAGTGGACTACACAGTTTTTCCCCCTCCATACTTTATCCAGGTCTCCTGTGGAGAGTAAAAATGTTGTCTTTATTTATTCTACAGGAAGGTCATTTTCCTGCACTATAATTAAGATCACATGGAGAACCTCCTACAAAGGAACACTTCACATGGCTCTGAGGCACAATGCTCACTGCTGCCTGAATGGACTTTTGAATTTGAAAGATTTTCTCAGACAAGCAAAATGTAAATATACAAATCAAAATAGAGTTTCTCAGGTTGATAGGGTTGTTGATCGATGTTGACTTAACGATCATGTGGCCCCAGTTCTGAGATTTCTGGCTTTTAAAACTTTCCTACTCTCTGTTTAGAAAGAACAGCCACCTCTGAAGATGGTGCAACAAGCGAGCAGGGTTGCCAGATATTTCAGCTACAAAGGCCAAAATGCCTCGTTCTCAAGCCCAATAGAAAAATGACAAAATAACATTATTGTTACAGTATTTTGCATCATGATATATTACCTCGTCATTAGATGATTCTGTTGGAGCTCTGCTCTATAATTCTATTGTGAAAATGTGACCTTATTGTTTGTGTCAATTGCAAACCGTTGTCATTCAAGAGGATGTCAGGGGTTTCGGGAGGCGAACTGTGCTAGAGACTTGTGTAGGAGGAGGTCTGTTAAGTTCTGTCAATGGCAATTCCTGTTGGAGGTCAAACACTCAAGAGTCCACATTATTGGGTACACATCTCCATTTGCACAAATAGCTCACTCCAGACAATGAGTCATGTGTAAATAAAGCATAAAGCATGCAGACATGCTAGAAAGGTTCAGTTACTGTTCAACAAAAAATTAGAAAAGGCATTACATTACATTACGTTACATTACAGGCATTTAGCAGACGCTTTTATCCAAAGCGACTTACAATTCAGCATTCAACATAGGTAGGCAAGACAACTACTAGTAGCCACAAATCGTAAGTGCATTTCCTTCCTAAACAAACATCTAAGAGCATAACCAGTGCTAAGGTAAAAGTGCAATAAGTTAGCTACCTACTTTTTAATTAAACAAATGAGACAAGTGAAGCAAATAAACAACAGCTAGACAAATAAGTGAAGCATATAAGCATATAAGCAAGTGCTAAGACAAATAAGTGAAGCATATAAGTAGAGGCCAGGACAGAGAAGAGCCGTGACCGTGTAGATCGGCCGCAGGGGCCTCTGAGCAACAGGGCAACCAGTCGCCTCGAGGCAGCAGAGCGAAGTGGTCGGGCGGAGGTGTAAGGCTTGACCATAGCCTGGAGGTAAGAAGGAGCTGTTCCTTTCACTGCCCTATAGGCTAGCACCAGGGTCTTGAACTGGATGCGAGCTGCTACAGGGAGCCAGTGTAGAGAACGGAGAAGGGTAGTTGTGTGGGAGAACTTGTGGTTGAACACCAGACAAGCTGCAGCTTACAAGCTCCAGAGGTCTGATGGCAGACGCCGGGGCACCAGCAAGGAGGGAGTTGCAGTAGTCCAGGCGGGAGATAATAAGAGCCTGGATGAGCACCTGCGCTTTCTTGTCAGTGAGGAAGGGGCGAATCCTCCTGATGTTGTAGAGTAGATGGACCCAGAACCGAACCTTGCAGAACCCCAGTAGTCAGCCTGCGTGGTTCTGACACAGACCCTCTCATCGTCACCTGGTAGGAGCGATCCGTCAGGTAGCATGCAAACAGGGAGAGTGCAGAGCCTGAGACACCCATCCCCTCAAGGGTGGAGAGGAGGATCTGGTGGTTCACCATGTCAAATGCTGCAGACAGGTCCAGGAGCATGGAGTGACTCGGAGGGCAGACTTGGTTGAGACCGCGACCGTCAGGTAGGACCCGTCAGGTAGGATGTAATGCAAGACTGATCTAAGAGATTTCAAAGAGGTATGATTGGTTGGTGGCAGACGCACTGGTTTCAGCATCTCAGACATGTACGACTTCCTGGGATGTTCTACACTACAGTGTCTAGAGTTGACCAAGAGTGGTAACAATGAGTAGAACACAGTCAGTCAGGTGCAGTCCTGAGGGTGAAAACGTCTTGTTAATTAAGGAGGTCGAGGAGAATGGCAACATGCATCAAGCTAACAGAGGGACCAGGATGCAATTATCAGCTCAGCACAACAGCGATGCGCAGAAGAGCATCTCAGAAAGCACAACCCATCCAACCTTGTGCAGAAGATCATCTCAGAAAGCACAACCCATCCAACCTAGAAGTGCGCAACAACAGTTAAGACCATGCCGGCTTCAACTCCTTTCCAACTCCTCCTGTAAGAGTGAGAAGATGAAGCTACAGTGGACACATGACCAAAACTGGGTGATTTTAGATCAATGTCTAACGAATCCTGATGCTGGTGACGGGTCAACAGTATGAATCCATTGATGCATCCTGCCTGGTATCAACAGTGTAGGCTGGTGGTGATAGTGTAATGCTAAGGGGAATGTTTTCCTGGCTCACATTAGGCCCCTTAGTACCAATGGAGCATCATCTGAATGCCACAGTGTACCTAAACATTGGTACTTCGCTTCATGGCCACATCTACCCTTTCTCAAATGGAAACATCCACCGGGATAATGCGCCATTGTCTCAAGATTGTTCCGGGAACATGACAGTGACTAGTAGCTCAGTCACCAGATCTCGATCTTTGGGATCAGTTGGACTAGGATATTCAGGATAATTGCAGCATGAATGCGCCACCATGAATGCGCCACCATGAATGCCCTACCATAGACCAAGATCTCAGTGTAGCATTTCTAACACCTTGTTGAATCCAGTTCTTGAAGCAAAAGAGGTCCTACCAGCTACTATCTCGGCATACCTTCTAAAGTAGCCACTGAGTATAGATAACTTAATGCCCCTTTATAGCCTTTATTGCATGGCTAGTTCGAAAATAACATAGTAAGACCAACTCCAATGCGCTGGACCAATACTGTGGTCTTCATCAGGCAGTAGCACGCTAAACTGCATCAAGAACTGCAGCAACCCCAAAGCTAAAGAGCATCTTCAAATGCCTCCACACACATAAACATTATTGAAGAACAGAAGTTGCAATAGATCGTCGTTTCTTTGAAGTGGAGTTAAATGTTTCAGAGGGGGAAAAAAGCAACATATTAGCCTGTTTCTCCTCCAACACACACACACACACATACACACACACCTCCTCATCTCATCACAGCCTCCCCTTGTGAGCTGTGACATCATTTGTTCTGTGTTCAGACAAAAGTGAGTCGCGGCAGGTTGGATCTTGACTGGAATCAACTTGAGGGGGGAAAAGCGAGGCTGTCAGAGACATAGTAGTTTGTTGAGATGCAAGAGAGGTGTTGACTAATTGGCTGCTAATTACTCAGTAAATTATCTAATTAAGCTGACAGTTAATTAGGCTAAGCTTGCACAGCAGTCTTTGGGAATTTTTGTTTTTTATGATTCGGGTTGGAAAGGAATGGATGCAGGGGTTGAGAGGAGGAGGGGGGGGGCTGAAGAAAAAAAAGATGTGTGTGTGTGTGTGTGTTTGATATGCTTACATACAGTATGTGTTCAAGTGTATATAACACTTCTTAATGAAACCAGAAATGTAGTGTTACATAAAAAGGTGTTTCAACTCTGACTTTATAGTCTGTGATCATCATAAATGAAACAACCACCACTATGAAGAAGAAATCAATGATGCTTTCAGAAAAGAAGACATCTCATTCAGCTTCTTTTTCCTTTAAAGATCAGTTTGACTGCACACTGCAATGATCTGTACCATGAATTTACCTCATGAAGATTTCTGCCAGGCGAAGATTGTACTAAACTCTTCTGTAAATAAAAGGTGGGTTTCCGCTACTACTTCGAAATAATGAGATTTTTTTTTTAAATGCCAGTTTGAGTGTTGGAGAACGAGGGAAGAACTTTGTGATGGAGGGTCTCCTCATTTTTTTTGGCCCATCAGCCTGCCAATGTTGAATATATTCCCAGGATTGTATGGTTTCACCATATAGAAGTGATGCAAATATGTCTACAGCTCATAAAACGGAAGGACACACATGTTCAGTAGCCCAAAATTGAAATAGACGAGTCCCCATTGAAGAATAGAAGCTTTTCATGATAAAAACCCGTCCCTCTATTTGTAAGCGACATGTGAAAAATGATTTAAAGTGGGGCCGCAGAGATATTGACATCGGTTCCTGCGCTCATAAACATCATAATCCTTTGTTTGACCAAGGACATTGCTTTTGTTTACTACAATCTTTCAGACACACACACAGAGCTGTGTATGGTGGTGTACTCTGGTGAGAGAGCTGCCTGAGTGCCATGGTTGAAAAAAAGGTAATTTGAGAGAGAGAGGAAGAGAAATGATGCTTTCACGTCAAAAGATGCGAATGAAAATACCAATTGCCTCAGCTTCTGGGTGGTAAATAATATTTGGAAATTATGGATTTATTCACACAGGACTTTGTACTTGGACCAACTTTCACGTGTTTAACAATCATCCGATCATTTGTTAGAACAGACCTTAAATTAAATAGAGTTGATTGTTTTAGTGTGAATAAAACTGAGCAGTGGATTCGCAGGCGTGTTTGTTGCGTGTGCTGACACACTTTCCCGCAATTCCATGACGCCAAGTGGAAGATATCGGAGCCTAAACAAAATTCCCACGTGTCCTACTTGTAATTGCCACTAGGGGGCCGACACAAACAGTTGTTCACGGTCGGCAGTTCGCGTTTACGGTAAATCCAATATGGCGTGAATGCGGCAATGGTGATGGACCCGAGTTTCCCCAACTTCCTCAATTGTGATGTCACCAATAAGGAATGGCGTGGGGAATTACATATTCATTTCAAACAATCATTTCTTTTTAAATTCTTAAAACGCAAAGGTGACGTTTTGTTTGCTGCAAAACACAAGAACCCAGCTGCATCGCTTACTAAGTTCATGTGTGTTCATGTGTGAAAAAAGCCGATCGGGGGCAGGGGAACCAAAAACCTACCGAAAACTTAAATTATGATGTCTCAATGTATTCAGGCAAGTTCAAACGCGCTTCCGAGTCGATGCTTTTCAAGTTCCGAGTATTTGAACGCAGTGTTGGGTAGACAAGGAGAGAGAGGGAGAGAGACAACAAACCAACAGCAACAGACCTGGCCTGTTCAAACGGGCCATGCCGTCACACTTCAGCGGTTCATATTTATTTAACTGGCAAATTAGAGTCTATACTCCATACTGCCTGTGGACAAAGAGGGGGAGCAGATGGAGGGGAAGGGGGGAGAAAAAAAGGCAGAGGCTAAACACCACAGGCTCATTATCTCTCCAGTTACATGTTTACCGTTTCTAAATACACCTAATTGGGAGATCAAAGCGTCTGCGTCTACCTCTCCCCACGGCTGAGAGGGCAGCCAACCGCAGATCTGCTCACCGGCTTTCTAATTTGATCAAATTCACCGAAATGCTCGTCGTCAGTTCACTCGGTTATGACTTGGCAATGGCGAGACGCTTCGCTACATGCCCAATGTTTGTTGCGCCTTCATTTTTTGGGGGGGTGGAAAACAACTTGAAAGAAAATCTTTCGCTTTCATTGTGGGGTTGTTTGTTTTTTTTGTTTTTTTTTGACAGGCCCGGCTTTTGACTTTTTCTCGGTCGAGCGGTCACCAGAAATGATTCCAATTAGAAGATGTATGAGAATGACCCATACGCGGTGTAGACAGTGCTACAATTCAATACAAAATCAGCAACTAGAATCTTCCCATATGGGTCCGTGGGACTGTATGTGATCAAATAGGGGTCCGTGGCTTAATGGGTGTCTATTTGGGTGTTTGTGATGTAAGAGTTAGAGGGGGAGTATTGGTAGGGAGGCCTGGGGGTGAGAGACTAGATGCTCATTGGAGGTTAGGGTATACGCACATTGTAAACCATCGCTTCAAGTAGTGTTCAAACAGATTAAAATGAGCTGATCCACACTGGAAAACAACTCGCAATGCTTTCCTTTCGCCATGTTGGAATGCAATTGCGGTTGCGTTTTATGTTGGCTGCACAAAAAAGAAAGAAAGAAGTAAAACATTAGGGGTGGAAAAATCCACCCTCGTCAATTTGTGATGCGCAATGCATTCTAGCAGTTATTTTGTAATGAAGTGTTGGAGTTTACTTTTGTTGTTGTACCTGTTTTCCCTCAACCTGCCTCGTCTGCTTCTACTTCAGTAGAATATTTCCTACGTTTCCCAGAATGCCGTTCTATAACCCCAGAGAAGGGCGCCTAAACTGAATTGCCTTATAATGATCCGGAAGTCAGAGACGATAATGGCACTGGATGTGACATGTCTGTTTACAGTATAATCAGCAACAAATAAATTAAGTCATAGATTATGAGCTGTTAAACAGAAACTTGTAATGCTGCAACAAAAAGAGGAAGTGCTCGTGCTCATTTGTATTTCACAAGTTGCGGTTAAAGCCAACCAGTTCAGTTAAGGTCAGGTGATTTGGTTTAGGAACAAAAAGCTGGGTCAAATATGAAACTTTGTTAACTGTCTAATTGCAGTCATGACTGTTCTGTAGCCGTTCTGTGTAGGTGCACACAATTTCAATTTCATAATTTGTGTGAACAGATTAATTAATATATGCCCACAATTGAATAAAAACATGATTTCTCACACTAGTTGAATTTAGTTGATTGCATTGATTTGTTTAGTTCAACTAGCCCGATATTTTGTTGAACATAGATGTATTGTGTTTAGTTGAATCAGGATTTCAATGAGGTATAATAGAAATAGAATAGAAATATAGAATAGAATAGAAATGCACAAATACTGTCGCAAAATATGCAGACCGGAGGAATGTTCTAGGCTTTTTATCACTCAACAGAAAGATATGATATTCACTTATCACATGCACGTTTTTTTTATACCTATTTGTATGCTTTTATGCAACTTTGCTTAAATATTGTATACATTTGTACGCGTATATATCAATCCCCACAGCTGCTCACACATAAAAATGAGATAAAATATTATGGATCTAAATATTTTTCCCATGAATGGAAAGTGTTGCCGCGTTGCTGCGTCACAGTGTAAGACGCAGGAAAAAGCAGCGATAAGCTGGCCGTTGTTAGACGATGAGTGATTAGAGGGGAGGAGGAGGAAAGGGGGCCTCTGGTCTGGATGCCGAGGACGAGTAATGGCTGCATCTGACAGACAATATCTTTCTTCATTCATCACCACCTACTAATATACCACTGCGCGCACGCACACACACACACACACACACGCACACACATCCTTATCTCCTGTGCTCTGGCATTCATTTATTTACTTTCCAACAGAGCCACTTTGTCACTGGTTCAAATAGCAGCAGCATAACCCCGGTGTGTGTGTGTGTGACGGAGATTTTGTATTTGTGTGTGTGTGCAGGTATATATTGTACAGGTGATATTATCCCAGTGTGTCTCAGCAGTGATATTCATTTGCTAACAAAGGAGATGCCACATCCACATCCAGTTTAACTAGTACTCCCACTCACACTCTGGGAGACTAGAGAGAACTGGGATGAGAACCTGTGCTATACTGGGGCTGTTTGCTTGATTCCCATGATGGACTAAATGCTGTTTCAGAGGCTTTTCCACCCTGATAAAATTCTGGGGGATACAATGAATACGTATTTCGAATTATTTTGGCACGAAAATCAAATTTGAATCAATTAAATAATTTTTTTTTTTAAATATCAGCATTGGTATCGGTCTTCAAAAACCCATATCAGTCAAATCCTAAGACACTCGGAGTGAGAGAGATAGAAACAGCGATAGCAAAGGCAAGGAAAAAGAGCAACAAAGGGCGAGAGCGAAGGATAAAGAGAAAGCTATCTAAGCAGGTGGAAAGGGGGTTACAGAGAGCTGATAAGTACCACTTGTCAAAGAAGGTTTTTATCCGGAGGCTGTATGTTTGTTAGTCAGATGTTGTGATGGACTTGAGTTGCGTTCGCTTTGTATCGCAGACAGCCAGGCTTTCCGAGAGAGCGGATTAGCACGGACTATCACTGTCGGAGTTTTTTATCTAGCGCCATCAATAAGGATCAGTCTGACACACCAAGCACTGAAGGAACATACGCATCCTGAAATATATCCAACAGAGGCAATTTGGAGACATTTGTTCAATGCGAAATAATTTGTATGGCAGTGTTTGCACTTTTTTTGCACAATAAACCAAACTTAGACCAATATATAATTTTGCCGATATTGGCCTTTAATTAAAAATAGGATGTGGGCCATTTGTCCACAAACACACACACACACACACACACACACACACACACACACACACAAACATAGATAAATTAATACATACACAAATATACAGTGTGAAGGTCAATAGTTTATTTTATAATACCATGTCTGTTTTTTTTAGCAGGCAATGTATGTATACGTCTATCTTGTCTTTGTGTATGTAGTGGGGGGGTATTTAAGTATACATTTTAAAGTGTTTATTTATGGGGGTGTGAACATGGTGTGTATCGATTAATCTCATTGGCAATTTAGGTAGCTGCAACCAAGCGATTGATTTCATTGTGGGGGGTATGGATCAGTCTCCTACCATCCATTTGTTTGTTCGTCACTTGCAATATTAGACCTCACTGATTGGATGTAGAAAAAAACACTGATGGGCCCAAGGGGGGCGCTACAATTACAGAGGGAATTAAAAATTTTAATAACCACTCCTATCTCCCGCAGCTCAGGTTGGAATGACATGAACTTTGGTTCACCTATCCAGCTACCTTTGCTCTACAAATTTGCCTCCAGGACCATCAGTGTACACCGTATTGGATTTTCCACTATTTTGAGTTTTATCAAAGCCAGTTTTCCAGCCTCAAGCCATTTTCATTTATTTACTGATTGGTGAGGTGACTGCAAAATACCATAAAGGAAACACTGTCAGACAATACAAACGGCCCTGCAAAATATATTTGCATTGTCACAAAACAGACTTGAAAGTTTGAGTTTTCAAATTTGTATCACTTGTTAATGTGAGGAACTGCATCATTCATGGGAGATGACATTTGGACAGTTGACTTGTTATGTATGTATTGATTCATATATGTTAAGAGTTGCAATTAAAATTCCTGATAGATTTCCACCTGCCACTCATGCCTCAGCTGAAATTTCTCTCAAGAAATGTTAACCACATAAACTACAGAATTTTATGTTTCACTTTTAACTAAGTACTAATGACTTAATTTTCCACACATCTAATTTCATCAAAGCTAGTCTGCATGTTTGCAAACTTGGGCTACATAATGGTTAGGGTATAATTTAACTGTAGCTCACATGAGACAGTCAAATTCTACATTTCAGATGTTTTGTGTTAAAGTTGAATAATGTAATTATGGCCATTGAGGTCCCCGAGGTCTAGACCTTGGTAACTTTTGTTGTGTTTTTGCGATGTTCAGTTATCTCTGAATGCTCGCTGAAATATCTGCCTTGATATCGAGCCTGTCAACGTTAGCCAAGCAATGTCAGGATGTTAGCTAGCTGGTTACCTAGCTCAGTAGCTAGCAGAACTTCAGATGTCTTTTGACAAGTGTAGCAAACTTAGCAGTGGATGATAGGCTCCAGGGATGTTGTAGACTATGTATTGTATCACACAGTAATGCCCAAAGACATGTTCAAATATGCTAGCTATGTGTTCTATTTTGAAGCCTGCGAAACACCTCAGAGGCTAGCGGCGCAGAATAAATCTGGCTATGAAAAAAAGGGTAGACTGACCATCGCTGAGCTTGAGTCTCATTATTTTTCTTTTTACAATATATTGTATTTCCATTATGGCTTTGGGTGGGCTGAATTTGTATAGATGCGTTGCAATCCAAATATATGTATGAAGGAATAGTGGCACTAGAATGTACTGAAAATGCACTAGAGGCCACCAAAATAGAGCTTTTACTAGCCCTGACCTAGGATCCATTGGGAGTCTTTCATCGTATGGGTTTTTTACTTCTCCCAAAGGGTCCTGTCCTGCTCCATTGACTTTTTCACGTACAAAAGTCAGCGAGCCCTATAACGAAAAAACTATGTTGAATTTCACTTACAGATTACAGATCAGGTCTGTAATCCTTCCCTTGTCTACTTTCACCGCGGTGGCACACGCTACATCTCCTATGCACGAATACACTTTTAGACTTTGTTAAAGACAGGTATACCTTAAATCTCTACTGTAATGAAATCAAAGATGGCTGACAGATGCCTCAAATTCTTCTTTGGCTCGCCTGGGAGTCAGATATTGTGGCTCCTTGACTTCCTTACACAGAAAAACCTCCACAGGTGAAAGTGGAGGTCACAGGTCGAAAGTATGAAACCAGGGTGACAAACACAGGCACATCTCAAGGCTGTGTTTTGTCACTGCTGCTCTTCATCTTCTATACCAACAGTTGTGTCAGACGTCATCTCAACAGATACCTGATTCAATATGCTGACGACACGGCTCTGGTTAGCCTGCTCACTGACGAGGAGGTCATCCATGGCCCTGTACTGGAGATGCACATGGACTTTAGTAAGACTCAGCCTCCCTTTCAGCATACTGTTAGCAAAGATTAACCAATCCAGATGGTTGAAGAATACAAATATCTGGTGTTTCTGGACAACAAACTGAAATGGGAACAGCAAACAGACCACATTCATAAAAAAAAAAGCCTAGCCTAGATTTAATTACTGGGAGTGACTCAAGTAAGGTTAGACCAGTTAGCTTGCACTAGCTCAGGTTCCTGCGGATGGTCATTTATCTTACATGTCCTGTTCTCTCAGTCTATATGCTCCTGTCCACTCATGTCTCTGTATGTATGGGTGTGTCTCCTATCTTTGTGGCTCTCCCACTCTTATGATTATGCTGACCGAGCCGCTGCTGGCGATTTAGAGTTGTGACCTTTGTATCTAGGCAGCAGTTTTGGGTCTTGGCAAATCAGTTTGGCTCTTTGCACAGATAGTTTTGCACATTGAAACATTGCAATTTCACATATATATTGACGTTTATCAAAAATGCTGCACGTAGCACCTTTAAATGTTATTTTTTATTTCATCATAGTAGATAAGACAGTAAGTTTTGACTCCTGCTAATGGTCAGAATAGTAATATTGCTCCCATCACCCTTAAAACTGGTAATGGGAGTTTATGTTTTTATGTTATTCAGGCCTAACTGGATTTCTGCTGTCATTAACATGTACATTTGATGCATTTGACACAAATGCACTAGCACAATTCAGATGCAATTTTAAGTTTCATGTTTCCGATCTTTTCATGATCAATGCCAGCACCGCAGCTGTGTACAAGTCTACATTTTGTGCGTGTGTTTGATGGGGAATATCTAAGCGTACATTGTGTATCTGTGGTGTGTGTGTATTTGTGTGGTCAGGCACAGCAGCACATATCATCATTTAATGATGGCTTAGCAAACGTTACATGTGCACTCGACTCTGTGGAGGACAAAGATGAATGACGCTCCCGACTCCTAGAAACTGCTGCAAGATCCCTTTCTCTCTCTCTTGCTCTCTCTCTCTCTCTCTCTCCCCCCATCTTTCTGAAGTCTACAGTTAGCAGGCTGGAGCATCTTGGGTCCATTGGTGCGAGTGAGGCAGAGAGCAGAGCTATAGGGGCCAAGCCTTTGATTTTCCTGTCATGGCTGCTTATAATGATTAATGCCTAGACTTGGGGGCCACTCTGTGTGATTATGGGGCCCGTAAGCTTCCGCTACTCTTTCTGTACTACTAACAGTGATGTGCGCACACACACAGATACGTATACACGTATGCACACACAAAGTCACCGTTCTACTGTAAAGAGAGTGTACTGATGCTTTCACATTTTAGAGCTCAAAAATGGTTTGTGTGTGTGTACCTCCAATACAGAGGTACATATGATGCATTTTGTTCAGTTGCATGTTTATTGTTATATATATATATATATATACACTGTATATATATTTACTGTGATTGTGTAATCATCTTGGAGTGTTAGTGTCACATGGCCCAAATGCTGTTTCAGAGGCTTTTCCACTGTGACAACAATACAATTCTGGGACAATACTTGTCATTTTCTGGAATTATTTGCATTGAAAATCAAATTTAAAAAAAAAAGTTTTTATATCCACTATTGAAAATATTGGTATTTTTATTGGTATCAGCCTTCAAAAGCCCATACTGGTTGAACCGTAATGTAGAGCTTGTTAATCTTTTCTTTTCTTTTCGCCACAGCATTTTAGCCTAATTCTCTTGTCAGTGTGCGGGCACAGTTTCGGAAACACATCATCGACAACATCCAAAACCATCTGATACATTTCAATTCAGCCACAATACTCTTTATGAAAGTATTGTGCTGCCCTCATTCTGACTGACAAAGGCGCGGCGAGTGGCTTGCCCGTCCATTCAGCCGCCCGCCGATAGTGATCAGCGGCAGTCAGCCATGCCTCCCTAGCTGTGAATAGCTCACTATTTGATCTGGCATTAGCGTCCTCTGCCTGCTTTAATATGTAGGATTATCTCCTCTTCACTTCTATGTAACGCTCTTGACCTCCCCTGATCACTGAGAGACGCAGAGAGAGAGAGAGAGCAAAGGATGGAGTAGGGAATGGAGGAAAGAAAGCAAGGACAAAGAATGAGAAAGAGGAGGGTAAGCATGGTGGAGAAAATGATGGAGAACATTAAGGATAAGATGGAGAGAGAGAGACAAAGGGAAGAGGGCAAGATGGTGAGGAAAAAGTGGATGTTTTTTTAAGATGGCAAGAAGATTACAGACACAATGACCCATCCAACGTGTCATTTTAACGCAGTGGTTTCCAGCCATGTACTGCTGCAACCCAGAAGTCCATGTTCCATCCAAACACTACAGTAGCTCATGTCATTGATTCGTTCAAAAGAAAAAAGGACAAGGACGAGAGAGATAGCGGGGATCAGACTTCAGTCCATAATGCTTTCCGTGCTCACGGCTCAAATGTATTGAGATGGAGATGCTCAGAAGTGGTTATCACCCGCGACATAAACAACATAAACCCTCGCTGCAACTCTGATTCACTGGTGATATGTTTTCACCGCGAAAAGTTCACGGACAGGTCGCCAAAAAACGATGCAAAACAGCATTGGTTTTAGTTTGGGCATGCATTATCAACACACACGTAGAAAAAAATCCAACATATGGAACACCTTCATTGCAACTGCAACGGAGTAATGCAGCAGTAACAGATTCTTGCATTCGAAATGCTTGAACGTCAATTGGTTAGTGACACGCTGAATGCATTACACTTGCACTAGGCAAGTGGGGCTGCAACAGAGAAGATATGGACACTAGTGGTAAATCTTCTCAGCACACAGGAAGCGTAAAAAAACAACAAAAAAAACAAGGTCAGAGGAGTGTGTCGGTTTACTGTAGTTACCTGACTTCTAGGTAATGGAGTCCAAGTGCGAAGTTGCCGTCGTGCGGCTAGAATCCCGGCCTGAGCAAGAGGAAACTATAACAGCTTTCTACTGATGCTGACAACTGCTACAATTTCCTGGATAAAGTAGGTGAAATGTTTTAACCCACCTCCCCTACTATAACATCCAAAGGCCTGGATATTCACTGGAATCCCCAGTCTGGACCAGCATGAAGAAGGGATATGCCACAATAAGGCCAATGAGCCAACACCCATGTAGCAGTTGGTCAGCCGATCATAACATGTGGCTTAAAATCACAGCAGGGCGTGTTTTGTGTGTGTGTGTGTGCATGCATCTAGGTGAGCAGGCGTGTGTGTGTGTGTTTGTGTGTGTGCAGTGCAGTCCACTGCGTTGGATTAGTATTCCCTGCATGTATTGGTGTCTGAAAAGGCTCAATGTACTGCTGGGGATTAGAGAGCTGGGTGGTGCTGATAAAACCACACACACACAACACACTTCTGCTGGTTAACTACACACTGCTGACTGTGTGTGTGTGTGTGTGTGCTGCCATTTTCCCTCTACAGGAAGGTGCCTTGCTGAAGGAATACTCTGACATTTAGGATTTTGGTCTGTTATTTGGTGGTGCTGTGAAGCTCAATGGTAGAGCAGGGGACTAACACTGCCAGGGTTAGAGGTTCCATTCCATGCCTAATTTATTTCAACTTCCACGTTTAGCCTGCTGCTATTTATGTGTACATCAATTGCCAGTGGTGTGGTCACGGTCGAATACAAGAGACTTTTATTTTTTCATGATTTTTTTTAGAGCCTGACCGATGCCAGATTTTTGGGTCTGATGCCGATCCCGATTTAGGAGAGTCCTAGCCCACCGATTACCGATGTTTTGATCAATATTTTGTCAAAAAGTGCAACATTTTCAAATCAATTTGAAAAACTTATATTTTATAATATTTTCTATATTTGAGAACATTGAACTTATAAGCAAACAAATAAATAAAAATAAACACAGAAAGAACTTGTATTAGAGCTCCCTCTACTGGATAATTCTAGTAAATAGCAATTACAACGTTCAAACAGACAAGTACAGGATAAATAATCAATGTTTTTTTGTTTATTATACTTATTTAAAAATCGGGACACACCGGTTGTATAACTACCAATCCCGATGTCGTCAGAAAAGTCAAAAAACCGATATATCGGTCGGGCTCTAATTTTTTGGAGTTGTAGTTCTACCAACATTTCTCAAACGGTGGAGCCGAAGAACCACCATTTTTCGTTTACCTACAGGGGTGCAAACTGGTGATGGCCCAAAAAGGTGACAACATTCTTTTGCCTGAAACAAAGAAAATTATCAATGCGCGGCACCCAGGCCCCTTCCCATGATGCATGCTACATTTTTCTATATGAGCTCTGTTCAAGTGACACATAAAAGCCTGTCAGTGATATTCAGACAAATATGTATAGGCTGGACAGCCAACGCCATCATCAATCAGGGTGTTTTATTTTGAAATATGTTTTATTTTGAAACCGTAGATTCACAGAAGATGTGTTACTTGAAGATGACTTGGATGAGACATAGAGCACCTCCCCGAAATATTTTTTTTGCAGATCTACACAATTCAAGTAAAAACGGCGAATTCTGCTGAAAGGTAACAAGTTTGCACCTCTGTACATATGTCATAGAATGAGGTGGTATTTATTCATTGGCTGCCTTAGAAGTGCAACATTTTGCACACAATTATTTTCAACAAAAATTACATAAATTTATATATCTTATGATTTCTTCACCAAAGAGTGCTGCCAGGTTATTTTCAACAAAATCTATTTCTTTGTTTAGTTGATGTGAGACGTGTCCTCTCATGTCTAAGGAAAATCACACTAGCCACCTAGCCTCCAAGGGAAGGGACCCACTCAGCCAATCAGATATGTTACAATCAGGATCCAGTTTGCTTCAAGCCAAGACGGACTTCCGAATGTGGTATGTGTAACCTCAATGTGTGCTGGAAAGATGATACTGACAAAGTGTGTCATAAACCGTGTCATGGGCTAATGTAGCTGGCTAGCTACTTAGCTTTCACATGTGCCTTTTGTTCAAATTAAACAACTTCTTTCCCTAACACATTAAAATACACAACAGCAATAGTTGTTGCCTAGCAAAAGGCACCAATGAATTCCCCATCCAGCTTAGGTTAGCTACATGCAATGGGATCAATTCTGTTAAATCTTGTGTTCTCAGGTCTAATCTGAGATGGCTAAACTATCATTTGTCTATTGGCAGTCTGATGTTGACATTTTAAACATAGGTTAATTCGCCTGGGCAATTTCTATAGCCACTGTTTAAATGTATTGTTAAGAAAATAAACACATTCATCTTAGCTTCGAGGTCTGAGTACATTATTTCAATTGTTGCATCTGTTTTGTGTCAGGCTGTAATGTTTCCTTTTCCACTTCACCTGTACAGGTGGAGTCATCAGAGTTCAGCTGGATTCAAACCACCGGAGATGAGTCATAATGATCACTATTCATCATTTTATGCATTAATTTGTTCGTGATAGATGGCTGAAAGCTCTCCAAATTCTCTTGTTTTCTGTTACGCTCTGTCAAAGGCATGAATCACTTATTCAAAATGTTTTTAAAATCTTAACCTTGACAGAAAAATAAATGGGCATTCTTTATATCCCTGTATGTATCCCAATAAAGTTTTACATTTTAGACAAAATGCCATTTCCTAAAATTTCATAGCACATGCTCTACAAGAACATAGTGTGTTTTTGTTCTTTATGTTCATTAGAAACAACACGGTTTTCTTATCAAATGGCTGTTTATTGACATACAATAAACAGTAAAAAAAAACAACAACAAAAAAACAAAACTGGTTGACAAGATGAGAGTGTGCATGTCTGTGTGAGAGAGACTTACTGACTGCTGTTTTTATAGCAATACTTCTTGAGTCCAGAATGCAGGGCATCTATGAGATTTCCCAGTGCTGTGAAGTGCAGACAGGCCTGGTAGCTTGTGTTTGATGTCTGGGTCTTATTGCTGCTCCAGAGTCCCCTGATGAACACAGTCATTACACTGTTCACCCAGATGCCAGCTTTGTTGACCTTCGCTGGATTCCCTGCATACCTCCATCGCTGTTGCTCAACGCAGACATAAAAACTGAAGGCCGATGACAAAATAATTATGCAATACTTATTAGTGAATAGAAATGAAGATGAGCTGTGATTAGCTAATCTTTGAGCAATCTACAGTCTGGGAAATTCCTGTTTTTCATGTCCATGTAGTACTATTAACACACTTTGTTGTTGACATCGGACATATCTTGAATGAGGATCCTAATTCTAGTGCTGTTAGTTTCCAGCCTAAATCTCATTCTTTCAGGATCCAGTTGATTTATGATCAAAAGCAAAAGAATAACAAATCAGTGTTCGTATTAAGTAATAGATTGCTTTTATAAAACGGTTACTAAATTATTATTATATCATACAATATCTTCGATTTTAGTGACAATTTGTGACAAAGTAGTCAAAAGCAATGACCAAAGTTAATCTCTGACCTGCATAGAATGTTTTTTTTATTTTTTATTAGGCCTATATTTACAGTGGAGCAATATGGAGTGGCAAAGAGGCCGTTGCCATGGTAAGTGTGGTAGGATATCAGTAACATCAACTAAAACATAATTTCTTAACAAAGTTACTGAGTGCTGTCTTGTTTAGTTCTGCAGATTGAAGTTTGACAAATTCAATTATTCAATCTTAAAGCCAAAGTTTAGCTTGCTAGCTGGCTAACATTAGCTTGCTTCTGATAACCAACACTAATTTTGAAGGAACACTATGGCTTAACTTGTCTGACCTACAAGAAGTGGGCCTCCTCACTGGGACCCAATTCCCCTCCTTTTCCACTTCCTTTGTGGTACTTTTTCTAAATCCCCCACTGTAGTGCAACAACAACGTCGCCAGCAAGCTAGCTACAGAGGTAGTGATTAAAACAATGGAAAACATTTAAGAAAAATTGGATCTTGCAATACAATTCCTTCTGTGGAAAACCAAAACCAAAACCAAACAAGTGTAGAGTGGCTGGTTAGCCAACAAACAAAACACCCCCCGCCCCCCGACACTTTTTTGGAAGAGCTCTGTCACACAATTAGCTGGGGCAACGGCCAGCTTGAGGACCCACATGACAGCAATTAGATTTTTTTCCCATGATTTCTAGAAGCTGTGGCATACTCATGTTTCATGTTATTGATTTTACACTGGTGCTCTATGGGGAAACAAGCCTTACTATACCATTAGCTATTGGCCGGCCCTGATACTGCAACTTTATTGAAAGGCGTAGGGACTGGCAGCGGGGGGGCTTGGTCTTACCTCTTGCCTTTTTCACTGGGCTTCTGTCTGATGTCACTTAGCCAGAAAAAAGAAATGCGCCCCCAGAAACCACTACTGTTTTTTTTGTTTTTTTTAATAATTCAAAGAGTTTTGAATAATTCTCATTCTTGAATATTTCTCATCTACAAATTCATTGACTGAGCTGTTACTACAACAACTTTATTTTAACAGCTCAACACGAGTTGGATCTTCAGGCTGTAAATAGTTGCACAAAGCTTATTTTCCATGTTCAAGTGAAACTCTTCAAGGGTCTCTTGTACTTCAAATTCAGATAGTGTAATAAATCATGGATGAAGTGCAAATGCAGAAGATTTTTCCTCACAATGTCTGCAGTGTGTAGTGAAAGAAAAAAAAAAGATTATAATAACTCTAACTGTCCCGGTAAGCCTTATAAGGACGGTCAGGGTGGGGTACAGATAGAAAGAGACAAAATACATGCTAGCCAGGGGCCTCACGGGACATTTTAATGTACTGATCATGCTCTCTGGAACTCACTGTCTCTCCCCCTCTCGCTCTCTCTCACCCTCACACTGTTACATGGAAAGGTCCTTATTGTATCAAAGTGACTGCCACCCAATCTTGCCAGCTGGAGAGATCAGGACAAATCTCATTTGTTTTGGATGTTCTATCAGCAGGAAAGGGAGGGGTGATGAAAACAAGACAGAGAGAGAGAGAGAGAGAGAGAGAGAGACAGAGGAGGGTCTGGAAGCAAGGGAAGGAGAGGAAGATAGACGAAGAGAAAGCTAGACTGAGGGTAGACAGGGTATTAAAGAGGGTAGCAGGACCTTATCTCGACATTCTGTGTGGCCTCTGTGTCTCAGTGATGGGGGCCTGCCATGACTCTGGCATCTCCCTCTTTCTCTCTCTTAACCTCTCCTTTTTGCCTTTTGCACACTTCCCCCTTGTTTAATATTAACATGCCTGCTAGGATCCTGTCCCTGATAATAAATCTGGCCATCAGCGGACTGTTCTGGCGGCCACAGCTTCATTAAGGACTAGACTGGCAGCGAGGCCCTGAGGGCCAGTGCCGCTGTTTTCCACAGCCGTGCCACGCTTTTTCCCCTGTGTCTTTTCCCCTCCTTTCCTTTGACTCCATTATTTGTGGGTGAAAACATGTTTTCTGTTGCCTTGTGTGTTTTTTTAAAAGTAGAGGACTGTGGCCTCACTAGGAAAGGTGTGTTTGCTGTGTGAAAGTGAAGCAGGATTTCGCTGAAATAGAGTAGTCAACCCTGGCTTAGGCCCTGTCCACACGTATATGGATATTTTTTGAAAAATTATTTTCTCTGCGTTTTGGCCTCTTGTCCACACGAAAACGGCGTTTTAATTAGAGGGCCTTCTCTTCCATAGCAGGCCTCAACACAGATAGATGTTCAGTTTTTTCGACTGAATACTGATATTGTATTGCCGCTACATTCTGTGTAATTTGGAAATAACCGTTGGAACAACTTGACAGACATTTGAAGCCGTCAAGGTACCATGATTGAAGTTTTCTAAAGACTGGTTGCTCCCAAAACAGCTTAGCACAGATGCACTTGAGTGAGTGATACATTTGAGCTCATGTTTTACAGCAAAGAAAACATTGCAAAGTCAACCACAAACCAAAAATTCAGCGAGCAGTTGTGTCTTGCCATTTTAAGCATCAGGGTTAGGATTTTGTTTTTTATTTGAAATGACTATACAGTATCATTCCCCTAGGTGAACAGTATTTTCTAGTAGCATTTACCATCTGAATGCTGAGGTCAACGGTATTTTCTAGTAGTATTTACCACCTGAATGCTGAGGTGAATGGTATTTTCTAGTAGTATTTACCACCTAAATGCTGAGTTGAATGGTATTTTCTAGTAGCATTTACCACCTGAATGCTGAGGTGAACGGTATTTTCTAGTAGTATTTACCACCTGAATGCTGAGGTGAACGGTATTTTCTAGTAGTATTTACCACCTGAATGCTGAGGTGAACGGTATTTTCTAGTAGCATTTACCACCTGAATGCTGAGGTGAATGATATTTCCAGACAGGAAACTCATATCTACCATATTCCCCACGACATGAGGCATCTGATCAAACTGAAGCCGATCCACGGATATCTTTTAGTGCAGTATGTAGACTGCCGTAGCGCAAACAACGAGGTACCATGTCGCCAGATGAAGGCCCTTGCAGAGAACTCACACTGTGGCCATGCTGGGCCTTATCACAGACATGCAAATGAGTGCTAATTAGCTCTAATTATGGCTCCCCGTCTTTGGAGTTATACAAAGAATGTCCAAATGTTAAGGAATTACTTTTTCTCCCTTAATCTTCTAAATTGCATAACAAGGGTAATTAGCATGCGAGTGTTCAACATTGTAATTGCAGTGGGTATGTTTGTTTTACACACAAGATGATAATATCGAGATCTTGATATTAAAAAAAGGGATACAAAACACTAGAACACAATTTTTTGGGGGGGATTTGTTGCACAACACCCGCTGGACATGTACGAACTCTGGTGAGTTTGCCGAATGGTTAAACTTTCACTCTAGCTACATTAGCTAACTGTAAATGTCAGGCTAGCTTGAGTTTAGCTAGCTCGTTGGGTAGCTGTAGCTACATACTTTCTTGCATAGGCTTGCACAGCTTTAGTTGTATGCCTAAGGTACCTGCAATTATGCCGGGATCAGACTACACGATATTTTTGTCTGTTACGATGGTCACTGTGTCAGATTAGGCGATTATAGAGTGATAAATTTGTGCCGTGATTTGGCCGAGAGACATGACAGACTACACGTTGGTCACCGACCAATAATCGCTTGCCGACGTGCGTGATGGCATCGGAAAGCAGGTGCTAGGCAACAAGAATGTAAACGAACAATGGTGTCCGAAGCGGTATGTATGATACTGGCTGTCTTGTGTTCCGAAAAGCCTAAAAAAAAGAAAAAACGACTGTGGACCCGTTCTTGGGTCGCATGAAGAGAACTGTATGGGTTGTCAATCCTTCAAAGAGAACTTGAGGTAAAAATAACAATGTTTTAGCCTGTAGTGAAACCTAAATGTAGCTAGCAGGCTAGCCTCCACGGGTGTTGTTGCCAGAGCTCGACAAACCTTTCCTCTGTTTCATAGTTCCACCCAGCGGCACCAACAACTTCATTCCTTTTTTGCTTTGCCATGTTTGTTTATAGCGCTCTGTGCTCCTATTGGTTAACATCACGGACGAGACGGAACACGTCGTGGACGGCAAAAAAAAATTCTAACATGCTAGTCTTTTGTCGGGACGTCGTGAGGTGTCCCAGATGCGGCGTCGGTTGTCGTCCACTATGTCACACTTCACAACATAAAGCGATCGATTGTTGCACCCTGTCGTTCCCAACTCGACCCGACGCCCTACGTCTGCCGAATCAGGCTATAATCGGCCTGATATCGTGTAGTCTGAACCCGCCGTAAGAGGAGTAGGCCTACTTGAATAAAATAAATGTGAGGAAAAGCGTGCAGAAAAGAAAAAGAAAAGAATTAAATAAAAGGAAATACATTGAACATGCATCAAGACCGTCTTCCACCATGAGATGACGTGTAGGAAAAAAAACACAAAAAGTTCAATAACGCCATCATCCGTCATATGTGTATAATGAACGTTCAACAGCTCATTCTGCATACACTCCGGTGTGTGTAGTTTTAACTGTGCCTGCAAGCAATTAGAAAGGACAAATATTGTGTTATAGCTTTATTGAGCTGCTCTCACTGACTAGACACAGAGCAATTGACTTTAAATTGCCACAACAATTGGGGGGCTAGTCTGGGATGCCAAAACTTGAATTTCTGTGAAACGTTGCTCACAGATTAACCGTGCACAGACTTCTCAATACGGTATCCCATATATAAAAAAAAAGGAATCAGGTGAGACCACAATATTAATATAAAGAATAATAAACACTCATCAAGACCGCTTTCCACCGTGAGATGACGTGTAAAAAAAAAAGACCGCGTAGCAATGCGCGCTACTACCGGGGCCGTGACAGACAGAGACAGAGGCGGGAGGGCAGAGTCAACTGGCCAGCAGGCTGTTTTATTTGCAACATAGCAACAGGATAATTTGGCCCTTGACGGCCGCTCTCAGCGCCGTCTCGATCGGCGGGTCAGCCGGGGAACACCAAAGCTGACCAGTCCGCCAGGCTTCCAGGAGTATCCCGTTCCAACCCCGACTGACCAGCTCTCGCAGGCTGCTCCCGGCTGCACCCTCTGCGGACCACCGTCAGTCGCTGCTGCTGGTCACACTGGCTCTCGCTCTCCTATACAGTCTGACTGGACTTCACAGCCTCCTGTCCGACTCAATCACACAATCACCACCCTCACACACATGCACACACAGGTTAAAAGGGCTCGGCTGCAATCAGGTTTAATTGGCTGCAGCCTGGCTGAGACTCAGAGGGCATATGTACGGGAATGTATGGAATTGGAGTTTAAGCGGATTGTGGCTGTACTGAAGAGAAATCAATCAATTATACAGGTAGGAATTCCTCTGGTTTGAAAATTGGTGGACAGCTTCGATACAGCAATGAAACGATATGAAAGAGACAAAAACCTAAGAATTGACACAATGAAAGAAATTACTCAGGGGCATCTGAAGGGAATCTCAGCCCAGCACGTGGTGAACATTTGTTGTTACCTCAGATCAATAACAGAAAGAGGGAGACAGGTGGGCAGATGAGCAAGCAGCAGAAGAGAGAAGGATAAAGGATACAGAGCAGAGAAAGATGAAGGGGGAGCAACTATTTCATGTTTGAGACAGAAAGATTTAGAATGTCCCTTGAGTGCGGAAACTGTCCAATCTGTCGGTATTAGAGGAGTCCCACAAGTTTGTCATCTCCATCGCATGAACCTTTGTCATCTCCATTACAAGTTGATTTAGATGAAACGACCTTGCTACATTCGTTTGTGGTCAGCGCGACCACAATTTCATTATTGGGGCATGATTTGTTGAGTAAACTGAATGCAATTGTCTTATGTTCACCTGATGGGTAGAAGTTCACATTCCTTCTCATAAGGCATATCAACTATTTTCAAACCGCTTGTTTACAGCAGATGGAATACGGGAGCTGGCTGCTTGTCATGCAGCTGCAGCATCCGAACTCTTGATGTTGAGACCTGTTGACACACCATTCTCAAACAGGTTACTTTCTAATGAGTGTATGAAGGAAATTCCACAGATTTTATGTATAACACCAAATGGACTCCTTCTAGTGTGGAAAGACACTTCTGACAAAATAGAACCCTTTGTGTGTGCAGTCACAACATTGATTATATGCTTGGATCTTGTCATCAACTCCTAAAGATGATACCACATAATGAAGAACAGAACAAGAATTATGTTTGGGGTGTATGGACAAGAACCAACACATTTTTTTGTGTGAAGGATCTACAAAATTATGTAATACCACAGATTCAAACAGGTGAATCGAGAGAGATTTCCTTGAAACAGCCTTCAATCTTAGCATCTGTCCCTTCTAAATTATGGATGCGACATGCTCATGTGGTATCATTGGATGTGGCACTGTATCAGGCTAGGATAGATTTGGATAAATATCCTGTATATGTTAAACAATATCCCCTGTCAAAGGAAAAGGAAGAAGGTATTCGACCAGTCATTGAAAGCCTACTGGAACAGGGAGTTATTATTAAATGCCAGTGCCAGTCCCAGAATAATACTCCAATAAATGGATGAAGTATAGGTTTACACAAGATTTGAGAAAAATGAATGGTGCATTGTTTCCTATTGCGCCAATAGTACCGGATACTAATGCTATTCTAGTAGCACTACCAGCAGAGTCCATGTGGTACACAGTCGTGGATTTGTGCTCTGCTTATTTTTCGATTCCAGTACACGAAAATACACAAGGGCTGTTTGCTTTTACCGATAAACAGGTGCAGGAGGAGGAGGTTACCCATGGGGTTTGTTGACTCTCCAGCCGTTTATGCAGCAGCACTACAAATGCACTTGTCTAAATTGGCCTTGCCGGGTGCGTCTGCGCCATTATAGTATGTGGACGACATTCTTGTGGCTTCACCAACACAGCAGGACTGCATCAAAGACTCTCTGGCTCCGCTCAATCATCTTACTGAAGGGGGACACAGAGGGTCACTCTCCAAGCTCCAGTTTTGCCAGCCTTCTGTCTACTACTTGGGATATGTACTGAGAAATGGGTGCCGGTACTTATCACCTGAAAGGGTGAAGGCTATAAGGGTCCTTTTTGGGTTCGGTCAATTACTGTCCAGCATGGCTTCCAGAATATTCCATCTATGACTCTGTTCTGCGGCAAGCTACACTTAAAGACAGTCCTAATACCATTCAATGGACTGAGGAGATGAGACATGCCTAAAATATCTCCTGTGCACTGCCCCTGCCTTGGGCTTGCCAGACTACAAGGTGGCTTTTCATCTATACGTTGCAGAAGATGGTACAGTCGCCCCTGCAGTATTGGCACAGATTCACAGAGACAGGTTTACGTTCTGTGGCTGCAGCTGCTATAATGGTTGAAAAATCACAAACTATAGTCCTGGGACATCCAATGGTGCTTCACACGTCACATTCAGTGAATATTATTTTGCTTAATATCACTACCCAACACATGACGAGCCAGAGACGTAGTAATTATGAGCATATTCTGACAGGTACTCATAACTTGACTATTTCGACGGCTACAAATCGAATCCGACGAATACGCCGTTGCATCTAAAATCATTATTGCAAAGGACAGGACGAAAATGAAGACATAATTCATGATTGCATGGATTTAATCAACTCTACATCCAGCATTAGAGCAGATTTACAACAAACTCCACTGGATAGAAATTACTTTGTATTGTATTGTGATGGGTCATCCATGCGTCCAAATGATAAAACAATTTTATCAGCATATGCAATTGTTGATGATCAGGATCGGTGCATTGAATCTTTAAAACTGCCAGTGTCATCGGCCCAAGCTGCTGAGTTGATAGCATTAACTAGAGCTTGCCTTCTTGCTGAAAATAAGGCACTGACAATCTATACTGACTCAAAATGTTTTTTCTGTAGCACATGATTTTAGTAAAATATGGGAAAACAGAGGGTTTGTAACAACAGCGGGAAAACCGATTCAGAATGCTGATTTAGTGAAAGAACTATTAGCTGCTAGGATGCTGCCATCACAAATCGCCATCGTGAAATGTGCTGGACATGCTAAAGGGGAGTCACATGTAGCTAAAGGGAACAATCTAGCTGATAAATGTGCCAAGATTGCTGCGATGCATGCGTCCTTTCCGCCGTGGATGAACACTAGCATGATCTCCACAAATGTTTTTTCACTAGTAATGACCTTCATTCTTTTCAAGCACAGGCATCGGAGGCGGAGATGAGATTGTGGGTAAAGAAAGGTTGTTACAAAGATAGTGATGAGTTGTGGAAGTTTGTTGATAATAGAATACACTTACCAAAGATGGCTTATGAACCCCTCATTGCGTAGGTACATGGTGTAACTCATGTCAATCATAGGGGAGTAACTGGGTACATTTCTTTACTTTTCTTTACCATAGGTTTGGAACAACAGGTCAGGGACTTTTTTCAAAAGGTGTTTAATTTGTGCTCGATGTAATCCACACCTGACGGCACCAAACATTTACCTCCACCGACTGGACCATTTCAGTATCTACAAATCGATTTTACATATATGCCACAATTTCAGGGTTACTCCTATCTTCTGGTAATTGTGGACAGGTTCTCGAAGTGGCCAGAAGCCTTTCATGCTAGGAAAGAAAATTCACAAACGGTAGTGAAATGTTTAATGGAACACATAATTCCAAGATTTGGGATTCCAACCGGTATTGATTCTGATAATGGGACACCATTTACCTATAGAGTCACTAAATTGTTGTTAACTGCTGTAGGAATTAAGTGGACATTCCACATTGCTTATCATCCACAAAGTTCAGGACAAGTGGAACGAAACAAATAGGACCATAAACGACAAGTTGACGAAATTACACCAGTCAACCAAAAAAAAAAAAAATGTGTCTTGAAGCAATACCGCTAGTGCTCTTATCAATTAGAGCGATGCCAAACAAAACTACTGGTTTGTCGCCTCATGAAGTACTAATGGGCCGCCCTTTTCCTCTGGGTGTTTTGATGAACGAGAAACCAGCAGAGGATCTGACACAGTTGCAGGAAAAGCAACAAGAATATGTTCAAACTCTGTTTTCTCAGCAGGTTATTGATTCTATTCCTTCCCCAGCTGAGAAGCCTACGCACCCATTTCAGCAGGGCGATTACGTATTGGTTCGTAGTTTGAAGCCGACATCTGGAGAATCACGATAACACTCAGACTCGACATCTTGTTCATCCAGTTCCTCGTCTGGGGAGGAGGGTTACATGCAACAAGTGGTTTAACCACCTGAGATCACAACAGTGATCACCTGGATGACAGAAGGACGAGAGGAGAACTAGAGACACTCCTCCTCTAGTTTGCATTATAGGTATGACTCCTATGGGTTCAAGTGCTAGTAACCTCTGTCCCAAAAGGAGAAAAGAAAAAGAAGGGGAAAAAATAAGTATTTATTTATACATTTTTGAGCATTTATAAATGGTTTAACTATGTACACTGTCTGTAGGTTAACTATTATAAAGAACCCTCAGGGTCCACAGGGTCTAGAGGACACTGAAGGAAGAAACATCTGGTATTAGGACTGGAAGGGTCGCAGGGCTGTGTGGAGAAATCCACGAGTAGGGGATGCAGCCAGGGATGACGTCATGTCTTTGGAATGTATACATTGACCCTATATAAGATCCTGCAGTTGCTTTGTTAGACACAGACTCATGCTTTGCCTTTTTTGGTGATGTTTGTCTCTGTCCACACGTGTGTATTAAACTGCTTGAACTAAGATCAACTTGGGGCCTACTTTCATTTCATACAAAGGAAAAGAATCCCAACTTTCAATAGGTGTTGACTTGATGAATTTAGCCGTAGTTTGCTCTCCAGAAGACGCAGCTACATTCAACAGCGATGCGTTCTCAGCAGTATGTCATCAGCAAAAAAAAGTTATTCATACACTATGTATTCCGCTTCTATCACTTTCTTGTGTCCTAAATGCCATCGTTCGGCAGTGACCATGCTTGATTTGTGATTAACATCATGTTGGCCGTGACCATTCCAATAGTCAATTGATGCACATTTTTAGATGGGAAGCATCCCATAGTTCCAAGATACCTCAGTCAGTCTCTCATTCATAAAGATGTTCTGCCAGGCGACCCTTAAACTATTAAACATCTCATGCATGCATGCATATGTAGAACACGTTACACTGTGGACATTTCAATCTGCAGAGGAAGCAGTTTAGTTGGAGAATCAAGTTTGGACAGAGGCTGTAATACAAATGTAATAAAGAATGCATGTACAAAGACAAAACACTGGATACATACTTGCAACAGAGACCATAAACCAACAATAGTGCTAATCAAACACTGTTTTTAATATTTTACTATATGTATTCCGTAGCGATTCTTCTTTTGCTGGTGTTTTTTGATCTTGTCTCTGTGCTCTGGCGCTCCTTCACAGGTTGAGTTTTGCTGACAGCCGATGCCCGCTGAGGACAAACCATCTGGAAGTTCCGCAGCCCTTTACATCTCCCCCCACCACAACCGTCACGCCCACTGGTCCACCGGCGCTGACACAACAACCTTAACAGCTTCCCGTGTGAGCGGGGGGAAACAAAGTCTATCGCAGGATCTTGGTGTGCGCGTGTGTGTGTGTTTCAGCAGTTTCTTCTCTTACTTGTGATCTTACGACAGAGCCCACCAGTGTTGTAAGCCCTGTTCCAACTAGCTCTATGACTGCATTTGCCACCCCTTGCTGTCTCATGATCTTTAACCTACAAGATGAAGAGTCTACAAATCAAGTTTAATTACCTACATATATATACAAAATTATACATTAAAATTTCTATACTGTGATGATGGACTTGAATCAGAGAAATGTTCATTTGTACTCTGGTCCCATATGTTCACATTTTCAGAATTGTTTGTGCTTATTGATCAGATATAAAGTCAAGGGGGGGGGGGGGGGGCCCTATAGTTTTGGTCATCTTCACTCCTGTCTTATGAAATTTGATAAATTCTCTGTGTAAATCCAGGAATATCGGGATTTTTCCAAAGGGTCACTGAACTTGACTATAGCAGCACATTCATTGCATTAGATGATGGTTTTCAACCCGACTGTAGTTGTAGGTGGACAACAGCTGGAGGGATGGGTTCTCCAAAAGCGGTGAGCGATATCGCTGGGCAGGTCATTCAATGAAAACCAAGGCACAATGTTAATTAAAATGGAGAGAGAGACCAAGAGAGAAAGTGTCAGGCAGCATAATAAGATATAACGCTACAAATCCCAAGAGAAACACCATAGACGGTCTGGTTGTTACTCAAAACAACCATCCAACTACTGAGACACCAGGAGAGAAACAGGTCAGCCACAGGGGTTTAAACATGCTACGTACTAGCATTTTAAAATTTTGAGAAACGCTAAACGTAACTTTCAGAGTCTGCGGCCATGTTTGTTTATCCTCTTCAGTAAAGTCAAAGACACCAGGGAGTGGGAGGGGGTATAAACAGGGTTTATGGGAAATGTAGTCTTTATTGTGTTTGTATTGTGAGTTTGTGTCATGTATTTGGTAAAATATGACAGGTGATTTTATTTTTTATGGTGTTCTACAGAGAAATAATTAACTAGAAAGCCCTAATGTGCTGGTTAGAGGGCCTTCCTCTGCCTTGGCAAAGATCCATTTAAAAAGACCACTAGCTGCTGCGGGGTTTACTCCCACCACATCAGTACATTTATCATCCTGTATATAGGTGTAATTATTATATTTGGGGAGCAGAGCCACTTGGTCAAAGCTCTGCAGAGAGAGGCAGCAGGGGTCAAAAGTGGAATTAGTAGGAAGGGGGCCTGAGGAATCTCTGTGGAGGGACCCTTCATTTCCAAAGCTGTAGACATTGATGCTCATAGGCGCCAGGTTGTTTTTTTTACCAGGGGTGCCCTAAAAAAAATGTAAAATATTGATCCAAACATTGACTACTAATAGAGCTACTAAACAATAAAAAAAAATAGGCTTTTTCATGTTTATTTCACGTACTTCATGTGTATCATCCAAGAAAGTTAAATCACCCACTTGTGAGCCGCGCTTTGGCCGAATCCCATTTTTCATTTTCACCCCTACGGCTTGTTTTCGAGTGCCCCTCACCCTTCGGCTTGGCCCTCGGAACAGAGTTACAAGGGGTAGTGGTTGAAATCTCCCCCTATGAAATGGGACAACCCTTCAAGATCCTGATACGTCATCGATGACGTTTACGTAAACAGACGCGACAAGTTTGTTATCGGACATTACGATGGCAATAATGGTATTATCACAGTGACATTTGCCATTCATCTGATGGAGATAGAAAAGCATGGACGCTCGCGATTCGTTCACAATTTCGATACCAATCGATCAAACAAGTCATCAAATAAAAAAGACCACTGCTTCATTACTGGGCCACTTCATGACAGAATAGCGTTAGCAGTGCTCTGTAGGCTAGCAAGCCGTGCTCCTAACGTTACCCTGCCAGTCTGCACTGATATTAGAGGAGCCGTAACAAGTGCAGCAACTTCGCTGCTGGACTTCAGTTATATTTTGGGCATCATATGCCATCAAAGGGGGGAAATGCGACATGGAAATATGTCAAAATGCGGGACTGTCATGCACAAATCAGCCTAAAAACAATGTTGTAATGTTAACTAGCGAGGTAGAGACATCGGCATACTAGCGATTTTTTGTTATGCTTGTTATAAAGAAAAGGTCTATAATACATTGAAACGACATTAAACTAAGATAATACGATAGTTAGAATATTTAAAAAATCTTTATTAATGAAGAAAATACTACATCTGTGGTTCATTTTGGATGGTAGTGTAGCGTTCGCCATGATCTTCCAGTTGATTCGCAGGTCATTCTGGGAGACTTCTCCTAACCCTCGGTTTGTAGTGTGCCCCTGAAAAATCTCTGTTTGGAGGGCCATGTAGCCCTAGCACTTCGCCCTACCCCTCGATCCCAACAAGAATCGGGACACCCTACCCCTACACGTGAACGCGCAAAACGGAGGGGAAGGGCTAAGGGGTAGGGCCAAGGGGTGAATTGGAATTCGGCCTTTAACTTATCTCGCTGGATCGTTTGTGGGACGACCTCAGGCCCCATATTTCTCACCGGATTGCAGGCAATTAGAGAACATGCCAGGCATATAGGTACAAGGGGTGTGGAGTCTGCCAGGTTAGAGTTTACAGTAGATCAGACTGAGACTGTGACCACCCCCTCGCCATTTTCCCCTCATATATACTGAGTTTTACCAGTCTGCATTTATTTCATCCTCTGGCAGCGGCATCTCTCGATCTTAAAATTATAGTTCAGTCTTTCCAATTAAGACTGTATCTTTCTCCCGCCGCGCCCCCTGTCAAATTTCCTGCCGACCCACAATAAATTGCAGCAACTTAATTGAAGTTAGACCCACACATACTGCCATAAACATTGACAAAAACTCTGTCAGTACTGAACGCCTCACTGTGGGCTTCATCAATATAAGATCATTATCATCAAAAGCGCTGCTGATCGATGATCTTATTATTGAACATAATCTAGACATGACGGGTCTCTGAAACCTGGCTAAAACCAAACAATTTTCTCCTTCTTCTCCTTCTAAAGATGAGGTGAGTTGTGAAACAGGTTAAACAAGAGGTTAAACAAAGGTTTCTGGTTAAAAAAAAAGGTCTATCTCTGTAGCGATCCTTTCCATAATGTTGTGAGACACTTATCAGACACACGAATAACAATCTGAGCCTGTCAGTGGCAAAAACAAGCATTTTTAGTGGACGTACTTTGATCGGCGCACTTGCCCCTGCAGATTACGTTGCAGCCATAGCAGCCGGTTTTGCGACTGCTGACTGAGGCGATCTACCAGAGCAATTCCAAAACCTTTTTGTACCTATTTTGCGGTATAAATGACGAATTTGTACAAATAGAGCCCAAGTTTAAAAATACCGGAATTCCCCTTTAAGGCAATAGCTGGTTGAATGATGGCATAGAACACCAGAGCTAGCGCTGGCCTCAGTCAGCTTTCTCATATGCGGTCTAGCCTCATCTAAACCACGTGTAGCTTATTGACTTAACATATATAGAATAAAACTCAATATTTCATATTTCAAACTCATTACTATAGTAACCTCCAATAAACATGCATCTGCCTAACACAGATAATCCCATAAGGAAAACACAGTTTGAATTGTGCATAAACCAGTTGGATAATACACTTTTGTAAACATTAGGCAGCCAGTACCTCATAACCAAACTCTTTGCTATACAGATTAGCTATCTACATAGTTTAAGCTACAAACAACAATACAATAGTCTGTAGACACATAAAACACTTGAACAAACAAGTACCAGTGTTAAAACATGAATGCTCACCTAACAAGAATATGATTAAGCAATAGCTGGTTGAATGATGGCATAGAACACCGGAGTTAGCGCTGGCAGTAGCGACCTCAGTCAGCTTTCTCATATGCGGTCTAGCTTCATCTAAACCACGTGTAGCTTAACCAATAGCAACACCGTAAACCGTTTTAATGTCGTGAACAGCTCTTAAAGATACAGACACCCTATTCACGGTCTGCCTAACGGGTTACATTACCACTCGGTGACATCATCGCAAATATGGCATTAACTTCCACTGTTACGCCGATGACACCCACATTTACATACCCGTCAAACCAACCAATAACACCCAATTTCAAAAATTAGAGGCCTGCCCTTCCGGAGGTCAAATGTTGGATGTCCCTAAACTTCTTACTACTTAATGGCAACAAAACTAAGATCCTGATTGTAGGACCAGCTAGACATAGGTTTGAAAATAGTACTAAATTTTGATAGTTTGATAGTTCTCCCAGAGCCCATACATTAAAAACCCTGGGGTAAAATTCGACCCTACCCTCTCAATCGAGTTGCATATTAAGCGTTTTATCATCTTCGCAATATTGCCAAGATTCGACCAATGCTAACAGAGGCAGACGCAGAAATGTTAGTACATTCCTTTGTATCATCGAGAATTGACTATTGCAATGTCCTCTTTTCAGGCTTACCTACTGGGTGCACTAAAAAACTACAACTGGTCCAGAATGCTGCTGCCAGAATCCTGACCAAAACTAGGAAATTCGACCATATAACGCCCATCCTATCCTCATTACACTGGCTACCAATTCAGGCCAGGTGTGACTTCAAGGTGATTTTACTTACATATAAATCATTACATGGGATGGCACCGTCCTACTTATCAGATCTGATTAAACCATTGTGGCAAGTTGACACCGTACCGGGGTTCGTGACAGACAAGGAGACACGTAAGCGTGAGTAGAGTACGTAGAGTTTCCCTATCCTAGGACCCTCCATTCTCTATATGATCAATCAGTCGCTCTCCACTGGCACGGTGCCCTCCGCCTTTAAAACGGCCGTGATCAAGCCACTACTGAAAAAACCGAACCTTGACCCCGAAGTACTTCAGAACTATAGACCAATCTCAAATCTGCCGTTCCTCTCCAAATTACTTGAACGAACAGTAGCCAGTCAACTTACAGATTTTTTGACAAAAAATAACCTGCTTGATCCCTTTCAATCTGGCTTTAGATCCCTTCACTCGACCGAAACTGCACTTACGAGAGTGGTAAATGATCTTTTGTTAGCTATTGACTCCAATTCAACCTCAGCACTATTGCTACTTGACCTGAGTGCAGCCTTCGACACAATTGATCATGCGATACTCTTGAACCGTCTTGAACATTATATTGGTATCCGGGGATCAGCCCTTTCTTGGTTTAGGTCTTACCTACTTGATAGATCACACCACGTCTTTTACAACAACATGACCTCAGAGTGTTGCAATATGGACTTTGGTGTCCCACAAGGCTCTGTCCTAGGACCACTGCTATTCTCTATCTATATGCTACCACTTGGTGGCATCATTCGCAAATTTGGCATTAACTTCCATTGCTACGCCGATGACACCCAAATTTACATACCAGTCAAACCAACCGATGACACCCAATTCCAAAAACTAGAGGCCTGCCTATCAGAGGTCAAATATTGGATGTCCCTAAACTTCCTACTCCTTAATGGCAGCAAAACTGAGATGCTGATTGTGGGACCGGCTAGACATAGACACTTATTTGAGAATAGTACTCTTAACTTTGATAGTTGTGTAATCTCCCAGAGCCCATACGTTAAAAACCTTGGGGTAAAATTCGACCCTACCCTCTCATTCGAGTTGCACATTAAGGAGATCACTAAATCAGCGTTTTATCATCTTCGCAATATTGCTAAAATTCGACCTATGCTAACAGAGGCAGACGCAGAAATTTTAGTACATGCCTTTGTATCATCCAGAATCGATTATTGCAATGTCCTTTTCTCGGGCTTACCTACTGGGCGCACTAAAAAACTACAACTGGTCCAGAATGCTGCTGCCAGAATCCTGACCAAAACTAGGAAATTCGACCATATAACTCCCATCCTGTCCTCATTACACTGGCTACCAATTCAGGCCAGGTGTGACTTTAAGGTGCTTTTACTTACATATAAATCATTACATGGGATGGCACCGTCCTATTTATCCGATTTGATTAAACCTTATAAACCGCCACGCGCCCTCAGATCTCAGGACGCTGGCTACTTGTCTATCCCAGCAGTCAAAAAGAAAACTGCAGGTAACAGAGCCTTCTCTTACCGGGCTCCCTATCTATGGAACAGTCTGCCTGCCTCAATCAGAGAGGCAGGCTCTATCGAAGTCTTTAAGTCAAGGCTAAAAACCCATTTATTCTCTCTGTCATTTGACCAGCCTTGAGGGAGTGGCTCAGTCTCTTCTCAGAGTAAGGCTAGACCAGTTAGCTCATCCTAGATCAGGGTCCTGCCGATGGATACTAGCATCCTGCCTACATGTCCTATTCTCCTGGTCTACCTGCTCCTGTCCACTGACGCTGGTCATGTCTGTGTGAGTGAGAGTGTGTGTATGGGTGTGTGTGGGTGAGTCTCCTATCTGTTCCAGGCCGCAGCCCGGCAGAGTTGGCGTCTGGTTGGTCCCGCCTCCTAGGACGATGCTGACTGAGCGGACGTTGCGTTCTCCTATCTGGGCAGAGTTGGCGTCTGGTTGGTCCCGCCTCCTAGCACGATGCTGACTGAGCGGACGTTGCGTTCTCCTATGTGGGCAGTGTTGGCGCCTGCATGGTCCCCTAGTCCTATGATGACGCTGACTGAGTTGCCGTTGCTGTGATGCCGCCCCATCAGATCTGGATGTCCCACCAAAATAAACTTTCATATATTGTGTATACGCTGCTTGCCCAAACTCGGCATCTATTGCACGCCCAACCGTCCTGGTAGGGGGATCCCTCTCTGAGTAGCCCCTCCCAAGGTTTCTCCCAATTTTCCCAGTGAGGGTTTGTGGGAGTTTTTCCTTGTCCTCTCTGAGGGTCTAAGGCTGGGGGATGTCGTGTACTAACCATTTATTATTTTCACATGTTGGGCACTGTGAAGCCCTTAGAGACTGTAACGGTGATTAAGGGCTATACAAATAAATGTGATTTGATTTGATTTGATTTTGATTTAGAGTCAAGTGGCCAGCAGGGCTGTTTTATTAACACCATCAATAAACCCGGCCCCGGTGTTGACGGCAGTTGGTAGCGCCGTCTCCCTCCGCCGACGCACCTCAATCCTCCCCGGCGGGTCAGCCGCGGAACCCCAAAGCCGGCCAGCCTGCCAGGCTTCCAGGGGCATCCTGCCCCAACCCCGACTGTCACCAGCTCTTGCAGGCGGCTCCCGACTGCACCCCCGGGGACCTCCGTCGGTTGTCGCCACGGAGGGAGACGCGCACTCTCCCACTCCATCCTCTCCAGCTCGCGCCCTCGCCTCCGTCTCCGCTCCTCCAGTCCGCCGGCCCTCGATCCTCCCGATCGCTGCCGGCTCCTGCATCCACGCCGCCAGCCTCTCACACTGGCGTGTCCCTCTCGCTCACACATCCACACACAGCTTAAAAAGGCCCGGATGCACTCAGCCTTAATTGGCCACAGCCGCTGAGTCCAGCCTAAGCCTACCACCCTCCCTCCCCGCAGTCCGCCACAACCATATAAACCACCACACGCCCTCAGATCACAGGACGCTGGCTACCTGGCTATCCCAGCAGTCAAAAAGAAAACTGCAGGTAACAGAGCCTTTTCTTACCGGGCTCCCTATCTCTAGAACAGTCTGCCTGCCTCAATCAGAGAGGCAGGCTCTATCGAAGTCTTTAAGTCAAGGCTAAAAACCCATTTATTCTCCTTATCACTTGACCAGCCTCGAGGGAGTGGCTGATTCTCAGAGCAAGGCTAGACCAGTTAACTCTTCCTAGCTCAGGGTCCTGCTGATGTATACTAGCATCCTGCCTACATGTATTATTCTCCTGGTCTACCTGTCCACTGACGCTGGTCATGTTAGTCTGTGTGAGTGAGAGTGTGTGTATGGGTGTGTCTCCTATCTGTTCCAGGCTGCAGCTCGGCAGAGTTGGTGTCTGCGTGGTCCCCCACTCCTAGGACGATGCTGACTGAGCGGGCGTTTGCGTTCTCCTATCTGGGCAGTGTTGGGCGCCTGCGTGGTCCTCATAGTCTATGATGACGCTGACTGAGCTGCCGTTTGCTGTGATGCCCCACATCAGATCTGGATGTCCCACCCAAATAAACTTTTATGCATTGTGTATACGCTGCTTGCCCAAACTCGGCATCTATTGCACGCCCAACCGTCTTGGTAGGGGGATCCCTCTCTGCTGGGGGCTGGGGGATGTCGTGTACTAACCATTTATTGTTTCACATGTTGGGCACTGTGAAGCCCTTAGAGACTGTAACAGTGATTAAGGGCTATACAAATAAATGTGATTTTGATTTTGATTTTTTTTTTATACTTGGCCTGGGTCAGGTCTCATCAGTGAGAAAATGGCAGCCTACTGGTGTCAAAGTCAAACTTAAGAACTAAATATTAGATAAGATGAAACTTTAATGGTCTGTGGGGAAAATAGGATGCTGCAGCAGCAAATAGTACTAGACTACAACAAGGAAAAACAGAATATAAATAAGATGAGGTATTAAATACAACTGGCAATTCATGTCAAGTAGAAATGTATGAATGCAAGTATGAGGGTGTGCAAAATAACAGCAGTAGAAGATACTGAGACAATGAAAAAGAATGAATGAAAATATGCCAAAAAATGAGATATTTGCACTATGAAATGAGTGGCAAATTAGAAGAATATGAGAAAAATATGGGACTATGAAGAAATATGTGAGTTTACAGCGTCTACGCATGATGTGCATTCATATTGCAAATAAAATACACTCCAATAAAACTGTTTTGAAGTGAAGAAATTCCTGATACTTTGGAATATTGCCTACAGTAAATGTGACAAAGTGAGGTTTAAATTCACAATCTGCTCAATATCTGGTGAGTCATCTCACCCAGGCAAACGCACAAAGTGAAGCACATTAGGTTAGTCTAAGACAAGAGAAAATCCAGGTGCATGGATTTCATTTTGGATTTGATTTCATTTCCTTTGGACGCACTCCGTTATTGTAACCAATCTCTGCAGGACAATAAGGCAACATTGCTCAGGGACAGTGGAGCATTGACACATATTGACACATTCAGCACAGCGCGGGACACGTTTATTGAATGTTGGGCAAAACGCATATGAACTCTTTTGACTGGACTCAACTGAATAGCTTACTGCAATTCACTGGCATAACCTTTGGGCTTTTGTAGAATCATGTTCTTTCTGTGTGTGCAGCTTTTGTATTGTCCATAAACCATCATTGCCATTTTAGTTGACCGTAAAATGGATCTCTAAAGTCTATATTGCAAGGATACTGCTTCAACCTACTCCTAGTACACATCCATACTTCCATATGAATTTGAATATAACATCAATATTAATCACTTTTATTTATATTTTATTAATGTATTTTAATAATAAATACATTTTAATACTCACACATTCTAATGAAAACCAAATATTTACGCGGGTTATATCTACCAGCGCATGCAGCCACGTTCTCATCACACTGGTTCATGCTCGGCAAATCCAAACAACAGAGGCACGTTCAAAATTCTCTCATCTGCCGGGATTTATTGTTCTTCTACTTCTACAGATGTACGACTGTGTATCAAAGCGCCAATTGATTTTTCTTTCGGCTGTCTGCCGTTAATGAGCGTCGGCGACATAACGCCTGTGATGGCTTCCATTTGCTTGAGCGGCAACAGAGCTACTTTGTCAAGACCGGAGACAAGAAAGAGCTGCGGTTTTCAGATCAGCCCGCCAGCCCTCTCCCTCTTCCCCCGCCACCTTCTAATACACTCTTAATGGCGGCAAGACATTTTCTTGGTCATACTGGATATAATGCGCAACGTAGGGGCCAGTAGAGGCTGCTAATTTTGTTGTTTGTTTGTTTACTACAGTTATTTTGGTAATGATTTATTGATGTTGAAATGCTACACGGAGCACCTTTAAAGAACAAAATCAGTGTTTTTGACTTGATTGTACAACAGTTTGGCATCATTTTTATATTAAGGATGGTATATTGAGTATTTATTAAAAAAAAAAAAAGTCCATTAATCCATATCTTAAAAATGGCCCCATCACTTTTAAACTCATCTGTGAACAGCTCATATGAAAGTATGAGTGTTAGGCTAGTTTCACAGTCCCAGCGGGGGCATCAGTTACTGAGTTGTTGGCGAGGTCACTAGCATTCACTGCACTCATATTGCTGTAAGACATTAGGGTTTTTTGTATGGAGCACTGTGAAATTGCCACTGTCCTCTTCCCACTTTTCAGGGACTGAGAAATAAGTGATTTGTCCATTGACACTGACACGATTTGGACATTTTACGATGCATTGGACTATTTTTTTTTTTGGCAGTTCGGCTTGGTCCCAGGGTCGCCGAGCATTTTCTACACATGGGAGAATGTCACCTCTCAATTACGATAAAAAAAAAGGAAATGAGTGCATGAGCCAGTACATGGTGAAAAAGACACAGTGCTATTTACTTCTGGAGATTACCCCTTAATATCGTCCAATAGATTAGCTAAGAGAGGCCTGCACAAATAGTCCCAATTGTGGCTGTCTGCCCTGCAAAATGTGTGCTCATTACCCCTGAGGCAAAGGAGTGGAGAGATAAGTGTGTGTGTGCGTGCGCATGTACGTGCACCTAACCGAGCCTTCAAGACCGTGTAATCCAGGGACACTTTGCCCGCACGAGCGTTTGCGAGAGTGTGTGTGTGTGAGCACGTGCACATGAAATGGTTCGAAATCGTCCTCCTGGCCATCAGGCACCACGGTTACGGTTTCCAGGTGATGTCCAGTTATCTCCATGGAGACACATCGTTAGGTTCCCGTTAGCCGAGGTCTCCGTGCGGCTTTAATGAGAGTCAGGCCGAGATGACAGCCGGGATGCTCCAATTCAACGTTCATCAACTGGCGGGGGTTGAGACCCGAAAATGAGTCGCGAGATACTCCGAGAGAGTTGCAGACGAAAAACAAATTAGGTAGAGTAACATTGTGTTGAATTGTTGATTTGTGACTTACGGACATAATTCCAGGGTCAATTTGGTTTTCCCAATGCACAGTTACCTATATTCAGGGGTGAAAAGAGAACTAAAATATCCTACTCAAGTACTTTGCTGAAATTTTACCTGAGTAAGTAAAATTACTAGTGTAAAAATCTACTTGAGTAACAGTAAAAAAGTAAGTTATTTAAAATGTACTCACAGTAAAAGTTACACTGCCGAGTTACTTAAAAAAACACAGACGCGATCGTTCCAATGCAATGTAAAAAGGGGCGATAGGAGAGAGAGTTTGAGCTATTTATTTTTACCTCTTCTATTATTCTATTCTATTATTATTATTATTATTATTATTATTATATCTATTATTTCTTTTGATTTCTATTATTCTTATTATTCTTGGAAAGTGTGATCTATAATAATAATATTACGATTCTCCTAAGTTTATTTTAAAGGGGGGGTATTGTACTCATTTTGGGCTATTTAAACTGTTCCTGGGGGTCTTTAAAAGACGTTTGTGAAGTCTATATAAAAGAAAATCCTAAAACCAGCTTATGTGGTGTGTGTTTCAGTCTCTCATTTTCTCCATTGTAAAGAACAGGCTGTTTTGAGGGCGTGGAGGTTGTATGTAATGAGCACTGCTCTGATTGGCCGCCTCACGCTGTGAGTGAGGCGTGAGGCAGCCAATCAGAGCAGTGCTCATTACATACAACCTCCACGCAATCGCCTGGTGGAGGCGGAGAGCAGAGCGCTCATGCTGCTCAAGGTAAACAAATAAGCTTGATGCAGAAATCTACCATAACCATGGCGGCCGCTCCAGAACCAACACTGAGACCATACATGTTTGAGCCGGAGCCTGACCCAGAATGGGAAGAGGCAGCTGAGCGGTTCCACTTAGTTTCTCAATGATAACAATTATGTGTAATATTGTACTTTGTTTTGTGTATGTGGGTGTGTGAGCGACACTCTCTGCTGTAGCCTGTCTGTTTATGGCTCATGTCCATAAGCTTATTGAATACAACTTGCAGACAAGCTAGGATTGACAATTTTGTTGAGCTAGTTAGCCAATATATTATTGGATGCAATCTATTTGCATCCAAACAGCGCAGCGCAAACAACCAAACGCGATTGTACTAATGGTGGCTAAAGTTTACCGAGCCTGACACGTTCGACAGACTTATAAAACAGACACTGGTCCCAACAAATAACTTTAAGATGTGTCCTGACTCCAACCAATAACTTTACTTTTACTTTACTTTACTTTTAATGACTCCAGCTTTAGTTTTCTTACTTCTTCCATGCCCAACAAGCCCGTGGCTAGCCCCGCTAGCTCGTTAGCTAACCAGCAGTCAAATATACTAACCAGACTAATTTGGTAAATTAAATCAAAACATGGTGACACTTACAGATTCCAATTTTGCAGATGGGTCACGTACCTTATGAATTGCTCCATCTTTAAGCTTCAATTTAGATGCTAATCCTGACGTTGCTCAAGCAGTCTGAGGAGTGATCATCACACACAGAAAAAACTAGCCGTTGCCGTTAAAAATAGAATTAATCCACTGTCCTGGCATTTTCGTGTGTTGGGAGACTGCAGGGATCTATGTTGCTGCCTGCATCCTACAAAATAATAACTGGAGAGTTGATATATCGCCGTAGATATGTTGTTGTTTTAGTTTCACTGGTCGCAAAGTAATGGTGCATTCAAGTGTACTCGGAAAAAACGGCGTCCGAATGTGATATGCGCCGATTCTATTCACTAATGGCGCTGTAGTAGTTGATGTTGAGTTTAGATGATTGTAACATTCTGAGACTTGCCATACAAACATGAGTTTGCTGCGGGCGATTATGTTTTCCCGAGCAGATGCACTGGAACACATTTAGATTGGAAGTTAGGAATACCGACTCGGAATTATCGATTTCCGAGTACAATGGAATGCACCATAAGCAACGGCTTGCGGCGCTGCCGTGAGCTGCATTTTGAGACGAGGTAAATGGGATTGGTTGTTCACCTGGGCGTGGGCATGCTCTGAGAGGGGCTGGATTATGTTAAGAAGCGCCCGTTATGACGTCCAAAGGGGCTACTTTCTGAAACGGCCTGTTTTTCTCCTATCTTTGGCACTGTTTTTGGAAAAAGGAAAATACAGAAAAACGGGTTGACTTCCAGATTTCAAATTTTCTCAGTTACTTAGGTAATGATTTCCTGTGGAACATGTATAAGCGCCAGGAATAAGCCGTTTTCCATAATATGACCCCTTTAAGTATGAAAATTTGGACTATAAAATATGAAAAAATTCCATCAAGGTAACACATCACATTCAAGATTCAAGAAGATTCAAGATTCAAGAAGTTTATTTGTCACATACACACACGGGGTGTGCAGTGAAATGAAAAAAGTGGCAATGCTCAACAGGAATGTGCAAAGGGCAAAATAACAGGTTCACACTATTTACAATAAAAAACCAACACAATATTTACAGTATTGCAGTAAGAGCTCTATATAAAAAAAAAACAACACAATATTTACAGTAAGAGCACTTTGGAAATAAAAATATAGTAATAAGGGAAATCGTGTGTATGTCATATAATATAAATTATGTGTAGTCGTTACCTAAGTGTGTGAGTGTGTGTGTGCATAAGAGGGGCAGTGTGTGGGTCTTGGTGGGGGCCCTGGTGAGGTCAGAGTTCACAGTCCTGATGGTCTCTGTTTTGGCAGCGTGACTACGGAGGCGCTTGCCTGACCGCAGCAGCTGAAACAGTCCGTTGTTGGGGTGGTGAGGATCCTTCATGATCCTGCAGGCTCTGGTTCTGCACCTCCTGGTGTATAAGTCCTGCAGGGTGGGGAGTGTAGTTCCAATAGTGCGTTCAGCCGAACGCACTACTCTCTGCAGAGCCTTCCTGTCCTGAGCGGAGCTGTTGCCAAACCAGGCAGTGATGCTTCCTGTCAGGATGCTCTCTACAGCTCCAGAGTAGAAGGACTGAAGGATCCTCCGAGAGACTTTAAATTTCCTCAGTTGCCTGAGGTGGTAAAGGCGCTGCCTCGAGTGTCAGTGTGTGTGGACCATGAGAGATCTTCGGTGATGTGGACTCCCAGGTATTTATACCTGCTCACCCTCTCCACAGTAGTCCCATTTTAGACTACATTAAAGATAATAAAAAGTATATATATGTTTCACCTCATCTGTCTAGTTAATGACATGATATCAATGATCATGATCATTTTCTGATGCTTCTAATGGGCTTGTAACCTGCTTGGAATGTACACCATTAGGCTTTATGGTGTTACATGAGAAGAGTACATGGGCATGGCATGTTGTATGTGTTGTATTTACAAAGATAGAGCAAAACAATAGTTATATTTCCATCCATTGTGAAGCGAATTTCAAGCAAACTATTGAAATGTTGTAAAAATAAAATGTGAATTAGGTGTATTTGCAACAACCAGGTCGGGGTGAATAAATAGGCTGTAAAACATAGCAACGTCAGAAAACAGGGTTTGTGTTAAACCATTATTTATTGGACATTTATTGCGTTTCCATCGCTATCATAGAATTTCTTAATAGACCAAAAAAAAAATGTATGCATGCTTGATGTGGAAAATGTGGAAAATGTGATGTTTCCATTCAGCCTTTCTAATTCGTTACAACTTAATCCTCATAAAAATACATGGATGGAAAGCCAGCTATGGAGAGGTCATGCTGTACATTTTAGTATGGGTGGCCCTAGTGGGAGTGAAAACTGTAACCATAGCGGGGTACACATTTACCAAAATATTCTTTGGTATGCAGCCCAGGAACTTAACTTGGCTCCGAATGTACAACAAGTTCAAATGAGACGGGAAGAAAAAAATAAACGTTTACAGTTCAAAGCATCAAAAAATTCAAAAAGGCCTGAAAACCAAAAGAAAATGGAGTGAAAGCTAATCTTTCAAATAAAAGCAAACAGAGGAGTTAGCCTGCAAAGGAAGCCAGGTCGCTATAGTGACCTGCAGGCAGCATCCAGCTCCACCCCCCAACCCAGTGAAAACCCCTCCATATATCACATTCCTTTTTATTTCTGTCATTACTTAAAACCAACAGGCAATATTAAGAAGCGGGGCCTATATAACCTCTTTTTACGGCTAGGCTTATTGTGTGTCTGGGAGGAGAGAAGGCAATGAGCGAGAGAGGAAGCGAAGCAATGAAGGAGAGGAAGAGAAAGAGAGAGAGAAAACAGGGTCCTAATCCAGAAGGGGCTCCCGGCAAATACCTGTCTCTATGATGTTTTTATTGTTTTAATAAGGCTGGCATGGCAGCGGATTTGTCCTGATCTTGTAAAATTATAAATATTGATTTTGTGACGGCAGAGAGGGTGGAGAGGGAGAGGAAAAGTCATCTCTTTCTAAAAGCCGGGATAACGGATACTGCATTATAATGCACTGAGCTGTCATGCTGATGGAAGTGTGGATCAGTGTTGATACTGAATTTTATACTCAACCTCTAAGGACAAGGAAGCTATCAAGGTTTCATTTTTTTTTGTCTTCTCTTTGCATGTGTCTCGCTGGCCTCCTGGCATCTATCTCTTTATTTCTTTCCTACCCTCCTTCCTCCCATATTTCCCGTTATTATGTGCAGTTCTACAGGCTGATTGGACTGGGTAGGCCGAGGTAAGATTACTTTTTCTTCCTTGATCTCCGCAAGTTCATTCTCGAGAAGAGAATGAATGAACTTTATTCGTCACATACATGCAGTGAAATTCTTTTTCTGCACACCCCTGACTAGATATACACAACATATCACCCCACACACGCACATGCATTTTCAGGTCAGAGGGCAGAGCGCAGCCATAGAACGGCACGCCTGGACCAGTTTTTGGGGTTAAGTGCCTTGCTCAAGGGCAGTGTTGGTGGACACCAGTCATTTTTTGCCCTCCTGGTGGTGCCGGGGATTGAACCAACTACCCTCCGGTGATGGGTCGGCCTCTCTAACCGCTAGGCCAACGTCTGTAAATTGGACCATTTTCACATCATAAATTGTTCACCCCAAGATTTTATTCTTGTCGGGGTGGAAAAGCCATTTAGACCACGGGACACGAAAACTCTTCGCTATCGACCCCATGTATCGCTTTATCCCTTGTGTGCATGCTTGCATATATTCTGATGCATATGTGTTCACATCCAAGCTTGGCCACGCACCACAGTAAGATTTGTACAAGCTTCAATCTTCCAAATGTTCTGCCCGCCGGAATCCTTTCCCGACTCCAGGAGGAAGTCTTCACTCCTGTACCGACATTTCTTCCTGCTCAAACAGAAATGCGGGGAAGCCTGGTGCACTTGACCTGCTTTGCCTTCTCCATGTTGCGTTTCATAGGGTTTCTGTAGCGGTCCTGGCGGCGGTGGTGGTGGTGGTGGGGGGGGGGCGGTATTTGGCCAACTTGACCTGTTGTCTCAGAAGCGTGGCTACTTGGAAGCGCTTTAAACAACCCAAATATTGAAACAACAGGATGTAATCCTGGATTTGGAATGGGACACGTTTAGTTAAATGTTTGCCCAGCCTCAAATCGTGTGGGGCGTTGCCAAGTGGCTCTGAGACAGATGATACCGCCTGGCTTGAGCAATGAGAGAGAGAGAGAGAGAGAGAGAGAGAGAGAGAGAGAGGTAGAGGGAGCATAATCGAGGGGCTGGGAGAGAGAGGGTTGTGGGGGCATTTGGACAAGAAGGATGGGTAGACAGAATCAGAGGGATGAGGCGGAGGAGAGAGGGGCTGCTGAAACAGAGTCATTCATGGAAGGATGGATCGGCGCACCAGGCCAACCAGAGCCATGGAGAGATCAGTGGAGCCGGTTTTAGGGCCAGACGTTTTCCATGCCCATATGTGCTCTCGCATCGCTCCAAAAGCCTTTGGGCCACCTCCCAAAAACCCCTCAAACTTCGTCCCTGAGAGCCTCCCGCCGTGACAAGGACAAGGTGGTTCAGCCACCTGCGCCACACACACCTGGTCCGATTGCCAAAACGCCACTCTAAAGCCAACCGTTTGTACCGTTTCAAGCTGTCGAGTTTCACCTTGTTGCCATTCCTGAGAATCTCATGAACGTTTGCAATAGCAAAAGTAGCAAAAAAAAGTAGTAGCCTGAAGCCCTGACGAAGGCTTCAGGCTAACCCTGACCCTGATGAAGGCTTCAGGCTGACCCTGATGAAGGCTTCTCATAGTTTATTTCCCGTTGGCCAGCACCTCACAATACGGTATGCGTTCTTTTCTACATTTCTTTCTTCAGAACTTGTGATTTTGCCAGATTTGGGCCTTGTATTGCAGCAACTCAAGTCGGGTGTTTCTCCAAATCCGACTGGTGGTCAAGTGTGTGCTGGTCATGTAGTGTGTTTCCAGCCTTATGTTATCTGTCTTCCTGCAAGGAGAATAGATACCTCCTGGTCCATTCCCGGTAGTAGAAACCAGAACCCCTCCTGGTCTTCACCCGGATGGAGAGGATGTGAGACAGCCCACATCTCTGAACGCTAAAGCCAGGCGAGAGCAGCCGGCCGGTCGTGCATTAATCAGATCCGACTCGTATATCTCAGCCATTTAATTGCGCAGAGGAAAATGTCAGAAAGCAAACGAGTCTAACATGTCAATGTGTTAATTCTACTATCGATTTCATTGATGCACCACTCGCTCCCCCAGCTCATTAAAGCCAACCTGTCAGACCATACATACACACACACACACACATACACACACACATACGTGTCAGTTTGCATAAGGATTTTCTTTTTGGAAAAAGCATCTGGCTAGAATTTAGATTGTCAGACAAATCCTCATCTGATCCTGTTCCCAATGGCTGCGTTCACACCGACGACGTTTCCACGCGCACACACAAAATGTGACGAAGCGATTAAAAGTGTTTGTTAAAGCAATTAAGGCAGCAATGCAAGTAAGGAGGGACTCATGGAAACACCATGCTAAGGATTACGCTAGTGTGATGATGCTCTCAATCGGAGTAAGTGTAATTGCATTAATAGAGACCAGTCAGCACAATGGCTCCAAAATAAATTTTAAAAAATTGTAACATTGTTGTGGGGTTTTTTTTGTATTTTTTTCCATCTTTGTCTCTCAGCCTCATTGCAGTGGTGTTTCTACACTGCCCTTCCCAGAGATCACCTGTCAATCAAACAGTGTGGCCAGCACTGCCACGTCTTTTTCCCATGGTGGATATCGTTGCTCATGCTAACTACCCAGTTCTTCTTCTATTACAAACTTAAAACGCATCACTTCCTGTGCGCCCCCCCAGGAAAGACCCACCTGAACAGCAATGAAAATGTGTCTGGTTATTACCCTGTTTTCCATCAGGGTTGACCATCTGTCATCATAAAAAAGGTGGCCTATTATAAACTATTGGGCCAGGCAGGCTTGCTTATGGCTGAAGCCCGGTAAGTCATTGGCACTTTATTCCCCCCCGCGGCCCCTTCCTCCACCTCCTCTTCCTCCTCACCGCCACTGCATTACCGCTGCACTTAAACCAGACCTATACTGAAAAACTCTCTACCTACCTGTAGGACCTTAATCGTGTGTGTGTGTCAGTTTGGTAGCGGGGGGGGGGGTGGGGGGGGTTTGAATGGAAATGGAGAAAAAGGTTGGTTGTCATAGCAACTCTGTTTTTCAAGGAGAGTCAACCATTCATTTCCACACTGAAGACTGCAAGGGAACACTTAACTCTGTTCTTCGCCTAAGGATACTACTTTAAAAGTCTCTCTCTCTCTCCCTCCCGCTCTGCCTCTCTCTCCCCCACTGAAGTGTCAATCTGAAGTAAAACATTCAGCTTTCGGCTGCCACTCCAGTCCAGAAGCCCTTTTGTTCTGCGGCTGTTTCTCTCTCTCTTTCTCCCTCTCTCTTTCTTTTTCTTTCATTGTTCCTTTCCCTCCTTCTCTCTCTCTCTCTCTCTCTCTCTCTCTCTCACCATCTCTTTCAATTCAAATCTGCTTTATTGGCGTGGCAGGAATGAAACGGTGTAGCATCTTTAGGGCTAAACAAAAAATCAATCACAAATCAGTATGAAATCCATCTCGTTCGCTCTCCTCCCCCTCCCTTCCCTCTTTATCGTTTCCATTCAATAACTTTATTATCACGACGGCACAGAGCAAAATGTACGTTTTCAAAAGCCGACTTCATAAATGCTGAGATGATAAATCATTTGGGTTGAAAATGTGCTATCCAATAGAACTAACAGTTTAACACATAATGTCTCCCTCTGCCTCCCCCCTGTTCAATATGAACCGTGTCCAGCATTGCATCACAACTATGTGCCGGTGGCGATCATTCCTAATGCTCAGCTCTCACTGCGAGCGACTCATATTTTATTCAATCCGAAGTTCGGAGAAGCGGGAATACTGGCCGATAAATGTATATCTGGAGTAGTGAGGCCCTCTGAACTCATCTGACAGGAAGGCGTTTGATTTTCCACAAGGGGGGGTGGGTGGATGGGGAGGGGTACATGATACATCTACATCTGGCTACCTGCTAATATAGATAGGGATTGGCCTGAGGTTGTATTAATTGCTCGTGTTGCCGTGGCTGCCAGATGCAGTTTTGCACCGTAGTATATTGGATGTGGGTCGATGCAATAGCACCGGTAGAACATGTTTTTCAAAGATGTCCCATCCAGACTCTTTTTCTTGGTTCTCTCTCTGCAGGTTAATTCACTCACTGGCTTACGGTTTGGAAGTGTTAAATGACACCTTTTGAATCGGCATAGCGTCGTGTGGGGATGGTTTGCACAGAGCCCAGAACTCTGCTGGGCTTGTTTTACACTAAATTAACTGCATATTCTTCTACCTGAACACATCACAACACACACCTGAACACACCTATTTACCTGAACAATCTGTTTTAATGACAAGACGAGTGGTTTAGACTTCAGGTGCTATAGTCCTTGTTCTAAATATGATCAGATGGTCACATATTGCTACTACTACTACTAATACTACTACTGGTACTACTACAAATACTACAACTAGTACTTCCAACTACTACTACTTCTACTACTACTACAACTAGTACTTCAACTACTACTACTTCTACTACTACTACTACAACTACTAGTTCTACTTCTACCACTACTACTAGTTAGGTAGGTAGGTAGGTAGGTAGGTAGGTAGGTACTTTATTAATCCCCGGGGGGAAATTTCTTTGTTACAGCAGCCAAGACATTGAATCACACTAAGAATAAAAATTACAACGTTCCCCTGGGGGGCCCCTGTATTACTGACTACCAGATCTGACACACAGCCCTGCAGCCTCACATACTGTGGTCTGCCAGTCAAGTAGTCTATAATCCAGGTCACCAAGGGGCCATCCACCTGCATTGTCCGAAGTGTATCTCCCAGGAGTGTGGGCTCAATGGTGTTAAAAGCACTGGAGAAATCAAAAAGCAGGTAGATGATGGCGTCCTCTACTCCAATGTGAGCCTGGTAGGCAAACTGCAGGGGGTCCAGTTCTTCCTTCACCAGGGGTCTGAGGTAAGCCAGCACGAGCCTTTCAAGGGTCTTCATGATGTGGGAAGTTAACACCACAGGTCTACAACTACTACTTCTACCACTACTACTACTACTGGTACTACTACTACTACTACAACAACTACTGCTTCAACTACTACTACTTCTAATACTACTACTTCTACTACAACTACTACTTCTATTACTACTACTGGTACTAGTACTACTTCTACTACTACAACAACTACTGCTTCAACTACTACTACTACTACAACTACTACTTCTACTAGTACTACTATTACTACTTCTGCTGTTACTACTACTTCTGCTACTACTTGTACTGCTGCTGCTACTACTACAACTATTACTACTCATAATAATGAGTAGTAATAGTAAGAGTAGAATAGTAATACTCCTACTACTGGGTTTCTCCCTGTACACCAATTTGAAACCAGACAACAGAAGGTTTGGGATTAAAGCTTTTCACTCGCCTCATTGTTGTAGGTTAATGCTTTTAAAATATGAAATTGTATGGATTCTTAAAAAAAACACAATTGGTGATAAGTTTCGAAGGTATCCTTGAATGCCCCCCCCCCCCCAAACCACCACCTTGACATTGGCACTGTGTTATGGAAGTGTGAAAAGCACACTAAAAGCTTTGTGACTGTGGCTGAAGCACACACACACACACACACACAGACCACGCACATGTGTACACACCATTAAGTCAGTGGTCCAGACACACAAGAATGCAAACACTCAGACCAGAGCAATGGACACAATGCACGTGCACACACACACACACACACACACACACACACACACGGGGTTAGGTAGACATGCAGAGATGCTGGCTCTCGCTAACAAAGGCAGCTATACACTCTTATAATTGGATTTCATTGTGCTTGCTGGAAGATCTTTAGTATATTTCTGTGATATTGTCCTTATTGTCAGCTTCCGACAAAAGCAGATCAGTTGCTTTCAAGTTCTGTTTGTCTCCATATCATTGTGGCTGACACACACACACACACACTCACACACACACCATTTTTCTTCATCTCCCGCTGCCTGTCCGTGTCCCTACCCGACCTTAAAGAGAAATCAAAATCAGCGGGCAGTGTCATCACCTCTGGTGTAGAAACCATGGCGCTCACTCTGACGTCTTATCGTCATAGTATCGTGTCCAATAATTTACCTCTTGTTGGATGAACCCCTAGAAATATTCTCGATCTAGGGCCCAGGCTCTTTAAAACTAGGGGTCAACTGATATGGGTTTTTGGAAGAGTGATACTGCTATTTTTATATTATATATATATTAAATATCTTTAGATTTGACCATTTTTGTGCTTAAAAAAAAAGAAAAAAAAAAAGGATTAAAAAAGTATTCAGCATTTCCCCCAGAAGTTTAATCTTGTGAGGGTGGCAAATATGGAGGAACATTCAGGACAATTTAAAAATAAATAAATAAATAAATAAGTAAGTAAATTGTGAAATGTTATAGTTAGCTATCAGTTTATGGAACTCTAGTGCACAAAAATCGATTGCAGCCTGCAAAGGTGCCTCTGTAAAATTCATTCACTCAGCTGTCTAATTTTGATGGATGAAGTTGACATATATATTTATTATGTGCTGCACCTCGCAACACTGAAATAAATAAATGCGTACATAAATAATGAAATAATATAGATTTAATTTATTGGCTACTTATGAATTCAATTATTTATTTGACAATGCATTCATTTGTTTATGTGGTCACTGCACAATTTATTGATTTATTTATTCACTTTATTTAGTCCAAATAATTCCTCCGTAGAAAAAAGGCCTAAACCACGGGAGACTAAAACTCTCCTCTGATAACCAGGATACTCATACGACTATTTAAAACATATTCCTTCCATGCTTGTGTCGAATCAAAGTGTCATATTAGAATCAACTCAGATTAAAGGGGAATTCCGGTATTTTTAACCTGGGCCCTATTTGTACATACTAGTCATTTATACCCCAAAATATGGTTCAACAAATGTTTCTGGTTAAAAAAAGGTCTATCTCTGTAGCGATCTTTTCCGTAATGTTGTTAGACACACGAATAACAATCTGAGCCTGTCAGTGGCAAAAACAAGCACTTTTAGTGGACGTATTACGTTGCAGCCATTGCAGCCCGTTTCGCGACTGCCGACTGAGGCGATCTACCGGAGCAATTCCAAAACTTTTTGTACCTATTTTGGGGTGTAAATGACGAATATGTACAAATAGAGCCCAGGTTTAAAAATGCCGGAATTCCCCTTTAAGTGTACTGATCAATTCTACAATAAACATGCAATCAAACTGCATCATATCCATCATATCAGAGATGGACCACACTCAATATCGGCCTCATCTGTCAGTCTAACCCTGGTAACATTAAACTCCCTTTCCTCCGGCCACCAGGACACTTATTACGATATGAGGTAATCCTGCTTAACATTTCTCGTCTGCACCGACCCTATGTGTGGAGGGGAGGCAAAAGAGAAAAAAAAAGACAAGATAAAAGGGATTAGAATAAAATCTGTCTCCTCCCTCCCTCCATCCATCCCTTCATTATTCCCCCTTAAAGGGCTCAGGGAGGAGTTACATGACACCGTTTTGATAATTGGCTTTGGGGTGGGGGGGGTGGGGGTGTGTGTGCATTGTTTTACCTGCATCTGGCTCCTTAATGCAGCATGAAATCTATTGGTTAATCCCTTGCAGCCAGAGATAGTGATGAACGCGTGGTGGAGCGGCCCCACCTCTCCCTTACTTCTCTTTTCTGTGTGTTCCTCTTACTTTCTCATTCTTGTTCTTCCGCCTCTCTCTCTCGCTTCTCTCCTTCCTCTCTCTCTCTCTCTCTATTTGGCTGTCACTCCGAGGCCAAATCATCCACATGCAGCCGGCGGTGAGGCTGGCAGGTCGGTGGGGGCTTTTTTTTTTTTTTCCCCTAATTGTTTAAATCCCCCCCCTTGTGATGTGTTTTAAAACACCAGCAAAACGTAATTGCCTGTCAAGCGGCTTTTTTTTTCTTCTTTCCCCCTTGCTCAGGAGGGAACGAGACGCTCAGAGACACACATATGAACACATCAATAGACATACACCCAAACGCACCGTGGTGGCATCAGCAGCCCATCCACATGGAACAATTATCATTTGTTTGATCTATTTTGGGCCTTTTTCTTTACTACTACTACTGCTACTACTACTGCTACTACTACTGCTACTACTGCTACTTCTACTACTACTACTACTACTACTAAAACACTTGTGATGTGTTCTGAAGCAAAGTAATTGCCTGTCTCTGCTCAGGAGGGAACGAGACGCTCACACACACACACACACACACACACACACACACACAGGTAAACACACATAGAAACACATTCATACACACAAATCCACCGTGGTGGTGTCAGCAGCCCGTCGATTTGGAACAGTTATCATTTCTTTGATCTATTTTGGGGCTTTTTTTCTGTCCCTCTCCGGTTGCTTCCATCTGCCTAAATCCATGGCTGCACAGAGAACCAGACTGCTCCACCCCTCATTTGTTGTCTTTTTTTTTGGTTTAAAAGCCTTATGTTCCTGATAAAGTTGCAGCTCTTGCAGCACGGTGTACGCTGCATTTCCTCCAGGCCTCAGGCAGCTATATGCCAATCAATTTCCGTATTGTGTCTTGCTGGAAAACGTGACTTGTTGACAATTCGGGCTCTATTTTGGTGAATCGAGACATAGCACAAGGGGCAAGTGGGAGGGTCCAGTCTATTTTGGTGACCAGAGGTGCAGTGGTCAAAGAGGTTGGATTATCAGAAGGTGTGGTGAGGGCTGGCTTCAATTCTGGCCAATCAAATCAGCTCATCCCCTTTAAAAGGCAGTGCACAATTTCGTGACGGCTGCACTAAGTCCCAACTAGTACCGCCATAAAAGCTTCACCCAAGAGTTGCAGAGTTGCTTGTCCAGGAGTTGCAGAGTCGACACGGTCGCTTTCACAACACCTCAAATGGGCCTGCCGAGGGCTGATGATGTAAAACTGGCTTGGGAAGAGGTAACATATATTGTCGATGCCTGTTCATCTTACACTGGGCAGCAGTTCTCAGTGGACCAGAAGAGGTTCAATGATGTAAGGCCAAGAGGTAGAGGTAGAGAGAGACTGGCTGCATCCCGGCGGGAAGCATCAGAGTATCTACGGTCCCCACAGAGAGCATCGCTGTTTTTTGGGGGGGCATGGAGGTATCAGGTGATGCATTAGAAATATGTGGAATTATATAAATGTCAAATTCAATTAAAAATAAAGCTCTTAAACTCTTTAATGTTAAGGTCAAGGGTGTAGTGGTTAAGGGGAGGTTAAGGTTAAGGGAAACCCACCTTAAATTAAGTGTACCCCCCCTTTTTTAATTTGCAGAACAGCGTTTACCACCTTTGTAGGCTGATAGAAATATTGATGAAGTAAATTCATAATGCACAGCATTCTACATAGTATCAGATTGCTATACGTTATGTGAGGACAGGGGCGGAAAAGCATGAACGAATGCTTTTCATCAAATATTATTGATTTGTGTTCATATCGGCGGCTTGACCTATGATGACCTCCAACACAAGGAAATTAAACAGGGATGTAGAGGAGGCTAAACCCTGTCGAACACAGTTTAGTCGCCTTTCTAGGCTGATGTGGATCTTTATGATGTAAATTCATAAATAAAAAAAACCGAATGATTTTCTCAAAGTAAAATAGAAATGTTTATATTGGTGTTTTTTTTTTGTGATGATCACTGACTTCAGGTCAAAGTTTACCCTCTTTTTTTATTCACTGCATGCTATGCTTGACCACCTTGCTGTATATTATTATTGTCTGCAAATGTACCCAAAAATCCCTTTCACTGCAGGATGTTTAGACAGCACCGCGGCACATCTAGCAATGACAAGCCACCATAGTAAACCTGACTAATACTTATATAGCTAATTGCTTGTGCACTTCAGTTTACACATGATAAACAGCATTAGGAGCATCTCATTGAATGCCGTCTACAATGGGAATGCAGTTGAGTGCGGTTGATTTGATGTAACTTGATGGTTGGTTGGTCTCTGTGTGTGTGTGTGTGTGTGTGTGTGTGCATGCTTTTGCGCGCTAATGCATTAGTCGTACAACATCTATTTGTACGGATGTGTACATTAGCGGTAATGTGCCCGTGTGGATACATGCACATGTGCGTTTGTGCGATTGATTCAGCTTGTCCCCGGTCTGATTTGAGCTCTCTCTTTTCTGACTCTCCATAAATGTCTGCACCAGTAACTCTGCAGAACCGCCTCGCTAGCAGGAGTGCAGTCACTCGTACGCCGGCCTCTTTTTCTCTGTTTGCTCTGCAGTTAAATCGACGATGGAGTGCTAGGACGTGAGGGCGCAGGGAAACACACTTCCGCACAAGCGACGTTCAGCATATTACAGCCACTCCGGCGGAGGGCCTAGTGCCACCGCTTTTTTTCCCTTCCACCATAAAATCCCATTTAATTGAATCACCCGGCGAATTTAATAATCCCAGGAAGATAATCCGCCGGCTCTCTGTTCCCACCAACGGTTTCCCCCTCTCTCCGCCGGCTTTGTTTCGGAGTTAAATGGAGTGCATTGAGCTACTCTGTTTTTGTTGTTGTCAGGCGCTTTGTAGTCTATGTGATTTATTGCCTCACCCTTTGATATGAATCATCACGCCGAAATGGAGCGAGTTCATCATCGAGGCATTTGTGAGAAAAGATAAGTTTGGGGAAAAAAAAGACAAGAGGGCTTCTGCTGGGGCTGAGCTTTCCTTGACACCAATTAGTCACAATCCCTATATAAGTAAGCAATTGATGCTGTAAGTAACTGTAAAGTAGAAGTGACAGTAGAAGTGGAGATAGTTATTAGTCTTAGTGTGTGTGCATGCATGTGTGTGTCTACATTGAGGTAGTCAAATCCTTGCACGCCACTACTGATGAAACTTTCCATCACACATTAAAGGTGCTATGTGCAGCCAACAATATATCAATGTAAAATTAATTATCACACCTTGGTATAATTGCCATACACAAATGCTGCCGTGTTGAATATAATTGGTAGCTTCTATCTCACGCCAGTGGTGTTGTTAGAGCTGGCGTTTCTCGAAATTAAGACCCCCTCCCTCTCCCTGGTGTCTTTGTCTTTACTAAAGAGGATCAACATGTTGGAAGTGATTTCTCCATCTTCCTTTCCCTCCTTCCACCATCTGCCGTTGCCTGAAACTCTGAAAGCTTTAGCTTCGTTAGCACTGGACGAACAGCGCCCTCTTCCTGTTTCGTGCCATAAAGCAAACCAGCAGTTTTTCCCGCCAAATCCGACCCGGTGGCGGCCAATGTAAAATGCGACGTAGAGGCCAGTAGTAGGCCAATCTTCACCCCGATGTTCTTGTTTGTTTATGGTAATTATACTAATGTTTAAAAAAATGAATGTGATTTATTCAATCAATATTGATGTTAAAATGCTACACGTGCAGCTTTAAATTAAGGGACAGTAATATAAGATACTGAGAATTGGATATCCAACACACACACACACACACATATAAACACACACATATACACACACCACCCCCTTTTACCCAAAGGCCCATATCCAGCAATGGGGCAAACAGAGAAATCCACAACTTTCCATCTTGCCATCCCGACTGTCGTTTCCGGGGATGAAGTGTCGGGTTTTCCCTTTTGCCGAAGAGGGAGGAGGCAGAGAGAGGCGAAGCCATTTCCACTCGCAAGGCGCCTGTAAATTTCCTGAGTTATGTTCCCCTCTTCGCTGTAGCTTTCTCTGCTGTAAGACAAAAAGCTAATCAAAGGCGCCTGCCTTCAGGGCAGGTAACCCCGGCGTGAACTAAAAGAGAGAGCAATATCATTCCATCACTCAGTGTGCCACATGCTTGCTCTCCCTCTCTTTCTCCCCATCTCTCCATGCTATGAGAAAACATTAGTTCTCGTTATATGGAAATTGGAGAGAAATTTCCTTCTAATGGCCTATTAATTCGCAGTTCCACTCTTTTTTTCCCCCAGCTCACTCACTCACACTATCAGTCGGGTTTTGAGTTGAGAAAGGTTTTCTCATTTTCTCTTGTTAAAGGTTAAGTTTGTAGATTTATCTGGGGGTTGTAGCTGTACATTTTGGAGATTTGTGGATAGCTTTAGATGCATCCTTCAGTTCGTTGCCCTATGCTGGTCTCTTTTGGGGAACTGAATATAACATATGTATAATAAATAAACAAAAGCCTTCCAAACCAAGAATTGTGTCTCTTAACTTTTGAGTTTGTGTGTGAGGGGATGTATAATATTAAAACTCCAAATGATTTGGATTGACTATAAAACTGGAAGTGCCTGAAAGAAAAAAAAATCAAAGTAGTCTGAGTTTATTTTTCATATGAAGGAGTCTACTGAAAGTGTTTTAATATGCTATAAGACAAAAATAAACAAAATCAAAGCTGACTGATATTTTGATATGAAACACAGACGGGATGAGTCTACAGAAAACAAAACAACAATTTTAGCTCACTACTTGATGTTTGACAGCATATTTAGTGAAATTATTTTCCTGTTTGCAGAAATGTTACACGGATTTGATCTCTCATAAGGAGCTGACGATGCCACATCCGCTAGACACACTGAGAAATCTTGGAGAAATGAGTGACCAAGCTGTCAAACCCACCCATCATGGCATATCCTGACCTGGAGAAGCCATTCATGCTACACATCTATGCCTCAGAGGAAGGCCTTTGTGCAGTGTCATACCAGCATCAAGAAGTTGTACTCTGGGAACCTGGGTTAGGGTTAGTGAAATCAGAGAGGTATTACAAGTTACACTCTGGAAAGTTGAAATTCCTGGTCTCCAGAAATTAGCTGGTGGCTCCTGAGAACTTCAAGAATGTTGTCTGCTAACACCTACATGAGGAGATGGGACATTAAGGTGCTGAGCGGATGTTTGCCTTGGCCAGAGAATGGATCAAGAGATCCAAGAGCTGGATCATTATGTTACTAGGGTGTGTCAAAGTATTGAGACCACTGCTCCATTTGAAATGATCTCAGTCATCTACCTATGCCTAGAGAAAAGCAGAGGTGGGGAAGAGTACATACTTTTTGCACAAGTCTACACAACAAGAAATAAGTCTGGACAGACAGCAGCTCGAAAGATATGATTTCATCATGCACTTCAAGTTCCCCTGAAAGATACATCACAATCAGGGAAAAGAGTTTGAAAATGAACTGCAGCCTTACAGCGTTTTCACCCATTTTTCGTCCGGTTTGGCCAAGAGTAAACCCTACCAATCGACTTGATGTTTCCGAGGAAGTAAGGGACAAACAGTTTATGCAGACAAATGGAGAAAGACAATGCAGGAGGCCTGTGCAATTGCAATGAAGAACCTGAAAAAGGCTGCAGCAAGAGGAGAGAGAAGTTACAATCAGCTTACATGGAGCTCCGCCCTTGAACCAGGTGATCACGTACTAGTGAGGAACCTATCAGAAAGAGGGGGTCCAGGGAAGCTACGTGCTTATTGGGAGAGTCAAAGCAAAATAATTCCACCATAGAGCAAAAGTACAGTGTGACGAACCCGTGGAGAAACCTGAGCTTGAGGAACACCCTGAGGAACCTGAAGGGGAACGAGAGAATGAGAAACCTCATGTGGAAGAAGAAGACTCGGAGGAAGAAGATCTGAGGACAAGCATCTGGAACCTGAAATGCTGAGGAAGAGACCTGTCAGACAGTCAAGACAATCACAAGACAAGCTGCCAAAACGTGAACGGACTGCCTGCCGTGTCAATATTGGGAGTGCAATTGGATTTCGTTTTGTGGAAGACCTCACGTTCACCTGAACAAAAGAACTATCACGAAAGGTCAAAGGTCACTGCCACTTCATTTTGTGTTTATTTGGTTATTAGACTTCACTCTTAGACACACTGTAACAGAATCAAAAGTCGGCAGACGGTTGTAATAGTTAAACTATGTTAGTAAGGCTATGGGTTTACCCAGACTTATGAGCACCATACTTATAGTACTCTATATCTGACGCTGTGATCAGACCTCTGGATTAGCCAAACAAGTAGCGCAAATTATAATCAACCGCACCAAGTGTCTACAGCTAATCTGTGGTGTCCAAAGCCACTATTTTACCATTAATCTATCCGTAACTAAGTATTTAACTTGTATAAGAACAGTATTGATTGCGATACTTGTATCTTCACTCTCAAAAGGCAGCTAATGGGGTCGCTCCCTCTGGGTTGTGAGCCTAATGACTTGGCCTCAATTTTCCTTTTTGTTTTGCTGCCATGAGTCATCTGTACATATATTTGATGTCTTCTATGTGTTGTTCAGCAGCATATTGTAGGACAGTCTTTAGCTTTAGGATGATATTCGTCCTCATCTCCTCATCAATTATTTGTTGTGGTAGCTTGCTAAACTATATGACCTCCACCATATTCCAGTTTGACATAGCAACACTGATCAGGGGTGGGCGGAGCTTGAGATTGCGCAATTGCACTTAATATGAATACAAATTAAAATATTAATAGCATCATTATTGATATGAATTGGTATATTAAATAATGCTAGCTGTGGTCAGGGAGGAACCCCCATCATATAGGAGTTGGACGATACAATATGCAATTTTTTAATTAAAAAAATCGCAAAAATTGGCCCAAACCGAATTATCAATCTAAACCTTGAATATACAGTATGCTACCTTAGAAATGAGCCTTTAGCAACTCAAGCCTTTCTGGTCTAAGAGGATGTCAATCAAAATGTTTATTATCATTATATTCTAATCATTTAAAGAATTATTTGTAAATACTTTTTCTCATCCTGAGCTTTTATACTTTTATATTTCTAAGATGTAATTTTATAATTTGTGACGATTAAGGCCGTTACAGTAGCTGTGCACATTGTAGGTGTTGAAATCCAAATCCTCCAGAGATTACAGCCTCGGCTCGGCTCAACACTATTTTTCAGATTTGACTCAGCATCCTCAGGGAACCCATTCCATCCTCCCTCCATCCCTCCCTCCATCCATCCATCTGTCACTTCTCCCCATTTTCCTCCCTCCATTCCTCCACTGCTACAGTCATCCCTCACTCTCCCTATTCTACTCCATCCTTTCCTCCTTCTCCCCTTCCTTCCTTCCTTCCTTCCTCCATCCATCCATCCATCCATCCACCCGTCTGTGTCTCACCCATTCTCCTTCCCTTCTTCCCTCTGTCCATCCGCCAGTAGCTATGTTCCCTTTCAACAGTTTTTTTTTTTTTTTTAAGCAAGCTTTTAGAATATTGCAAAAAAAACAGCGAACTGGGTGTCTTTCCATCAACTGGGTTGAAATTACCTGAATGTCAAAACACAAACCATCCAGTGAGAGTGCCACATTTCACACTTTATGTTTGTACAAACAAATGTCCAAAACCACTTTTGAACTGTTATGCAAGACAGAAAATGTCCCACTTTAAGCGTAAAAATGTTAGCGCAATATTGAAGAAATGCTACCAAAGCCATTTCCATTCAGCTTTTCTTTGATAGGTTGTAATTCGCCATACTTGGAAGCCCAGTTATTCTCTATTCTCATTAGGGGTGGGCGATAATCGTGTTTATAATCGTAATCGTCGTTTTAATTATGTAATCGTGTAATAATGTAATTATGTAATTTTCAAAATCGTTGATTTCGATTGTTATTTAGGCTACAAGAACGGGGAACATCTAGAAGCGCCAGTTAGCAAAGCAACCAGTGTGAGTGTCTATGTGTGTGTGTGTGTGTGTGTGTGTGCGCGCATCAGACGTAACATCACTTTCCCGCGAATGAATGGGCCAAATACTTTCCCCCAATGCGTGCGTTCATGAACTGTCCCCTTAAAAAAAATACTACGTCGTGTTCAGTCACGTCCTTCCGCCCCGTCCAATAACGCCGTGTTCAGACAGGTTTTGACCGTTCGTTTTTTGCGAGCCGTGAGTGACCGTGTCAAGCCGGGCAGGAAGTCAGACACAGGAACGGCATAGAGCATCCGGTCAATTTTCAAAATAAAACAAATTTCAAAATAAAACAAATTTCAAAATAAAACAAATAAAATAATCGTTCATTAATCGTAATCGAGGTAAAAGTTTGAAATAATCGTGATATTGATTTGAAGTCATATCGCCCCCCCTAATTCTCATGCCCCTTCCTCCCTTTTTTCGCCATGCACAGGTGTCTTTGCATTGCATGTCAACCCTCACGAGATTGATACATAACAAGATTAGTAATACAATATGCAAAACATGTTTTTTTCATCATGTCTGATTCATTAATTGGCCTTCGTGTCTCTTAACATTTAATTTCCTGCCCATTTATAGTTCCAGAACATTCATTAGCCATGTTCACTCAGAAATTGCCTGGTTTTAAAAAAAACTGCACTAAGTTACTTTTCCCTGTGACAGCCCCAAGTGAATTTTTGAAAGTTCTGAAGGACTTCATTACCCAGAAATAATGAAACATGGCTATCAGTAAACTGCATACTCCAGAATACCTAAATGTCTTCTTTTTAGTGGCTGTTGGGGGTGGAGGTGGTGAGGATTGACTTAAAGTTAACGTGGGAGCACAATGGGATAACTAAATCAAAACAAAGTTGACACTTTAGACACAGGGTGGATGTCATGGTGCTCAGCAGAGTAAGGGAGCCTGGGGATGACAACCGGGAGTACCGCTACGCTGCCTATAGAGCCTTCATTTATTGGCATTTATTGGCAATATGGTGCAGTGGGCCAGGTAAACCATTCGTCATCCCCAGCTGCTGCGTGTGGAGGATCAGGGACAAGTGGCTTGATCCCCACGGGCAATATACTGGATTTATACCTGGTCTGTAGTGCACCTTTACAGGTACTGTGGCGCCCCAGAGTCAGGTGGCGCTAAGGCATGGTCCAGCTTTTCACAATAAAGTGCAGCAAACGCTGAAAACACACAGAGGGGCTCAAATTGCATATGGTTTTTACATGTATTATCAATGTCAAATGAGAGTCAAAAATATTGATTATTGCACCTTTAAAGCTTTGATTTCTCACTTCCTGTGTGTGGAGAAGATTTCACGACCATAACCGACAAAAATTATTATTATCATGGGCAAATAGGGTGACTCGACAGCATCTTGGTTGCTGGCTATGGGCGCTCTTCTCTGTTGCAGCCCCATTTCATGATTTAGGCTGAGAAGACAGCTGTATTTTCTACATATAAATCCTCCATAGTGCAGCTTTAAATTGGTTTTAAATTCAATTCCAAGTAACATTCAATTAAATTATTCTTAAATGATTCTGAAACCTGTGGATATCTTGCTCTTTCTTTCCTCTTTCCATCCATCCCTCCCTCCTTCTGTTCCTCTGTAGATCACTTTATTCCCTCCTTTGCTTCGCCTTGTTTCCCTCCCTTCCTCCGATTCACAAATTAAAAGCCCTCTGGCTATTCTCAGCCCTCCTCGAACAGGTTGGAGGTGACAAGCAGCTTCCATCAAACCAACACCCAGCCCCTCCTCTATACACACACACACACACACATGCACACACACACACACACGCACACACACGCACACTGCAGGAACCCCCAACTGAGAGTGTGGCCTACGTAAGGTGTGTGTGTGTGTGTGTGTGTGTGGATGTGACCTGCAGTGTTAAACCGACAGTAAGCCCTCCTCCTCCGCTGGTATACCTCTGTCGGCAGCTCGGCCTCGGCGGACCTCACCCCACTGCACCCCCGCCTGGGGCTAATCCTGGGATACACTCATGTGAACACACACACACCCACCCACACCCACCCACACACACACACACACACACGCACGCACGCACACACACTCGACTCCCTCTCATTCCCTGTTTCTCTCTCCCTCTCTCATTCTTGCCACACTTGCACACACAGTCAGTCGAAACACGCACTGTCTGTCAACTTGCTTGACATGTCCATTCATTTTTGCACCCCCCCACACACACACACACACATACACATTTGCACACAAGCTATGTACCAACACAACACACACATACACACGGTATCCTCAGGGTAGGTGTATAGTGTTGATGACAGCGTTCATACTCTCTGCGTGACACTAGTACTTCTGTGCCGTTCAACACCCAAGCACTGCAGAAGGATGGCTGTGCACTGCTGTGTGTGTGTGTGTGTGTGTGTGTGTGTGTGTGTGTGTGTGTGTATGCTCCAGCACAGAGAAGAAATCTCCCTGCCCGCCGCCTTCTGGTGGTCTATGCATGTCGCTGTCATGTGTTTTTGGGAGGTTGTCCCATTGGTAGCATCATCATCCAAGGAGAAAGACGTCACAGTACTGGACACATTGTTTGATTGACAGGTGATCTCTGGGAAGAGCAGTGCAGAAACACCACAGCAATGAGGCTGAGAGACGAAGAGACTAAATGTTAAAAAATGAGGATTATCACTTTTACAAATCACCTTTTCCAGAAACAAAGGACACGCATAAAGATAAAACAAGGATAATAGTGACAAGAACTGCAAAAAGGAACATCACACTCCAAGAAGCAGCAGCTACTTTAAAATGTTGTATTCAATTTTTAACAGCCTTGAGTTTAGCTAATATAAGTTCAACCTTTTTCAGCCTGCTTTTCCTTCCCTTTTTCCCTGCAGTGTTAAATTCTACCAGCGAGTCCCGTACCATGTTGGAGCAGTCAGTCGGTCGAAACGTGTCCAACCAGAGATCCGTGCTTCCAGCCTCTGGCCTGGCTGACAGATGAAGCCGCCCAGCCATGGTGCGCCAGGACTGGGCCAGACAGGGCCCGGCCTCCCCCTGCACCTCCATTCACCCTCCAGCCTTACCCCTGACAAACAACAAACACATACAGAATGGGATTGCAGAGGCACGCACGCACGCACGCACACACACACACACACACGCACACACACACACACACACACACACACACACACACACGCAGTCATGCACAGTGCAGGCATTCATTCACACATTTCCCAACCTAAACCTAACCCAAATCCTAACGCAAATCCTGATCCTGAACTCGTCCTTGGAGAGGCGAGGACCAGCCAAATTGACATTTCCTCACTCCGGAAAGGTCTAAAGCTCGAACTGATCCTCACAAGGCTAGACGTATAACAACACACACACACACACACACACTCCTCCGAAGGATCTCCTACACAGAAAAACACACACACACACACTTGCTCAAAGTCTCCTGCCCTCTGGCCTATGTGTGGTGTGTTGGCCCCCATCTGGTGTGTAATAAGCTGTCAGGGAGCGTGTCTGGCAGGGGGAGAGTCCCCTTCTCTGTGCGCGCTCACACACACACTCACACACACACACACACACACACACACACACACACACACACGCCAACAGCTGCCTCTGTGCTGGTGCTTGGCTAAAGGCTGTTGCCCAGTCTCTGATGCTGAGGCAGGCGTAATGCAATTTCCCATCAGCCTCTGGGGACAGGGAGGGAGGTGGGACTGGGTGAAGCCTGGGTCTGCTCCTCCTCCTTGGCTGCAGTTTCTCCTCTTTCCTCCTCAGATTCAGTTCCTCCTCCTCAAATAAAAAAAAAAAGCGTCCCCTTGCTCTATCCTCCTCCTCGGCTCCAGTTTCTCCTCTTTCCTCCTCCTCCGCTTCAGTTTCTCTTCTCTCTTCCCCTGCTCGACTTCAGTTTCCCCTGTTTCCTCCTCCTCCTCTGTCAAGTTTCTCCTCCCCGGCTTCAGATTCTGCTCTCTCCTCCTCCTCCTCCTCTTCCTCAGCCTCTGTTTCTCTTCTCACCTCCTCCTCAGCTTCAGTTTCTCCTCTCCTCAGCTTCAAAGCACAAAACAAACCACACATCACACCTGAACGCATCACACGCTGCATCTCTTCTTCATCTCATTTCAAAAAAGAAAGATTCAGTCCGTCACACCTGTAATGGCAACACCCCAAAATCATAGTAATAGATATTTTAGTATCACGGTTTACTATAATCACTATATCATTTACTTTCCCTTTTTCAGATAAGTACCTCTTCCTGTACACGTATTAACTACTGGAACATCATTTCCATACCTTGGCTTGACGTTTTCGACCGATATGGATCTTTGAAGGCCGATACTGATACTGAAACACAACGGTATTAACTATGCGATTTACAAGTGAATTCAAAGTGAATTTCATCATTTAACATCTAAAATATGAAAGTAAAAATGGAACAAGTTACCCCCAATCCTTTAAAAGGATTTGCTAAAATCCTGTCCGGTCAATCACTTACCGCCATCAGAGTAGATGTCACTTTTTTCAAATTTCAAAATTTAATTTCAGAATAAAACTCACTTCAAATAATAAGTCTAGTAGGTATTCTTCTGTTTAAAAAGAAATTAAACTTTTGTGATTAAAGCTGCAAAATTTGACCATTTTCATGCCGATAAATGACAAGGATTCAATGCTTCCCCAAGGATTTTTATTATTTACAGGTGGAAAAGCCTCAGAAGCATCACGCAGATCCATGGGACACTAAAAATCTAAGTTATACACACACATTGTATCCGCTCCCTACCTCACCAGCATCTCATGCACTCCCTCTAAAACTAAAAAGCAATGACATTCAAATCTCACTCGATAAATTGCTGCTGTTCTGTTTTTTTTGGGGGGTTGTGTTTTGACCTGGATGGCGAGGAGAGGAAATGTATTCCTCTTTCAGAGCCCCTCTGTCACTCTTTTTTTTCCCCTTCTTTGTACAAATCAATATGGCAAAATCGCATGCCTTTAGCCATGAAAGGGACCTTTAGCCATGAAAAGGAGCCGTTCCTTCCTCTTTGAAAGGGAGTGAGAGACAAAGAAACTGAAGGACGTACATACACACAGACAAAAAAAACAAAACACACCCATTGATCACTGGAGTTAGACCGCACAGGTTTGCCAATATTGTCCTTCTATTAAAAATTGGCCGGTGAGTGTCCTCATACCTCCAATATGAGGGATGTGGTGCCGTTTGTTTGATGCCAGAAAGGACTATATACACCATCCATCCATCTGTATGTTATTACGTTATTCGGTAATAGAACAAAAGAATGTACCTTTTCTATAGGATTTCTTTAAATAGCATTTCTGTATTTCTACACGTTAACAGTGACCATGACATTACTATGTTGGGCCAATCACCTTTTGTTTTGTAAATGCCAGATGGAAGTGTAAAGATGTGTCATTCCCCCCAAGTTTCGTCAAAATCGGGCCCCTAGAGTCTGAGTTATCACACATGATGTTTGGGGCTCTCTGCCCTCTATGTGGCACAATGTAGGACTAATCAGTTTTGTGTATTATTCCTCCAAGTTTGGTCACAATTGGGCCAACGGTGTCTGAGATATCATGTGTGATGCATAAGGGATTTTTGGCCTGTAGGCTATATTGGGCCTATAAGTTTTATTTTGTAAATGTTGGATCTTTATCATTTTGATTAAACCTCTGCAACACCTTAATGTGGTTCCAGGACGCTGGAATACACCGTTGAGCCTTCTCGAGGTGCCCACTTGATAAGCCCAATGACGTGCCGCATACCGCTGCTGGCTAGGGTAGGTAACTGGTGAATGGTGCCATCTGACAAGTGACTTTGTAGATCTATGACGGTGTAGCCTGATGTCTGCTATGGTGTTCATTTGGTGGTGGTTGTATCATTCGTATTTTTATCTGAATTTTTATCTGAAGTGTTTGCCTTGGATTATGACACTAGGGATAGTAACATCTTGTCCTGTGTACTAATGAATGTAGTCATCATTTCTCTGCAAGAGGTAGACCTACTCTGAGTCATGTGAGGTTGTGTGAAAATGCAGGAAATTAGTTTTAAATGGCCAAATATTTCGGGGGGAGGAGCCCCACACAACAAATTGATCAAATAATCAAGGGCAAAATGTTCCGTTATTATAGCTGTACTGGGCCCCAGCTGTCAATGACAGATAACTGTTTGAATTCTTGAAAGTTTGAAGGACTGGCTTTGGTTAAATGTTTGGCAAAAAATGTTCACTTCACCTGAAGTAAAAACATTTAGACTTCAGTGTCTTTGCTGCCGTAGAATGCCAATGCACTGCAAATTTACATTCATATTTGGCACAGTGACAGCCTATTAAAACTTAGTTACTTTTTAGGAATTCAGCTAACACTCTAATCCAGAGGAATTTATGAGTGTAACAGTAGAATGAGCTTCAATTCCTACATCAAGGAGGTTTGAGCCGTAGTGCCCTGACAGCAGATGTGAAATAACTGTAGTATGATCAAGTAAAAGAGATTTTTTTTTTCTGATTTATAAGAAAAAAGTAGATTACAAAATAGTAGAGAAGGCAGATATGGGAGAAGGGATGTAATTAATCACCATTGGGGAGCCAGGCGGGAGAAGAGTGAAGTGACCAGGCAGGACAGGGAAGGCATGTAGAACTGGACCATGGACCATGGTCTGGAGGTATGGGGGTGTAGGGCTGGACCATGGTCTGGACGTATGGGGTTGTAGGGCTGGACCATGGTCTGGAGGTATGGGGGTGTAGGGCTGGACCATGGTCTGGAGGTATAGGGTTGGACCATGGTCTGGAGGTATGGGGGTGTAGGGCTGGACCATGGTCTGGAGGTATGGGGGTGTAGGGCTGGACCATGGTCTGGTGGTATGGGGATGTAGGGTTGGACCATGGTCTGGAGGTATAGGGTTGGATCATGGTCTGGAGGTGTAGGGTTATAGGGTGTAGGGCTGGACCATGGTCTGGTGGTATGGGGGTGTAGGGCTGGACCATGGCCTGGAGGTATAGGGTTGGATCATAGTCTGGAGGTATGGGGCTTGTCACGCCCTCCACTTCTGCCTCCTAGCAGTCTCTCTACCTGTCTGTCTCTGTCTGTCTGTGTGTGTGTGTGTGTGTGTGTGTGTGTGTTGGCGGGCGTGGCTCCAGACTCCGGCTCCTCCCTGATTCATCACCACCCCCAGTTCACCTGCTCTACCCCGCACACCTGCTATCCATCATCTCATCACCACCAGCATAAAAACCCCGGCTTTCCATCCACTCATCGCCAGATCGTTGTTTGTACTGCCCCGTCAGTCTCGTTCTCGGCCGCTTTGCAGAACATTCTCAAAGTTCCTCCTTCGCCTTTACTAACCCTGTTGTCTTGTACTCAGATCCAGTCTCCTTCCCTGACCCCCCGCCTGCCGACCTTACCACCGCCTGTCTACCCTGCCTGCCTGTCTGTCTCCCGGTTCCCTGCTTGTCGCCTGACTGCCTGTCTCCCAACTCTGTTCATCCCGCTCCTGCACCAGCCCGTCTTCCCCTTGCCTTCCCTACCTTGCCACCCTTTGCACTATTCCCTAGTAAAACCTGTTTTTTGTCCCTATCTTCGTCTCTGTTGTCTGTGGTTTGCACTTGGGTCCTGTACACGATCGTAACAGGGCTGCAGTTTGCTAGGAAGCACCAAGGTTTTGAAATTGACCCAATCACTCACATGCAGTAAATGGAGGGAGTGGAGGAGGAGGTGGGAGAATTTGGGGAGATTGAAGATGAGGCTACAGCAGTCTGGATTAATTGTAAGAGCTGGAGCAAGTGCTTCAGGAAGCTAGCTACGAGGGACTTGCAATCTCCCATATGGGAGATGACATAAAGCTTGAACAAGGAGCTGAGGAAGGATTTCAGAACTTTTGTGCTGTTGAGACCCCCAAGAGTATTTAGTTGTCCCTTCGCTAGTTGCAGTTGCGCAACTGGTGCAGTGTTTGGTTGGAATGAAAACCTGCATACTATTGTCTTGATGCCTCAACATGAGGATGGAAAAAAGTAGAGTTGGGTAGAGAATTAGAAAATGCTGAAGATATGATATCAGTCAGCAGTGCATACAGCAGTATGCAGATTGATGAAGCCTGCAGCTATGACATCTGTCTAATCAGTTCTCTGCACGTAATGCATTTTTGCTGTGCCTTTTTGGCATTGCAATTGTTAGTACAAGTACAATTTCCTCACCTTATATACAATGGATTTTACTGAAAATGGGAGGGAAAACAACTCTCCCACCATTACATGCTGCTACAATTTTATAATTGGTTTACAAGTTTACGCTTGTTGAGTTTGAACAAATTGGCCACGATTTCCAACAGTCTGGATGATTTTTACTATCACAATGTCCTTTTACTGATTATTGCTTGTATTCCGCCCTATCTCACTCTGTCCCAGGACCCAGAGTTGGTGAGAAACATCTGTCACTGGGTTCGCCAGGGCGTCAACATCCCCTTCTTCGCCAGGCTCACTTCGCCAGGCTCACTCCTAACATCACATACACACAGCATCGTGGACATAGCCAAGGCAGCATATGATGATACTACACAACACACACTAATACACACACTTTATTCCACTCACACACACACTCAGTAATCCAAGTGTGCTCATGCACTCATGTACATATATCTGCATAGACATGAGCACGCACCTCCTTTCTCTGTCTGTAGATTACAAATTGTATACTTGTATACTTAATTCATTTTTTCAGTGTTTGTCCTACATTTATAAGCTGCATTTGGTTTCATTCCTACAAAAGGGACAGATGCAGTCATTGGGCTATAACAGCATTTCTTGGCAGCACTACCACAACTGACAGGCACCTAAACAGGCACCCTGCAGTACTCCATGGAACCACATAGCCTCTGGCTCGCTTTGCTCCCCCTGTCAGCATGCCCAGCCCTGGGCCCGGTCTGGTGCCCAGTTTGGTGCCAGTTGAATACCCCCTGTTGCTAACAGTTAAACGGTATGGCTTTCTTCCATGCCAGCCCCTCTGCCCCTTATGTGCAGTCATGTGCCAATTAATTTCCCTTAGCTAACAGCTATGGGAGGGGGTTGTTCCTTCAATGAGCCTGGGTCCCATCATGAATTTGTCATGTGAGTCCTGTCATTTGAGTCTTCAGCTTAAAGTTTAAGAAACCATGGGGTATCCATTTAAACAAGTCCCCCAATTCATGAAATGGTAAAACAACCTTTTACCATTGTCAAATATAGAATGATGTTAGATCTTGCTATGGGGGACAGTATTGGGAGGGTAGGGGTGGGTGGGTGGTTGGGTTATGATGGGGTGGCAAGCATCCAAGAATGCTTGATGCCAATGATTGATGTGTAATTATTTATGACGCTGCTGACATGCCTACATGTCTTGCCTACGTTGTTATTTAAATTTGAAGCAATGTCGTTGTTTTTGTTTTTCTTAATAGCGTTAGTTAGCTAGCTAGACATTTGCAGCTTGATCAACAATAGCAAATTAGTTATTATTATTTATTTTAAAATTAGCAACTACATTTCTTTTGCAAATTTCTTTAGCAAAGTTCTTTTGTTTTTGTAGCTAAGTACTTATTAGTACCCTCTTTGCCTTCACCTGTAAACTTAGCCTACATTATTGCTTAGCCCAGCTAGCTTCCTACATTATTTGCTCAGCTAATTTGTTGCCTTTAGCTGTAGTGTGCATGCCAAGTCATTCTGTAGATAGTTTTGGGATTTGTATACTAAGCTTGGGAAATGTATGGTAAGCGACGCAAGTATGTGATTAGCAGTATGCTAGTTTTCACTTGTTTTTTGTCCAGTGACCCCAAACTGACGTTGTATGTTCATATTTTCAAACAAAAATAAATTAGAAGGTAGGTAAACTATTATGATGGTCGGTGATCATCATAAAGCAAGCAACCACCAGTAGAAACAAAATCAAATACACTTTCAGAAAAAGCATACATTTTTATGGCAGCCTAAAAACACTGTAAACTCTATTCCCCAAATAAAAGCATGGGTGAAAAGAGTTTAAGTGGGTTTCTCCTCTGCTACATCCTTGCTTACGTCAAAGTTTAGGACTCAGAATTGGTATGGATAAAGTGAAAACGTGGTACTGCTACACAACCCTATACTATTTTTATTCCTTGCCTGTCCCAAAGTTAAATTCTGTTTCCCAAAACCCAGCATTGTTCCTCTCCACCAGCATACATTTATCATTTACCCACCATTGTCTTTTTTTTTTCCCCCTTACGGCAAAACTCCCTCTGTTTCTCTACAGGTGGTGCAGATGGCGTGATGGCAACCAGCGCTGTGTCTGGCCTGATGGGACTGAAGGCAGACGGTACACCCTGGCCAGGCGTAGGCCACGCCAAGCACACCACATATGGTGGCGTGTCTGGTGAGTGTCATCTGAATGGCCATTACCACTACCAGCTACCGGCACCGAAAACGTTGCTGCAACCACAAGCTCCCTGAGGGTCCGGGGGGCCAGATTGGTGGTGATGATGGTGGGGTGGGATGTGTGTGTGTATGTGTGGGTGTGTGTGTGCATGCTCTGTAATTTCAACAGTGATGCTGCTCAGTGTCTCTAATAGCACTGACAGATGGAACAGATTTGGTCTAAAAGTGGTCCTAATCTCTCTCTCTGTCTCTCTATGTCTCTCTCCCTCCCTCGCTCTCGGCCTGGAGTAAAATAGAAGAAAGTGAATGAGACAACCTGCTCCAGTCATCGGGAATGTGGCTGGAAAGAAAGAGAGCTCAGAGTGATTATTTTAGACTCAGAGGTTTGCCAGGTAGAACACAGACTGACGAGATTGAGATGATCGTGTTTGTTGTGAACACACTGACTGTTTGAGCAAATTGGGAGTCGAGGAAGTCCAGCGAAAGCCAGCCCGGAGTGAGCTGCAAAATGGCATGGCACTGAGCCAGGGCTAGACAACTGTGACTACGTAGCAACAGAGCAAAAGGCTGGCAGAATAACAAAGTGCAACAACTCACAGTTATGGCAGTATAGAAATCTGCGAGGGAAGGCTGGCTGTGCAACGGTTTTGCTTAGCAATTTGTCGCTTTTTCCAATAATGCAAAACAAATTCCTCAGTACTGATCAAAATAAACAAACCAGCAACTATTTTGAGGTTGAATAAGATGTTGGCCTGCACCATATGTCAAAAACAGTTTCCACACTGTTTTAAAGTGAATTGTTACAATTGTTTTGGGTGACTTGGACAGCAAACAGGTGTCTGATCAGCACCTCTGTTCGAAGGTATTTTAGATGAGACGGAACGAGATGAAGATCCAGAAGCAGGTTCATCAACCTATAAACTTTCCATGAAGACCATGATTACCAGTATCAACCGGTTTTGGCCATATAAGAAGCAAAGACTTGAAGAAGAAATATAACTGAGTTAGGATTGTTCATTGTGTCGAGCACACCCTCGGGATAATAACAAACATTAGAACAAGAAGATGAATACCATCTAGAAGGCCCCAGCAATCTCCATCTGAAACACCTTCCAGCCCTGGATCTGCAAATGGACCTGTAATTATTTGTCTGCTGAAGCCTTTTTTTCCCCCTTTTGGGTTGCACTTTGTCTGTCTTGTCTGGTGGCAGTGAAAGAGAGGCACTTTATGAGTCAGGTGTAAAAGGAAAAGCCATCGACTGTTTGGTCGATGACAAGAACGCAGTGACCTCGAGGCTCATCAGGGGGAGATAAAAAAAAATCACTCAGGTGAATTTCACGTAATGGCTTCTTCTGGGACTTTTTGTTCAGCTTTGATTCGGTTGTAGTCACAAGTCAAGATTTAGCTGCCATTGTGTGCAAATAATGATATCAATTTCATGATCAGCATCTGGCAATACAGCTCCAGATGGAAAAGTCTTCCGTCCCATGCATCTAGTCTTCAAAACCACGTGTCAAAAAAAAAAAATATCGGAGATATATTTACAAAGACAATTTACAAAGTCTCATAGTGGCAAAATAAATAACAAAAGTCGTGTTTTTCCTCTGGGAATTTATACATTTCCATATGGTAGAAACAAAGTCCAGACAGTTTTGCCTGGCAGTCTCCAAGCCTGGCCGGCCAGCTTTCACCCAAACAACAAAAATATTATCCTCCTGCTGCTTTTGATACAGCAGAGTGTCAATAATTCATAGACGTGGCTCCATTCTTTTCCTCAACATAACTCTCATCCCCAGTTCACTGTAAGAGCAGGGCTACCGCTGCTCTGATGCATTCTTAATGCTATTTATGAGTTTTCCGATGACAGCGGTGCCGGTGTGAGGCCGGCAGACCAGGGTCGGCTACCGGGGTCCCGGAGAAGCCAGCGACTCGTTTTTCTTTCTTCTACCTCAGCTTCTCTCACTTCTTTTGTTTTTTCGCTTTTCCCTTTCTCTTTTCTTCTTTCCTTTGTTTGTTTTTAATTATCCTTCTCCCTATCCTATCTATGTTCGTTGTGGTTCTTAACTTCTTTCTTCTTCTACCCTTTCTTTCCTCGTCCACCTATCCTAGCAGCAGGTAGATAAAGGGACTGGTCCTAGCAGTGAGAGCGTGGACATTAAATTATTGATGAAGGAGCTATTGCAGTATTTTATGTAAGCAAAACCTGCTTGGTGTTATTTCTGCAGCCGGGCAGCACTGCTGACAAACGCCGGAGGGTTGCAGTACCTGGATAGGCAGAATTAGGTTTAGACCCATATGTTTGATTTGGAACAATAGAGCTTTATTAGGGTACGATTGCGGTGCTGTTTTTTTCCTCATTACAAAAAGATCAATTAGCTAGAGTTCCCATACTTTATTGTGAACAAACCTATACATGTCCTCTACCAGTTGAAACAATTATTTTGTCTCTGGGCAAATAAATTGAAATGGTATCAGACTGGAAACGGAGGCTGCGCAATGCTACTTTTGTCCCTCACATTCAGGGATGAAAGGTGTCATAATGGAAGTTGAATGAAAGTTATTCAGTTAATCATCTAAGCAAATGGTAATATTATTTTCAACGTGATTTATAACTTTGAACGTCTCAAATTCATAAAAGTTAACCGAGCGTCTTATTCTTCTAATGGTATAATCACTATGTATCCCTTTTTTTTTTACACTCAACTGAATTTCAAAATACCAGTTTATTGTTGCAGTGGTGTAAACTTCTTACAAATGACGTCCGCCTTCCTCCACCTTAAGCGAAACAACAGGTGATAGCAGAAAAGGTCACCTAATTGACCGGCGACGCTTCATATAAAGAAAAAAACAATATTTGATTAACCCAATGATAAATACGGGTTTAAAGCCACGGAGGTAATAAATAATGTAAAAACCGATTAAGGAATGTTTGACGTTAAACATTATTTGACCAACGGCCTTCACGAGAAAGAGCACAAAGCAGTCTTGAACAGTGGATGGTGCTCAAACATTTTTTCATGTCACTGTGGTAAATTGAACTCAAACATTTACACTCCCTCGGCTCAACATTGGCGAGCGCCAAAGCTAAGCTGGCGCGGCACTCGAATCGATCAGTGATGTTTAGTCTTGGCGTAGGTCTGACAGATGACAAAAGTTTCATCAGTAAATATACACTATAAACTTGCTTTTTTGGGGGGTATAACTCCGCCGAAACGAATTCCACTGAGCTGATGTTCTGCAGGGTGTTGGATTTCAACGGACAGTTGTAGTTTCCCATCCTCTAAACGGTGTTTCAGACACTTTTCCATCCGGCAAAGAATACAATTCTAGGGGAAACACTGAATACTTGATGAAACTAGATGAAAGTGGTCAAATCTAAAGATACTGGATATTGGTTGTCAGCAGCTTTAAACATATCAGTATTGGCCTTAAAAGATCCATATCGGTCAAAAACCCTAGCCAGAACACACACACAGCAGAAAGAAAACAATATTGAATATGGTTGTATATGGCTGTATATGGTTGTGTGTTCATTAAATGCAGACTTTATGTACTTCAAAATCAGAGCCTGTTTAAAGACAGATCTGACACACACACACACACACACACACACACACACACACATAACCACAAGCTCCCGCTACATGTATTTACCAGTCCTTTGCCAAAGCCAAGCAGACACAAATGTCAATCTCTGTGTTTTTTGAAGCAGGGCTATGTATAAAGTCTGACATTTCGGCAGGGGGAACGCTCTTCCTTTGACATGCATATTTCATGTTGTGCTTGGGATTGTTTTGTGTTTTTTTCCTCTCTCTCTCTCTCTCTCTCTCTCTCTCTCTTTGCTCTACAATTGAGTCTTTCTTATTATTTTCTCAGCCCCGTCACCTTAAAGCCAGCGAGACAGGCAGGCAGACAGACTGGGCTTTTTGATCGTTGCCTGTAACACTTATGTACTTTGCATAGAGTTTGGGAAATACGGATGCTGTAGTTGTTTTTGGATTTTTTTTTTCATTTCTAGACGTGTGTGTGTGTGTGTGTGTGTGTGTGTGTGTGTGTGTGTATGTATGTAGTTACTTGACCTGACACGCAATTTGACAGTGAGAAACAGTGAACAGAGAGAAAGACTATACCAAATTATGTCAGTCGTTCCTCATCTTGGTCTTTACCCTTTTCCCTTGACACATGTATTGATCACAAATGACTGTAACACACACACACACACACACTCCTCACGTGCACAGCCAGTTAATGGGATCGATCTTTTACTGTGCTGCCAAAGTTGCGTGTGTTTGCCGCTCACGGGATGGATTGTTGTTCTGTGCGGTTTGTGCTTATACATGAGCGCTACGGGTAATGACGGTAAACCAAAGAACTGCCGGTTCTCTATACGTATGAGTGTGTGTGTGTGTGTGTGTGTGTGTGTGAACAGGTTTTGGCTGAGATGACTTATTCCTTCGCCAAGGTCTGATTCACAAATATCCCTCTGTGAAGCCACATGATCTCTGCCAAGAGGTAGGTGTGTGTGTGTGTGTGTTTTATGACATGAATTCCCCTCAAACATTTCTTTGTGATCAGAGAGACTGAACGTGCCGGAAAAACATGACAAGCTTGGCAAGGGATTTTATCTGGCATCCAGACTTATTAACCTTCCTCAGAATAGAATTTAAAAACTAAATTATCTCACCGCTAATTTCAATAAAAGTTACTCAATTCATGTCAGTTTAACTTCTTTCAAGACGTGATGATGAAACAAGTAATCAAATCTTGAAACAAGTTTTACAATTAGCAAATATCTCAAAGCAAGTTACGCTCTCCTGAAAAGTTGAAGATCTAAAAGGTTCTTGAAATCAGCAAAATGATCTACCAGTGCAGCGAGATGCTTCTGATGATGCAGTTTGAGTGTCTGTAGGTGGCGCTCTTTTCTTTGTCTGTTCAGCCACGGTGGCTATCGCTGCTCATGCTAACTACCCAGTTCTTCTTCTTTGATTCCAAACAAACCGGAAATCTAAAAGCGCATCACTTCCTGGGATTTTCTCCCTGGAAAGACCTACCAGACATTGGGTGTTTAGATGGAAAAGCTTTTCATGACCTGACTAGAGTGAACCTCACCTGGCCTCAGAAAAGAGGGGATGCATTTCTCGGCAGGTAAAAAAAAACCTGACGAATGATGCATCCCCCTTTAATTTTTTTGGCAGGGATGCAAAACTCATCATAACACTTGCCATGGCGCTGTAAAGCTAAACTTGCATCCACCGAACACCATCTGATGATTGCTAGGTAGTCCACCCCCCCCATGACATCGCAATCAACAATCTCTGCGTGTGCACTTCGCAATTAAAGTAAGTTGAATGCAATAAGTTCTCAAATTAATATTGTTTAATATTAATATTGTTTATATACATAATATTTAATACATAATATGTATTAAATCTTTCTTGTGACCACGTCGATCATTTTACAGAATTCAGATTTCTTTTTCAGTAACTACAGATATCAATTTACAGACGTGGATTTTTTTTCCTGTGGATACAGAATCCAGACATGAGTACAGATCAGACCTTTGAGAGTAAAGTCCCTATTTTACCTTCATAGTCTCCGCCTACAGGAAAGCAAAATCCAAGAAGTATTTCTACCTTTCATGTCTCCTAGACGCAAATTAGGTCTTTTTTAACACCAAGATGAGACTAAAGGAATTTTCTCCTATTTCTCAAATTCGACTCAAGAGAAACAAACAGCAACAGCTCATGTTGATCTCACTCTGATCAAAACAGCAGATCAACAAATGATCATTTAACTCTCCTGAATATGAAACCATGAGAAAGATCTCAAAGAAAACTCAATACTGTTGCATCTTCCTATTGAAGCCATGGGGCCAACAGCCATATAGTAGGAGCTGATCACCATTATATATGTCACATCTTAGCACCTTCACACTGATCTCTGTTGTCTCCTCGTTGCTCCTAAGGGGTTTTAGGAGAAACATTTCAGGTGAAACTGAGCCAAATTGAGATCTCCCCTATTTCTTAGGAGACTCTGAGCAAAAGATCCTTCCTCTGGGTGATCCCCCACACACACTACGGGACCCTGCAGGTATTGGGTGGTAAATATCCAACGAGACGGCTCACACCACCAGATACTCTTCGCCAACCATCGGTCCCCGACCAAGCCTCCGATCTGGATTTCCCCTCCGAGCAACAAGTCACGGGTAGTCCATTCATTTCCCATTGATCTGAGTCAACCAGAGAAATGTGACCCGTGTGCGGGCGGTCAACAATATTGTCGGGTGAGAAAAGTCGGCCGTGGCTGAATCCGATTTCTGCGCTTCCATGTTTCCCTACTGATGGAATTTTATTTCAAGAACAACAGTTCTGCATCAGGAGAACACACTCCTCAGCTGAGGTGTTTCATGTTAAAGGTCTACTGCATCGAGAATCTTCTTTACCGAGCCCATGGTATTGTTTGGGGCATGTTAAAGTTCCACTATGTTATCATGAAAAAAATCTTTCAATCTAGGTAATGTGTTTGGGCTGAACAAGAGAAAATCCGCACATCAATGACGCATGAAACATACTGGTTTAGACTATACACGCCCATTCGGTTAAGCTTGACCAATAGCAGGAAATCTTCTCGCCGTGATTAGCCACAATCTAACTGCTGATGTGAAGAACATAGGAGCAGGCCGGACACTGGTAGTCCAGCCTCTGGATTGACCGCCTCCTGACAGACAGGAAGGTACCTGTCTGTACCTGATCAATACTACAACCAGTGTAGTATCGACACTGAACAATATCGGCCCTATATATCGGCAAACTGATATATCGGTCTAAAATAAGACAGAATGGTAAAGGAAAAAAAAAATAGAAGGACATGACTGGAATATTTTTCTCTTTTGTACATCTCCCAACTGAGTTTCTCTTTTTCTACCTTTTCCCATTTTCCCCTCCCTCTCTCCCTCGTCAACTACCCCCCCCCCCGACATGACCGAGTCCAGTTAAACATCTTCCTGGCTCTGGGCTCAGTGGTGTTGCAATGCATCGGAGAATATTCTGGCCCTCCAGCCCGAATACAACTTAAGGTGACTGCGTGCGATCAAAAATGCATTTCTTATTTACAGTTTTAAAAAAAGCATCTATGAAAACAACACAGTCGAATTTTTCAAATATTTAATTGAATAGCTGCGTCTTCTTCTTTCGAGCCTTGAGGAACAACAATAATTTATTACAGCGGCCTTTGCGCTGCCGTGCCGCCTATTGACGAAGATAGTAATCGGCAGCTTGTAGCCTTTTTTTCCGCATTAACACACACACACATTCCACGTACGCGGCATGGGAGTACCATTAAGCCTTCATTATGGTTTTTCATTTATTGAATCCAATGACTCTTTTATGCCACGAGACCAAACGGCCACGTTTGGTATTCCTGTGCAGAGTCGGTGTTGAAGAAGAAAGGCAAAGTCTTCGCTTGTTGTTGTTCCTCTGTAATGGGAGGGACATAACACATATACACACACACACAATTGCATGTTTGAACCAGGGGTTGATTTCTGATGGTTGATACTGATATTTTTGACAGTTTTCATTCCAAAAATTTCAAGCAAATCACAGCGATTCAGTTGTTTCCCCCCCAGAGTTTTATTCACATCAGGGTGGAAAAGCCTCTGAAACAGCATTTAGACCATCACGGGACACTAAAGCTCCTTAAGGCAGGATGAAGCAGGTTTCATTGCAGGTTTTGCAGACTGACACCCCTGAAGCTGTTGCAGGAAAATCCTCCCGCATCACACACACACACACACACACACACACACACACACACACACACACACACACACACACACACACACGTTCAGACCCTTAAACAGGTAGGGGGAAAAAAAGTGGGCACAAAACTTTACATGCATGCAAATACACAGGCAGGCACTTGCAAGTATGCACGCACACACATACACGTGCACGTGTATCTACAAACACACAAATCACTCACAATTTTTTCCATTGTGTGTTTTATGTAGAGATCTAAGTTATTTGGCGTTACTGCGGGAAAACAACAAACTTCTGTGTCTGTTGCTACTTCGTTGGTTACAGCAGAATACACTACATGAACTTTATTCTTCTAAGTTTCATTCCTCACCCCGCAGCTTGACTTTCGTGCCGGCAATAACTACTTATTAATCCTCCAGAAATGTAGAACGATATTTTTATCATGAGTTATGTTGAGCCCCTGCATGTGTCATTAACTGTAACGCGATACAACATCTTGTCAATTAGAGAGAAGTATCGCCTCCGAGAGTCATAATGTCAATAAGCTTTCCTGAGTATGCCGTTTCTACGGTAACTGGCTCCTCGCAACTTTGTCCCGACCTTTACATAATACGCTTCCCACCTGAGCGCCGTCGTGGAAAGTTTCTCATGCAGTTTGAGAAGAAAAAAAAAGGACCTGCATTATTTCGCTTTGTAAGGCTTGCAAAGCGAAATAAGTTTCCCAGAGCAAAATAGTAAGGAAACGGTTTACGTTATCTCTCTGTATTGTTCTGCAAAAACATTAAAAAAAAAAACAGAAATCAATAAAGAGAGTCCATAAAAAAAATGTGTTCTCTGAATATACAGTAGGAGGCCTCAGAGGGGATCTGACTGTGTGTGTGTGTGTGTGTATTTGGTGTCTGGCCCGGGTTGGGGTCAGGGTAACACACCCAGGCTGTATTCATATTCATACCGGTCCAAAATATTCATAGCTATTGCTGGCTGGTTGCCCATATTTTATGTTTCATGCTCATTCTCCCAGAACATCTTTTAGCCATGCATCACACTGCTCGGCTAAAGCAGCCAGCCACATAATTTATTGATGCAATACAGCCTTGTAGCCTCTTCACCCGCTTGGTACGCGGTTTAGCATATTGCTGTATTCCGCTGTGTGTATATACGTGTCTACCTCACTACGGGTTCTAGCTCTTGTGCATTTGTATGAGTGCATGTGCGTGCATAAATATGTGTGTGTGTGTGTGTGTGTGTGTGGCTGCTGTGAAATGCGTTGAGAGAGACAGTAATGTCACCCTCGGCTGATTCCCTGGTATAATGTGAAGGCAGACGAAGCTTCACACACTGTCTGGTTCTACAGGAGAGACCCTGCCGCCGCCGCCACCGTCACCGCCGCCGCCGCTGCTCATAGACATTCACTCTCAGCTCTGTCAGTCCGCTGCCTTCTGATTGGCTGGCGGGCTCTGGCTCTGCGTTAAGGCTCCGGCTCTGGGGTCAATTCGCTTTGAATGCAATTCAGTTCAAAATGTAAGAGCGAAGCGGCAGCACAACGCGCTTTAAGCAACGATTCATTCGTTCACCGCCGTTCAAGAGTGGAGTTGGACCGACCGTGTGGGGCCAGGATTCGCCTTTAATTAAAAGGATGTCGGCCAATCAGTGGCCTCCACCTCCGATATGATGGATATGCTGCAGCTTGATTGATTACATATTTATTGCAGAGTTAATCAATACTACACTGGTTGTCTATGCCAAACCCTGAACCTGAGTTGATTCTAATGCAATATTTTCCACACAAGGATACAGGAAGGTTTTTTATTAGTAGTAGAAGTAATAGTAGTAGTATTGTGGGTTTCAATGGAGAGTTTAAATGGTCTGAGTGCTGTTTCAGTGGCTGACAGCAATACACATTCGGGGAGGAACACTGTTGAGAGTTTTTGCCATGAAAATGGAAAAGAGATTAAAGTGATTAAACCCATTATTGCTCGAACCCTGATATCTTATGCAAGTTTCATCAAAATGGCCTGTTAGTCAACTTTTATTTGATGAGAGGATTGGCAGAAAAAAAAGAACACCAACTTCCAACCAGGTGGTTAATTGAATTCACCTGGTGTGCAGTGGCGGAGCCAGGCAATTTTCAATGGGGTGGCCAGGATGGGACCAGTGGTCATTTTGGGGTGGCACAGAAATCACTATTATATGAACATAAAAATGCGTCTAACTAGAAGGCACCTACAACACATAACTCTACATTATTTAGAATTCAGGCAGTGGTGGAATAGATCAAATAATATTCAGTGTATCCAACATTGTTTTCTTATTCCTGCAGGTAAAGTAACAAAGAAGCTTACACTATAGGGACAAAGTACAAATGTCCCAAGCTACACAGTATTACTACTGTTCTGAGACAGATGTTCATCATCTTTTACATTTGAGGTCTGTTTCACAAACTGGCCCTCTGAGCTAGCACTAAAAAAGTAAACTTCTTATTCTTATTATAATTCTTATTATAATTATTCTTATTCTTAAACTTATTATTCATTGTCAAAACACAAATTATATAATTGCAAAAACTCTATAATGCCAACATTATACTTATTACAAAGGCAATAATGTATTTTCTTTTTGATCCACCTGTCTCAAACTAATGCTCAAAGGCAATAATATTCCCCCTGTCTGCAACATATACATATGACATGACTGTGTCACGCATTCAGCTTACAACAGCTGTATTCTGCGATTATTATTGTTGTTATTATTGTGGTTTGTAGCAAAGCGATTCACAAAACCATCTAAGGCCAGGGACTGTGCTCGTCTAGACTCCACACTTAAACTTTGCTAAATAGATACAGTCGAAAAGCAATCTTCCTTCTGATATTATTAGCTTACATGTAATCATTTGCAGTGTTGGGCAAGCTACTTGGAAAGTGTAGTGAGCTAAGCTACAAGATTTATTTTTACATTGAACCAACTTCATTCCAAGTCACTGCTGATCAGTCAAACAGATAGGCAGGCAAACAATGTTCAGTTCAATTGTTTATTAAATTAGTGTTTGAGGTCTTGGAAGTTGAGAGCAGCTTCTCCTTGGGGTTGCACAGTGAGCACCTGAACGCATCATTTTTCTCTGTTGTTTAACTTAAACTCATGTATTAGCTCGAGGTACGGCCACGGCGACTCCCTCGGGATCAATTCCTCTCCGTCCTCACCCTCTGCCTTCTTTCCATCAAGTAAACTCAAGCTCGCGGGTCTGTATTCGCCTGCAGCAGACAAGTCGCAGGCATCAGCCCAAGGATTGGTACGTGATGTCACCGTCATGCGGAAGTGCTTCTGTCGGCTACACATACAGGTCCGTGTATGGCGGTGACGTCTCTTACTGATCCTTAGCAGTTTTATTTCAGACCAGCAGAAAGCTCCGCTGCGCTTCAGCTTCAGGAATGCTTGGGGAAATGTAGCTTGTGTGGACGCTACCGCACTACTTGATCAATAAAAGAGCTTCGATACTGAAAAGTTATTTGATTCAGAAAACAGCGACGCTACTGAGAAATGTAGTTGAACTAGTAACGCCGTAGCGACGCTACTGCCCAACACTGATCATTGGGTGGTTTACTGGACTTGCCAGTTGTAAAGTCAAGTCTCCAGAGACACTCGCGCACTAAGATGCATCCCAGGTGTGTTGCGGCTGTACAGAAATGGTTCCGCCTCTAAAAGAAACATTATTCTGCCCAAGAAAAATGCCCCCAAAAGGCAATTACGACTGGGGTGGCCAATAGGGTGGCCAGGCTTCAGTCCAGGGTGGCCACGGCCACCCCTTGCCACCCCGCAAATCCGCGCTTGCTGGTGTGTCAGGTGTTAATCAGTCCCTGATTTGACAGCTGGGATGAAAACCAGCAGGGCTCTGGGCTTGAGAACCACTGATTAACGTACTGCATGCTAACACATTAGCATGTGCACAGGACAGAAATATCTACCAGAGACACATTCATGTATTTTTAACAAGTGACGATACGACCGAAAAGCCCGGTCCCGGGATCATAAAGCATTTTCTACATATGGGGAATGCCAGCTGTTAATTACAGTAAATAGCAAGACAACAGTGAATGATGCGGTCACCCTTTGGTTCAATTAGTAACAAGTTACACAAACATGAAAAAGGTCAGAATTTCATTTTTCCCATGGAACAATGAAAATATATATTGTAGGCCCATTTGTATCATCTGCTAGTGTTTTATTTGGGGCATTTCTGGTCCTATATTGGTTTTATAAATTAAAAAAAAGCCTCATGTGGGGGGGGGGGCTGGTTTTGAAGAAGCTCAAAATGGTGTAAAAGTCGGTATGGTGTACATTGATGGTCCTGGAGCAAGGCTTGCTGGATATGTGAACCAAATTTCATGTCATTCCAAGTTGCACTGTGGGAGACATGACTGGTTATTGGCCTGTAATTGTAACACCCTCCTTGGGCCAATCCGTGTTAACTTTGGATTTTAATGAAACTTGTGAAATGATGCATCTCACCAATGTGTTGCAGCATTTTCAATCAATGGTGTCTGAGCTATCACAGACAGACAGAGCCTGATCCATAATCCTCCCACACACCCCCCCTCAAAAAATGATGAAATTGGAGATACAATGTATCTTTGTAAGATACTGGACAAATACTTTTCCCTCTCTAGACCTTAAGTTGCTCCAGATTGGTTGATGCAGCAACCAGTAGAATGTTTTTTCTGAAACCTGGCAAACAACGTCCAAAATGTTCCAGTCTACACTCATAATCCAGTCAGTGTCTTGTGGATCCACAAAATGTTTCTGGGCATTTTAAACCAAAATGAGCTTAATTGTTTACTCATATTCACTAGTCATTACTATGTAATAACCATGTAATTATGTAATAAGGCCATCCTCACATATCGGAGTGAAGGACCCTCAAAACCACTAAACCAAAGATAGATTTCCCATACAGGTACAAGTCCAGAATGAACTAGAATAGAGGCTGATGAAAAAGTATAGTCTTTTTATCAACAATATCAATGTTTAAAAGCAACACAGCAGCATAAACACAATCAGTGGGTGGGGCAATTGACGTAGAAACCAAAGTAAAAGACAACAATGGGGATTTTTGGGACAAGGGAGGGATCTCAGGGGAAGTAAACTCAACACAATGTTATACCTTTCTTTCCTGACCAAAGTGCTCTCTTGGAGGCTATGACACCAACTTCCTGTACCATAAACTAAAAAAAAAAAAAAAAAAAAGAACATGAATATTTTGGCTCAGCACGTTGGGAATAACCCGTAATGTGCTTTACTTTCATGCCAGCGATCATTTTGTTCAAGCGGATGTCAAGGTTTTTTTACGTGTTTCATATCTCAATGTGGAGCGAATCGTTCAGAAATGAAAATCAAACTGGCCCCCCCCCCCCTTAACCTAATGGCTGTGTATATGAATGGGTATCTCCTGTAATCCAACCGTAGCTTTTCATCTCTCACTGACTGGTAAAAAGAAGAGGAAACACCAAATCCTCCTTCTCTCCTCTTCTGTGATTCCAGCTCATTTTTCTTTGTGGAGAATTATTCAGCAGACGGGGGTTTACATTCAGCGGGTGTTGAAGTAGATGGAGCTGGCTGGACACGCAGGAGGCTGCTGGGCTTTAGCTACAGATGCTGGGACACACACACACACACACACACACACACACACACACACACACACACACACACACACAGGTATCAACACATTTTCAGAACAACTCAGTGATGAAGAAAAATTTGAGTTTGAATTGAGATTTAGGTTGCTTATTCAGGTATAACAGTACATATAACAAATACATCAGCCGAACCCTCGTGCACTAGCTGGGAAATTGCTGTTGCTGTCAGCATGGTGGTGAGGGAGGTGGGCCGCCGGCTCTTAATGTGAAGGACAGTGTGAAACAATGAACGCGTGACGTCCGTGCTGTTCAGCCACCCCGTCACCTGACTGTAAATAGCAGGCAGACACAAAGAGGTGGTACGACCCGGACAGGTGTTTGTCGGTTGGTGTGTGTGTGTGTGTGTGTGTGTGTGTGTGTGTGTGTGTGTTCAGGCGTCCCTAACTCAATCAACGGCTCCACTAGCTCCTCAGACAAGGCCGGCGCTGTTGAAATAACCGATTTACTGGAGCGATTAAATTCTGCTCCACTATGTGCATGAGAGAGACAGAGAAAGAGAGAGAGAGAGAGAGAGAGACAACGTTACTATGAATTGGTCATTCGTTTATTCTTCTGTCACCTGTGATATGTTAGACAACACTGAATTCCAACATTTTTGAAATGACACTATTTTGGCTGGCGCTACATCGCTCATTCATTTGTCTGTCCATCACTTGCAATATCTCAGACACCGTGGGCCAGATGTATAAAACTGTTGATTTTATTTTTTTTGCTCATGTGGTGTTCACGCATTGTTCTGTTTTCTAAATCTCAATCATCGTGAAACTGTGGCACAAAAGCCGACTGCCCACTCCCACAATTAGTCACAAACGGATGTCGACGCGCCCCTAGTTAACCCGGTTTGCACAGAAATGCCAGTCATCATCACGGGCCAGAAAATCAGCACAGAATAAAAAATGAGGCTTGTAGAAAAAAAAGGATGTCAATCAAACTGTTTATCATTGCGAAACCTTATTGGCTACTGGTTTAAAGGCCATCTATGTAAGATTTGTTACTTTAATCTAGCCCACAATCTTCACAGTAGGTCAGCAGACATGGTGGAGGGATGAACTTCTAATCTATTCATTCCCCATTTGGCTTGTTGCTGTCCTCTTCAGCGCAATGGGTTTGGTTTTTTTACGGGTCGTAAAAAAGCTCCTCAAGTTTATTTCCATAGCCCTTTATCACAAACAAGCCTCAAAGGGCTTGATCAGAACATAAGCACATAAAAACAGTAACAGATAGAAGAGGACTAAGGTAGCCTAACCTGGCCGGCACCACCACTATGAAGACATGGAAAAACTCCCAGAAAAACCCTATAGGACCAAAGAATTGAAGAAACCTTGGGCAGGGCAATTCAAAGAGGCTCCTCTCACCAGGATGGCTGGGTGTGCAATACATGACAGGGCAAAATATCCCCTATATCCCCTATAACCCCAGTATGTCTCCCAAATTGCCTTTGATAGAGAAAAAACTAAAAAAAAAAAACAAGAATAATTGATATCGCTCTTGAAAGAAACCTGAGACAGACCAGAGGAATTAAAACTGATCCCAAGTCGGCCGTTTTCTCTCCTAGACAGGCACAGTTTTCATTCTGTAATGTTATCTGGACTGTTGCTATCTGGGAAACTAGTCTAGCCCTGCTAACGAGATCTAATACCTTGTTCCCATTACTCAGAACCTGGCCAAGCAGAGCTGTGCAGGGCTGAGCCTGATAAAGGCAAAGCCCAGGTGATTGCATTTGCTCTGTGCAGCACTTATGTGTATGCATGCATGCATGCGTGCGTCAGAGTGTGTGTGTGTGTGTGTGTGTGTGTGTGTGTGTGTGTGTGTGTGTGTGTGTTGCCTTCTCACGCGAGGTAGACTGTGATTCGCCTTGAGTGGATTAAGGGGCTGGAGGTGACAGATCTGTGCGGTGTGAATGGCTGAAGTACTTCAGGCTGCCCCCGCCCTCTCGATAAAGCAGTCTGTGACAGGGAGAGAAGGATGGGGGGAAGAAAGGGAGGAAGTTAAAAGGCAGAGGTGGAGAGATAGCGAGAAAGTGAGGCACCAAAGGGAAGGCAGACAGGGGGAAAAAGTGCAGTAGAGCAAACAGAAGGGGGGAGGAGGAGGAGGAGGAGGAGGATTTGGGTAAAGAGAGAGTACAGGAATCAAAAGAGAGAGAGAGAGATGAAAGAGGGAGACAGCAACAGATACAAAAGAGGGAGAGATAAACATGTGGATAGCAAGATGGAGCAAAAGATGAGAGAAGTAGGCAAATAAAGATCAGAGAATGTGCAGGCCAGTCTAGTGGCTGATGGTGTGGAGGTGGAACGCTAAAGCATGCCATTGCGGCCGATACCAATTTACAGATTACAGATTTTTTTGGAATCTGTCGGTAGCTGATATTCACTGTCTTTAAATATGAACATTTTCATGCCAAAAATATCCATAACATTCTAAGTATTCAGTGTATTTTCCCCAGAACTGTGTTATTCTCAGGGTGGAAAGAGCCTCTGAAACAGCATTTAGAACACGGGACACTAAAACGCAGGATGATGATGATGATGATGATGATGATGATGATAATAATAATTCATGCATACTTGGATTTGTCTCAGATTTCCCTCTTGAGTAGGGTTCAACCGGTTTTTAAAGGCCGATAATGATGATTTTGGATTAAAATAGTTGATTTGATTTCAATTAATTTTATTTGTGGCCCTATTCCAACAAATTAGACTCATTGCTCTTGTGACATATTGCAATTAAAACAGGACCATCCTACATCATCTTCCCTTACACCTATAGGCATAATTACATTTCAAACTACCTGCCTGCCGTCCTGCCAACCAGGTGAATTTGCCTAATACAGTGATGAGGCATAGTAACTGTACACTCACCTTTATGAGCTGGTACTTCCCCTGCCATATTGTTGTTTAAAGTTTTGTCAATGATGTCATATTCTGGGCGTGATCATAGTAAAGCCACCCCCCTCCCTCCAAAAAGTCAAAAACATCCTGGGTAGGGTACACTTGTGGATCCTCCGCAGACTTTAGGAGTGACAGCAAGTAACCATGGCGGCACCAGCATCCGTGGAGGAAAGGAGGAGGTAGTGGAGGAAAGGAGGAGGTAGTGGAGGAAAGGAGAAGCCATTTTTGGAGCATTGGGATCCAGCCAGAGAGAGAGAGAGAGCTCAATATGGCATCTCCTCTGCTAAGTGCTCAGGTGAAATATGTGAAGTAACTTGCATGTTGACACACTATCCATCTCCCCCTGTATCTGATTCACATTGTTTAAGCTTGTTGGACATAGAGGGGAAAATCTCTTTCAGACACACTTACACACACACACGCACACGCACACGCACACGCACACGCACACGCACACACACACACACACTGCAGTGTCGTTCCTTCCTTCCTTCTTTTCCCTTCTCTCTCTGTCTACTTGCATGTTGTTCTGGCCAGTGCAAGATGTTAGTTAGCTAGCTATCTGGAAGCTAAATGAGTGTAGACAATGTCTGACTGTGATCAATGAAGGCAGAGCCTGGCGGCCTGGGCAGGTTACATCTAATGTGATCAACTGCTCCACACACACACACACACACACACACACACACACAGGTTAAATCTAATGTGATGAAGTAGTCTGCCTGGCTAGCTGATAGAAGAAGAGCTTTTAATTCATCCCAGACAGTGATGCCCAGAGCAGCAGGCAAATAGATTGAGACTGCAGCTTAACCTCCAAACTCTACAGCCATCAGCCATGGAGGGAATGCTTCCTTTGAAATCCATGGAGTTAGATTGGCATTGGTGTTGCGTTGCCTTTGGTGCTGCATTGTGTTGGTGTTGTGTTGGAATTGCATCGCCACTGTGTTGATGTTGGTATTGTGTTGGTATTGTGTTGGTATTGTGTTGTATTTGTGTTGCATAGTTGTGATGTTGTTGGCATTGATGTTGCATTGCGCTGTGTATGTGTTGGTGTTCTGCTGGTATTGCATTGCCGTTGCATTGTGTTTGCGTTGCGTTCCATGAAAGAGTCCCAGCTCAAAAATCACTGAGGTTCCATTCTCGATGCCTGATGCACATTCATCCTTGGAGGGAGCCCAGGGAGCTGGGCGGTGTCAGGTAGAGCTAAAGTATGGTCCGGCATTTAACAACAGATTGCAGAGAATACTGAAAACACACAGAGGGGCTGAGAATGACACCTTGTTCTCTGTCGAATCAAGTCAGGTCATTCTTTATTTATATAGCACATTTCATACACAGGGAAGTTCAATGCTTCAGTGCTTCACACATAAAAAAAGAAAAATAAGTAAAACAGGTAAAGAACAGTATAGTAAAGTATAAGCACTCATTTTACATACATACTTATACTATACATTAATATTATTATACATGCATACATCCATCAAAAGTAGCTGAAAAAAGGAAGTATTTACAGAAGAGTGTTCCAGCGATGCATAATGACTAAAGGCTGCCTCACCTCACCCTGGGAATAACAAGGAGATTTGAGACAGATGAAAGATGACCAGTTTTGATGTTAGGCCTCTTCGTTAAGTTTTTGAAATGATAGAAATCTTGTGATCTGATAAAATTGCTAAAATTGAGGTCAGCACCTTAAATGATGCCAAGATTTCTCACTTGTTCTTTGGTCTTGAGGGACAATGCCTCAAGGTGGTCTATGATTATTTGTCTTTTGGACTTACTACTGAAGACTATCAAAGCCCAAGTTTGGTCTTTGTTAAGCTGCAGAAAGCTGTGACACATCCAATCATGTATATCCTCAATACACATACAGCTGTGTATCGTCTGCGTAATAGGGGTACTGTACATTGTTATTCTGCATGATACGTACTAGTGGGAGCATGTATAGGAGAGAACCAAGAATTGAACCCTGCGGAACCCCATACGGGACAGTGACCTTGTCAGTGACAACATAATGTCAGTCCAACAGATAGGATCTGAACCAGTTAAGGACTGGGCCAGACAATCCTATCCCATTTTTCGAGTCTATCCAACATGTGATCTACAGTGCTAAATGCAGTGCTGAGATCAGGCAGTAACAGAATAGGCAGTCTGTGCTTATGCGGAGGTCATTCGCAACTTTCAAAAGAGCCGTTTCTGTACTACGATGCGGTCTGAAACCCAATTGGAAGTAGTCAAGGTGGTCATTTTGATTTTAACAGTACAGTTGATTGTGGACAATTTTAAGAACCTTACTGAGAAAAGGGAGATTGTTCTTTTTAAGCAGGGGTTTAATAACATTTTTAGGGCATTTGGACAGATGCCGGACTGGAGGGAGATGTTAACAATTTGTAGTACCGCATCGGCTAAGCAGCTAAAAGTGGTTTTAAACATTGACGTAGGGAGATGGTCAAGACAGCAGGTAGAGGCTTTGAGTTTCTGCACAACTGCTTCAATTGTAGACATGTTGATATGAGAAAATGTATCCATAGTCACTATACTACCATTGGATGCTGGATTTACTGCTGGATGTAGAACCACTGATAGATTCTCTGATGTTAAGTGTAAATTTTACTGTTAAAGGCTGCAAATTCCTCACATTTGGAGGTGGAGAGTAGTTCAGGGGCTACTGACGATGGGGGATTCACCAGTTTATCACCAGTAAGCATTGTTTATATTTTCACTAATGATCTTGGAGAAAATGAAACGACTGCCGAGCATTTTTCAGTTCAGGAATCAGGGAGAACCAGCCTACCCCCCTGTTTGCCACAGTATACATTTACCATTTTCCCCACATTTACCATAACAGATGCATGGTGTAAGGTGCAGGTTCAATCCGGGGATAGAAGTCGGGGCTCTGCCAGGATTTTGCCAAATTCAGCTTCATAGGTAGTAGTCGATTTTGATGAAACCGGGATGGGGAGGGGATGACACATTTTAGCCCCATGTTCTGGTGTTTAAAACATTACACCGATTGGCCTGATAGGAACACTATAATTAAAGGTCAAAACTTCAAACTGTGAAAGGCCACGACTGCTACACCATCGGCCCGATTTTGATGAAACTTGGGGGGTTGGGGGCGATGCATCTTGTTACCGATTGGCCCAAGGGGTGCCTTTCCTGGGCGACAGCATGTTTACTGTTTGCATGATAACAGGCTGACTGAACCAAGTCTCTTTCTTTTGGTTTTCTTTCTTTCCCTACCTTCCTTAATTCCTTCCTCCACTGTTTGCATGACATCTGTCAAGCAGTTCTTCCTGTCCTCTTCTCCCTCTCCGCATCCGTCAATCGATCTTCATTATCCTACGTCTCTCCCTCCAAGCCTCCTTTCCTCTTTCCCTCTACATCAAATATTCACTCATCCGGTTGGCGCAATTGATTTAACACGCATTGTGCTGAGAGCATGTGTATTTAGTACATTACTGATTGGGTTATGTCATTCAGTGAGCCGTCTGTTCTCATAGATTGAACCTATTATGGCATTGGTATGGGGGGGGGGGTGTATGTGGAGAAATGTCAAAATGCTGACTATTTCCACGATGTTGAATGGTGCTGTCTCTCTCTCTCGCACTTCCTCGCTCTCCCCTCACCATGCATCATTCACACCCACAAGCAGATTTGAGATTTGACAAAATGTACCATTAAGTATTGTGGAGCTCACGCTGGGGCCCAGGCTGTGGAACTCGTGGCTTTGAGTCGATTCCCCATCTGCCATCTCTATTTACGTCGGGGGCCGTGCTACACCCACTGTATGGCCAAGGCAAAGTCGGGAGCGTGCAGAGTTGCCATTGCGTTACGTTTTAGTCTTTTCTTGTATGTGCCGCCGGGACCAGTAATTGAACTTCTTTATTAGAATGTGTCAAACTTTCTAGGCTGGAAAGTTTTTTTTTTTGAAGTTCACCGCTCCTTTTAGTGGTTTGTGCCAAGGGAGTAATCAGTTTTGGAATCAGCATGCAAATTGAATCACATTCTGTGAATAAATGCATTCACTCTTTGTTTTCTCTTTCTCTCCTTCAATGATTTAATATTTTGGTATTACCGCCTTCTCCACCTGTTTGTCTCATCAAATCCCTCGACGCAGGATCTGACAATCGTTAGCAGAGACGCGCCGATTTAATGAAATCACTTTAATTACAGGATAAAAAGAAAGATTTTTGCTTGATCAAATCAGAATGCCTTCAATTCTTGCGGGGCTGAAAAAAAAAAAAGCATTTGTTTGCATTTCATCTTTTCATCTCGTTTTTTGTTTTTTATCCCTTTCACATTTCATACCTTAATGAAAGACAATGCAAGTTTGTTTCTGCGTATGACAGGATCAAGGTAATTTGTTGAAGAACACATTTAGAATTGCTTGGGTGCTCTGAGTGTTTGGCAGCAGCAAAGTGGATATCACACCAAAGACCTTAATCTGTCCTCTTTCTTGTATTTGCATGTAAAGCAACCTTCGATAGGGACCATCACAAATTATACTGGACCTTCAGACCTTCAGCCTCCTCTCTAACAGCCAGAAATGTTGTTGTAGAAATAGCAAACATGACAGTGAAACAATAATGCCATCATGTTACAATCAGCATGTCCTAGTGAAGGCTGTGAACGACAGCGAATGGGAGAATCGCATCCCAAGGCCGTTTGCTTTGTGCACAATGGCGAAGGAGGTGGGGGGGGGGGGGTGTCTTGAGGCGGCCATGATTGGTTCAGAGGGTACGTCAGGCACATTCGTACTCAGAAAAAAACATGTAATGAAGTCCATTCATAATTACACCATTGATTTAATCATCTCACATAGAAAAAGCCTCTTCCTCACACTTGCACTTCCTCACACCCTGGCTGTCACATTGCAGGTACAGCGGCGCTCACGCTCGACATACAGATCCTAGGATTTCACTACTCTTAGTTTGTTCCATAGGTGTTTTTTTTTTTGCTGTAGAATAGAACTAATTAGAAACTCCAAATATAACTCATAAAAAGAACAGAAAGTCAGTTTTCAGGCGCTGTTACAGCCTGACAATGCTCCTGACAATGATCTGTGCTTAAGTATAGAAAATACAGAGGCGGACCTCTCTGCAGTGTCTTAAAATATCTTTGATGCAACCATCCACCTGTAAATCAATACATACCAGTTATTTAATTCATTTGAAACCACATTCAACATTAAACCCCCCCCGAACTGTCTCTCTGCATCCTGTTAACCACTATTGACTTTTGCACAGGTGCAATAAAGTGTATATAATCTCCATTTTACTATCATACTCTGCATACAAACAACAAAATACAAATCATTCCATGTTCAATGTTCCATTCAATGTTATTATTTGCAAAAGCATGTGGCGTTTGGGTACCATGTGATGAAAATGAATGACGTCACTTCTATGTCATTATGTTCTTAATAATGGGCACTATCCTTAAAGACAGTGGTCCATGTAGCTAATATTAAACCGCACCCTCTTGCACAATCCACATGGGCTTTAGAAATACAGGCTCTTTCTTCTACATCACCGGTTCATGACGAAAGTGGATTTCATCGTTTGAAATCCCTCGGATTCACCTGCACAGTCCGTTTCATGAAAAGATCAGATTGTCCATAATTGCTGCATGCAGCGTAGATGGTGAAATGCAGCAGGGTGTTAGTGGGGCGAGTATTAAAGCAGATTAAACCAGTTTAAATGGGAGTGCCTCTCACTTTAAGTGATATACAGCATGTTCATCCTATGGTCTTGGACAGTCAAGACAAACCTGCTCATGCACGTAAACCTAAAATAAACATCAAACAAAACACTGAACAAACTCTTATTTTGGAAATGTAATTTTCAAATGTCTTGTTAAACTAATTTCTCACTCTGTTCTTGGGAGCAGTTCAACACCCGTAAAGAAACCATGCCCACCAATGCAACTTGTTTGGTAAAGCTCAAGAACCCGGAACATCGTCGAGCCCAGCCCAAATGAAGAGCATACGAACCGAACCCATTTTAAACAAGCCGGCCCGGCTATTGAATGTTTTAGGTTGTATTGATTCGTACGAGAGCGGAGAGGCCAAGAACGAGAACGAGAACGAGGTTATTGTGTGTCCACATGAATTCATCCTCCGACGGCGGTCTGTTGACGGTAGTAATTGCTCGTATTCACTGACTTGTGAAATGTGTTTGCCTCCCTTCCAGACACTATTTTTCTACCTGTGGACAAAATATCACCGGGGCTATGTGCATCGCATCCTTGGGGCATATTGGGTCTGAACTGGAGGCTCGGAGGTCTGCGGGACTTCACCGTCGCGTTCGAATCAATAAGATCCTCCACTATTAGGGAAGGAAGCCTCTCTAATAAATGCCAGATTGTTATCACTGAAAATGAGAGGGGGCAAGAGAAAGAGATAAAAAGGTGGCGGGTGACTTTTTTTCACATTAAAATAGCAATAATTCAGATATATTATACATTATCAGTCTGTGTGCGTCATCCCCAATTTGGCTGAAATTGGCTTTTGCAATGATGCTGCGGGACGTTTTGGGGCGTACACCATTTGCTGCAGGCGTGGCCAGGGGTGAGCTAGGTTGTGGCTATTGAGGCGAGGCTAGCGGCCACAGTGTAGGCAAGGCAAGCAGTAAGACATGAAAGAAGTGCTGCAGACAAGAAACATTCAAACACACAGTGAACGCCAGTGTTGCTTTTTCTTTTACTGAGTATCGGCTGCGTTCACCCTCTGCTTCTTCAACAACTGTGACGGTTTTGCAGATGCCGAGGTACCTCAGCCTCAGGCCGGATGCGACATGTTCAGGCATCAGGCTGTTCAACATGAGTTGAACATCCCGCCCGGAACTTGACCAGCTGAGGGGAAGGAGGGTGGGACTAACAACACACTTCCTGCCTCAAGGCATATTGTAGCTTTAATAAAAAGTCAGTGTGTGGTGGCGTGATCTTAAACTGTATCACTTACCTTTCTGTTAGGGGCTTTATGGCGTATACAGTATACACACAATGCATTGTACATGTTATGCATCACAATTGGGATAAAAAAAACAAAACAGCGCTGGTAGCATCAGACGGGCTTGTTGGAAATTTGTCAAGTGTCAACAATCCTGAAGTTCCACCCCTGTGTTGATTGAGAAGCCCGAGAGAAAGCAGGCAGGGAATCTAAAAGCATCAGACGAGATTTCAGGCATGGCTGAATCAATGTCCCAGTTTTCTGAGACCATAAAAAAAAAAAGAGCCTGCTGTTTTTAGTTGCCTGGAAACTACTAATTTTATTTGAGGAGTCGGGCCACATTGAGGCTAAACGCAGCGAGCCAGTTCATCGTCTCAGGAAGACGATGAAAGGATCTTGTGGGCATTTTCCTACGGAGCGCTGGAGGAATCCAGATCCGGCAAAAGACTTTATCAGAGGTTTATTATTCATTTTGCGGACTGTTTGCTTTGCAGAGGTTACGGCGCCGTGGGGGAAACGCAGTCGACGAAACATATGATGTGCAGAGTTAGCAGCGAGGTTGGAAGGCTAGGGTATGCCCCCCGTTGAGGTCAGATGTTGAGGTTTTTGCGGCGATGTCGGCTACCGCGTACCGTAAATGTAATTGAAGAGATACATTGCTATATTTATGGAAGAGGGGGAAAAAACGTGCTAGCCTATGCGATGGCGCTTTTATACGATTATGCCCCTCCCTTTTAGAATGACTGACAGAAGGCCACCATGACACACGTAGCATCACAGCCTGTTTTCCATCCTTCCATCCAGTGATCCAGCGTCCTCAATGCTCAGACACATTAAAACCAGCCATTGTTCTTTTTTTTCAAATCATTAAACTGTTTTCCAACTCTAACCTATGGATCCTATCTCTGTTGCACATCAACTCCGTTCTGCAGCCGCATTTCCATGTCGTTTGTAGTGGGGGGGGGGGGACATGTAGAAGACAGACAGAGAGCTCTGTTTCGCTAACAGGCCCAGCGGTAACAAGCGCTATGCTAATCGCAGTCCTAATGAAAGCATATCTCCGGGCCCCGATACAGTGGGAGAATAAATGCCTTCATTTAACTCAGCAGGGGGGCCCCCGGCGCCGGGGGAGAATGCGGTTTTTAAATACACGAATGCCACGGCACAGCTTGGCTTTGCAACAGGGGGAAAACAATTTGTTGTGGCTGTCGCCGAGCAAGGTAAAACAATGCAGGTGACACGGCCCTCCCGTCCTCCCTCCCTCCTACACAAAAAAGCGTGTGAATACTCATCGCCGAGTTAAACGCTGGATTTTCCCAGCGCACTCGACAAGCACACAGACAGAAACTGCGTTAGACGGGCAAAAACAGAAGCGTCCCGCTGTCGCGTTTGAAACGTTTAGCGTTTGGTTTTTTTACGCTAATCCTCCGATAGCGGCGGCTCCTCGCGCTCACATCAATGGAGGGATGTGTCAGCTCCCAGCGATGGCATCGGATGATACGTGTGTGTGTGTGTGTGTGTGTGTGTGTGTGTGTGTGTGATTTGGATGATATGCACATCTTATCTCACCTGCTCTAAGACTCTAAGTGTGTGTGTGTGTGTGTGTGTGTGTGTGTGTGTGTAGTTTGACAAGTATAGGAAACAGAGGCACAAAGACGAGGGTTCCCAGTGTGTGATGCAGATCTGATAGTCTTTCTGTGGCGACGATAAGCCCAGTGAATGGAGTGTGTGTGTGTGTGTGTGTGTGTGTGTGTGTGTGTGTGTGTGTGTGTGTGTGTTAGCAGTTAGAGTGAATCAGAGTGACTCTCCAGATAAGCCTCATTCCATCTGAGTAACCTTTAATTAACTGAAAGGAATCGTTAATGAAGGAAAGGAAGAGAGAGTGTGTGTGTGTGTGTGTGTGTGTGTGTGTGTGTGTGTGTTGCGGGCACTTGCATAAGTACATTCAGCATGCGTACATGAGTGTGTGTGTGTGTGTGTGTTTTTTTGTAGATTCTTGTCCCAGTGTGGTGAACAAACGATTAAATGGAGTACAATAGATATGGATATCCAACTGGAGTCCGTTCTTTTGTTGTGCCTGTCAAAGCCCTGAGACTGCCCCCCCCCCCATTTGTGTCCTCGTGTGTGTTTGTGGCCCTTACATTTCCCATTCACCTCCATCATTAGACCTGTAAGTATTAAAGCCACACGCAAAAAAATGCACCCACCTTATTGGTCTAAGGCTACGTTCACACTGAAGCTGATTTTTTTTCTGTCGTTTTTTTTCCCCTCACATGTGACACCGGTCAGATCGTGTGTGAATGGCAAAAAGCTGCATGGAGTCACGATTTTTTTCAATTTCCAATCTGGAACACATGAAGGAAACTGAAGCATACAAAATGACAGTGGGTGAACTGTGACTGCCAGTCAGCGATCGTCATAACTTACATCAAGTTGATACAGATTACAATGACATACGCTACGAATTGACCTCAACCTAAAAACGCGATAAATTCTATTCCACAAATAAAAAGACGTGGGTGAGCGAAATGGGTTTACCCTCCAATACATCCACAGATCTTCTCTGATGCACATGAATCAGTTTTTTGTGTGTGATCCCACAATTACAAAAACTTGCTGTTTGATTGACAGATGTGCTCTCCAATGGCGTTGCTGGGAGCCGACTACTACGACTGTAGTCTTATACTGGTGGCCACTGAGCAGTGCCATTAGTTTAGTGCCTTGCTCAAGCTCTACTGTATTGATCCCTGGGGAAAATTCTGGGGTTCTGCTGCTGCAACCCCCCGGGATCAATAAAGTATCTGTCTTGACTGTGGTTGTTGAGGGAGAGGAGAAAGAGACTCATTTTCCCAGCCAATCTGGGGATTCAAACCAGCAACCTTCCAGTCACAAGCCCACTTTTGTATCTACTAGTGCCCCTAATGTGCACACATTCATGTACACGTGTCCCTACTATATATACCTATTTAAATTGAATAAATTCAGGATATTCACACTTTGAATGCTTTCAGACATGTAACATGTAACACTAACATTGTCAGAAATATGAAGCCTTTTGCTCAGTGCCGATGTCAAGGCTCTTGTATTTTTGCTTCTATCCTTACTTACACGAGAGGGAACTTCTAAGTAAATGCTTCAATATCCAAATCGAATAAAAAAAAGTCTTTATAAAGAAATGCCTGTTTTGATAACTGAGTTTGAGAACATTTTCCGCCGTCAGACTGTTTGTAAAAGGCCAAACGTTCCGATGATGAACGGCGTCCGATTCAACAAAAAAAAAAAAACATCGCCCCTCAGAAAAGTTGATTGTTGTTACTTTTACTTTGAAATAGAACATCAATCATGTGAGGAGTAAAAAAAAGGATTTACACAAGCGCCGTCTTAATCTAATGGCTTGCTGCACAACCCAATAAAGAAATCTCAAACCAAATTTGACAAAGCCAATCATCAAAACATTTCCTGGCTCGTGGCGTTCGCCCGAGTCCACGTTGTGGGGAAAACTTGGGGGGGGGGGGGTCTGGTCTCCTCGCATTTCTGAGAAAGGAAAAATAGGAAGCCAAATGTAAATGAGGGAATCAAAAGAAAAGAGAAATGAAGGAAAAGAAAAAGTATGTAAACTTTTTTTTTTGACATTCTAAATTAAAGGATGTTATCGGATCAAAGGCCCATTCCTTCTCCACACACACACACACACACACACACACACACAGAGCTTCCCCGCTGTGTTTATGGCGGGAAGCCTCACAGCAGTTATATGTTAATGCCAAATGAGTATAGGGGAGGGGAGGGGGGGGGGGAATTAAACAAGGTTGGTAGGGAGGGGGATATCAGAGAAGTGATAAGTAAGAAATAATTCTCTCCTCTGCCGTGGCTTCACAAGCCGACATTGTCAAACAAATTGTCTGTGTGGCTTCAACAATAAAAGGCACTTTCTCTTTTCAAAGCCTGGGGGGGGAGGGGGGTGGGGGAAGAGAAGGAGGAAAACGAGAAAGGATGCAGGGATGGTGTTAGGTTTTGGACCGATATATGGGGCCGATATTGGCCTTTTATTAAAAATAGGGTTGGTGTCGTCCACACCCGTTATGATGGATATGATGCAGTTTGATTTTATTGTGAAATTCATCAATACTACACTGGTTGTCTATGGGAAGCCTAGCGCACTGTTGGTGGCTTATGCGTTGACTTAGCCCGCTACTCGCCAAGCTACTTCCTGGTCCGTGAACGCACCGCGCCACCAACCTAGAGCTGTGACTATAAGGATTCATGGGTGTGAATTGTGTATGAGCCTATGAGTCCAAATGTAATGTTGTAGTTTTTATTAGAATGGAAAGAAAAGATCAAGCAAAAAAAAAAAAGAAATTTATTTGGATTATTAATTTGCAATCTACAAAAAAAAAAAAAACAGAGACAGAATGACACACACACACAATGGGAGATCCACTGACGCCAGCCTGCCCCGACAAACCGGGGAGGGAAAAGTAATTCGCAGCACAGGTCAACGTCTGGTTTCTCTCTCTCTCTCTCTCTCTCGCTCTATCTCTCTCTACCAGCCTCCACCCCCATCCCTCAGTCAAACAAAATAAAGCCGTGTATCTCCTGTTGTTGGGAACCCGAGCCGGACCGTTGACCTATAGCCGCAACAGGTCTTCAGGGGAAGCCGTGATTGCTCTGCTCTTTGGAAGGTTGGACTGTTGCCTCTCATCTTGATTACACGGTAGGAGGCATTTCAGCTCAGTCATCTGAGGAGAAGATCCCCCGTAGTGCAGAATGTTTCCCGCGCTCCCGTCCTTGAGAATCCACCCACCAACAACCTCCAAACGCCAATGAGATAAGATGTAACATTTAATGATTAACCTAAATTGAGACACTGCAGCAACAGTAATATTTTTATTTTCAGAATAAAGTTGACCCACCTTTTTACGCAGATATAGGCTAAATCGATACATGAGGTGAGGGGAAAATGCTTTTTCTTTAACTATTATTGACTTTGTTTTATGTTGCCGGTTGTTTTCCTTATGAAGAATCAATCATGAAAATTAAATATGTGAACTATATGCCATATGATATTATGCCAAAAGTATCGATTTGCTGATTCCTCTGCAAAATATTAATATTATTATTATTATTATTATGGGTTTCAATGGAGTGTTTTAGCGTTTCACGTTCTAGACTTTTTCTGCATGAAAATGGGCAAAATTAAAGATATTGAATATGGTCACAAAATATCAGCTACCGGCAGCTTCAATCCCAAAATATATCAGTATCGGTATCAGCATGTGTGTGTGTGTGTGTGTGTGTGTGTGTGTGTGCGCGTGCGCGTGTGCGTGCGTGCGTATCAGTTGCACACTGTGGAGTTCAGTCTATTCTTGGCAGTCCTGTGTGTCGGGCAGCTCAGATAGGCAGTGACAGCTCACCTGTGGCGCATAGGGCATCAGTGGCCTGCAGGCAGACGAGGGTAGTCGGGGGAGGGGGGGGATGTGTGGGGTGATGGCATGAACCCAGCATGACACACGCACACACACACACACACACACACACACACGCACACACACAGCGGGGGTTAACACAATCGCATTACTTACTGCACAGCACGGACGGGTGTGGGGGCGGGGGGTGAATGTGTGCAAATGAGTATCGGTGTGTGTGTGTGTGTGTGTGAACTGCGGAAGAAGTGCATCGTCTCCGGTGCAAAAAAAATGATGGAAAGTAAAGAAAAAGTAGAGGAAAAATAGAGGGAAACATCTCTGTGGAGACAGATGGCGAGTGTGACATTTGGAGATCAAGGCAAAACATGATGATATGCAATGACAGACATATTTAATGATGTACAAGGCAATACGTCAGGCAGTGAAAGTAATGGAGGGGGCTAGTCAGTGGTTTCGGGTTGAGGTGGAGGGACACGGTTTGGGGTACAAAGTAACTAAGGAGACTCAGTTTCATAGGATGTGTAGTAAATATGAAGTCTATCATTTGCAGATCCAGTGCGGCTAGCTGGACTAGCTGAGCGGGCCTTGGCATCCATTATGGAGTTGGCGCATTAGCTTAGCTTAGCAAGATACGTAACCACATCGCGCCCTGTGTATTGGCCAATTAACATAGTTAACATAACATAGTTCATGGTTCATTTCTGTCTGTTTCTGACTGGGAACTGATCATTTCATCACTGGTACATTTATTTAGTGTTTCGATAACGTCAGCTTGTTAGCTAGCTAACCGTAGTAACAGGTTAACTATCACAGTCCGTCTGGGAATCGACCTTATCACACTGTTTTCTTTTGCTTAAAACAACTGAATTGACCTCCACCGCTTGTTTTTTTCAGGACTAACCCTTTTTCCGCCCTGGTTGTTATATATTTAGACGTTATACAAGGCTGTGCAAAAGTCTTAAGCACATGTACAAAAAAAAAGAAATCCGTAGATGCTTTCAAAATGAAAAAAGAAAAGTTTCTAAATATCAAAAAATATAAAGAGCAGTAATGTAAAATACTAATGCAGAAAACGGCAGAAAATTCTTTATGTGTCTGGTCCGGACAGCTCAGACAGTAGAGCATGAGACTCTCAGTCTCAGGGTCATGGGTTCGATCCCCACATAGTGTCAACTATCACCGTTGTAAGTCGACTTGGATAAAAGCGTCTGCTAAATTACTGTAATGTAATATCTAGTTGCTATATATTTAGCTGTTATTTGCACAAAGCCAGCTGTGGTTGCTGGGAGATTTGTGTACAATGATGCACAGGCATTCGTCTGTGGTGACTTAAACTCCATACGCCATATTTAGCAAACTTCATAAATGTGCTCGTATGTTTTGGTATTTCTACACGAGGACAAAATGTCTGCACAGGGATAGGAATATAAGTAAAACCATCCTCACTTGGCTGGTTCAGGGTCAGGTCTTGGGTGTAAGGTTAAGATTGGGTTGTTGTCCTCACTAGTATAGTAATGCAAAAGTATGTGTGTGTGTGTGTGTGTGTGTGTGTGTGTGTGTGTGAGCTCCATGTCTCTCAGTGTGAGTACTTTCACTGAGCTGTTCAAGGGGCTCCCAGATCTGTAGGTGTGTGTTTGGCCAGGAAACCCTGCTGATGGACACTGTGGCGACCAAATGGCACGCACACACACACACACACACACACACACACAGACACACACAAGCCTGATCAACCCTCCCTAGCCCATGATTCTATGTTGAGCACAAAACTCCCCAGCAGCCAGTAGAGGAGGTGTATGAGAAAGGAGGTGGGAGGAAGAGGATGGAAGGAGCAGGAGGAAGAAGGAGTTGGTGGGAGGAAGAGGGAGCAAGAAGAAGAAGGTGGAGGAGAGGAGAGGAGGGAGGAGTGAGGGGGAGGCTGGTAGGAGGAGGAAAGAGGAGGAGGAAAGTGCTGGCTGGTTGGCGACAGCATGGAGGAGGGGAGGCAGGAGGTGGGAAGAGGATGGAGCGAGGCGGTGGGAGGGGGAGGTGGAGGAGGAAGAGGAGGAGGGAGGCAGGAAAGTGCCGGCTGGCTGGCGACAGCATGGGGGAGGGCGAGGGTGGGAGGAGTCGGGGGAACAAGGGAAGAGGAGCGAGGGAGGAGGTGGCAGGAGGAAGAGGAGCGCCGGGGTCTTAAATAGCCGTTTGTCACGTCTGCTGCTTGGCAGGCCAGCAGCGCTAATGAAGACTTCAGAGCAGACAGACTGTCCAACGCTGCTGGAGACCAGAGGCTGGGGGGGGGAGTGTCAGAGGGGGAGCGGGGGGGTGGCGGGGGTGATGATGAAACGAATTGGCCAAAAGCACGGCTAGACCAGAGCTGTTTTGGAAGGGGGCGGCTCTTTGTACATTTCACTGGTGTTGTGCTCCCCTGCGTCTGCTCTATTTCAGGAATTCAGGCAATAAGGATGTGGAAATGTCAGTGGTCCGGGCTCGTCTCGTCACAAAAACCTACCCAACTTTGGTGGAGGTGTCCCTGAATATCACAGACAGGGCAAGGTTAATGCTGATACTGGATTATATTTGCTATATAACCGGCAGAGAAATGCTGGGTTTGTATGTATATATGTCAAAATGTGTTATGTGTTATATTACAGGGACACGTGTTGGGTTTGTGTATTCAAAGTGGTCGTTTCCGCACCGCACTTCCCAGAGATCACCAATCAAACGATGCGGCCAGCAGCAGCGCTGGGGCGATAAACCGGGAAATTTACCGAAACCAACATTAGCACCTTCTTACTGTTTATGAGCTCACATCTAGACAGGGTTGCCAGGTCAGGTGGAATTCCTTCGGGGAGGTTTATACCTTTCCCCAATATTAAACTGCTACTTTTTGTTTTCCTGCTAATCAACAACATTGAAACACGGCATATACCTCATTCTGCTTTACTTAATAAGCCACAGGTTGTATGTCTTTTTCTTTTTTTATTGAAATAGACGGGAGGATTAATGACAACATTGTAGAGTTATAGAGTTATGTGTAGAGTTATCTGATTTTCTGTTGATGCAGTTTGAGTTTCTGTAGGTGGCGCTCTTTTCATCGTCTGTTCAGCCACGGTGGCTAACGCTGCTCATGCGAACTACCCAGTTCTTCTTCTGTTGATTCCAAACAAACCGCCAGAGGGTTTTTTTTTTATCCCAGAAAGGACCTGCCTGACACCTGGGGAACAGCAGACGGAAAAGTTTTCATGAACTGTGGTGGATTATTATGTCAAAAACTTACAATAATATCTTCTAGATTATTTTGTTGTTTTTTTAGGCAAAGCTCTAGCTCCTTTTAGGCAAAACCTAGCATCTAACAGGCTCCAGTCCCTTGTGACCCTAAAAAGGCCAAAGCAGTAGAAAAAATAAAACTCCATTCCAATGAGTTGTACTTTCATTCATTCATTCTCTGAACACATCATATTTCATCGCTCTTTAAATTAGTCTTATCATTTCACTCTTCATTGTCCCGCCATATAATGATCGTTCTGACCAGTGCAGAGGCTGGAGCTTGTCCTGTCCTCGCACCGATTAGCCCTGACCGGAGTATAGATGTACAGTTATTGCCGCGGCTGTCTGGGCTTCCTCTATGGGATGTTTCATTAGATAGACTCATATCTGGCCCTAGAGACTCTCAGGCCAAATAACTTCCCTCCTCTTCACTCTGTCTGTCAGGCCTGCAGCACATACGCTATGGGGAACTGTGGAGTGGGGGGCCAGCCTCGCCATTCGCAGCCATATGGGAAATGGCATTTATAAACCATCTCTTTGTCCCTTCAAAATAAACACTCTCACCATTAAGGTTAAGGAAGCATCTTTATTTAAATTGAATGAAAACGCAATCCCGTTTTATTTAGCCATTTTTGCACACATAATTTGGCTCATAATGAAAATTTTAATTCAATAATCCAATTTGCGTTTGAAATTTCATATACTGGTATTCACATTCTCTGACGACTTGAAAATGGAAAGGCCGAGGCCATTTCACATTTCATATTCAAAGGCTCGCCTTGCTTTCTGGTTGGCAATACTCAAATGTTGATTCAAATTTGAAAACCGAAATGCACTAAACCAATTGTAACCTACTCTCAAATAGTGCAGCATTTAAGTCATAATTAAAATTATAATTAAAGTGATCCAATTTCCATTTTAAATTGCATGGACTAGTATGCCCATTCTCTGACAAAATGAAAAAGAGAGTAGAAACTTTAGGGTTTTTCAACTTGAAAGCTTCACTCCAAGTTTTGAAAGGCCGGAGCTTCATTATGAAAGCTTGAAACTCCGAAGCTCAGTTCTGAATCTTTGTGGGAATTAATTTGTAAACGTGTTTAAAGGTTCTATGGTTGTAAGAAAGTTTTGCGCAAAAAAAAATCTCTTCATAATTCTAACGCTTGTGACTTAATGTTTGTATTAGCCTGACCAATCATCCAATCAGGCTATACAATTTAAAATTGCAATACAAAGACTCTTTGTTCTGATTGATGGAAGAGGCCAAGTCCAGCCAATGACAACAATTTCAGTGTGAAAGGCGGCATATGATTGGCTTGAATTTCAGGGGGCCAGATGGTTGGCCAAGAGTAAATGGCCCTGCCCCCAGGCCTCAGAAGTTTACAAAACATCTGAGTACAAGTTGACTAAAACCTGAAGTTACAAACTGTTCCCCTGAGAGGACACTGACAAAAAACGAGTCAGAGCATAGTCACAGCATCTCTACGACCCGAAAAACATTATATTCCTAGTGAAATTCGACACTTTAGTGAAGAAAAAACCTTAGAACAGATTTGTTGAAACAATGAAAAAGCTAGCTAAACAAAAGAAGTACTACTAATCTTTTCAGCATGAGAGCTTTTCTAAAGGGGTTCTTTACAAAAAAAGAGATAAATAGATAAATGTTAAGAGTGTAGATTTTACATGGGAAACGTACAAACTCTGTATTACAGATGTCCCTAATTGGCATAAGTGAACCAGTCAGGTTTTTTTTTTTTTGGTTTATTGCCAAGCCCAAAATCAAGACTGATTTAACTTGAGCGATGACGAATCAGAAAAGGCGCACTCAGTTGCTCATTAGCAGAAAGTTTTTTAATTGCCAGTTTGGATGAACTTTCAGTCATTTATTTCTTTATTTTTAGAGTTAAAAATTGACTCGAGCGCTGTTTCCACCCACCCGCCCACCTCCTCCTCCTCCTCCTCCTCCTCCTCTCCCATCCAGGGTGGTTTCCTCCTCCCCCGGCTGCTCTGGGGGATCATTTTCCAACCTGTACCCAATGTGGTGGGCGCTGACAGGACTTATAGCAGCCTGCCTGACAGACAACAAGCTGCAGCTCGGCTTGCTGCATAATTTATGAAGGCAGATGTACAAGGCGGGTTATTAGCTCCCCATGCTACGCCGCTCCCCTGATTTACAGTTTAAGGAAGCAAGTATAACAAATAGAACACGTAAACAAATCAAACCGGCGACACATTTGTTTGTCCGCAGGCACAAAAACGCCTGCAAACGGAAGACAACGACCAGGAGGAGAGAAAGGGTTTGAAAATACATAGTGGCTAATTAGTGGATGTTGGGTGATTGTTAATGATGCGGAGGCGCTCGGCATTCTGGGTGGGGGAGGTTGTCACCTCTGCTACCTCTCATTAAAAGGAGACGGATCTCGCCAGTTTTCAATGGCCGGAGCTATTAGGCAACCAATAGGTGGCCATAACGCAGGACACAGGACCGCGGCAGCTCCGTCTTAATGAGAGCCTTTCTTATCCGTAATGAGCCTAAGTGTATCTCTCTCTCTCTCTCTCTCTCTCTCTCTCTCTCTCTCTCTCTCTCTCTCTCTCTCACTCCATCCCTCTCTCTCTCTAAGGATTTCATTCAACTCTCATTCCCTCCTCTCTCTCCACCCCCCACCCCCGGGGCCTGTGGTTTATGATGATGGAGCTCTGAGGCTAATATACATTTTAATGCTCTGTAATGGGAGGGGATGGAGGGATGGGAGAAGAGAGAGAGAGAGAGAGAGAGAGAGAGAGAGAGAGAGAGAGAAAAAACACAAGCGAAACAGTGGGCGGATTAGAAGGCCTCTCTCTGAATGTCTCAGCTTTAAATTAATGAGGGGGCTGAGCACACTACGATAAATTTAGCTTTTCATGTTTAATTATGCCATGACTGCGGTAGTTTAGTGAGGATAAATCACACAATTATTATGCTCCTCACCCCGTTGCCGTGTTGTTCCTACTCTCTTTCATTCCCCCCCCATCTATTTTGTTGTTGTTTTTGTTGTTGTTGTTGTTGTTTATTCATAAGCCCATGTCTTTTCCTTAATAGCGCTGTGTGCACGAGAGGCAATAATGCCCCTAATGTTTCTATCATACAAAGAGAGAAACTCCCTCTGAGACGGAGAGAAATTGAGGAAGAAAAAAAAAAAAAAAGAAAGGCAGTTCTAGAGAGAGAAGAGAGAAGAAAGAGTTGGAAAGCCAAAGGGAGAGAGCGAGAGAGAAAGAGAGTCCTCTGTGGAGTTTAGTGCTTGGCGGTAACTCATTTGGAGTTCAACCTGGCAGAATATGCACAGTAGAGCGCACGCTATCTCTCATCCAGACAGGCTGGTGGAGGTGAAACACCAGGGATGCAGGAGGGAGCGGAACATGTGTAATATCTCCACTACAATATTGGTTTGTAACGAGCGCCAATCTTAAAGCGGCGCTAGGCAATTTTTGCACGCCGGTCACCCATCATGGCGGCAAGAAGCAGCTGTTTGGAATTTTGAGGACTTCGATATCCCAAAGATCATGTAAACTAATGTCGCGTTCATGACCTATGGGATTTAACGTAAATATGAGCTGCCAATTGGGGGGGAAATGGTCATGTCGGCGGTAATTGCAATTAGTGGTAATTAGTGGTAATTACAAGTAGGACATGTGGGATTTTTTTTTGTAGGCTCTGACTTGTCTCGAAGTGCGTCAGCGCAGGCGGCAAACAGGGCAGCGAATCCACCAAGGTCAGCAGTCCAAGGTAATAAAATATCTAATTAGTTAAATTAAAAGTTAAATTTGCACTAATACAATCAAATCTACCGCAGTTTGTTCGTGGTGACATTAAAGTCATTAATAAAAAAATATTTTGGATGTGGGCGTTACAAGTTAAACGTGTGAATGCTTCCGAGTCATCCCGTTCTTCCACTTCTTCCGATATGACTTGAACGCAGCATGGCCCTGTGTACATCTGACATGGGACAGTGGGAACCAGTTAACCAATCAGTGAGGTCAAGTTAGGTTCTGTTAGGTTACGGATGTTGTCAGACAATTTGGACAATTCCATTCCTCGGCACACTGTCTCAGCTGTAAATGATGCCCGTACAGTCCAAGCCTGACCAGCATCGTAGGTCTCATTGTGTTTGATAATCTTTCTCCTACCAGGCTCAGGCTGTCTTCTTTTTAGCCTTTAGTTTTTATGAATCCTTGGCCTCTCTGGTCCCCTGTCTAAAAATGAGGGCATTCTGGTACCTGTGAGTGACAGACAGGCAGTTATGATTTGGGGTCAGTGCTCCCGCCCCTTTTGCTGCTAATCCTTTGAAATTATTATGTCTCACAACCTCTTTTTTGTTATTTCTTACAGGAACCTGGCTTAGGCCAGAGGAATGCAGCCCACTCATAGAACTTTAGCCCTCCGAATTATGCTTGTCTTAATTCCCCCAGGCTCAATGGTCACGATGGGGCCTTGATATTGCATTTTAAAAAAAACATTTTAAATGTATCCCTATCAAAGCTGGTGTTACTAGTTTTGAGATGCTTTTATTCATATTATTCATATTGGTAAGTTGCTTTCTGAGTTTGATTTTAATTCTTCTGTTCTCAAACACGATCAAGGCTTTGCCTCTGAATTTTCTGAATCGCTGAATCATCCAATTTAGTTCATCATATATCTGGGGCCACATCCTTGATCTTGTCTTTACCTTAGGTGTGTCGCCTAATGTTTTCAATATGGAGGATTTATATCTCTGATCACAAATGCATTCTCTTTGATTCAATTTTTCCATCAGCCGCCTCCTCTCAAAAGTGTATTATACACTCTTATTTAATGAACATTCTGCCACATAAAATCTCATATATTTTCATTGAGTTAAGTATGTCTCAGTTCTCCCTCACAGATGATCTTGTAAACTGTTTTAATAATGTATGTATCTTTGGAATGCAATTGCACCTTTCCAAGTCCAGGTCCATTCCAATTGTAAACTCTTCCCCTTGGTTAAATGAGGACAAACGCAGACTGTAGAAGGGCAGAACGTAGATGGAAAAATTCCAGTCTACCAGTCCAGTCTACACTGGAAATAATTATTTGTCTTCATGCCTGTTGGTGTGGTTGCTGGAATAAAGTTTAATATAAAACATAAAATATACTTTTGCTATAAATGGTATCTTGCTTAGTAAGTCTATGACAACCTACTAGAACCTTTATCAATGAACCTGACCTAGTCACAGAGAAAAGGTCTATTTTACATCATCAAGGAGAGGCACAACACCCCTTCAGCAAGGGTATAAACTACTAGGTCAAGTGACCTAGTAGTTTTTCCTCAGCCTTTGGTGCAGGCCACTGGTCAAGCATGAAATAACCTCCTGACTTCTTGGGATCACTTCATATCTCCTGATGTATTTGTAGCAGCAGCCATTGTGGCCACTGGGCCTGGGCCTGGGGTTGCTGAGCAAAGAGGAGATATAGCCTCATACTGACTAGCAGCTGAGCGCTTACGGGATGGTGGCATTGGGTGAGCCCAGATGTGGAGTGGGGTAACAGGTACCGGTGCAAACACCAGATGGCGATTTGAATCAACTGCCTTTTGAGTTGGAGCAGAAGAGACGTCCGGCCTTTCGAGTTTTCGATAAACTTGAGCTTATATGTGGTTGTTTCTCTTGAGGTGATATTTAAGAGTTAAGTTATTTACTAAAACTAATACTGTATATGTCATATCTCCCCTGTTTTAGCTTCTCTGAGTTGGTTGCCTGTCAAATTCAGAATTGTTTTTAAAATTCTTTCAAATACCTACAAGGCCTGGCGCCTGGCACCTTCCTATATTTGTGACTTTTTTACTCCTTATTCCATGTCTAGGTCACTTAGGACTTCTTGCCATCTTTAGTTCCAAACTAAAATCTAGAGGTGATTGTGCATTCATGGATGAGGCCCCCAAGCTCTGGAATACCCTCCAATTATCTGTCCTCTCAGCAAATTTTTAAAAGGATCTTAAAACTTATGTTTACACTGGCTTCAACAATTTACCATGATTTGTGTTTTATGAGTTTGATGACTCTATGTCTTCCTTCCTGCCATTTTTATTTCTTTATTTTATTTTTGTTGTTGGGGTATCTCAATTGCCTTTTACATTGCAGTTCCTGTGTTGCATTGTGTTGAGCCCTGCCTCTTTTTTTGGGTAAAGCACTTTGTAACCTCGGTTTGAAACATGCTATATAAATATTTCAGAAGCCCTGCTCGCTTTTCCTTTTGTCGAACTCTCTCATTGGAACAGAAAGACACATTTGAAAAGATTCCGAGCTGTAATTGGCCGCAGCCAGTGCCAGATGCAGGGAGAACCAGCCCACTAGCTCAGTTCTCTCCTGCATCTAGTCCCACACCTCAACCACACACACCCCAGTCTGCCACTCGCCCCTTAAGAAAAGCCTGAGCAAGGGAAGGCATCATTTCACACACCTGCTACTATTAACATCATATCTACTGATCAATCTGATCTAGATGGTAGCATGTCAGTTTTTGTCTGTGGCAAGTGTGCTTTCAATCAAGCAATCAAATTTTATTTATATAACACATTTTATACACCAATTGCAGCTCAATGTGCTTTACATAAAATGAGAGAACAAAGGAAAGAATGAGGCCATAAAAGAAGAAAAAATAAATAAAAAGATAAAGACTAAAAGCAATAAGAAAAGCAATTGTACTGGTGCAAACTGATCCAAAGTAAGCATAAAATCATTAATCATTAGTAAAATAAAAGAACAATTACAATTTAACCATACAACAGTAAGAACCTAGGGGACATGAACCCCAACAATAACACAATAAAATCAGAAGTCTAAATAAAATAAGAGTAAAACAAACAAACACAGAGAACTAAAGCACCACTTAACTAAAGAAAACTAACAGATGTGTTTTAATATTCTTTTTTAAAGTGCTGAGTGTCTGGATTGCTCTCAGGTTTTCTGGGAGGGAGTTCCATAGTTTGGGGCCATAATAACTGAAAGCTGACTCTGCTCTGTTAGCCATACTTTAGGGACGATCTGACTGACCTGGTTGGAACATATATAACAATCATATCACTAAGATAGCGAGGAGCAAGGCCATTAAGTTAAGACATTTAACACATTAATAAAATAATCTTAGTCAATTCTAAAGGATACGGGCAGCCAATGAAGAGACTTGATTTGAGAACCAGTGTAATAAGATTTCTGATTTGGTCAGCATTCTGACAGCAGTGTTTTAAACTCGTAAATTTGTGATGGAGCACTTGGGTAGGCTAGGTAGAAGAGCATTGCAGTAATCCAGTCTAGTTGACACAAAGGCATGTATGTCTTTCACTGTCGGCAATGGAGAGCACATCACATACCTTGGAGATATTGCGGAGGTTGTAATATGCTGCTTTGCAGACATTGCTGATGTGTTTTTTAAAACTGAGATCACTATGAAATGTGACAGTTTTTGACCTCCAGGGACATGGCATTTAAATGTAACAATGTCTTTCCTCTGGGCCGCATTCCCAATAACAATCTCAGTCTTGTCTTTGTCAAGTTGCAGAAAGTTCTGGGACATCCATGCATTGACGTCATCTATACAGTCAAGTAAGGAGCTTATAGAACTGTGGGCATCCGGTGTGAAAGACAAATACAGCTGTGTGTCATCCGCATACTGATGGGAAGAGATGTTGTATTTGTTAATTATACTAGCTAGAGGAAGCATGTAAAGGTTGAAAACTTTTTTGCAGCCGACTAAGTAGAATCTTGTGGTCAACTGTATCAAAGGCCGCACTGAGATCTAGTAGAACCAAAATAGAATTGCCTAGTCTCGATTGATTCTCAAATCATTTAACACCTTGAGAAGTGCAGTTTCTGGGCTATGGCATGCTGAAAGCAAGATTGGATTTTTTAAATTAATATTATTGATAGTAAGTTATTCATTCAATTGAATATAAACTTCAATTATTTTTCCTAGAAATGGAAGGTTGGAGATTGGCTGGATTTAAAAACTGTAGTTTTAACTGAAGTTTTAAATACATTTTATTTTTGTGTCAGTAAATCTACACCTAAGTCTTTGTGTAGTGCAGTTTTTAAACTTTTAATTAATTTGAAGCCTTCAGTTTCTTTTCTCCAATCATTTTTATTGATAATTGCAGTGCCTACTGACTTTGACCATCTGATCATCCCATTTTTCTTTCATAATGGCACCATGTCCATTTAATAATGGCAGCAACCACAGTTGGGAGAGAAGCCAGTATAATGCTTGTGTTTATTATCCTCCATTCATTATATCCATTCGAAAGTCTGAGGCAGTTAATCCCTTGTGCATCTGGTCAATCAGGATGTTTTGGATCTGCTATGCTCAAACTTCACACGAGTCTTTAGGTATCCAGTGATGGTTTTCCTGACTGACCGACTTGACATTAAAGCAAAATGAGGTTAAAGAAAGCTGTAAGTAACATAAACTATTATTTCTTTTTTGACTGTTTAATAACTGTATTTGTCCTTTTGTTGAATGAACTATTCTGTAACTGGACTGTAGTGAATCAAATTATTTTGTAATATTGAACTTATATTGATTATATTTGAAACATACGGAACAGACATTTTAAAAAAAAATATTTTTTCCCCGAATTTTCTAAAGACCGGACTTTCTGGATGCTCACACACACTCACACCCATCTATAGTAATTTTCTTTTGTGATCTTTAATGTAATTTACCTTTTTAAGTTTGCTGTTATGTGGTTTAGCAGGGATTTGTATTGTGTCACTGAAACTATATTTGGTTGGTGGTGCAAGTGCATGTATCCTTTGTGGGTTAGACATTAAGTCTGAGAATATTTAACTTTGTCAGGCTTCACCCTGACAGCTGGCATCCTAGTCAAACTGTCACAACACTCACCTCTTCCTGCTACCGATGTAGTTAGAAAACCTACTCCATTCCCCTATGTCACCCTTTCTGTCTCTCTCTCTCACAGCATGAATGCGGTTTGCTCTGAACAGATGTGAATGAAGCTGAGAATGTAACTATAATGGACAGTCAGTGTGAGCCTTCAAAATGCCAAGCTACAGGTGCTGGAGTGATGCAAATCTCCTGCATTGGCACCAATCCCAGATTTCACTCCAAATGCCATATGAGCTGCTTTCCTCAGCAGGCCCCATGGTAACGAAGCCACACCTACTATAGTAATAGTTGTAATTGTTAATAATAGTAATTGCCCGACCGATATAGGACAGTCAAGGCTGATACTGATAATGATATTTTAGCATTGAAGCTACGGAAGCCAATATTTTATTTTTAGCATTGAAGCTGTGGAAGCCATTTATTTTATTTATTAAATCTCCTCTAAATTTTCTTTCATGTGTTTCCCCAAAGGACGGCGTGACGAAAACATTTCAAGAACTACTTGAAGATCAACCAATTTCAATTTGGTTTAACCTAGTAATAAACACATTGGTGAAAGAATGAGAGAGCACATTATTTATTTATTTATGGGCTAGAGATAAAAAGGAAATGCTAATGCTCATGATGTTGTGGAGCAAGGCTTATTTAAATGAATAGTCTAGGTAAGACAGCGGTCTCTGTGCTGCGTTGGAGCCTGCAAAGACATTCTTGAAATCTCAGGGCCAGCGCCAGGATGGCGTGAATGAACGAGAGATTTCACGTACTACTTTGAGTCACAAATGGTTTTTGGAAAGAAATGTGGGAAAGAAGGGCTTGAAGAGCTACTACCAAGATGTTCATAATGCTGATTGTTTCTAGAGGTTTTATAGTTCAACAACAGCAGCTAAGGCCACTAAGGGTTTTTCCTATTTGATTAGAAACACTGGGTCATCCACGATGAAACTGGAGGAGCCCACGGATCAGTTTTTGTCTGTTTGTTTGTTTGCCACACACCACTGATCAGATTTTGATGAAACTTGACAGGGAATGATGCACTGTATCAGCATGATGTCTTGAAATGCAAAAAAGTGGTATAGTCCACTGAGCGATGGTTCCTCTTCAATTATTCCCGTCCCAGAAGGTGCCATTTTATGGGTCGGTTTCTGTTTGTTCATTCGTTCGTTAATTCTCTCTGATTGGCCCAGAAGGCGGCTGCATCATCCATGGGAGGGTGACGTGTTTACCGTTGCCTTTTTCAAATGGTGTCTGGAGCGGACGGCGCATCTAGTCGGTTGCTTTTGTTTGGTATTTTCCATGCCACTACCAAAGCTGCATGAAAACATAGTCCACGTTCCTGAAGGTGGACACTCTGATCTCATTTTTTAGATCTCTCCACCGTAATTGCTGGTCTGTCAGCAGTTTTAAGGTGGGGGGGAGCTCCGTTCTGCGTCTGACTGCTCCATGTTAAAAGCCTGTCGGGGGGCCTGCACGGTGGCTAGCATGCTACAGTGCTGCTATGTCTGGCCGTTGTTTTTTTTTTTTTTTGGAAAAGCAAATCAATCTTGATACTTTGAACAACTTGGTCTTGTCCAATTTCCTTTGGCCAATTTTGAGATTTTGCAGTATGGAATGAATTAAGGGACCCCTGTCGGAGCTGACTGATTGCATTTCCACAGAACCTCAGTGGCATGTTGTGCCTGAGATCAGTTTGGCATCCTGGCATGAAGGCAATTTCCATAAAACGCAGAACTGCCCCCATGTCTCTCGCCGTGTGTGTGTGTGTGGTTGTGTGTGTGTGTGTTTGGGTGCTACACAAAGTCACACTTCAACGTAACTACACGGATTAACACTATTGCTCGCATGCTCTCTCTCTCTCACACACACACACACACACACACACACACACACACATACACACACACACACTTCTATCCCAGGCACACTGCCTGCCAGCCAGCCTGTATTTAATTCCCATGCAGCAGTCTGGGGGTAGTGGCATGTACAATCCTCTCCTGTCATCAATATGCTAATCTGGGGGAATTAACGAGGAAGGGGTAATTTCTCCATTTAAACACACACCAAGAGGCAAGCAGGGGGCCTGTGGAGGATCTTATCCCCCCCCCCCATACACACACACTTACACACAGGTAAACTTGTTTTCTCTGCCAAATCATCCTGCCTTTGCTTCTGCTCAACAACTATCCCCTGCCTCCAAGAACAAGCATCCACACTGATGAGGAACCGGGTTAGAAACTGATTTGCTGCCGTATCGGGGGCCAATATCAGCCTTTTATTCCAAATTGGATGGACGTCACCCACTTCCGATACGATGGAGGAAGAAATCATTCCCAGTGTGACGTTGAGAGGTCTTTCCTCAACGGCTTCAGGGGTGTCGGTCTGTAAAAGCGGCAGTGAAACTTGCCTCCCCCCTGCCTTGAGGAGCTGCTGACCCACCTGAAATTATTTCATTAGTCTTTCATTAGTTTTCAATGGAGAATTTTAGTTTCCTGTGATGGTTTAAAACAGGCACAAAATATCAGCTGCTTTGAAGACCCATATCGTTCTAAGCCGCGTAAGGACCCACTTCACTGGTACCCAAGTCTATGATAGTGGGGGCCCACAGTCACTCAGAGGGATCAGACTGTTGGGATCTAGCTCCACCAGTGCTTACAGGAACTTCTCTCCCCCTTTTTTTTTTAAGATCAATACAACCATTTGTCATTTTGTGTCTCACATATGGGAATCCTCGCAAAACAGCAGGTTTTTAGCTGATGGGAGCTTAGCAGCACATTATGAATACACCTACTGCACTGCTTTTATCAGCATGGCCTTGCGTACACCGGCTTTGTCGTGGATATGATAATGCATTCAATAAGATGGTCTTCTCTGAGATTATATTTTCCCCATAAACAATCAGAGATAGTATTATTTTTTTTCTCTCCTCTTCCCGGAGAACTGGTTATTTTCGCTGTAATGCCACCGTGAAACAAAATAGCCCATTTCCAGACAAGCTGTTAAGTGCTGGAGGTAATGCTCTCATGTGCGGCGTCACCTGCACTGCCAAAGTAAAAGCCTCGAGAAAAAAAAAGGAAAAAAATGAAGAAGAAATGCTCAAGTGGGATAGCTAGCTGGCAGAATCCATTTGGAGTGAGCAAGCAATTGCTGCTCATTGACACGGCAATGTCTTAAGCCTTGTTGGTGAATGAATATTTTTGCAAATATATTGCATGATTTTACAGTAGAGGGCCTGCAGGCAGATGCAAAACCCAGTAAAAGCCACAACAAAAAATCTGCAAGGAAGCCACACTGTGTGACTGCGATCGGCTCTCGTTTCGCTTTCAGAGGCCCCGGACAATTTTGCAGCGCCATATAAGACACACAATGGCATGCAGGGAGGACACAAGAGAAAGAGTGTGGCTCCAATAAAGTGTTTTCATGGCCTTTTTCCGCACACGTATACATCCCATATAGCAGAACACTTAGATAGATTTGCGTTTGATTCTTTTATTTTGTGTCTTTTGAGGACGGTGCACCTACACTGGCACGGTGCGCGCTCTTAAATGAGAGATGCTGTGTAACCAAAAGCTTATTGGCTCATCAAAGCCTTTTTGGAGTCCTCCCGCTCCTCTGCTCGGTACACTCAAAGTGTCAATGTTAGCAGAAAGGATCTCATTAATTTTCCGCGGATGAAAAACAGTGGCCACTACTCCAGAGTAAACAGCAAGGTTTTAATAATAATGGGCCGACAGCTGGGGCTCTTTGTCTCTCTCTCTCGCTGTTTGCCGTCCTCTGATGGCCTAATAAGAGGTGTGTTGGAGTTGTTGCTCAGCAGAGGCAAAGAGAATAGACTCGGTAATCAGTCGTAAACAAGAGACAACAAGCACCTCTATGACAGGAACGAACCCTTAGGAACAGAAAGGCAGAATATGAAGAGGCCGCATCGCAAACCGCCGTCACAAAGGAGACCTATATCTAGCACTTTAGCCACCAACACAAATTATGGGCAAAAACTGATTTAAAGCTGCGCTAGGCTAAGATTTTTAATGTGAAAATAAACCTGTTTTATAAGCTTAAATCACTAAGTGGAGCTGCAACATACGATAAGTGTGCCATTTCCCCTAATTGAGTCACCGTAGGGTCACTGTTTGCTCAAAAGAAACGATGGACTCTTCTCTACCCACAGGAAGTGAAAAATCTAAACTTAAGAGTTAAATACAAACTGTTGAAGTTCATATTTTTCAGACACCTGTCACTGCCATTTGGAGCTGCCAATGTGCAAAAGTTGCCTACTGCAGCTTGAAGCTTGGATGCCCGATATCCCTGATACCGAGGGCTTGCGATTCTGCAATCTCATTGTTATTGACTAGTTTAAATGTCAGATTGGAGAGCTATTATCCACAACCACATGTTTAAGGGCATTGCTCAGTAGGTTGCAGTGTTCTTTCGGTCTTATATGCATTTTGTAATAGTATAATTGTAAAAACCGCCTTTAAAACAATGTGGAGCTCAGAAGGCTGTAAGTCCCAGAGCCACCAAATTTGAAGGACAGGATTCAAATCCCCCCCACTACTCAGTCCAATTACACTGATTGGCCAGATGGTCAAGTCAAGTCGAGTCAAGTTTTAATTTGTGTAGCACATTTCATACAAATAGCATCACAATGTGCTTCACATTAAATGGCAAAAAATGGTACATATACACACACACTTGAATTAAGAGACCTATCATAAACTGTGGTGAAAAGAAATGTCTTCAATCTGCTTTTGAAAGAGTTCAATCTCCCAGGTCCCCAGGCATGGCATTCCATCTGCTCGGAGCATGAAAACAGAAAGCCGCTTCCCCTGCTTTAGTATGAATACGTGGGATGGTTAAAAGGCCATTGCCTGCAGATCTGAGAGTTCTTGCTGGTTCACATTGGATAAGCATGTCTGTTATATACTTTGGTGCAAAGCCATTTAGAGCTTTGTATACGATTAGCAGAATCTTATTAAAGTCCATTCTAGAATTGACTGGGAGCCAGGGCAGAGATCTAACAACATGTGTAACGTGTTCAGTCTTTTTAGTCCCAGTAAGAACTCATGCATGGGTATTTTGTATCAACTGCTGTCGCCGCAAAGCCAGTAAAAAGACCATGACAGTATAGTCTAGTTTACTGGTTATGAATGCATGAACTAGTTTTTTTAGAATCTGCTTTTGAAAGAATATTTTTTCGATGGTAGAAAGCTGACCTAATCACACAAGATTTCTGGCTTCGCCTTTGAGAACTCAGATGAGCTGCAATTTTTTGTCTCTGAGCCTTTGCACCAAAGACGGGTATTTCTGTTTTGTCTTTGTTAAGTTGTAAAATAGTTCTCTGACATCCATCGTCAGTACACCTAACCAAGGACTCTATGGGACCCACGTCATCAAGAGAGAGAGAGAGAGAGATAGATTTGAGTCATCTGCATAATTATGATCAAGTATTTTGTGTTTTTATCCATTTTATCCATCCAAAACTGATATTTTGTACCAATATTCAGTATTTTTCAAAAGAAAATCTTTATGGTTTCACCCAGAATTTCACTATGGGACACCACAAAACTCCACAACAGGCAAGAAATAAAGACACCGAAAGATATGGGGAGACAGAAAGAGACAGGGCATGTTATCATCCTTTTCATGCTCACCTTGATCACATATACATACACAATCTCAGAAAGCAAAATCCTTGAAAGTCATCTGTCGTCTCCTCTTGGGAGTCTCCTCCGTGATGTGGGGATCACGGGGCGACAGATATATTAAAGAATTCATCTGGACCTCTCTCCAGCTAAATAAATGTCCCTTGTAATCCATCAGGAACTCGGTGATGAAGTAGACGGGCCCCCGTGCGTTTTATCAGGCCGGTAATTGTTCATGGTGACACGCGTTGTCTTTGAGAGGATGAGATGGCGAGAGGTATTCCATGTTATTAATGGTTTCTAATAAAGATGGGCATCCATCAGGTGTTATATGGCGCCGTCAGACAGGCCAGGTTTCACACACACACACACACACACACACACACACACATATACGTACATGCATGCACACATCCACTGATAATACTGATAATAACCACTGGATAATGTAATAATTTGTCAAAATGTGGCTCTAAGTAAGTCAAAAATGTAATAAAACCTGTTCATGTAATAACTTGCCAGATAATGTACTGTAATAGCTTATTACATTACCTGGCAACTTCATTAGGGGTATAGTATAGTTTTTACTGATCATGTAATATAATAACTGAATAATGTTCCACAGTTCTGGTCAAGATTATTCGCATCCTTGCATTTTATGCATATAATGAACAATATCTTCTAATATGTCATGTTATTGCAGTGTCTGTCAATTTAGAATATATTTAATTACTTTTCAAACCATTTAGACCAAAATATTTATTACATTTTGACAAGTTATTACATTATTGGGCAGTTACTACATGATGAGGTGCCACAAAGCCACTTTTGGTTTTCCACATTTGAAAATACATTTTTTTTGATGAGGTGTGGATAGATAGTTTATCAATAGCTGGTGTGTTTTTATGCAAATTATGATGAATCGGGGCTGAATGAAAAAAAAAAAGAAGAAATTCTGGGATGAACAGCAACGGAAATGCATTTGTTTGAATAAAATAATGACGTAGGCATCATCGGCCCAGTGCGAAAACAGTTCTGGACCGCCTGGACTGTTGCCTGTAACATATCCAACCACCACAACCTGTCAGAAATATGATAGGCGCTGTCATTCACATGGTATAAGTGTCCGTCACTGTTGTATTTCTTTGTTGTGCATTTCTTTGTTTTCATTTCACAGCATGAAAAATGACCAACATTCGACACTAAAGAACAAGTTGCCCAATACTAATTCAACTCTTGAAAGCCTACGGTATTTATTCACTTCAACCCAGCGGATGGAAACACAACTAATTTGCTTCTTTTTTTTTTAGACATTTCAACAGTCGGCTGGAAACGTAAGAACGGCGTCTTCTGGAATCACATCCAACGCACTTGCACACCATCTCCAGCCGTCTATAAATGTGTTGGGTTTTTTTCCACAGCGCCCACTGGACAGGATGGAACGTCACGCTACTGGACTCGGTGTGCTGCTTGCGTAACTGGTCTTGAGTGATATAACTGGACTCGCTGGCCTCTGCAGCCCTGTAGCTCTCTCTTTTAAGTCTCTGTGGACGTTCTACGGCCAGGATAATTATTTTAAAAGCCTCTGTCCTCTCCTCGTGTGCTCTTTCTTCTCCCCCTCCTCTTATTCTGCCTCCTCGTCCTTTGCTTCCTCTGTCGCTGTCTTTGCTCTTTGCCCCTTATCCATCGCTCGCTCTCTCCCTTCATCTACCCCTCCTCCTCTCTAGTCCTCCCTCTCTCCCACCATCCTCTTCTCTCCCCCTTTTGCCCTCACATACCCTCTCTCTCCCTGTATCCATCCCCTCCTTCCTCCTCCTCATCTACCCATCTATCTCTCCCCTTCTGTCATTAGTCTCCTCTCTATTTCCCTCTGTCCCTCCCTCCTCTCTCTCCCCCTCTATTTCCCCCTCTCATCCTGTCTTCTCCCATCTCTCTCTCCCTCTATTCCTCCCTCCTCCTCTCTGATCTCCCTCTATCCCGCTGTCCTCTTCTCTCCCATCACATCCCTCTATTCCTCCCTCTCCTCCTCTCAGCCATCCGTTGGACCCAGAGACCCATTTTCCAGAGGTGATTGACAGCTGTATTGGCTGTAGCCTCTATCTGAGCATCTGCCCCATCATCGAATGAATCCGGATGGTTGCCAGCAAAGTGCCGTACATGCCCAACAGAGGCCTGCTGCCATCTGCCTCTTTAGCGCTAGCCTGTCCCTCAAAACATTCGTAGCTGGAGGAGTCAGCACAGTTAACCTGAACAAGCAATTGGTTTTTGGCTTTGTTAGCTAGCTAACTAGCCAGCAAGATGATTTTTTAACTGTTAATATACAGCTTACTAGCTACAAGCCACGTAACATCAGCTAGTGTGAAAATCAGAGGTGTTAACAGCAAGACAATGCCCGTTGACCGGATGCTACGGTTTAGCTAGCTAACAAGCTAGCGGTTAGCACACAAGTCCAAGCAATTTTGCTAACAAGCTAGCTAACCGTGATGAAATGATCAGTGCCCAGTCAACAACAGCGCAGAAATGAACCTTGTCTATTGGATTCTGTTGAGATAGTCAGGTTGTTCTTTTAGAAATACAGCTGCCGGTGCCAAGATTTGTGGCCCTCCAATATGGCCGCCAGAGGGCACATTAAATCACCTGAAAGCCCTCCATTAATAATTGTAGCATAGAGGAAAAAAAATACCTTTTATTATACATGGGGGGAAAAAAGTGTAATTAGTTTGGTGAAATAATTGCATTCACATCCCCCCACCAACCACCCCTTCCCATCGGCCAATTATCCAGGAACAATCGGGGGGGGGGGGACCTCAAACACTAACAAGTTATTTCTATACAACGGGAAGGGTGACATGTCGTTGAGTATTTTCCTGCTTTCTTCTTTAGATTTTTTTTTTCTCTCTCTCTCTCTTCTCGGCCTCTGTACTGTTCTGTCAAGATCACGATAATGATAGTGAAGGGGATTTTTATTTTGGGGGGGGGGGGGGGGGGAGTGTAATGGATGTTTATCCAGCACAGTGAAAATGCCCCCATGCCTCTCCTTTGACGAAGGCCATACTTCCTAACAAGCACAGAGATGCCAGTGGATGGGCGAGCCCCCCGCAGCCGTAAAGAGAGACATTATGGTGGCTGGTAAATCATCGCCGGGACAAGAGGTGGTAATGAAGAGAGATAAATAGGTGTTCGCCGTGGATGCCATGGTTCTATGGCTGACTGGCAGGAGAAGCCTGTCTCCCCGTCTTCCTTTTATTTTTGTCTTTTTGGATTTCTCTACCTCCATTTCCCTACGTCTGCCTCTCTCTCTCTTTGACGCAACAACCCGAGGAGTATCTGTCAAACCGTCCGTCGTGTTGCGAACTCATTCTCCGCTGGTAAACAGCTACGCCATGCCTCGGTAAGCTTGTTTAAACAGCTAATCAAACTCCCACGTTAAGCTGAAAATCCTAATACCTACCCACAATATGTATCTCATGCCCTAAACACCCCCCCCCCCCCCCCCCCCCCGTGCTCCCCCACACACATACACACACCTCACACACTTTCCATGCTTAATCTCGCAAATCAATGTCAATTACACACTGATTATGTTTAGTGCGCCTCACCATTTGTCTTGATTTGGGGAGTGTGTAACTGTGGAAATCAGCAATCCCTGTATGTCATGATGGGGGCGGGGGGGGGGGGGGGGGTGGCACGCTACAGTATTGTAACTTTAAAGGTCATGTTTGACTGTTTCTGCATCATTAGATATGAAGAGTAGTCCTGATTTACTGGGAAACACAAAAAAGGTCAAGCGTGACCGCTCTCTCTCTCTCTCTCCCTCTCTGGCCATCGCTGCGGTTAGGTTAGATGTCACCCCGTGAAGACAAAATGGCAGCAGCTGAGGGGGCCACGGCAATGCACGCTGCGACCGGCACAGCGGGTACCTGTCTGGATGTTGCCCCGGGGCCATCACTTCGCCTTTGCCATTTCGCGTCCCACGCAGGTGGAAATGCGGGGATTTCTCATGGCTGAACGAGCCCAAAGATGCACTCCAAGTCAAATTGTCTCGGGTGATTTTTTATTTATTTTTTTAATTCTGACTGTATTAACTATGATTATAGCTGTTCCTTTGCTCTGAAGCTTCGCTAAGTGCAGATAAAGTGACACCAACCATGAAACTAATGAATGTAATCTCATGCAATACACCCTTAATCCACTTTTTTACTGTGTGATAGTTAATACACACGGTTATGCTCTGTTTGCATAGCATCATCATATCGTCATTTTGCGATTTTACGACTTTCTTTGTGACGGTAGGCCTGTTACTAGTATTCTTATGAGATAGCTGTGCGTGGGCAGGCTGCCATAAAAGGAGTGTTGCCTTCCTATCACTTGATGTATGAGATGTTGGAGACTACACAAAATACCAAACAGATAATACCATGATCCAAACACTTACACTTTTACCATCCAGACATTCCCGGATCAAAACAGATCAAAACCCCGATCCACGTCCGCATACCCCTGATCGAAACAGACATACCCCGGTAGAAGGTCTCTGATATTTAGCCACTTAGGAGGAGAGAGAAAGAGACAGAAGGCGAATGAAGGAATGGGAGATCAAGAGGGCAAGAATTTGTGCAAATGTTTACTCCTGCATTCGGTGCGAAAAAGGGACGGATAATTAGAATGACATTTAGCATAGCCGACGGTTTCCGGCAGGGTTGTCTAGCGCCGGCGTCGACTCTCGTTTGGCAGCACATCATTAAATATCAACATGGCATCAATCTCGGGGCCCGCGGCCGTGAACTCTGGGGCCAAACAAACGCTCATCAGCGGGACCGCCGGTGGCAGGAGTGCCGGCGGTGGGTGGAGTATCACCAGCTCCCCCTCGGCTCCCAAATGAGGTGAAACCGGCGCTTCTCGCTAATATGCAACTGACCCCTGACAAGCGATATCTCCTGGCTCGAGGTATGCGGCAAATCCAGGAGGTCACTTTAGCCGGCTAGTTAAAGTAGAGTGTCAAATGTCTGTCAGCGCGGGCCAGGCTAAAAGGCTACAGTCACACAATGACTAGCCATCTATCTGAGGTTTAATAAGTGACAACACAGGACTACTCCTAATAATGTATGGGCACCCATTAGCCAAGAGGGGAATAGGCCCTATTAGATATAAGACATGATGTCTCTCTCTCTCCACTCTTGAATTAATGACATAGGCACCCAGGAGAGGAAGAGATCTTGGGCTGGCTCTATTTTATTTAAATGACTGCTGGTTTTTTTTTGGGGGGGGGAGGTCAAACGTGTCAAGGCAAGCTGCTGCATTGAGAGTGATGCAGGAGGGAACATGGCTTTAACATAAGGAGCCAAAGCGACCGTTGTGTATGTTTTCGCATTAATGCAGGCGGGTGTATTGATCAAGGATGCTGACTCTGGAATGAAGCCAGTGAGTCCAGGCAAAGCTCATTAGGCCGTGCACATTCTTCTGGCCAGAGTAGACTATAGAAACAGAGGGATAAAAAAAAAAAAAAACACTAAACAGATTCAGGCCTTGTGTCTTTCGACGCTATGGAAACGCTCGTATAAAGGTAGGAGAATCTCGTTGAATATGTAGTTTCCTCTGAATCCCCTCAATGGCACTGCGGGTGAAGATCCCAGTATTCTTTATTTTGTGTTCTTTGAGAAGAGTATGAAAATGAAGACACAGCGTGGTATACAGTACGGAATGCCCTGGCTCAAGGCAATACCCATCCACATTTTCAGGAAATAGATGCACCCCATAACAATCGCCGGTGATCTCACTTCCAAAAGCTGCTATGGATCATTTAGGAATGCTAAAATCAGAGGTAGGAATGCGAGTGCACAGAAGTGTAGAATAGTCTTTGAATTAGTACAGTAAGCCCCCGAGGCTTTCAGTCTTATTACTGGGGAGATTGTACACAGCCAGCTCTGCCGCCTCGTTTGAAAAGAGCACATCAATGAACGTTGTTGTCATGGTTTCCTTTGTTCCAGTGTGCTGAAGGAGTTGCCTTGGACGGCTGTAAACTTCTAGTTCCAACAAAAAAGGTCCTTGTAAATGATGGTTGGGGAGGCCGCGCAAGCAGGTTGTGATTGTATGTAAGAGGTGACACAAGGACAGAGGATCTGCAACTTTGGTTTGTGGTCACAATACAGACCCAATGACAGCTTTGGTAACTTACCATAAGAGAAGGAAAAAGGACACAAAGAAAAAAACAGTCTGTTTGAAGTTAGGTCTGAATGTCACTGAATTTTATTTTGCAAAACATTCTCTTTTATGACTGTTGCTATAGTAACATCTTTTTTAATTGTGCAATGGTATTTTAATTAAAACATATATATCAATTCTGGCCAACATTTTTGGCACCCTTGCATTTTATGCAGACACTGCATATAACATTTTCTGAAATAATTGAAAATTGTAACAATTGTTGCTCTTCACACATTCATCTATTGATTTACAGCACAGGATTAAACAAAAATAAAAAAAATACAAACAAGTTCCCATGGTCATGATTATTGGCACCCTTTAGAACAATTCAAATCAGTTTTGTTGGAGGAAATAGATTCCCATTTGCAGTGTAATTCATCTTACTCGTGACAGGTTGGAGGTGCCCACATGGTATAAATGAACCAATTATTCATTTTAAAGTGATAAAACTGTCTGATCTGCTTCCCTGGTTGTCTGTGAAAATGGTGAAAAGAAAAGTCTGAGCATGTCAGAAAAACTATGATCACCAAACATAAGCGTTCACTAGACTATAAGGCCATCTCTAGAGACCTTGGCACTACTGTTTCCACAGTTCGCAATCTTATTCAGTAGTTTGCTGCTCATAGAATTGTTAAGAATCTCCCAGGACGTGGTGGTAAGAGGAAAATGTATCTCAGATGTCGTCAAAGGTTGGTGCGAGCCACTGAAAAATCACCTCGCATGGCATCCAAAGATCTCAAGGCTGACCTGGAGAGGTCTGGGGGTAATGGTTTCAGTCTGTACCATGAACTCAACCAAGAAGGGCTTAACAAGTCAGAAAACTGGGTGTCAATTGAAGGTCATGGGTCCTCCAACAGGACAACGACCCCAAACACATCCAAAAGCACCCAGGAATGGTTCAAGAGAAAACGTTGGACTGTTATGGAGTGGCCAGCAATGAGTCCTGATGTCAATCCCATTGAGAACCAATGGCAAGAACTGACATGTGCAGTTGGTCAAAGGAATCCTTGAAACATTGAAGAACTGGAGTGAGTTGCAATTGAAGAGAAACTGCTTGAAAGGTGCTTGAAGCTTATTGATGGCTACAAGAAACGTTTGCAAGCATCATTGTTACCAAAGGCTGTGCAACTAAGTATTAGAAAAGGGAGTTGTGGCAGACTGGGGGGTGTGGTTGGGCCGTTGGCTGGATGCGGACGGCGGCGGAGTCGGGCTGGCAGGCGGGTTCGTCCTGCTTCCGACACCGGCTGCGGCGGATCATGGTTGAGTGGGCTAACGTGTGTGTTTGTATATGTTTGCAGTGAGCAGGAATGCGGAGGAAGAGACACACAGGCCACAATTTCCAATTATTTCAAATAGATCATTTACATTATCTGCATAAGGCAAGAGTGCCAATAATCTTGGCCAGAACTGTAAGTCAATGTAGAAAGAGTGAGCAAAATACGTAATATTGTCAGCATCACTTTTTTTTTTTTTTTTTTTACTTCATTACATCCCCATAAAGGCAATGACATAATTTAAGCTTAGAAGGCAAAAGCCAAAACCCATGAGGTTCAGTCACAATCAAATGGTATCAATGGTTGGCTGGTTCTCTCTCTTACTCATATTGTGTCAATCATCTGTCTCTATGATGGGATTATTTGAGGCTCTACACTAGCTATTGCCAATACTCTGATTAAGACAATAGTGTAATTAAGCAGTTTATGATTCTATAAACTGACATCTCCCCTAGTAATCCATTATCATCTTAATCGCATTAGAATCCCATTTTTCGATTACAGACGGACAGACTATCTGTTGTGGCAATTGAACCCATGACTTTCTATTTATGGGAGAATTCTCTTCAGCTGTTAGGCCACCCAGTTTGGTCTGGCAAGAGTGGTGGAATCAAATAGTATCCAGCAGAAGCACACAACATTCATATTAATTATAAACCATAATTGAGGATTTTCTGCAAGTGATTGGCAGGACATGACCCATCTCTTTTGGTATTTCCAGAAATAGCTAAGGGCCTGTCAAGACTCCATCATATACAACTAAAAATACTTGCTTTGAAAGTTGGCTCAAAATCCACCAAGTAATTAACTTCCTTATCTAATGTAATGCTACACTCGTTTTGTGTAACTAGCATCTCAATCGAAGGGCTCTTATTTTTGTGACAGTGCATGGTGGATGGCGGGGCTTTGCGACATTTTCCAGACCAGACCACATCAAAAGCGCATGCTATTTCACATGCTATTTTCGTGGCTTTACCAAAAAGTTTCAAAAGTGCCTGAACAAGTACAAAAAAAATAAAAGTGTTAAATGTGCAACCTTTCGAAAGAACCATACATTTGAAATGTGAACACGTCACATCACCTTGCCTATGAAACTACACAACTCCAGATTTCACTCTGTGGATAGTGGCATTTGAAAACAGAATTATACGGTTCTTCGCGTAAAAGATTCATTGGTTGGAAGTCCTTTTACCTGTCATCTTTAAAAATCATCCTGAATGCCTGTCACAGAGTCCAAAAAAAAAAATCAACAGAACCAGTTGACAAGTGAATGATGGAAACTTTCTGTGGTGATGGCGAGCAGCTCCGTCTGCAGGAAGGCGGCTCTGACAGGGGAGACGGGGGGAAACTATTTGCCGAAACTATCTGAACCTGCGAGGCATTTATCAGGTCGGTTGTAATGAACAAAAGCACTATCACAGAACTTTTTGTCCACCGTTCAATACCATATCTGCCCGCTGTCGCTATCTAGTTAGTGCTGCACTGAGGGATGGCCCTGTCTGACATTTGGAACTCATCGGCCACAGTGATGGATGATTGACGGGGTTGTTGTAACACCTACTACCTAAACAGACTCTCCACTGAGGAATTTTGTCTTTTCTTCTTTGCCTTCCTCAACCAGGTTCTTCTAAAAACCAACCACTGGCCCTGGGATTTTACCAGGAGTCCTGTGGTGCTTTGATGAAATACCAATCATATGCCTCTTGCAAGACACGAATCAGAACAAAATCGAAAGTGTTTTTGCACCTCAATCACTTGATCTAAGAGTTTTCATCTTAAGAAATGTATGCAGATCATGTTGTGCTGCAAACAAGCCGTCGAAACAGAGTGCTGCGCAAGTAAATAGCTCCTTCCTCACCAATGGCAAGTGCAAATAGCGTGCTTCAGCTGTAAGGCTAATCCACTGAGCCTGGCATCCTTGCGCCCCAAAGCCCCTTTACAACTGGAGTGCCCTCTGATCTGATCTGCTCTAGGAACTACACAGACCCCCCCCCCCCCCCCCCCCCTTGTCTGGCGCATGTTTGTAAACCACAAGAAGATCAATCTTGCAGCAATGATAGAAGCCATTCTGAATGGCCAAAGTCTTGGTCCAAAGTCTTTATGCCACCCTCAAAGGATCTTAAATACGTTACAATAATGTAAACCAACGGATCAACTGGGTGCCTCACCAACAAATTAATATGTGTTCAAAATATATTACATATACCTACATATCCATGACCAGAACAGACACAAAGAGGCTATTAGGCAGCTTTCCACTCATCGTACACGGTGAGTGAATAGCAGGGCTTTCTGAGTGCAAAACGTGAATTTGGACCTCGGTGTTTCTGGGATTGTCTTGCTATCGTCTTGCAAACGCTGCATCCCCAACCTTCTTGGCTCTCCCTCTAGGGATGATTACAGATATGAGTACAGATATGATTTTTGAAAGTGTACAAGTAGTGTAGTAGTGACGTGTCGCGCCACTGAATGACTGACCTGAACTGAACGACTGATCCGAGGAGAGGAAACGTAAAGAGGCATAACAGAGGTTCAGCGGCGACAACAGATCGACCCTGGTGCGTGTCTTGTATGTCAGCCATGTGTTGTTTTTGATGTTGCTTTGTTCTCATTATGCTGGCTTCTTCCGCTTGCTGGGTCAACAGATAAATGCATGACACAAAGTACTTTTTTTAAAGTCATTTCTGAAAACCAGAGACCGAGCTAGGAGCACGAGATGGAATGGCTGGAGAATTACAGTAATAATCGGCGGCATTTTATAGAATTAAATATCTGTTTTGCTACTCTCTAGTAGTGATGGCCGATTCGCGAACGAATCGTTCAAAAGAACCGAATCAGTTAAGTGAGTGAGCTGATTCGACTCGCACACGCGACTGAATTGATTCAGCAGCAGTTATAGCAGCGCCAGAAAAAAAAATAAAAAATTTAAAAAAAATCACCAGTTAATTTATCAAACAACATCTTAAACATTACAAAAACTGTTGTCAATGTATATAGAATGTAATAGATCGCTACATTATTACATTGGCCTTTTTCATAATCCAATATGGCTCCTTGATCCGGCGGGTAAGCGGAAGTAGTCTCTCTCGTTCATCGGACGAGAACCGCTGATCCGACTGAGCGGCTCACGAACGAGTCGAGAGAGACTGAGCGGCTCGCGAACGAGAGGGCAGATGAACGAGAGAGACTGAGCGGCTCGTGAACGAGTCGAGAGAGCAGATGAACGAGAGAGACTGAGCGGCTCGCGAACGAGTCGAGAGAGCAGATGAACGAGAAAGACTGAGCGGCTCGCGAACGAGTCGAGAGAGCAGATGAACGAGAGAGACTGAGCGGCTCGCGAACGAGTCGAGAGAGCAGATGAACGAGAGAGCAGATGAATATCGGACTTCTCGGACTCAATCGGACATCTCGCGAACCGAGAGAGCAGATGAACGAGAGAGCAGATGAATATCGGACTTCTCGGATTCAATCGGACATCTCGCGAACCGAGAGAGCAGATGTCCGAGATGTCTGAGCGGTTCACGTCTGATGAACGAGAGAGACTACTTCCGCGTACCTGCCGGATCAAGGAGCCATATTAGATCGTGAAAAAGGCCAATGAAGTAATGTAGCGATCTATTCTGCACACATTGACAACAGTTTTTGTTGTTTAATAAATTAACTGGTAATTGGGTAAACTATAAGCCATTTAACATTTAACATTGGTCAACAAAACTGTCTCTATTAGAAAAAGAAAGTCAAGAGCACACGAAATAAAATGAAATGAATAGCAATACTCTGTGTAAATACTATAAATATTATTATTGTCATTAACCTGTGGTTTAGTTGGTGTTTTACAGTTGGTTACACATCTGGTTTGAAAGGGGTGGCGCTCATGTGATGCCATTACTAGTATAGTTCAGTTAGTAGAGCAGCAGACTCTCATGCTGAGGATTGTAGGTTCAAACCTCACATGGAATGGTATGTTTTTGTTGGTGAATCATAATGAATCGATTCAGAATCGATGCACTTCTATCGGACGGCTCGAAAGAATCGAGTTAGTTAAAAGAGTCGGTCTTCCCATCACTACTCTCTAGCACTGATTGATGTTGAACACAGTAGTGATTCAGCCTATAGCCAGTTCATGAAAGCTTTTACATTTTCTGTCCTAATCAGGTACGTCTTTACTGGGAAAAAAATCCTCTGACAGACAGGAAGTGATGCGTTTTACGTTTCCAATTTGGTAGTTAGCATGAGCAGCGATAGCCACCGTTGCTGAACAGACAAAGAGAAGAGCGCCACCTACAGAAACTCAAATCCAATCCAGGTGATCTCTGGGAAGAGCAGTGCAGAAACACCACAGCAACGAGACAAAAATGGAGACTAAAGAAAATAAATTGATTATAAATGGATTACCATTTTTATGTGAACAATAGGAGAATGAAAATTCCCAGGAAGGTGTATAGTAATAGAGGAGCCACTCTAATCTGTAATAATCGATTTGAGATGTGTATGGTTTCACATGAGTGTGTGTGTGAGTGTGTGTGAGTCAAAGGGAAGCAAGAAGAGGCAAAGAGGAGGAAATGTGGCCTTGGGTAAATGGCAAAGCGAAAGTTTGTTTCTCTCTCTCTCACACACACACACACACACACACACACATACTTCCTGTCCTCTTGTTGACATTTCCAAAGAAGCCATCTTGTCAGGTAATAGTTTTCTCTAGAGGATGTTTACTTTATGGAAACAGTTATGTTATTGGCACTGCAATTGGGAAATACATTTCTTATATTTCACATTTTTCGATTCTTCATTAGCAAGTTGGTACTTTATTATTTATTTTATTTATTTTTTCATTTTCCTGTACAAATCAAGGGATGATATTTTAGTGGTTTCATATATTTATCAGATATTTTAACTCATAATGCACATCACCACATCTACAGCGTATCCTCAGACAGTGAAATAATTCCAAATTTCTCCACAACGAACATCTTAATTCACTACTTCATTTTGCGATGTACATTCAGAGCAGTCACACACACACACACACACACACACACACACACACACACACACACACACACACACACACACACACACACACACACATACCCCGGGCCCCCATGTCGGTGGGTGTAATAGCAAAGCAGGTCCAGTGAGAACGGCTTTACCATGCATGGATGATAGGCGTCTTTTTCCCTTTTACATTCACAAAGCTAATTCCCCAACCTCCATATCTCTAAGCCACAAACACACACACACACACACACACACACACACACACACACACACCCTCTGCTTCCCTAGCTTTCCCTCTCTGATTGCAATTAGTGAATTATACACTTGGACTTTGGCCAG